>JAOWBP010002978.1:16306677-16339201 GCA_028571105.1 Tragopan temminckii
CGTTGTTTCTTAATCTCACGCCGGGTATACAGATATTAAAAGAACCTCATCTCCCTCCTATAAATTGGATCGAGACAGTAGGATCTGTGCAACACAAAAAATGAACTTACTGCTTACCATCAGTAGAAAGGGTAGGCATGGACCAAGAATAGACTCTACAACTTGAGTGTGAATATGGTTAATAACTTGCTGGAAAACAAACAAACAAACAAAAAAAAAAACAAAAAAAACCAACAAAAAACACAAAACAGCTACCCTAGAATTTCTGCTACAGCATTCTGGGAATCAGAGACCTTTTTAAACAAATATTTCATTTCTTTAAGTTTTCTATTCAGCTCTGCAGGGTCACTGTGACAAGTCAAAAACATGCTTACGAATATCTTCCTCTATCCTCCTGCTTTGAAAACATTTCCCTGCTGTTTGCTTACTATCACTTCTGGTTACTTTGTTTTATTCCTAGAGCCTGAGGAATGAATCTGATGATCAGCACAGTGCTGTTAAACACAGGAATCTGTGGAAATAAATTAGTAGAAGAGGAAGCATTTCTGCAAGTCTCTCTTTTAAAAATATCAGAATGTTAAGGTAATATGCATATTATATGAATACTCATGTTGGTAGCAGCACAGTACTTTCTTGGGCAACCACAATACTTGAGACACTGATAGGCATTTTATAACTAGAAGATTATGGTCAGATTGGTCATTATTCCTGAGCCTAATAGCATAGCATCGTTAGAAGACTTCAGTAATGCTATTGTGATTAGTTTTGCATTCCATGGAGGTTCACTAATATTGAGGAAGAGCTGTGGTTTAATGCTTGTGCACTCCCTTAGCAGTTAATCTTAATTTGTGGTGTTTTCCAGGCCAAGTTACAGGTTGTCTCTGCTTAGGACTAAAATAGGGTAATCTTTGAAGTTCCTCTTCTAGCAACGTAGTTCTGCGTGAGAAATTGCTACCTAACATCAACAAGCTCCAGTCATTCTCCTGAGTAAAAAAGTATGCTTTGCGCTAATCACGAACTGTTTTAAAGCCCAAATCTTGAGTAAAACAATTAAGGTGGCCATGTTTTCAATAAATATTCCTTTGCTTTTGTCAAACTGGAACATGTACTTTCTACAAGAAGGATTTGATAACTTCAGATTATAAATGAATAACATCCATGTACGTAGCATCTTCAGTCTTTCCCACCATTTTAATGGAATTATTTTCAGTGTTCATGTCCTTGGGCAAACTCTCAGGTGAAAAAGATCATGCTTGCAATGATAGGATTGTAGTCCTAGGTCATATAGAGCATTTTGGCAGACTGTATCAGAATATTTACCTTTCACCCAACTATAGGCCTACATTTTCTGCCATTCTTTTCAGTTTGTTTTCTATTTCCCACAATTTCACTTGTGGTCTGTGTAGACCACTTGGTCCATCTGTGGCTTCGTGTCATGCTTTGAAGCGTATTTTTAATAGATCAATATATTTGTTTTTTTTTTCTAACCTCTCTATGGATTTACATGCTCACATGGAGTTTCTCTATCCTTTTGCATCTTGTTTGTACACTAATCTTAAGCAGTCGTGCTTGCTGATAACCTCATTTTCAAAATGACATGAAACAAGTTAGCAAAATGAAATAGTTGTTAGTCTGCATATTTAAGTTCCTTACATTCAGCTGTAAAACTGCTGAGAATCCCTTTGCTGCTGTCTCACACATGAGCTGAAGGTTGGCCCATGAATCTGGAGAAAAAATTTCCTGTTACTTCATTTTGCCAGAAATAATATTTCTCTGGAGATCAAAAGAATACTTTAAAAACTAGAGAGGTACTTAGAGAATACTGCCTGTAACAAAACCAAAATAATTTAATTGTAATACTCAATCTATAACATTCATGACACCTATCATTTTCTAGAAAATCATTGCTCTATGTTACTGTACTTTTGAAAAAAACTCAATGATTATTTCTGGTTACTGAAAAAGGAATGCCCCTGATGACTCTAAGAAATTGCATTCCCATCAGTTAAAATTTTGGAATTAGACTTAGCTGTATAACTGTACTTTTAGACAATATATTGGTCTCAGTTAAACAAACTGTCAATGGTTTATGGGCTGGTTTGGCCTGGTTCCATATCTGATGGGGCAGGGGACTCGTGGACCCATGGCCTGAAATAGGGGAAAGGAAAAAAAGGGAAAAAGGGAAAACAGCAGCAATGATCTGAGAAGAAACAAAGTAATTTACTAAAAAATATCAGAATGCAAAATAACACACTTTAATACAATGTAGTACAATATAAATGGAATTGAAGATAATAAATAAAATGAGAGAGAGTGTCCAAAAACTGAAGTAAGTAAGAAAGTAAGTAAGCTGAGGCGAGACATCTAGCCGGGCCGAGCAGAAAGGAAAAGAGTGAGTGTCTCGTGATACGTGAACAGTTTTATCTTCTCTGAAAACAGAAAACAGAAACAAGTTCTCTGGAGTATGGAGTATGTAGTTCTTCTTCTCTTTTGAGAACCAGGTACCTGGAACTACCCATGATCCATGGAACTGGAACATTAACTCTTTAACTACCAGAGCACTACATGATGTTATGATGTGGAATAGAGATAACAAAAACTATAAGACCATGACACAAACTTTAAAGGTAAGAGGAGACCCCTTACTGATAAGTCTTGTCTGAAAAGATTTCACCCGAAGGAATTAGTCCATGTTTCACGGATCCACAATTATAATGTCATCTGGCTGATATGATTTCAACACTAAGTTCTTAAAGTTTGAGCCAAATATATACTCAGGGTAAAACAGAGTATAATAAGATTTTACTGATCATAATGAACATTTACATACACCTCATGAGAGCAATTTTCACAAGGAACTTTTCATCTTCTAGCATGGTTTACAATACTGCATTAATCATAGAATCATAGAATTGCTCAGGTTGGAAAAGACATTAAAGATCATAAAGTCCAACAGTGACATAACCATACTACCCTAACTCTAACAACTCTCTGCTAAATCATGTCCCTGAGAGCCACATCCAAAAGGTTTTTAAACACATTCAGGGATGGTGACACAACCACCTCCCTGGAGAGCATATTCCAGTGTTTAACAACCCTTTCTGTAAAGAAGTTTTTCCTGATATCCAACCTAGTTACCCTGGTGCAACTTGAGGCCATTTCCCCTCATTCTGTCACCTGTCACCAGTGAGAACAGACCAGCCCCGCACTTGCTGAATTACGTAGCTCATTCTGAAACATCCATTTTATTTCTATTTCTATTTCTATTTCTATTTCTATTTCTATTTCTATTTCTATTTCTATTTCTATTTCTATTTCTATTTCTATTTCTTTTATTTATTTGAATTTTTGTACTCATCCACTGTGATTCAAATTCATATTTAAGTAATTATGTCATTTGTAACCAAGGAAATGTTAAGATCTAAGGTTGGTACTAGAGATATAATTTCTTCTTTCCTTCCATTTTAAGGCAAGACAGTGAAATGTTATTATTTTGAAAATTTATACTCTGAAGTCCAGCCTTTTCTTGTGGTAGTGTATTTGTTTTATTATTGTAGGGTACAGGTTGATTGCCGAAGTGTGTATGTATGTGTATTCACACACGCATTAAAGTCAATAAACTGCTCGAAATTAAATGATTTTTCCACCTAGGATTGATAAGAGAGAGCAGTTCTTTTTGCCACACCACTCAAGCAACAGTATTATTAGCAATGTCTGATTACTCTCAGTTTCCTTGTCATGATGGAAACTGAGGACAGTCTTCAGTCCAATTTATTGTGAAACAGAACGAAGAGATTTTAACAAAAAGATCTTTTGCAGGCATATCATGTCCATAGTCTGATGTAGTTGTAGGTGTTCTCATTATCCACAATAATGGAAAAACTGCGGTTAGGATTCATCTTGCCTTGATTACATGTAACACATCTGTTCATGTTTGAATTAATTGTCTAAGTCCCATTATAGTCTATGGAGGACTAGCCAATACAGTCAATGACATCTAGAGAGGAGTTCATCTTGTCCTAAATTTGGTCAGATGAATTGTTCTCTAAACTCCATTACCTGTATTGATTAGCTCTCCTGGACTATAATGGAATCCAGACAGCAAGTCTGATGCCAACATTAGACTAGATTGTGGATGCGTAGAGTAAGAATTTCACTCTCTCATCTGTTCCTCACTGCTAAGAAATCTGTCTGAAACGTCAGAGTCTATAAGATAATTCTATAGTAGCAAAGTATTCAAGTTATCAAAAAACTTCAGAGAGAAGTAGTACTTTCAATGTTGTCACAGCTCTGACTGCTAAAATAGAAAATAGGTTTGAAAGAAAAAAAATAATTTCAGCTTGCTGTATGGTGAGAAGCCTGCAGGATCCTTTTCAGTACGTAATCTCATAAAAAATCTTCAGCCTAGCATATATATCCTCCAACTTGAAAGAGCTTTGTCCAGCTTCTGAAAAATTTCTCTCTACCTTCTTTAGATCAAATAGTGTAGAATTGCAGTGAATGCAGTAGGTCACTCACAGAAAGTTGGAAACAGATACTTCATAGTCCTTTTATGCTGACTAGCCTCTTTGCATTTTGTTGTCTTCATAAATTCTAAACTTGCAAAGCCAGAAGACATTACTGTAATGACCTAATCATACCTTCTGACAGACTTGGCCATGAGATTTCCCTGAACAATACCTCCTTGAACCTAGAATGCATCTTGATTTAAAAATAAACAGACATTATGAAAAATCCACCACTGTCATTAGTAAACAGTTCTAGTTAAAATGCCCTCCCTTACTTCCTACATTAACTTTTCTAGCCTTTATGCTGATCAAAATAGTGTGATAGAATGGAAAGCTTTCTGTTATCACAGCTTTTCTCCTATGGCATATAGTTATATTTTGATCAAGATATGCAAGGTGTTTCTTGACATGTAAATATTCAGCAGCTGTCAGAACGTGATGTCTTTTCTGAACTCTCTTATTTCCAGACTCTCTTAATGGAGCTTTTTCACATCAGAAAGCTGATTAAATATTTTGCAACAAAGTGCAAACAATTCCCTGGAGGAAATAAAGAGACAGAGATCGACTTACAGTGCAGATAAGAAGGCAATTCACCCGTGCATCTGGAAGGGGTCCTCTCTTGGACCTCATTTAAAGGCTGACTGCCACTGAGGAAGGATCTCTTTTTGAAGATCCCTCCTTTGTGGAGTTCCTTCTGCAAGCCATGATCCTCAGAGATGGGTGGGCATTTCTCTTCCTTCTTTTGTCACATCTTTCCATCATGCTGGTCCCTCTGACATTACACCGGTCAACCTTTAAGTAGCTGACCCAAAGGATTGTTTGCACAGAATGTCACAATGTTAAGCCATAGCCAAGACACACAGCTAGGATGTAAGGCAAGTCTCTATCTGATCTTGGGAAAGGAGGTCTGTATGCTAAGAACCCTTGTATACACGTAAATGCACAACTACTGAGATATGGCTACATCTGTTAAGGTCTCTCTTTCTTTTGTTCTAATAAAACTTCTAATGTGTACCTACACTCTCTTTCCAGTAAAAATGTAATTCCTGCTGTATTAGTTTAAGCAGTTTTGATTCAGGAGAGGTAGGATTTTCTCTCAATGACCACTGACAAATTTTCAGTCTATTGCTTTTAAGCTTTTGTTGATAATAACAAATCCCTCCTTACATAGAAACAAATCTGTTGTTGCTCTGCTTTCCTCCTGGCCTTGTTTCTCCACAGGTGTGGTGCAGATAAGATTGGGGCAGAGAATTTTGTTTGATGTTTTCTAATTTCTTTTCACAGAAATGAATTTCCTTCCCTCTGAATTCATTGCTCGTTATCCCAGGAAATTTAAAATTTTTGGTGTCAATTATATTTTTCCTTTAAAGCAATTACAAGAGAATCACTAGGGCTTCTCTGAAAATAATGCCTCTTGTTTTATTATCTTGGCCCGTGACATCAGAGGCAGGTGTTGGTGGTATGGTACTGAACCTTCCCACCAGTATTCATTACATGTTGTTGCTGTGTGACAGACGGCAGCAGAGGGGAGGTCTGACAGAACGGCATCTGACATGGAAGTGCATATGAAGCAAAAGCATGGGATTAGATTCCTCCATGCACGAAAAATTACACCCATTGATATTCATCGATGCTTGCTGAACATTTTTGGAGACCAAACTGTGAATGTGAGGCACAGTGAGGTGATGCACAGTGCTTTTCAACAGAGGTGACAATGACAGTGGAACGTCTTTGCTAGTGCAGATTTTTCTGAGAGTGGCATGCAGGCTCTTGTTTATCTCTGGCAAAAATGCATAGCTAATGATGGTAACTATGCTGAAAAACAGTATTTTATAGCTGAGGCTGCTGTATCAAACAGTGTTATTTTGCTCCTTGTATCTGTTGTTTTCATGGAAATAAATGGGAAACATTATTTTTGGAGTGATCTACATCTCAGCAAAACATAGGCTATGAGAACTGTGATTAAAATCATACTGTCAACTTGTATTATATGCAGATAATGATTTCATGACCAAAATTTAAATTAAAAAGGAAATTAAATAATTTCCTTTTCGAGAAGATCGTTCAATATTCAAAATTCTTATTATTTTTACATGGAATATTTTTATTGTTAAATGCCAAAGCTGGTACAGACACAGTACTAAGAGGTGACTTTTGAATTTCTATATTTAGACAGACACTTATACCTAAAGGTAACTTTTGTTTTTCAAATCATTCTCTGCTGGTACATGGCGTAAAAAAAACAAATCAGACAAACAAAACAAGAAAACACACAAATGGCACTGTCTCTAATATTTTAGACTTAATTTTGCTTTGCTTTAACTTCGCTTTACTATCACTTTCCTCTTATCTTATGTACAATCTGTCTTCATTCTACATGAACAGTTATGGATATGGTGATAGACCTTTCTAGAGCAGACAAGACAGCTGAATTTCTAAGGCGATATTCTGCTTGTAATGAGATGGTGGGGAGAAGAATCTGGAGAAGTTAGGATCAGGCAGCTTTGCTCAGTTACCTGACTTTGATGTCAAGATGTGATGATGGAACACTGGTAAAAAAGTTACATAAATGCCTCAACAGTTGTGGTGGTGAGCTTTGGGACACAATGAATCTTGAGAAAAAGCAGCACAGAATGAAAAAAAAAAACAAACAAAAATATCCAGACCCCTCCAAACCATACTGACCATGAGATCCACTCTTGTGATCTGTTACTTTCCAGTATTTTACTTGAGTTAATAAATGATAGAGGAAGGACTAGAAGAGATGCTTTGACATGATGTTCCCCATTTCTGTGCCAGAAAGCAATGTGAGCTGTAACCTTACATCAGACTGAGGAAGAGTTCCAGGGTAAATAAAAAAAAAGGATAAAGGAACAACAAAGAAACAATAGAAGATTTGGGGAATTAACATGAAAATACTGGATAAAATAAAAAGCAAACAGCAAGGGATCATTAATGTATGGTGAAATATCTTGTCACAATACACTGTACAGCTAACATTTCTGAACCACTAGAGATGTATTTTGGCTCATTAAATTTGAACCATTTACAAAGCTTAGAGATCAAATAACAAATGTAACCACTGAATCCTACTTATAAACATCAAACTCCAGGAGACTTAAAAGTCTTCACATTTTTGACATTTTACTCTTTTGTCACTTCTTTTAAAATGTATGAACATACATGCTTGTACTGGCCAAAACTTATCTAGTAGGCATTTCTTTTCTGAATACGACATACTAATTCTACTTCTGTTGATTTTACTTTCATTAGTATTTTTTCTGGTCTTTCCTGCCATAAACCAAATGAATTTCAGGTCCATTCTGCATGTATATATCTCAAATCTGAATACCAGAGTTTCACTTTAGCACATTTTAGTTGCATCTAGTCTGTCCTTTGAAAGTGGTAGAGTTAATAAGCATATTTTTGTTATGTAAAATAGAAATTTATTTTTGCTTTTCTTTCTTATCTCTGCCCTGCTAGAACTTCAGATGAATGTGTAGACTCTGATCATAGTCTAAGGGAGATATTTTAAGGTTAATAAGTGGATATGACTTAAAATTAAAAAAAAAAAACGTACTAGATTTGGCATGTGTACAGTCATAATTTTTGGACATGTGAAATTTCAAAATCTTATTTTAAAAATTAGTATTTTGATAGAAGGACATGTAACTTCCCATTTCTGCAATATCTGACATGACTGTATGCATGCAGAATAGTGATAGTAAAAGTGTTCCAGTGTGATCATGGGCAGTGTTACAGCATTATAAAGATGCCTATATATGGTTAGCTCATTTCAGTTCTGCAGCCATTGAAGCAGATATTGCGCATTCAAGCTAGGATTACACATTGGAAAGCCTAGGCAATATTTACAAGGGATCAGGCTTTTTTTCTTACAGCAACTGTAACTGAGAGGATTACTAAAGCACTGAGTTAGTGTCAGAAGACTAGGATTTATTTCTTGCTACCTGTATCACTTTGGGCAATTCACTTAATCTCCCAATGCTTCAATTCCTTGCTCAGAAACGGGGACAATAATGCTTCATATATTACAGTTATTCCAGGAGTTTGCATCAATTGCATTCCAGTCTTCCAGACATAAGAAATGCGTACAATAAACAGTTTGTCTCTGTCTAGGCCTTCACCTACTTCTAGCTCTTAGCTTGTTCAAATAACATTTTTGTAGTTGTTTGTAAAAGATATATCCAGCTAATTTTCAGCCACTACTGTATTTTATTTGTTTGTCTGTTTGTTTTGTACACACTTACACAACACAGCTCCATGTTGCACCACAAAGCAACAGTAGGAAGAGGACAGAGCACTGCTCCTAGGTAACTCATATCATTGGATATAGCTGCTGCATTAGGTGTGAAGTGGTACTCTCAGTTCCCGAACACCTTCTATTACCATAAGGACATTCCCAGAACACCATCAGCTGTCAGAAGCTGCATAGTCTCATTGGAATTAAGGCTCTTAGGAATAATTTGCCAGCCTGAATTATTAGTGTTTTCACCTTGATTGCTGAGAGAAGAAGCACAAAGTCAGATTTCTCTCTAGACTACTGTGTATTTACTGATATTGGGCCAATTAAGTACTTACTTGATCGAGACCACTACTGAAGTCAGTGGGGTTTTTACTGAAGCTCATGATAAGCAAGAATTGTAATTGAAACTTGTATCATTTATATAGTTTCCTTCATGAATTTTCACATTTCAATATCCTGTTTATCTTATGCCACAAATTGGTGATCGTATAGAGAGGCAGGAATAGTAAAAAATATTTAAATAAGGTTTAGGTGTACCTGACTGAAAATGGTAAAGGGCTTAGTTCATCCATGTCTCTATATGTCTGAAGAAAGGGGGAAGGTATGCTGGAGTCCTTAAAGAACTACTGAGAACTTACAGCTCCAAACCTTGTTCACCAAAATTTCCAATGTGGAGCAACATTTTGCTAACTTTCTGCTTTTGTTATCCATCAGGACCAGTCTCTCCCTGAAAAAATTTTTGGAATAAGAACAGTAAAACAAACAGAAAACTCAAATTCCACCCACCAGGTGGGTCTAGTGTTAATAAATCTATCTCAGGTTTAGGCAAATTTGAACAATCATCTCTATTATCATAAACAGAATTGGCTGAAAATAGAAATACATTGTAGCCACATTTCAGAATACTATATGTTGGTTTCTACATTTTATTCTGAAAGGTAAATTTGTCAGAGAGCTGGTCTGTAAATGGAGCAAATTGCTCTGGGTTGTGTTATAATTCACTAGTGGGTAGCTTTCAACTCGTTAGATAAAATATTAATCTTTTCTCTCTTTCATTTAAGATCAATATTTTGGGCATATTTCAGTGCAGCTGTTAGGTTAAAGAAAAAATAACAGCAGCACCACCAAAATGCACTGCAACTAGAAGTAATTATCAAATGAATATATATTATAATGTATAGTGACTTTTTCTGAAATCTCTGGTCAAGCCTAATTCCTAAAAAGTATATAGTATGATAATTAATTGAATGAGAAGTCAGAAGAATTTCTTTTTTAAAATCTGATCTCTGACCAGGAAGTTAAAGCAATAGTGTTTAAATTTAAATGACAATTTGCAGCTACATCAACTATGTAAATTACAATATAAATGAAATTATAAACCAGATGTTTAAATAACTAAAATTTGGAATGTCTTCATTCTGTAAATAAAGATCAGGTTTGTGATCATCTGAGGAACCTGAACACTTACAAGTCCTGATGAGATGCATCCCAGAGTCCTGAGGGAATTGGCTGATATAGTTGTGAAGACACTCTGAATGATGTGTGAAAAATTGTGCCAAGCAAGTTAAGTCCCTGGTGACTGGAAAAAATGGCAACTTCACACCCATTTTTAAGAATAGTAAAAAGGATGACCCTGGGAACTACATGTCTGTTTGTCTCACTTATGTTCCAGGAAACATCAGGGAGCAGATCCTCCTGAAAGCTACGCTAAGACACATGGCAGATAGGAAGCTGAGATGGGAGAACCAGCATGGCCTCACCAAGGGCAAATCCTGCTTGACCAACTAAGTTGCCTTTTATGATACTGTAACTGCAATAGACAAGGGAAGAGACACTGATATAATCTATCCAGACTTCAATAAGGCCTTTGACATGACACCCCTCAACATCCTTCTCTCTGAATTGGAAAGATATGAATTTGATGGGTAGACTATTCAGTGGATGAAGAACTGGCTGCAGGATTGAGTTCAGAGAGTGGTGATCAACAGCGCAATATCTGAATGGAGATCAGTGATGAGTGATGTCCCCCAGGGGTTGGTTCTGGGACCGATACTCTTTAATATCTTCATCAATGACATTGACAGTGTGATCACTGTCAGCAAGTTTGCTGATGACACCAAGCTGTGAAGTGCAGTCAGCACACCGGAGAGGTGGGAGGCCATCCAGACACGGTTGAGCAGTGGGCCCAGGTTAACCTCATAAAGTTCAACGAATCCCAGTGCAAGCTCTTGCACCTGGGTTGAGGCAACAGCTGCTACCAATACAAGCTGGGGGATGAAAAGATTGGGTGCAGCCCCGCTGAAAAAGACTTGGGGGTACTGGTGGAAGAGAAGCTGGATTTGAGTCAACAGTGTGCCATCACAACTCAGAAATCCAACCATATTTTGAGCTGTATCAAAAGAAGCATGCCAACAGGTTGAAGCAGGTGATCCTGTCCCTACTCCGCACTGGTGAGACTTCATCTGGAGTACTGTGTGCAGATGTGAAGTCCTCAGTACAGGAGCGACACAGACCTGTTAGAGTATGTCTAGAGGAGGGCCACAGAAATGATCCAAGGAATGGAACCTCTCTCCTGTGAGGACAGGTTGAAAGAACTTGGCAATGGCAAAAAAAAATAAAAAAAATAAAAAAATCTATAAATGAAAAAACTCTTTATCCAACCATTGGACAAATGAAGAACTCAATCATGGTAGATACAGACGTTACATTTCTTGAGAAAAATAATGTCTGAGATGGTTTTACTTCTGCCTTCTAAAATCTAGTGAGTCAGTGTTCTGAGCATTCAGTCAGAAGTAGATCAGTTGCCCTTCAGGATTTACTGAAATCATGCAGTCATAATTTCTATTGAATATACGTTTCTAATTCTGTGCTGTCTGTTTTGCTCTTCACAGATCTTATAACAGTAGGAATCTTACATTCTGTGAGCAGTACCTGAGTAAAGTAGAGTGAATACTCAACTCTAAACATCTATAATTTCTGATGAGTAAGATTATGCTAACCAAGTGTATTATTCCCCTAGTAATTTTAAGTGGTAGAAAGCATGGGAAGTTAGAAGCTTTGATAGCTAAAAACATCCTGCTTCCTTTTATATGTGAATTACACTGATGAAAGAGTAAATTTATGACTGCAGAATCTGCGTGTATCTCTACAGGTACTTCAAAGTTCTAATCCCAGGTAGCTTATTTAAGTAAACTGTATACTATTGTCTGCATGGAACTGACAATGAAATTCGACAATCATCTACTCAGGGGCCTGGGGTGGTAGACTTGAAACATTTTGCCACATCTCTCTGAATGGCTTAATTGTTGTCTGTATTAATCTGTCCTTCAAGAATATTTCTTCCTAGTTATACACCAACTGTGGGACAGGAAATCCTTCTTGAAATTCATATATTTGCATAGGGTATAGTGAAAGGATATAGTTTGACAAACATAATTGTTGTCCTTCAGATATCTTTTCTTCCCCTTTGAGCTCCTAGAAAATGTAGATTTCCAAGGAGAGAGTGCTCTAAATAGCTAAGAATTACAGGTTAAAAGAAGAAAAGTTAATTTCTGAATACATAAAAAGACACTGCTCCATATATTTGTTTTACCATTTTTTGCATAAACAGGAGTTTAAGTACAAAAGTTTATTTAGTTTTCTGACCTGTAATGTGTAGACAAAGCTAGTTTGGTTAGTATGTTCTTTAGCAAGACCCAGGGAACTTATACTAGTTAAAGTCTGTAGAGTTAATACAGTGAGGTAGTATACTGCAGTGTGAGCAAATCTAAGTGCCACTAGCCATGGAAGACACAAAGCTAGTCAGGCTAGAGGATACAAGAACTGTGAACATTTTTTATTAGCTATGATAACCAAAAGAGTGGAATACAGCACGAACAGAGGAAGACAAATGTAGAATGAATATCCACTTTTAATTACTATTCATATAGCTTATTTAACAGTTAAATATATTGCCAGTAGTTTATCAGGTCATAAAAAGCAAACTAATGAAGCAGCTATAGCAAAGAGAATCATAAAACCGGTTAAGCTGATTCACTGGCTATGAAGACACTCTCATTCGTTTGATACATAACCACTGCTTTGTGACTAAAGCAAGACTAAGATAGAATAATACATATATACATTATTGTCATAGTTTAAATCTTTCCCATTTCTGTCACCAGTTATTTTCCTTCTATATCTTCTTTTGTTTTTCTTTCTGCTGTTAATATACTTTATCTTTCTTATCAGCTGTTATAATATGACTTGCTCCCAGACACTGCTGATAGGTGCTGTAGAATTTAAGGAATAACACAGCAGACATTTGTGACATTCAGAGACTCTACATGTTACTAGACTGGGACAAAGGAGAGCTCCCAGAATAAATTTCATAATGGAATATGACATTATGAACCGCTATGCAGGTTTAACTCCCTTGCAGCTGTTTAACAATTTTGGCTAGCAAGCAGGTGTATACTGCAGAAGGTGATAAATGCTTCCCTTTCATTCACTCTAGGTCGTATGCCCTTTGAGGCCACCAAGAACCTGAGTCTGAAGACAGATGAACACAGCATTATATGATCTCAGGGAATGATGAAGAGCTGCATTTCCAGTCGCCATCTGGTGGTTTTCTGTACAATGGCAAGAAATTTGGGAAAATCTTGATGGCAGATACAATATCATGAAATTATTTTAAGGATTGCACCAAGCACAATAAAGAAATGAGACAAAAGCTTATTTTCTGGATGGAATAAAAGCTTCTAACTGGATATATAAGAATAGCATTTCCTAACTGATTCTAAAATGCCTTTTAAATGCTCTTTGAAAGCATAGCATTATGAAGATCTAGCTTTTACCAGTGGAGAGTTTCTCTCCTAGCTCACTCCATTAAGCATTTGGTAGTAAGAGCCAAGCCACGGCATATTTACCACTACTTAAGAGAACATATTATTATGACAAACCCTATTTACAAGTTTAAATTATTTCTACATATACTGTTTACTATTTTTTGCTTATCTCATGAATATATGGTCTTTGACCAACTGATTTTTCCAGGTTTTGATGATTGCTTAAAATCACTTACTTTATATTTACATTTACCTGTGTGAATAAATGTGAACACTGTTTCAGTGCTCTTCGTCTTTTGTCAGAGATTGTCTTGAAAGCAGAAAGGACACATTCTGTTGGAGATTATCTTGGCATTCAATAAGACAACCATATTTCTAGTCTTTAATTATGCAATGAAACCAAAAGGTCACAGAAGATCCTCTTTTAATACAGATAGTTGTTTTTTTTTGTTTGTTTGTTTGTTGTTGTTTTTGGGATAAAGAACCTCAGGAATGTCAGAGATCTTGGTAATGAAGGGATTGCAGTCACTCATGAGTGAGTAAGTAGGGGAAAATACTGGTGAATCATAGCTGGATTCTTGATTTACAACCACTGTGAGTAAAACAGGCATTCTTAAGTAGCATGAAGATTGTGAAAACTTGCAGAGGGTTGAAAGACCTAACCATTAGAGTTAGAGACTTAGAGCAGCAGTGAGGCAGATGTAATAGCTCCAAGTGAGATATTCATTCCCTGAATTGGGAAAGTTTAGGTAAGTTCTAGTTTTGGAGTAAAAGCTGAGGAGTGGGAAAATAATCCTGAAAGGAATCATGGTAAACAACACTTAACCACACCTAGGTAAGAAGTATAAGTAAACATGCGGAAAGCAAAACTAGAAAGCTGCAGCCTATCACAAAGAACATCGTTTCTTCACATATTGTCAGTAGTGATATTAGGCTGAAGAAAACCTTTTGGACATATTGTTCTACATCTGATTTATGTGCAAATTTCCACTTTCTGATCTCTCCAGTACAGAGTACTTTGACTATACAAAGTATCAGAATGTGAGAACAAGAGAGCTTTGTAGTGTTTCGAGAGAGATTTTGTTTGTAAATAGCCGTGTCTGATTCTACTTATTGTATAAGCACTTTTGCACATCATTACTGCAAGATTTTATCAGTGTAAACAATGGAACAAACAGAAAATTGGACATGTGCATTATGATACTCATCCCTAGGTTTCTTGATATCTTTTATCACAAATAGCAAGAGGTTTAATAAAACAGAAATATTCAGAGCATACTACAGAAAATGAAGCTTTTCCTAAGTAGATACTTTCTAGAGAACACACTTGGTAACAGTTGCATTGGAATGAAGGCACATTATTTGATGGTTTTTCTTCCTGCTCTTTTTGCATCCTAGCATAATTTTCACTTGAAGTCATTTTCAGTCATAATTTATTGAGAGTCCTAATAATCTTTTGCTCTTTCACACCGATTCTAACAAGGTTCTGACCTGAATTCTCATGTGTTCCACATCATTTCCTTCTGGAGATTACCAGGCCAAGCTGAAGAGTAAATTAGTTGTAAGGTCAAGAGATTCTTGCTGTGAGACAACTGCTAAATTCTTGGTAACTATGATTGCATCTTTCCATTACACCTTAATCACTATTTGACAAATTCAAATCAGAGATTCATAAATTAATCTGACTTATTTTAATTAAGCGATATGTTGCTTCACTACTAGAATATTAAAAACACACAAACACTGAAAACAATAAATACATTTTAAAAAGACAGTAAAATGATGCTGCTTTAATCATGGGTGACTTCTATGGATATAATCTCTGATTTAAAAGTGGGTACAAATCTTCACTTAATAGTTCTGGGAGAGAGAAAGTAGATTTGAAATTAATCTTTCTTTAATCTCCAAATGCTTCTAAGCCTTTAGAATAAAAAAGAATAATAATAAAAAAAAAAACAGAGGAGAATTTAATGACTTTATGAACTTTACAGAAAATATAAATTTTAAATACATTGTCTTCTACTTTTTTACTTATATTACTGCATTGCTAACCACTGAATATTTTTTATATGAATAGCTATGATATCTCTGGAATAATCTCTTTTGGTACTTGGAAACTTGGTCAACAATTTATCTTGTGATCCAAAGAATTAGAATCACAATCCAACTATATGGATAGGTTGCTCTGAAAGTAATGTCTCCTATTTATTTTCATGGAAACTACTATAGAGATAAAGAGCAGTGAAACCCAAACAAGTTTCCCATTCTTATGTCACTAGGAGGAGAGTGTAATCACTCTTTCATCACACTCACTATTGGAAATATACTTTAAAATACTTCTATTTCCATTTGAATTTAAAAGCTATGCTTTATATTAGGAATTTGTTGAGGTCTTAATACATTCGTTTTTTGTAAACATTTTAGTTAAACAGAAAAATGTTTATAGTTACCATCTTATAGATGCAGAAGTTAAAGCAAAATCTCTATCCAAATTCACATGGCAATAAGCAGGAATACAAAGAATACACAGTGCTGTAGTATTTTGTAAGAAAATATGGTTTCTTTACAGTCATTTTTGTTTTTTGTATCAGGAAAAGGATAAATGCTACATTTTCTAGAGATTAATATAAAGCTACTGTCTTCATGAAAGCTACTCATTGTGCAATAAATGAAGTTGATACAAAACACAGGGTAATAAAAAGTTCTTATTGAGTTTATGATTCCATTTTACAAATGACTACAAATATTAATTTCTCAGCTAAATCCTATTTACTTTAGATCAAGACAAACAAGGGATGTATTTAACGCTGCCTGTCTTCCTGAAAATCCAATGAGCCTGTGGAATAGTTCTGCTGAAAATACACACTGCAATATCAATCTCCAGTCAAGCTTTCTGTAATCCATGTTTGCTTTAAAGATTATGGACATAGGTGGATGTGGGAATCAAAATCTAACTACAGGTCAGATGATCATTTAAGTTACTAAAACTTTGTATCTCTCTGTCTATCAAATCCTTCTGTAATAAGTGAACTCAAACATCTACAGATTCTAGTGCAGTTGAAAATTAATCCGTAAAACAGGTGGGCCTAAGATTGACTTTGGCAGAAATTTTGAAGCAGGGCTTTTGTATGAATACGAATACAATTTCAGTGATTATAAATCATTGGAGATCACACTCAAGACTAATGTGGAAACTGATTATGCAGAGCATAGTTGGAGAAGGTAGTTATGGAAACAAAACACATTTTCCAACATGACTCAAGTTTGCTGATGGCACAAATGATAGAGGGGGGAAGATGAATGGGGAAATATAAAGCCTTAGCTGAAATATGGAGTTCAAATAGTCAGACAACTGATACAAATGATTTGCATTCCACAACTAAAACTGTATGGGTCCAGGAATGATTTTAGGGATTGCAGATAAGGACAGACAAATGGATGTAACATATGATCCATGTAATCTGAAATAAAAGCTCCATTTATTTTCTCACTTGAGATTCAAACCAGACTCAAAATACTTTCTTCAGGTCTCAAGAAAGATCTGCTGAATTTAGTAAATAATGAAAAATTATTCAAATAATGAAAACCAGAGCATTTGATGATCAGAGGGCTGGAGAACCTCCCCTACAAAGACAGACTGAGGGAACTGGGCTTACTCAGCCTGGAGAATAGAAGGCTGTGAGGAGATCTCATTGCAGCCTTCCACTATTTAAAAGGGGATTATAAACAGGAGGGGAAAAAACTTTTTACAAGAGTAGGCAGTGATAGGATGAGGGGGAATGGTTTTAAACTCAGGGAGGGAAGGTTTAGATTGGATGTCAGGAAGAAGCTCTTTACAGGGAAAATGGTGAGGTGCTGGAACAGGCTGCCCAGAGAGACTGTGGATGTTTTGTCCTTGGAGGTGTTAAAGACCAGGTTGGATGGGGCCCTGGGCAACCTGATCTAATACCAGATCTGGAGGTTGGTGGCTCTGCCTGTGGCAAGGGGGTTGGAGTCTGATGATCCATGGGGTACCTTCCAACCCAAGACATTCTATGATTCCATGATTTATTACTGTATGTTTTTGCTAGACATTTTTTTTTCTAGATTCTGCTTACAAAATCTCTATTATACAATCGGTCAGCCATATTACTTCTTTTAATCAGGTAGTTTGAAGCTTTTAGACGCATTAAATTGGTGTAGCTACTGTAACAGTGTCTGTCCCAGAATCCTCCATTAATCCATCATTTCTTAAATCTGCATAGATAACTATGTCAGTCTTCTTCAAACTCCTCTCAGCAGGCACCTTCTTAATCCTGAGTCTGCATACAGTTTGATTTCAGCTAAAAGGGCTGTTATGACACTGGTTGGTGCAAATGATTGTTAGTTAACAACAGTTACATGATCAGCATGCTGTAGATGTTTTCACCTTTACTTCCTGCACATGTAGCAGAGGGGAAAAATATCAATTCAGGAAGTATGGGAATGTTTCAGAGTAAGAATTTGCATTGATTAGGAGACAGTGACAGGCTTTGTTTGAGCTTCCTCTTGACTCTCTTTACTTCCAGCTTGACTGTTTTTTTCAGTGGTTTTTAAGAGATTTGTCTTTGGGTGTTTTGATCTCAGCTGTTTTTTTAGTTAATTATATTTATAATATAGAATATAAACAAAGGGTTCAGCATTATTAAGATACTTGATACCTTAAGATACTTAAGATACCAAGGACCTTCAGCTTATGGTCAACTTGGCTATTAGCCAAGTAATAGCCAAGTTGACCATAAGCTGACGGTCCTTGGTATCTTGTTTCTTAATCACATATTAGCGCAGTGCACAGTGAAATCCGGAGGAGGTTTCAGCACTGCAGTGTTGGGGTGATATGGTATCTCACTTTTTGCTATTCTGGGATGTATTTACATTGCATATATAGCTTGGATCACAGCCCTAGGCATTTCCCTATTGGAGTGGCCTTGCAAGTACAGGTCTCCTTGAAAGAGAGAATGCACAGCAGAAACCAATAGCAGGTATTTACAGAGTGATTTACAAGCACCTGATAAAGGCTTAGTGCTCTGCTACAGTGTCGCTGTGATTATCATATTTGCTGTCTTAGGTGGCTCAGCCAACAAAACACTGTCAGAATCTACAACCACAAAGGACAGATGCTCACTCTGAAAAAGATAGAAAAGAGATGTGAGGATGAGATGGGAATTTTGGTTATACTACGATATCACTTCCTTAGGGAATGCTGATGCTTCTGCGTTAAGGGATGTCAGTCCTTTTTAGTAGTCAGTTAAATAATAAACATCATTGCTTTCTGCATTCCAGATACACTACCTTTCTGCTATATGGTATTAGTAAATATTTTAAAACTTTTTACTACCTGATCAGTCAAGATGACCAATTGTGGTGAGGCAGGCTATGTAGTGATGAACTATTGGAGAAACTTTTTCAAAGGCTTGTACGCTGTGGAAAGAGCACTAATCTGATGTACTGAAATGAGTCTGACTTTTGTCTGGCAGTCTGGAATTACTTAATTTAATGCTAAAATATATATATTGTCTGTAGGTCTGAGGTAGAATATGACTTCCTGGGATGAATCCAAAAACCCTGGGGTGAGGGTGATATATTTTAGCAATCTTTTTCGTTTAGCAGTGTTTTAGCAGTAATGCAATAGTAACGCAAACCAAAAAATTTAGTAAGGATTGAATCTATACACTGCACTTCTCTCCAATTTCCTCAGTTTTGAATACTGCATCCAACAATACTGCAGCCGGCATAGAATCCACACTGGATATCTAAAAACAATATTTCAACAAAGTCTGCTTTTAGACTATTGAATCTAATCTGAGACAGACATTTCCCAGATATAGTAAGATATGCTGTGGTGGTTGTAGTAAAAGATGCTATTACTTTTCCTCACGTAGGGTGCACAATAGAAATATCCTTAAATTCTTCAGATACTTTTCCTTTCTCTAGATGACAGAATGCTCCACTGTGTCATGATACCAATGCATAAACAGTCTGAAATTGCATTGGCTTGCTTCTGGTGCCGTATTGCAAGCTGCTGTCTAAATTGCTTTCCACTATCACTCCTGTCTTGAGTGTCTAGGTTTCTGCCTGGAAAATGTGTGTTTTCTGCTTTTTCTTTTTTCTTTTTTTTTTTTCCTCCCTCTCCATCTAAGTATATTAGCCTGAATTCTTCTTCTTCTTTCTTTTTTTTTTCCTTTCTTTATTTTGTCCTGACCACATTTCTAAATCTTTTGCATTCTATTGTTTTTTTTGCCCTACTACCTCACCCCTTTCTTTCTTCCAGTCATGGCATTGTACCTTTGGTAGTGACAGATGCATATGTAACACCTGCATAAATATCTCTGATAATCAATATTTTAAGTAGTTAATTAACTCTTAAGAATTAATTGAAAACATTAGAGTTCATTGAGAACAGTCCATGGAAAAAAGGGTGGGAGTGAGTAGTTCTGAGTTGCTTCAATACCTCTTAGAGAGTTTCTTAGAGAAAAATACATCTTTGGATAAGGTGTTAGAACTTAGAATAGCAAAGTATGGGAAAAGGAAGAAAATTGTTAACTAAGAAGAACGCCCAAATATCTCATACAAAAAGGATTCCCTGAATTATTCCACATACAATTGTAAATGTTTTCCAGAGTACGTATCTCAGACAGAAATAAATAATCTTATAAATGACAAAAGATAGTCAAAGTTAAAAAGCAATGCAGATATTCGAAAGAAGGGTACAGATAAGTATTTGGGAAAATAATGATGAACAAAGGAGTTCGTTCTTGAAATTAATAAACAAAATGGGAATATCTAAAAGCTGAGGGGTTCTTCAACTGATGAGGAAAAATAACAGCAGTAGTAAGAGAGCTTTCAGCCACATAAATATAAAGAGAAAATGTAGGAACATGAGTCATGTACATTACAAATTCAGTTGATGTTCATAAAGCTAAAGAAATTTTGTGAACAAAAGAATAAATGAAAGTTTATTTGAAGTTATGATGAGGACAGTAATGCTCATGCGGATAGTTGTAGGTGATCTTAAGATACTCTGGTATAAACAATATTTAGAATGCTAACTGATTAAAATCTAACCTAAAAGAATTGGAAAAATGAAATTGAAAACCCAGTAGTAATTATTTCATTTAAACTGTTAGTAGGGAATTAAACACCAAGCTTTTGAAATACTGTGGTGTGAAGATAGTCTGGAAAAAACCTTCCTAATGCAAAGCCAAAGAAAATTTTGTAAAGGATACAGTAATAAATGCAAGTTAAACTAAAATTCACCACAGTTTTATCAAAGGTAATTTCTACTGAATAAACTAAGTGTCTGTTAAGGCAGTTAATTTATTTTTAAAAATGTATAAAAATGTTTAAAAATATGTAAACTTTTAACATAGCTAGGTTTAAGAAAATGTGTCTGATTTAGTTTCCACAAGTAATCATTGAAGTAGAAACAATGGGATGCACAGAGATTTTGGTGAATAAAAATCTGATTAAAAGATAAATTAATATTAAAAGAAAGAATGAGGATATATGACTGGTTGTTTTCTTTCTATGATGCTTTTTTGGATACTGACAGTGAAATATTTTCATTAATGAGATCGGCAATGTAGATGACATCAGCACAATCAGTGTGGGGGAATACAAGATTATCATACAGTATAATTTTTATGGGATGGAGTGATAGCAGTGAGGCTCTAATCATATATGTTAGGCCGGATAACAAACTTTGCTTTAAGTAAAAGTTGTTTATTAATTTACTATGATGGAAGAAGAACAAACTTGAATGAGAAAGATGACTGCTAAACCTCAGTCATGGAAAATGCTAGCAGTTTTGCAGCATATACTTTCAGAAGAAATGTTACTCCAACCCCTATACAACTGTTGTAAAAGGCTGTTAGTAAGAGGACAGTTAGAATATTGTAATACTGTGTTAAGCAATTTGTATTTAAAGCAAACTAAATAAAATCCCCTGAGACTGGAAGAGGAGCAGAAGACGACTACTTGTATAACTAGAGGAAATGGAGGACTTATCATATATAAAGAGATTAAAGGGAATTGGTTTGTTCAGCCTAGCAAACTAAAAGTTGAGAAGGGTATGATTATTTTTCATAAATACATTCAGAAAATAAATGCGAAAGCATAAATATTGAAGGATAGTACTTGCAGAAAATTAAATGGGTACAAATGTATAAATTTAAACTAGAAATTAGAAATAGTTTTCTTACATAAAAAAAAGAAGATTTAGAAAAGCTTATATAACAATGAAAGAGTCTAAATTACTTCTAAACCTGATGAAGCTGGAGAGTTCATGGAAGGCATTTGCAATATGACAGGAATGATTCTGAAGTAAAAAGTAAATATTTTTAGAGTTTCTTTTTCATTAGTTTTGCTTCACTGAAAATAATTTTGTTCCACTCAATATACTTGTTGTTTTAACAAAAAAGATCCAAACAGAACCCATTTATGTAAGGACATTTCTAGTGCCTTCTTCCAAACTGTCCTAAAAAGTCATTCCGTTATTTCATCTCTGAATAGTGGATAAAGAAAATAACCACAATTCCAATTAAAAATCCCATTAAGATATGGATATGCCTGAATAACTACATTTATTGTGAGGGTTTTTTTTTAATTTTTTTTTTTCTTTATTCCTTAGTTATTCCTCTAAATTGCTGCCTGCCTTCAGTATTCTGTTGCAGAGATAATGTTCTTCAACTGGAATCAGATACACAAATAAAGCTTCAAAATAGACACTGTTGAATATAGCTTAAAAAAAATATGAAAATTGTAGCATGGTACTTTATTGTGAGGGGAAATTTAAAGATATGGGAAACTGTTTCAGTGATGCTAGATCATTCTTTTGCATGAGGGCTTTTGGTAGGAGAAAATAGAAGGAGTCAAAAAACCCAAATAAACTCCATAAGAGAAAACTACAAAAAAATGTGAGGCTTGAATTGCATTCATAAGCACCACAGTACTGACAACTTCTAGGTGCCAGATATCTAAGGGAGTATTTTTGAATTTAGGGGTAAAAAGGAATAGAAAAGGTAGGTTAGCTCTACAGGACAAAGATAGCAAGATCTTGAAATGTACAAAATGCTTAGGTATGCGTATATGCATTAAAGGAGATAGGTTATGAATACTCAGATTATAGGTATCGAGTGTTTACTTTGAGTTCCGTAACTAGACACTTCTAAAGCATTTTCACATATAATTGTTAGGAGAAACATAAGTAATATGAGAGTAACATTCAGGAGTAACTGGTAGTTCTCTATATTTAAATGTTGACCATTAACATCTAAGGCTGTCTAAGCTTCATTGCTTAAAACCAGATATCAGATGACTTGTATCTGTAGTATAGATGACAAAATATAAATAAAAGACTACATAAAATCTAAGATGAGATTTTCAGATGTTCAGCTATGATGAGTGTGTCTTGGAGAGGAAAGAAAGAGGGAAGTGAGCAGGCATAGTATTTTACCCAAAAATAAGATTTCATTCAGAAACAAAGAGTAAGAAACTATAATGGTCTTTTTGACTACTGATCTAGTGATGAATTTTGATCAGGGATTCATGAGGACATAATTTAAATGAGAGGTCCAACTCTGTTGAACTCATTCAAGGGCTGGGACCTTAATTTGTTTCATGAGGTCTTCCTGTGCATGTACTTGGAATGTTAAAACAATATAAGCTTAATACTTCCTTTTAAGCATACAAGTCTGACTACACTTACGTAATCATTGTGAGTCCTTATCTGCAGTTCAGTGCATAAGGGAATGGGTTGTCACAGCGCCTGAACCTGACATTTTGGTACAGTGCAATTTCAGAGACTTCTGTCAGATGTGCTGATCAGTCAGTTTTCCTATTAGAGTTGACAGTTCTAAATACACACACAGCTTTTAAACAAATCTTAATCAGGACACAAACCCTTGCAATCATATGTGTTGGTAGATCCTGTCAATAAAGAAAGTAGTCTCTGAGTACAAAATAGTGGATATCCATGATATTGCCTAGTGTATGCAAATTGAGAATCAGTAGAGTGTTTGCTAAAGTAAGGAATATTGGCTTATTTTTTCTGACGCAAATGAACGTTTTGCTAAGTGAAAATGAAATCCATAGTATGATTGACAAAAATATGTGGAAACAAAGAGGTTAATTCACAAGATGATAAAGGCTGGAGCACCCCTTTTATCACTAAAGGGAAGGAGCTGGGCTTGTTCTGCTGGCAGAAGAGAAGGCTCTGGGAAGACATTATTGTGGCCTTCCAGTAACTAAAAAAAATTATGAGCAGGAGGGAAACAGACATATACAGGACAAGCGAGAATGACTTTAAACAAAAAGAGGAGATATTTAGATTAGAAGTTAGGTGGAAATTTTTTCACTCAGAGTGAAGTGAGGCACTGGCACAGGCTGTCCAGAGAAGCTATGGATGTCCCACCCCTTGGAGGTGTTCAAGGCCAGGATGAATGGGGCCCTAGGCAGCCTATCTAGTATGTGGCATCACTATCTACAACAGGGACTGGAACTAGATGGTCTCTGAGATCTTTTCCAACCCATTCTAAGATATAGGCATCTTTAATGGTCCTTTCTTCTTCTTCTTCTGCCCCTTGAATACAGTTTTTGTTCATCTGGTAGAGACAATATAAATTTGCTATTACCGACTGGAAAATATGCTTCCGTGTACTTTGAATGTATAAAATTCTTTGGAGAGAATGGCAGCATATTTGAAAATCTTACAACAAGGAATTTTGAAATTTTGGAATTTTGAAATTTTAGAATTTTGAAAGTATTAACTGTGGATATCTTTACAGTAAGCTGTATTGCTTTGAAACACTGTGAATCTTGGAGGTATTGCTTTGCAGGGATCCATACAAGCATTTTGTTTGACTTTGATTCATAAGGAATAACATCTATTGATTTAAATGTGATTTTTCAGTTGCCTTAGTAAAATTCTGTCAGAATGCAGATTTATGTGCCATCCTTGAAAAGAAATAAAAATATGGTGCAATGTCTGATCAGAAAGTAATGCCTCTGGTTTTATTATGTTGGTCCATGATGTCAGAGATGGATGCTAGGGGAATAGAAATACATATGAAGAAAAGATGTTTAATTGAATTCCTTCACACAGAAAAAATGGCACCCATTGACATTTATTGATGTTTTCTTGAATGTTTATGAAGACCAAACAGCAGATTTGAGCAGAGTGAGGTGGTGGGTGATGCATCTCAGCAGTGGTGACAGTGACGTGAAAGACAAGTCATATTCTAGACAGTCATGCAGATTTTTACAAGGGCAGCATGCAGGCTCTTGCTCATTGTGTTAACTGTGTTGAAAAAATAGTCCTTTGTAGCTGAAAATGGGCTCTATCAACTAGTGTTATTGTGCTTTTTCTACCTACTGTATTTTCCATGGAAATAAATAGGAAGCTTTACTTTTGAAAACACCTACATATACTGTAAATGCATTATATGTTTTCTAGGTGAAAGGTGAAATACATTTTAGTTTAACTTTAAAATGTTTTGTGGATTTTTGTTGTAAGAAGAAAGAGCCCAAGCTGGCATGAAACAAGGACATCAAGTTATTTAGATCAAAACTTAGAACTGAATAGAGATTTTAAAGAGTCTAGGTAAGGTTAGGGACAAAAACTCTGAGAAGGATGAGTAAATACTTACACTTACATGTGAGCTATCAGAGAGAAACCTAAACAAGACTAGTAGTTACTTGCTTTGGATATCTCTAAGGAATCCTTGATAACTTACCCAACTTACAGTATCATTAGCCTCTTTAGTGTACTGTCATCATCATAATTTCTATCCTACCTAACAGCAAATCCTGAAGAATTTGCCATCACGCCATTGGGCATCCCATTTTCTTGATTCTTGGATTGCTTTGAGACAGTGTGATTCTCAGCTACTATTCTCCGAGGAGCCTATTTAAAAAGCAGAGCACAGGAGGAGTACTCTGTTGTTGGCAACTCTCATGCCTTACACAGATGGTCTACTATACTCAGAGCCTACTGGGATTTTAAAAGTTGCTTTCAATTCTACATGCAGAAGATTAAAGTAAGGAAGTGTCAATCACAGATGTGCAGATTGCAAAATCTGACTGGCTTCCTAGGTAGTAACCACTCAGGTATCCAAAAAAAACCCAAAAACTAATAGACGCAGGATTTATTTATACCATGACCACATAGGTTTCTGAAAAAGAGTAAATAACAGAGACATCTAAGCTTTAGAAATGAGATGGGCATCCTGGGCCCACAAGCCGCAATCTTGTGCTAAGTTAATGATCACCTAAACATCATCTAAGTAAACAACAGTGGTAACTTTTATTGCAGTTACCACAAGATGACAATGTGAAAGCACATCTGGACTGTGTAAAATTTGTTCTTCTGCATATTGCTTTAGAGGATCAGCGCTTCATGCATGGTGCTACACATGCAGTGCAGATCCGTTGCAAAGCTCTTTTATGCATGTCAAACACCCAGTGCTCTCAGAATTCACAGAATTATTTTTGTTTACTGCTATCTATATAGAAAATATTGGGGAGCCATGCAGATTTTTATGAGTGCATCATGCAGGCTCTGATTCATTGCTGATGAAAATACATAGCTAATGGTGGTGAGTATGCTGACGAATGAGCTCTGTCAAATAGTGTTATTGTGCACTTTGTATCTGTTGTGGTTTTGCTTTCCGTAGAAATAAATAGAAGGCATTACTTTTGGAGAGATCTAACTACATACATAGAAAAGCAGAGCCGCTGAGTTATGCATTTTAATCATCATTTCTAAGAAATTGTTCTCATTTGAACTTGTAATAAATGAAGGCTATATCACCAGGATTAGAAACACAACCCCTCACCCTGGAATAGGATTAGTTACATATCTAAAAGTTCTTTCATTTCCAGGGAATGGATTTCTACAACTTGTAGATATTCCTGCACGGAAACAATTTTACATTGGGAAAATGCTCATTCTTTCAATAATATTAACACTTCTGCATCAATTCTGCATTTAAAATAATAATAATAATAATTAATATATTTTGTTTTATTTTATTGGTTTATTACATGAGATTTGTACTATAAGTTCTTACTTCAGATATAGTATTAAAAAAATGATATGGTGAACTCAAAGATCACCTTTTGTCTTTCTTTGGAGCCTCACTGAAGGAAAATTTCCATTAGAAGGAAACATATTTCGGCATGTTTGAAGGGGGAGTAATTTGCTGTTTTAATTTGTTTTATCCCAGTTTGGGGCACAACAACATCAAACTGCTCATGAGAAATTCTGTTGTTTGACCTGCTCTGTTAGTAAAGGAGTAAAAGAGTGTTCTAAGGGAATGGTGATTGTGGAGCCAGTTCTTTCCCTCCTGTCTTTGTAATATGTACTTAGCCATCGCATATTAGCAGCAATGTGTGATGTCAGTAAAAGCAGCTGACTGATTAAGTGCTACTCGCTGAAGAAACTTGGGCCCTGGGCTATGATTTGTGAGGCAATAGTCATCATAGTTATATAACAACAATGTTTACTGTAACTTGGAGGGCATATATAACATTTCTAAAAGCAAGGAGAGGAGGAATATATGCTTCATTAATATCTACTTGATAAAATCTCAGAATATATATATGTATACATATTTGATATATCTCACCTTGTTACCTTCAAAATGTTCCTAGTTTTGGATGTAGCTCCAACTTCTCTCTGACTTAATAGGGTAAAGCTATATTTCAAAGCTACAGTGTCATCGGAGAGTTGTTTATTTCACTTGAACTGATATAAAACCACTCCAGTGTCATCTAAAATATAAAAAATAGATGGAGTGTCAAGTATTTTTTTTAAAAAAGAACACGGCCGTATCTTGTAACTTGGAAACTGCCATTTTGGATGCTGTTGCTTTAAATATGTGACGCATTTCTTGTTTTGCTCATTTACAGTGGGAATATTCTGATTATTAAAGGCATTAGTTAATTACCTCTATAACTTTCATGTGTGGATTTAAATTTAAGTTTTATTGTTTTGGCCTTCTTCCATGGAGCAGATTGTTGGACCTACTGGGCCAAGCAGCACTGTGGCTTTTCTGTCTCCCCAGATGTGTCTCAGTGAATCTCCTCCTAGGGGAAATAGGACTAAATCAGGCTCTGGTCAATCTTCACCCAACTTCAATTTTCTGTTTTCTGAGAGTCCAGAGAACTTAAGGCCAGCAGATTTCATATTGCTTGGTTGAAAACTCAGTGAGACTGCAGTCATCAGGAGATGATTCATGAATACCAATTTGTACTTTTCAGTGCATATGATTTTTCATTCCAGGAGAAAATGATAGTGTCATCAAACCTCAAAGCCCGATATTCAGCCACAGCAAATGTAAGCGCAGAACTAGGCTGCATGCTTCCTGTTGGTGACTGTCTGGTGATGTTAGTGAAGGAAGGTAGGCAGGTCAAAGTAACAAGGTTATAAGTTGATGCTTTATACTTGCAAACAGCAAGTGAATTTAGGTGTCACAATTCATTGTTATGGGGTCATCAAAAACTTCTTTGTTTCTGTGATGTCAGATGGCCTACACCTTATATGTGTATCAATGAAATAGGTGCAGTAGCATAACAGAATGGTAGTGCTGCAGGATGAAAATACTGTATTTCTCTGTCCCATGCTATCTCTATATTAGAAAACGCATTTAGGCATTATGTGTTGTCGATCTTTTTTCAGCCTGCATAATTGTTGGAGACTTGAAACACCTATATGATATTTCATATGATATCCTGAAGTTTGATTCCTAGGTTTGAAACATCACAACATGGCCTTTTGTTTAAACAAACAAGCAAACCACAACTGTTTTGAAATAACCATTAGAGTAACTCCCAGAGCTGTGGCACTTCAGAATCATTGAATGTATGATGTAGCAGCACAAATGTCTGAGTCCAGTGGTTCTGCTTTTGTCTTTGCTGAGTGTGGCTCATGGCAGCCAGAATGATCTTACACTGGCAATGAAAAGTCCTGGTTATAATTTGCCTGAGAAGTAAATTGCACAAGAAAGACTTAAGAGTAATCCTTCTTTACATAAAATGCGGAGGAAAAAAGTGAGAACATCTAATTTGGAAAAAGACAAAAACAAAAATAAAATCTTCTTAATGCTTTCATGAGTTCTACAACAAAACTCTCACTGATTTCAGTTGGAATCTTGTTTGCATACGGCTTGAGTTTGCCATCAAACAAATTCAAAGACACTTCCTGTCAGGCAGTCTGTAATATACATACTGCCCCTCATGCTCACAATATTTTCCTGCTTAATCCTGGAGGTTTTCCATTTGTAACTTTTAGAAACATACTTTCCGAAAGAACCCTGAGAACTCATCTGTCATTTGTGTATTCATTCAACCTTCTGCCTGGAAAAGCCTACTTGCCTTAAGAAAAGTTATGTAATGTTTTTATATATGAAATGGTTTTAGATATGAAATTTCTCTCATAAATGTGGTATAATCTAATAATTAATGAATGCCAGAAGACAAGCTAGAAAAGTCTAGCTTTTATTACTAGGTAGATATTAAAAGTCCAAATCTCTTTATATTGAAACTCTATTTCTTCTTTTACTTGTCTCTGTCCATATAATGTAACATCAACATGAAGTGAATGTAGCATAATTTATTACCAATTTAATGTTTCTTCACAGTGTAAGAATAACTTAGACTGGTATGGGTATTATTCCAGAATCTTGCTACATAGAAATTAAATTTGGGCTGAAAATAATAGTACTAATAATACTTAAATATTCATTTATAAATGTATTTATATATGATTTTTGATCACATATCTGGGAGAAGTGCATTGTCAATACTATGAAAAATGCAACATTTTTTCTTGGCAAAGAAAATGAAGTGAGTTATTTGGTTCAAATCAAATATTTAACTTAAAAGAAATAAGATGTTTTAATTTTAATTGAAGGCAATTGACTTTAATTATATTTATAAATTATTTTGTGTAAAAATGTTAAAATTCAAAAAATCTTCTGCTATGCATTTTACCTCTACTATCTTTTTTGGAATCTCATTTTATTTGGTTTATTTTCTCTTTTTCTTTCTGCTCCCTTTTTTTTAATGTACTTTTTCCTATGTGGGAATCATCATGCTACTTCTGCTTAAGAGATAACAAATAGTAAAATGACAGACGTGGGTAACTTTTGGAAATATTATCAATAAAACTGTCCTTGGATAAAATAATAAACTAGCATTAAACAGGCAGATTTGCAATTGACCTTGTACTTTTGACTTTTCAAGACCATATTGAATGAAATGGTGAACTGCTAACCCATTCCTTCTACAAAAATAGTGCAAATGAAGGTACAAAATAATTAAAAGAATACGTAAATAAGCTGAAGAAATAGCTTCTGAATCCAGTAAACAAATGCAAGCAATTACAAGAAAAGTAGATAAAAAAGTGAAAGTTATTTTGTAGCCTGTTTTCAGTAAGGTGATTTCATTATTACAATTCTATTTACTAAGTGTAATTATTTTTATCTTAAAAAGCTTGGACTACTTCCAATTTTATACTTAAATTATTATTCTCATTGAAAAATACAGTTCAACCCTTTTCTTTTTTCAAGCCTTATGTATTTGAATCCAAGGAGAATCTTGATTTAGTTGTGTTTCTTGCTGTTTTTTTCTTTTTTCTTTTTTCTTTTTTTAAATAAATCGTTAAAACAGAATAATAGTTGTAATTTTTTAATGATAATTTAATACTTAGATATTATAGGTTTAATAACAGTGGATTAACATGTATGTGGAAATAACAAAGTATTGATTTATCAGACATTTCTTCCTCAGTGTGATTATCCAGGGCTCAAGGAACATCATTCATGATCCATTCAGTTGTATTCTTTCTGAATGTATCACAAATCAGTACTGGAACCTGGACATACTTATTCCATATAAAATGAATGTACGCTTCAGATCCATATTAAAAAAAAAAAAAGAAAAGAATCAAAAACAAAATTGATGCATATAAACTATATTTAGTATAGACCTAATGTAATTCTCAGTTGCTGAATTGATTTGATCTCCTTATTATGGGAAGAAATTGGACTCTGAGATATTATCAACAGCTTCTAACTCCAATCTGATTACTGCTATAATCCTGACAGTGACTGATTCTGAGTAATTATCTTAGAAGCAGAATTAGATTAAAAAACAATATTCCAGATTATAGGAGATTCCAGTCCTTTCACGTAATTGGTTCTGTCTTAAAAGGCATGATGCTATAACATTGGAATAATTTAGAGTAAATTATTCACAAACAAAATGTTTGAATGTATTTTAATAGGAAAACAGTTAAACAAGAAACCATAATGATTTAAGAAACATTACATTGTTAATTAGCAAACTCACTGCAGTCAACATTTTCAGTGTGTCATATAACTCCTTAAATAATATTGGGCACTTGCTAAAAGCCCACTGCCACAATAATCAGTCATCAAGTGTTCATAATGATGATTTATGATTACTGATGGTGTCATTATCATCATAATTACAGGCTATGAATAATTTTTTGCTATTGGCATCTGAATCATTTTCAGCGGTAGGCCTTTTCTTTCTGAGAGGAATTGCCATAAAGAATGGGCTTATGAGGTTGAACATAAACAGAAAAGCTTATTTGAAATTCTTTAGCAATATTTACTTATTATTTTTATTAAATTTGTTTATAGCAGAGATAGCTTGGGACAAAAAGGGAGGAACCTTCATTGTTCTAGTTACTTTAAGGATTACATAGCAATAATGAAATTTCTAGTAGACACAACCTTAACAAATCCTAGCAGAAACTTAACAGAATATAGAGAAAAATACATAGTTCTTATGTATTGTGATTTATACTAACCAGTGTTCTCAGTCTGTTTCTTCCCCCTTTACCTTCATTTTACCTTCTTCTTATAATTATCAATTAAATATGCAGACTCAAAATATTCTAGTCCTGACTCATTGTCAATGGTTTACGGGCTGGTTTGGCCTGTATGGGGACACTCATTTTGGAGATTATTATTCCTGAGGCTTGGAGGAAAAGAATGTGTGTTCTAGGCTTTCTCTTTCTATTGGGTAACCTGGGATTTCAGAACGAGCTTTTTGTTCCCTAAGGCCATGATGTAGAACTAACGTGATAGAGTTTTGGCAAAGATACAAGGAAAGTTGTTTTGGGGTTGATTCCAACCAAAATGCAGACAGGTGTAAAGTCAGAAAAGAAAGGAAGGGATTGATTTAGTGGTGTAAAAGCAGAGACATTCAATCACTGCATATATGGAAAACTCTAATCATTCCCAATATCCTTGACTTTGATACAGAGCAGACTTCAGACTCTCTCTTTTTTTTTTTCTTCTTAAGCTAAAAGTAATGGTACCAAAATCTATATGATTGACTATTAATATTAGCATGTTACAAAGTAACTACCACTCTGATGCCTAAGCTTGGCCCCAAATTATAAAGTGTAAATGATATGATGCACTGTATGAATGGTACAAGATTAATGATCACTCAGTTTGGACACAGTTTAGTAACAAAATCACTTCTTGTTCATGGGATGTGAAAACTGATTGTTGTGCTTCCTAAAATTGGTAAACAAACAAAGTAATGCCAACACATTGAAAACTGTTATCTTTTATAAAGTGCCAGTGGAAACTGGCTATTTTCTTGTCCCTCTGATAATCCCACAAAGATTATATATGTTTCAGCCTTTAGTAAAGAAGTTGGTCTATTCTTGTTTCTTGAAAATTCTTTGGAACAAAAATACAGTGATATATTTAGGATAGGCACATGAAAGCAGTAGATAAGGTTACTGGAACAGTTTTGTTATGAAACATCAGATTTAAGTCTCTAGAGCAAGAGCATTTGTGTATTCTATTTTTTTATGTTCTGTAAAAGGTTTCCTTTCTAAATATAGCAACATATTTCATTTTTCT
>JAOWBP010002978.1:16339211-16363860 GCA_028571105.1 Tragopan temminckii
TAATTAAAAAAAAAAAAAAAAAAAAAAAAAAAAAAAGGAGTAGAGCTTTTTGTAGTAAACACCTTGACTAAGCACTAATAGTTTTCTGAATACAGAAAAGATTGCTGTAGGTTACCAATTGAGCTAGTATAACTTCTCATGGCTTCTTTGAGAGTGCTTCATGACACAATCCAGTGTCTGAAAGCTCTTTTTCTAAAAGAAAGAAAGAAAGAAACAAACAAACAAAAAACAATTTCATGACCTCTGAAGTTTATAATGTTGCATTACTCCCTTCACTGTCACATTAGTTTTGCTACTCTTTATTTTAACCATCAGTTTAAGTATTGGTCATTTTGATAATAACTATACCAAGAACAATTTTTATGCTAATAATAATGTTATGATATTGAGTAGAAGAAGTAGAAAATACTAGCTCTAACAACAACTGATCCTTAGGTTTTTATCCTCGAAGGAAATTTTCTAGTTGAAAATTTATATGTAATTCATTTATGTGGTTCTTAGTACTATTTTTGACAGTGTTGGTTATATGTCAGGATACACTTAAACACTGCTTGTGGCTGAACAGATTTTGCTGTAGGTGATATATTTATATTAAGTTAAATTTGTTATTGAAGTCTTTAGCAGTGAAAATACTGCAGTAACTAACAGAAATTGAGCAATATTTGAGGACAGAAATGAGTGTTGACCTGTAAGTAAGTGCAGCTTCACTTATTGCGTGCATCAGTCAAGTCTACTATAGAAAAAGTGTTCAAGATATTCTGCTGATGTTTAAGGATTTTGAACATAATTGACTGTGGATTCCAATGTAATTCAGTGGTTTATTCTATTTAATCAGCTTTATCAGATGAAGAAAAGAGTACTGGGGCTGTCTCCTAGAAGCCAGCATCATAACTGTCTGGACTACAGAGCATTTATAATTACATAAAGCAAGATTCAGAAATCACTTCTGGAGTTGTTTGATCTCTTTGCACAGAGAAGCATGAGGACAAAGAATAGATTGATTGGCTCATGCAATGTTATGAACTTTGGCAGAAAAAATGATACAAGGTATAGTATATGTAATCGATCAATAACATTTAATGACCCTGCAATCATGTGAGAAATCATGCTTACCATGATTTCATCTGGAAAGCTATCGTTCCCTTTTCTTTTTGGATTTGAAGGCCACAGGTGAAAAAGATACACTTATATAAAAATCATAACTATCTGTTACCTATGAAGTGGATTGCTCTTACAAATCTTTTGAAAGTTATCCAGAGTGCTACACTTCTGTTTGTGTGACATTGTCATATTCTAACTAAATGATTTCACACTTGGTTTATGTGCCTTTGGCCTTGGCAAAGAGTGTTTGAATCTTTAGCATATGGTTCAGGGGAAGTAGATGAATGCTGTCACGACTGTGTGGGTGATGGGAGACAAAAAATATTTCACCCCCTGTGCATGGCAGCCTGAACATCTGAGCTAGCAACCTTCTTACTGCTAATACCGGTCAGCAACAAAGTGCAAGCAGTTCCCTGGAGGAAACAGAGTGACAAAGAAGAACTTACGGTGCGAATAAGTATTTGTGTTTCTCCCAAGGTGATGCCTTTACTGTATTTTTCTTAACATCCTCACCAACTTGGGGCTTATCGTAGGGATACAGAGTAAAGTCTGTTCCTTCATTTCTCATGTTTAGGGTTCAGCTGCAGTAGATACCTACATCCAAGGAAGAATAGCATCTTGCCCTCTACATAAGTGAACAGACTATTTTTTCAGGAATGATAGAATTTCTGGATTCTACAGTGCTTTAAAAGACAAATAGACAAACATATTCTTCTAGATTTAAGTGTATAAGACATATAAATCTAATTTATTTTATTTTATTTTATTTTACATTTTTGTTTTCTAATACTGTTTCTAATAGGAACACTTATGTATATTATTAAAACAAATAAATGAATCATCCAGCTGACGAACCTTACTTCTATTCTGAAACAACTTGATGTTGTTAGCCTCCCATACCTTTTCATATTTGTTATTCACAGACAAAAATGCAAGCCTGTTCAGGATATTTATTTTTACTGAATGTCAAAATAAACACCTGAAACAAGTGCCAAATTTTGTATTATTTCATGTAGATGAGTTCATAGAAAAAGCAACAGGAAAACTCTTAACATTAAGCCAGTGTATTTTGCTTTCCAGAAAGGACAAGAAGATATGATTTTCTTATACACATTACTTTTTCTTACATTCTTTACTGGTAAAAACAGGTGCTATTTGACCACCAGTGTCACTATTCTGCTACCTAAATCCTTTTGTAAGTATGTTCTCTATCCCTTTATAAAATAGTTCCCCTATCTTTTTTAGCTTATCTTCATTATAACTGAAGTTAACTCACTCTTCACTAAAGGATGTATTTTTTACCAGTAGTAAGGAAATACCATTTGAAATATTTCTTTGGAAAACAAAGAAAGTATAAAATCTAAATATTTAAATAAGGTTAATATTTGCCTCTATGATTTTGTTTTAGTAAGTGGAATGAAGGCACACAGTACTTCTCTCCATTTTCAAAGCCAGTCATATGAGAGAGAGCTGAACAAAAATAGAGCTCTCTACATATATCACAATTCTCTCCTTGCTGCAGCCATTTCTGATATGCTTAGGTGGTGCATCCATCCTCATTAGCTATTGTTCTTCTTTATGGGCAGCCTATCTTGAGCAGTCAACCATACAAGATCTTACGCAAGATAAAAAATACCCTAGCTTTGTTCCCCTTCACACTTCTATATGTCTTCTTGTCCCTTCTTCCAATTAATATAACCTTTTCCAGATCTTTAGAGAATTCATACTTAATTACCTATGCATTCGTATACCAGAATATGTTAATATTTTAAATTATATTTTGATTGGATAAAACTATTCACTTGCAATACAAGTAGAGAAGATATGTTCTTATCTAATTTACCTGCCCAAACAAACAAATTTTGGTGTACAGTCACAAAATTCAACTACTCTAAAATCAAAAACAAAATATATTATGAATACTCTCCCTGATAGGATTCTATAGTAATTATCAATTTCATGTAAATAAAGATTTTGTATTTTCCTGTATTATGAGGGCTGCTCTGGAAGTAATGTTTCCTATTTTATTTTTTTGGCCTGTGATGTCAGAGGTGGATATTGGTGGTGTGGCAGTAGAGATTGAACCTTCCCACCAATATTCCATTATGTGTTGTTGCCGTGTGACAGATGGCAGCAGAGGGGCAGTAGGACAAAATAGCATCTGGCATGGGAGTGTGTATGAAGCTAAGGTGTGAAACTGAATTCCTCCATGCACAAAAATGGCACCCACTGACAGTCACCAATGTTTGTTGAGTGTTTATGAAAACCAAATGGTGGATGTGAGCACAGTGAGGTGGTGGGTGGTGCAGAGCAACAGTGGCAACAGAGATGTGAAGGACAAGCCATGTTCTGGACGGTTTTGCATATTTTTACATGTGCAGCACGCAGGCTCTTGTTCATCACTAGCCAAAATGCATAGCTAATGGTGATGACTGTGTTGAAAAATAGTATTTTGTAGCTGAGAATGTGCTCTGTCTGATAGTGTTGTGCTCATTGTGCCTGCTGTATTTTCCATGAAAACAAAAAGGAAGTATTACTTTTGGAGTGACCTATATATATATACATATACTTAAAACTTCACAGCAAGATTTAGGAATGAGGTTAAGAAGCTACAAACTGTAATGAACACCTGATAATCATTTTTTATGAATTGGAAAGGCAAAACTTAGTTATATTACTTGTCTTCTAAAGAAAACTAGCTTTCAGAAAAACACTTAGACACAGGTACAGATACAGAAAGCTTTTACATTAAGTACTTCCTCAGGAATTTTGTTTTATTTAAGGGTTTATTTTTAGGGTATTTAACATATTTTAAAGATATTTAAGTTAATTTATTTGCAGTCACATCACTATTATAATAATCTATTATATATTCATGCTTTGGTATTTGAAATAGCTAAGCAGAATTTTCAGAAAACAAGAAAAAAAAACAGCAACTGTATAAGGCCAATTTCTTAAAAAGTATACTGTTTTTTGACATATATGTTCAGAATTATCATTTACTTCCAAACTGAGAGTTGCTTTCAATGCATTTCATTTCTATTTCTGTCATCTGTAATTTTTCTAAAACTAAACTTAATTATCCTACAGCTGTTTTCTTCTTCGTATGAGAGCTTTTATTATTTCTGATATTTTGAGGAAGTATCTTTCTTTTGCTTTTTGTATTTTGGGCACTGGAGTAGAAAATGACTTTCAGTTTTGATCTCTACTCTGTCGCATCAATTTTAGAGCCAGTCTTCCATACATTTCTAGTGAATTTTGCATCATTCCTGGTTTCCATTTCTAATACATGGTAACAGACTTTCTATTTGTCTCAGGGAAATCACCTACATATATAACAAACATTGTTATAGAAAATTTGTTTGTAGATTTCTCTTCACTATCACAATCCTGCCTTTATTGAAGAAAGAATATGTAAGAATAAATGGTGTTCCTGATTCTTCTTTTCCATGTGCAGTTTTATAGCTAATCTCAAACTATTTCAGCATATGCATGAATTTTAAACTTGACAAGATTTTACCTACACAATATTTTCTTCATCTTGCTTTAATTTGTAATTAATATTCACATCAGGAAATACTTTTCTTTTTATTTTTTTAGAATCCTTACTTTGTACAAACGCAATATCACATGTTTGTGTATGTTCATTTTATATCTAACAGAGTAGGTTTGTGGGTTTGTGTATTGCTATTCCTGTATGCTGCTACTGAAGAATACAGTAGAAACACATCTAATGAGCTTCTTTAAAGTTAATTAGCATGGTACTGGGAGCTCTCTAGGCACAGTATCAGAGAGTACCATAGAGACTAAATTAACCTTCTCTGTAGGATGTTTTTCAGCAAAATAGGCTTCGATTTCACTCTGTAGCTGCTGCAGCTACTTGGCTGTTGCATGTCTGAGTAAGCCAATGAAATGTAGTTTAGATTTCTCTAGTTTGCAATGTGGAGATGCTGAAAATGCAACTGACTACCTCTTGGTCCTTGATAGGACAAATATAAAGTCCCATGCAATTTTTATTCTGAGAATTTGGATGAAGAAATGAATTCAAAAAAACAAAACAGCACAACTAAGGTTGAATTAAACATCTTATAATTTGCATATGACCTTATGAAAAATCTCATATTGGTTCACTTCAGACATCTGTAGAACAGACAATATTAGGTACCTTGAAAGGAACAGTTTCTAGTCATAAATGAGAAATGAAGACTTGCACTTGCTTAAGTACAAATACGTTCCCTTTCAAAACCATTCTATGATTCTATGATACAAAGGTTGTACATGACAATGCCTTACTCTCTCTGTCTTTACCCAAGTCATGCGGCAGATGTGAAGAGGGAAGGTATACAGCAGGAGCATAGAGAAGACTTCAGACACTGCACGTCAATGAATTTGGACAGTCCAGTATTTCTTATGTTGATAATACAGTAGAATCTATCTCCTTGGTTACTCAATTACTAGTGATACAGTACAACAAGACATTAGATCAGCTAGTTAGTTTACATTAACAGAGCCTGTTTTTGTTCAAAAAGTCATTTTCTCCCTAGTGACTCTTCACAAACACTTCTTTAATGAATGCACAGAAACCAGTGTATGCTGATGGCTGATCTTGACTTGCTAGCAGAAAAAATGATTTGATGCACATCATCAAAGAGTTCCTCCTTTGAGGAAGAATGATGCTCCCATTTCTAGCCATATCGAATACTTGAATTTTCATAGGGAATGAAATTACATTGACTAAAGTTATGTGGTGCCTGATAATAAATTTTTCTAGAAATAAGACTAGTGAAAATTCCTATTGTATTGCTGGTCTTCTGCAAGTAATGTTTTTTTTCTCACTTTCTAGCATTCAATATCTTCTCTTAATAAACTCATAAAAGCATGCACTAAATTACTCTAATTTGTTTTCTAGCTCTTCTTAGCACTCTTGAACTTGAATTTATACACTCTGATCTACGAGTATTAGCACTGTGCGATTTTCAAACCTTTTAATAATCATTAACTCTGTTATCAAGATACTTTCTAATTTCTTCTCTTTTGTCCTGGTAAATCCAATTTCTGATGTAGGCAAATGTTCATTGATTTCATTTGTACAGGCTGTGCTTAAGTAATTGTTTAATATCCTTGCTGTTTTCTTATCCTGTCTCTCTCTAATTCTGTGGTAATCACTCTTCCAAAGGTGACTTTTCCTCCTTTATCAACTGGTGCAAGCGAACAGAATACTCTCAGTTCTTTATGCGTGAATGCCTTCAAATAACCATCCCGTATGGGAACTACTGAACCACGGCTTGAACATCTGATTGATCACCTGAGGCAAGCAATGAGTCAGCCATGGGAGCACAGGTGAAGGCAATTCACCTGTGCTGCCAGAAGGGGTGGAGCCTGGCTCCACCTCTCCTAGACCCATTTAAGAGCTGACTACCAGTGGGGGAGGATCTCTTCTGAAGATTTGCTCTGCTGGAGCTTCATAAGCAAGCCTAGGATGTGGGTAAGTATCTTAGCTTTTCTGCTTTGGTGTAATAACTGTGTGGCCAAGCTCTCTAGTATACCTCATAACTATAGTATCTGTACATTCATTGATTGTACACATCCTTTATTATATCTTTGTTTATGGGAAGTATCTTTATTTTTATGTATAACTTTCTGTTCCTATGTAATTGCCAGAAATTAGGCCACTGAAAATTTTGAAATCACAGAATGGCTGAGGTTGGAAAAGACCTCTGAGGATTATCTGATACAACTCCTTTACTCAAGCAAGTCATATATAAAAATTATTTTGTGTTTTTCAAGGTAATAGAGGCATAATTCAAACTATGATTGGAAATATTTCAGAAACTGTCCTTGGAATAAAGTATGAAGAATCATCCTATGTGATTCCTGGATTCTGTGATAGTCTTCGCATATACCTTAAAATTTGTTTCTAACCTCTTTGAACTTCGCATTGATTCTGCATAATTAAATACAATAATATTTAAAAGGGTAACAATAGCAATAAATTAATATACAACTCCATCATGACACTTTCAGTTTTCCACACTTTAGAGATTGTTGCACCAGCACTAGCTATCCTTAGTCTAGGGGGAAGAATGACTCAGTAGTCAGCACAAGTTTATTGCTCCTATGACTTCACTGCTAGTTTGGGCAGTGTGAGTTGAACCCCATGAATGTGTCTAATATGCCTTTGTGTTATCCTTCTGAATATCTGTAAAGCGAGAGCAGGGACTAAAGAGATGTATCTGATTAAAAGTGTAATGAAAAAAAAAGCTGAAAATTACTTTTTGTTATTGGCATTTTTTGTATGTAAGTTCACTTGACTCCAGCCTGAAAAGGAGACTTTGAGCTCACTGTGAGCAAGTCTGGATGTCTAAGTCCCAGTGCAGAGGAAGCTGAATGTACTTGGCGGCTCTGACATGGTGGGCTAACAGTCTATGCAGTCTAGACTCACTGCATATGCAATACAGATTCTTCTGACTGTGTAAAGGAAATACTGTGGACATAAATTTAAGTCTTTGCTCATATAGAGTGGTTTTCTATTTTGTTTACTCTCTAAACTTAAATGGGAAGGTCAGCATATCCAGGACATTTAAAATGATCCTAGTACTAGCTGTATATTTTTATAAAAAGTATGATAATAGTATTATTTAATACTAGTACATATCCCACAAATGGCCTAAGAGTTTCCATGAAATAGTTAAAAACACAAAATAGCTTCCATGAAGCAGTTAAAAGCAACAGCTCTCAAAAACTGTTAGATACCAGAGTTCTACCTTCAGGATGCTCAATAGAAATGAGAAGTATTCTGTTTGGCTTTGTTTTCTGGTAGTGAAATGTTTGATTCTTGATATTGTGTCTTGGGTGGATAGTGAAGTCATTTCCCAAGCAGGAATTGCTTCCAGTTTATTGTTGCCATTTCAATTAAACCTAAGTTGAATTGAGTTGTCAGTAAAATTGACTGTTATTTTTTTAATTCACCTCTGGACTGTTAAATGTTATTGCTTCAAACACAATACGCTCTGGCTACTGTTGGGTGCTCACAGCCAGGATACATAAACAGAATGGACCAAGGTCATCCCTGCTGTAATTTACTGGAATTCAGCACTGTGGCACCAGGAGTGAATTTGGCTCAGTGTTTTGGCATTAGCAGTAAAGGTCATTCCTGCAGTTTGCCCTCGCTATAGAAAGTGTGATCAAAAAGTTTTCCATTTTATTTCTCTTTTGATGGTCACATTAAATCTTATTACACTGTTGATACTTACATCACTGAAGTGTGTGTGAGTTTTCTTTATAGGCAAAGCTTTCATCCCTGGACATCCATAAATAACTCTATTCACCACACTTTTTACCATAGCATTTGAGTTATGTTTCAGAGCTGAGACAAGTGTTAATTTGCATGTTCTGCAGATGGATTTCTCCTTCATTTTTGTCCACTTCAGAGAGGTTGTCTATTAAGGAGAGTTTTCTTCCCCTGGACCCTCCATTCCAATCAGTTCCATCTGCATGTTTTCCCCTGCTTTTGATAGGGCACTTATCCAACTTCTCTGATTAAAGTGGATTCACTACTGTAGATACAGAGCACTTGAAAAGAGAGGCTGCTGCTTCTGAAAACTCTTAAAATTTATTTCTTTTACAGATGCCACAACAAAAAGGGAGAAAGTGTTAATTGCATATTTTTTCAATAAAAGGGTTGGTATTTATGTACTTGGAGAAGTTGTGACTTTTATATTATTCAGAACTTCATTGTGATTTGTGTAAGTTACTTTCTGATTAGTTATTGATTATAATCAGAACCCTTGGAGTCAAATATGCAATGCAGTTAGTAAGCAGGACTTCTGCAGATGAAGAGGATTTTTAAATATAATCTTGATGCACTTTATACTTCCTATTTATCAAACTTTATCACAAATGGAAGACTTGCAGTAATTCTTTAAGCAGGGAAATAATGGAGTCTAAAATAAAGGTCTTGTTTTTCAGTCCCTGAAGGCAAACCAATAAGATGACACTCAAAATATGTCTTGCTATCTAAATCTAACTGAAGAAGGCTGGTTAAATCTCATGCATCAACTGTAAAATGCTCACAGTGGCTAATTGCCTCACCATCTCTCACAGCCATCTCTCTCTGTCTCACATGGGGGTATACTGACAAATGTGCCACCTAGGGGTATCCCTGGTCAAAGAACGTCTCCCAGCTTCATGTGGGTGTTAACACTTCCCCATCAAGTCAGCTGGACTTCACTCAAGAGCCTACTAGAAGACTAGTATACAAGACCAGGTATTTATCCAGTGTGTGTGCTTCTTTAGTGGTGAGAGATAAATGAATTAATAGGTCTACTCTGAGTTCTTCAGAAGGTTTCTGCTCAATGAGTAAAGGCACAGAAGTGAAGAGGCACAGTGATGAAAGAAAGGCACAAAGAATTCACGTTGTCTAGCTCCAATGCAATCTGTGGGAAAACAGGTGATGTGGAGTGAAGCTTTGTAGAATGAAATTTATGCTCCTTTGAGCCATCATCAGGCTGCTTTTTAGATGTCTCCTCATACTTAGGAAAAATATGTACTAGCAGCAGACATGGAAGTGAGAAATGTGTACTGAATCTGTGGAGGGGCAGGGCTCTCCTGCAGTTAATGAAAATATTTTGGTGGGTTTTGACTGATGATGTTCTGTCTCAGGGAGCTAGAAATTCTGCTACCATGAATTTTGGGCAGAAAAAAAATGTTACCTCTGAGAAATATTTGTAATTCAATCTTTTTCATGAGAGATCTTTGAATTAATGTTCACTGTTAATAGAACAAGATTAGATAAACTGGCAAAAACAAGTTTGTCACATAGAGAAGCCAAGGGAAATGAAGTCAAATACATTTGTCATTAACAGCAGCAACAAAAAGCTTTCACTGTCATAAAATTTTATCAGAATCTTTTTGGATAAAAATAATAATTTTCCTGCTTATATTTTGCATTTTGAATCAACCAAAGCATGAAAAGTGAAAGTTTAAATTGCAGCACTATACCTAACTCAAACTGTGAATCAATAAATGAATGTGAATTTGAGACAGAACACAAATCTTCTTGAAAATGACTTTATTTGATGAAATTTGTCCAAACTTTTGAACTTGTGGTAAAGAAAAGCAAATAAGCAAGCAGACAAAAAAGAAAATCCCCACACAAAGCTTAAACCAGTTAACTTTAGTGGTAAAATGTTCAAATTTGAACTAAAAACTATGTACTAGCCCTGCTCTAATAAACAAAATCTCTAATACTGTGACAAAAGTACGCAAAGTTTCAATGTCCGTCCACTGAGGCTCCCAAGCTAGAAGATTTTTAGCTGATTTCTTTTACCACTTGATTCATTGCTCTTATTTGATTCAAAATTCTTGGCACGTCTTCACTGCAACATAGTTATGAAATCATTTGATGACAATCATAAATATCTGACTACTAGGTATAGTATCTGAAGGAAAAGCTTTCAAAATCAACTCTTGAACATACAGGAGAAGAAAAGTATATGACAGATGAATAAACTATTTTGTATACTGAAAAAAAAACTCTGAAACATCAGGAGACAACTATATATGCTTCAGCCATCATGTTAGTCATTACAGTACATGGTACTAGTATTAAATGGGGAGGTTGGTGGCCCTGCATGTGGCATGAGGGTTGGAGATTCATGATCCTTGATGTCCCTTCCAACCCTGGCCCCCTTATTGGATTTTGAAGGGGTCTCATTAACAGATTTGAAGCTGAATTAGAGCTTTAGAGTTTCTTTTTACATTCAGAATCTTAACATCTTGCTTCTTCATGTCATACTTTGTAATTCTAACAGCAACAAGCATAGAAAATACTTGTAAGTATACAACAGTGACTTCACTTACATATTCACAGTTTAATGACCTTTTTCCTATTATCTCTAGGCTGGTGCTTGGTTTCAGGATGAATGATTTGTAGGCTGATATCTTTATCCATATCTCTATCAGAACATGTACTTTTCTCTACATTATTTTTCATGGGAGTATTTTCAATATACACACAAGTGCAGAGAAAATATGACTAGATGCTTATGTGATGTCTGGGACTGACAACATACTGTCAGATCTTTCTTAGTCACTAGCACAAGGGATGTGGTTAGCATTCTCTCACTCTACACTGTTGTATATTATACAAAAAGTAATGAAGAAAGCTTATATACACTTAAAATTTTAAAAGTCTTCTGAGTTGTAAAACCTAGTTAGTCTTTGAAAATCTAATTTTGGAAATATGTTCATTTAAAAAAATTTAAACATTGCTGGAAAGAGACAAAAGTCTGAACATCTGGAGCTATAACATTATTTGCTGGTATGTAAGTTGAAACACAGGACTATCAAAAACTCTTCCTCAACGACACTATCTTACTAATATATTCTAAAAGTCCTAAGTTAAAACAAATAAAAACCCACGCACACTGAAGATCTCCCAGAAGACATAGCTTAATCTACCACTTGTGGCATTAAAGGTAGTAGGTAAAATAATTTTTGAGCTTCGGAAAGCTAGCAGAGTCTTCTTTAGGCCCAGATGTGAAATAATAAAATCTTTTGTCGTCTTCGTGACTGTATTTGCATGTGACTCTACCCACTCTGGAAATTTCCTCTATTAAATGCAGGAAAAATTTTTTACCAATCTTCTTTTTCACTCAGCACAGACAAACATACCCTTTCTCCACAACATTTTTTCATGGAAAACAGAATATCATATACTGTACATACGTCCTTCTGTTAGGCATACCCATGCGTTAGTAGAAGAGTACTGCCTGTCTGCTAATTGCAAATACATTCCATAGGTTATTTTTTTAAAAGACCAGTAACTTTGATCAAGTAGAGCCATTTTCACCAGACTTGTAAAGTCAAAGCTGTATCTCCATGATAAAATTTATGTCTATACCTTTTCTGTAATAAGAAAGGTGTATGTGTTTTCCCTCAATCATGCTTAAAGCTGGCAATTGATTATAGGGAAGACAGTAGTTAAACTCAACTACTTCATGCTTGGAAAGGGGTGATATTTTTATAAATAGCTGAAAATAATCCCTTAGAAAAGGCAATGTGAACTTAAAATGTAAGTAAGGTATGATACTCTGCAATATAACTTTCTAGTGTTATACTCAAATGCTCATAATGAGCAGTAGCTTAATACTATGGGAAAGATTCTTATCACGCAGAGTCATGGACAGTGCTAAATAAAATCTCAGCACACCACAACTCCTCACTGAAACAAATTACAAGTATTTGAAGAGATTCTGATATGGTCCCTTTTTCCTGGAGTTCAGGTCACATGATATTTTGGGAAGAAAAAAAAAGATAAAAAACAAATAGGGTGCATGCATCTTGTAGTACCCTTTAAATCATAGTAAATATTTTGTTTTAGTAAAGGGGATGGAGAGGGAGAGAAAGAGAGAGAGGGAGCTTCAAAGCCATGATAGATTAGAGAAAGTGTATGAGATTATAATATGTAAAAACAGAAGTAGTGGCATAAAAAGATAGATGTAAAAATAAGAAGTTAAAGCAAAAAGGTTTTGAAAAGCAGCTTCCTTAAAACTTTTCAAACACAGTAATGATCTGGTAGCCTGCCAGGGAATTGGTAGCTCTTATGTACAGTTCAGGATCTAAAAAGAGTTCTCAAGGAGGATGTGGACACTACAGAAAATCAGAATGAATTATTTGACTCAGTGTTCATTGCAGAGGAGCTTATGACAATCTAGACCTTATTCTCCAAGGGGGATAGGACAGATGGACTATTGCATCTTGTGCTGCCAGTATACAAAGTTTTAGAAATTACTGATGCAATGAACATTAATATCTCCATGACTTAGGCATTTTAGTCCCAAAATTATAGAAGAATCATAGTATGAAACAGCCAAAATAAGAGTTGTAGTTTATAATTTATCTACTGAATCAGTCTTTGTACTAGGAACAAAGATGTATCGTAAACATAATAGCGCACTAAAGACTCAAGAGAAAATTTAGAGAACTTCAAACTTCAGAATTGCTATCCTGTAATGGGCAGATTGGTTGAAACTATGGCAAATATTAGGTTCAGTGTATAAAGACAGATAGATTTGTATATTGATAAAGACTTACATAGCTTTCCCAGAGGAAGAATACACTGTTTACCTACTAGAATTCCTTGGAGAATTAAAAGACACATGATAAATTATTTAATCTTACACATATTCAGGAATCTTTCAAGAAAACTTTTAGCAAGGAATTTTAAACAGTCTTGGAGCAAGAAGAGTCATATATTATGTTTTAAACAATATATGAAATATGACCTTCACTTGCTTTCAAGAAAGGCAATTATTAGAGGAATTTCCAACAGAAATGTTCACACTCAATTGTGTTTAATACATTCATAAATGATCTAAAAAAAAGAGAAGATAAATTGGGTGTTAGTGTAGTTACTCTAGGTTTACAGCGCTAACATTTGAAAGACGAAGATCTCATGAAGGTCTGACTGTCATTATGGGAAATGAATTTATTCTTAAAAAGTACAGAGAAGTCACTCTGAGAATGAAAAGTCTTGAATGCGCATGAATGATGGTGGACTCTATCTTCTTTCCTCCAGGCAGACAAATACATATTAGATTTTATAAAGAAAATTAAAGAGAAAGAGGAGAAATACTTATACAAAACTAAATTAGTGATGAACAGCTACCAGGAATGTGAACTGTGTAGCAGTTCAATCAATTCCTTCTCAAAAATTATATAACTGCATTTGATAAGTTAGAGAGAGGTGCAACAAGAATGATTAGAAATATTGAATGACTTCTGTATAAGGAGTGATGAAATAGATTAGAACTCAGCTTGAAAAAAAGACACAGCAGGAAGTAGTATTTGATACAATACTTATCATTAAGTATTCATTAAGTTTTGAACTTTACCAAAGGAGGTTTGGATGCCTAAAGGATTAAATAGAAATAAGGAGCAAACATGGAACGCCATATGTAGTAATAAAGATGCTCCACTGAATTCTGGAAAGCGGGTGGGTATATTAAAAAGCATATCATACAGCAGTTCTTGCCCTGTTCATATAGATCTTCTCTACAGAAACTGTTAGTAGTCATTTTTCACCTGTGATTATGGGCTAAAAGGACACCCATTTTACTTGCAATAACAATTTTCATGCCTTTTCTAAGTTGGAAAATCAATGAATATACAGATGTTATAACTATGAAATAAACAAGAGAGTTTGGCTAAGCAGGTTATTATACCAAAAAGAGAATAGATAGAGTGCTTACCCTTGTTTTGAGCTTGCTGTAAAACTCCAAAGAAGGGATCTCCAAAAAGAGATCCTTTTCCCTTGGTAGTCAGCTTTTAAATGGGTCTAGGAGAGGTGGAGCCAGGCACCACCCCTTCCAGCAGCACAGGTGAATTGCCTTCACCTGTGCTCCTGTGACTGACTCATTGTTCGCCTCAGGTGATCAATCAGAGGTTCAGGCTGTGGTTCAGCAGTTCCTGTACACTAAGTATAAAAAAAAAAGTAGAAATACTTGTACAGTCATTAAACTTCTTGTTCATTTTCATGAACGTATTATAGAAATAATCATCTTCATGGGATGTGTGTATATATTCATAAAGTTACGATGATATTGGCTCTTTTGCTTGTATGGTATGGTACCTTGCATACTTAGTTTTTAGAGACAGTTCGCCACGTACTGCAGTGTTGCATAGAATGCCAGACATGCTCAAACATAGAGCAATAGATCACAGCTGATAAACATAAGCCACAGGCACAACGCAGTTCCTCGGTCATCTTTGATGCTTAAAAAGATTCAAGAAATTCAAACCAATAACTCAGCCTATATAGAATTTTATTTCTAGAAATGACAGTATGCAAAAGAGTTCAGTCCCCTGGTCAAGAAATCTTTTTAGTCTGCTTGTCCTGTAGAGAATAGACCAAGAGATTTCTCTGCTTGCCCAGATAAAACAATAACAAAATGATAATGAAAAATACTTCTTGATGTAAACATAAACATATAAAAGACTGAGTGGACTACTTTATTAAACTGTAGAAAATTCTTAGCAAATGAGGGTAAAGTTTGTCTAGAATAGGTAGTTCAGTGTGACCTAAACAGAATATGATAAAGTCTGCTTTCCCAGAATCGTCTCATCAAATGACAACACATTCATAGAGTTAACAAAGTTATGTAATATAGTCATGTAAATTACAAACATCGATTTCACTGATGACAACATTGCAAGTTTTCTTAGCATTTTTTATACTAAAAGTGCAAGATGACTATTAAAGTGTGATGGCACCGAACATCTTGTTGTTGTTGGTTTTTTTTAATTAAAAAAAAAAAAAGCCCTTTACAGTATTCTTGTTTATGGATGATATTTATTGCTTTTGTATTATGGTGCTCTTCTAAGTCAATTGAAATGCAAGTACTAATGAAACCTCTGCCATAACATATTCATTCTTTCCTACACCAAATGAGTCTACTACACGATGTAAATGACTTACATATATTTGCTGCTCAGGTTTTATTGTTATAGGTTAATTTATTCACTGTAATATTCTTAATGAAAGTAATGACTCTTCCAGTGTTTTGTTTATTCATATACTGCAGTTTTATTAAATCATGCTGTGAAAGTTTACACTCACTGCTCTAAACATTTCTGAAGTTTCATGTTACATTTAATATATAAATGCAATCTTCTAGCAGATTATCAATATAGTATATTTTGTTGTCCTTTGTTCTTCCTAATTTGTTCACACCAGGGTATATCTAATGTACAGGAGTACTTGTACAGGCAGAGCTGCAACATTCTTATGCATTTTATTATCATAGACCATTGCAGACGAACCAAAATCAACAAATCAGAACTAGCTCATCATATTGTTACATAGTTTACTGCTATAGAATCTTAATGTGAATGTACTCTTCCAAATATATATGTGTATATAAAATGAGATGTATATACTTACATAGCTTTTTGGCAGCTGGGTTATTGCTTTCATTTTAAGTGCATATTTTCAGGACAAATTAAAAAAAGAAAAGACTAATTAAGTAATAAAATTCCTTTCACCTAGAATTGCAAAATTATGATAATCCTAATTAACAAACATGCACAATTCAATCTATTAAATAATACAATTTAACATGATCAAAATCTATAACTCATGAACTTCATAAACTAACTCATATTACTACATATACACCTTGGATTTATTTTTATTTTCTTTAGGCTTGCTGTTCAGTCATCCCTGGCGACTCTCACCTCTCAAAACATTATTCAAACACTGGTTAGGAAACACCTTAATTCACTTAAAAATGAAGTATTACTGGTCCCAGTTTACAGAATCAAAGTCCGAAGTGACTTTATTTCAGCTGAGACAGAGTTAATTTCCTTCATAGTGTCTGGTATGATGCTGTTTTGGTCTTAGGAGAAAAACAATGTTGATAACATACCGACGTTTAAACTGTTGCTGAGCAATGTTGCACTGTGCATGGAAGTTTCAGTTTTTCAGTTTCTTGTATTGTTTTGCATGTGAGGAGAGCTGAGGGGGCACAGGAAGCTTCAAGAAGACAGAACAAGGACATCTGATCTAAAATGGCCAGAGAGATATTACTTACATATCATCATTTGAAAAAACTTTAAAACTAAGGAGATGGCCTGGGTGCAGCATCTGCTTGGGAAATGGCCGTGCATCAGTTAGTGAATGGTGAATAACTGTGTTGTGCATTGCTTATTTTGTATATATATGTATATATACAGAAACATCATTATTATCATTACTAATATATCTTTCTCTTCCTTTTCTGTTTTAGTAAATAGTTTTCATCTCAACCAATGATGTCTACTTTTCTTTTTTCTCAGTTCTCACCCCCATCCAACTGGAAGTGGAGAGTGAGCAAACGACTGTGTAGTGCTGAACTGTCCGCTGGGTTAAACCAGAACAATAAGGAGGTTAAGTGACCTGCTCAAGGACACAGAAGACAATAAGAAAAAAATATTTCTGCTAACAATAAACTCTCCTGGCCCCCACTTAGCACTAACTTAAAATAAATTAAATAAATCAGATATAAGCCTACTGTAATTCTAGGAGAATGTTATCAATCAGAACATCCTATCCTGTGAACTGTCATGCATTTATAAATATATTTGGTTAAAAAAGAAAAAAATAATAAATAAAACAAATATTCAAACAAAGAAGCCTTAATACCATGTAGAAAATCACTGGCTGTTTATTCCCTTTTAGATGATGATGCATTACTTTTCACTGTGCATCTTGCTTTTGCTCACATTATATATAAGACCAGAACTGTTCTCTGTGTTGAATGGAATTAGCAAAAGACTGATGGTATTATTAATACCTTCCTGTTTTGGAGAAGTTTGTAGTTTTGTTCATACCCAACATCTTCACACATGATTATGCGCTGTTTGATGATGCTGCAAACAAACTTTGCCTTTCGTTCATTCTTATACTAGTTTGAAATTGGGGGAATAATGATGTGTACAGCATTACAATTCCACAAATTATATTTTAAAATAATAATCTGTTAGAATAAACCATGTATTTTTTGACTAATGACCAAAAAGTGCCCTGTGATGAGTGTTAAATTTTGTTATATTTCTTTTTTTTATAAGATTCTTTCCATGGAATGTATAAGCCTCATATAATTACAAATGTAAGTACTACAATAATTGTCCATAGCGCTGAAAGAAAAATTTCACAGATGGCTTGGCATTTAGACAGAAACCATTTTGTGTTTATTGCTCTTGACTTTTTTTCTCATTTTCACACTTCTGTGCTGAGTGTCCCTTACAGATTTGAGATTAATGTTCAGATCCAAGAAAAATCTCCTAAAAGTTTGGTAGTAGCTAACATGTTGTGTCTATCTCCAAAATGGAATCCAAGCTGCATGCATGTCTCTCTAGAGGGGCTGAAGGAGTTAACGTGTTTATTATCTCTAAATGCAATTAAAATATGTTTCAAACTTATGGTTATTTGTTCTATCTCTTTCTGTAGAGGCCCATATATGCATTGTTGCAAACCTGAAATTAAACATTTATTTCCCCTCTCCTAACTATCCTTTCCCAGTTTAGCAATGTCATAATACTTATATATTTATGTATTGATGAAGCATGCCATTTTTTCCAGGTACAGAGGTGCAATCTGCATGGATGTTCATGAAAGATAACAAAACAAAACAAAAAAGCATGAAAATCCAAATCAAAGACCAACTGACATTCATAGAAACACCACTGATAACTTCAGGGGACTTTATATTCACATGTCATAGCTGAGTGCAAGGCATGGTTTTGTATATTTTGGAATGATGTTGAAATATAGCTTGATCTGAATCACATTAGAAATCATGGATTATCTGGTAAGAATACTTTCCCCTAAGATACAGTTTTGAAACTTTTTATAACACTGAACAGGCCACTTTTTTGAAATAACATCTTCCATATAATTTGAAGCAATCTCAAAGTAAAACTAACTTTCTGAATGTATTAAGGTAAACAATGTCAGGTTTTCAATCTGTTAGAAACTGCTAGAAATTTGTTTGCCTATTTTTTTCTCCTCTTTCAACAAAAGAAGAAATATACAGCACAACATTTTCTCCAAAGTTAAAAACACCTGGAAAATATTTCAAAGTAAGGAATTCTCTAAATGGAATTTCTTAAAATATCACACCTTTGTTCAGAATGTATCCTCCAATTTTCACCCGGATTTAATTCAGAATATTAGTTAGAATAATGTGAAATAAATTTTCATCATGATTGTTTTTAAGAAGTAGAATAAATAGGACAGAGACACTCCTTTTAAGATAAGGTCTTCCCTCTAAAATTTTTGTTCAAAAAGTATGATTTCATGCTCCATATCAAATGGAGCCTTTGCTTCTTTTAGCTGAATGTTACTGGTTATATTTGTATATCAAACTTGGAGACAGTCTCCAATGCTTTTAAAAAGAAGCATGACATTTAGGAGACTGAATACCACTGAAATCCTGACACAATGATGCCATTAGGAATCTGTCCTTTATCTGTGGAAAAAACCTGCCATGCTCTAAAAAGACCTGGAATAAATGTAAGTGTAGAGTATTTCTGAGATGGCATGAGAAATATTTCGATATAATTCACAGTCTTTTCAGAACAAATATGCATATTTTCTAAATACTTATAACAATTTTCATCTTCATAATTGCTTTATGGACATTAATTAATCCTCACAATGAGGTAAATGATAAATTAAGGTGGATGAAGAATTCACAACAATTAATTTATCTAAGAAATACAGTTCTTTCCTTCAATGTGAAGCGTTCAGAAACTGACATGGAGTTTTACTGACTTATTTGTATTTAACAACTGTGTGAACATTTTATGCAAATGAAATTCAATCAATGGATGTACTGCAAAATGCTCACTGTAGCTGCGTTTTACATAGTGCTTCAGGAAATTAGCTGTCCAATTTCCATTGTCATAGAACAAGAAACTTTGAAGCTCCTCATGCATAACCTGTACATATCCTTTTCCCATTAACGGGCAAGGACAGAGCTACATAACAGTGTCTCCTTCAAGGCTGGTGTGAGGAATGGAAGGGACAAAACCTGCCCTTCCAGTCTGGATTGCAGCCATTAGTACAGGACTGCAGGTTGTGCATCCAGAAAATGTTGTGGAGCTCAGCCCACAACCAGTTGAGATACACAGATCAGCACCTAATTTAACAGGTGTCAGATTTGACCTTTGTGGAAAAATCTCAGGCTGCTAATACTCAGTATTTGTAGCTTCATCATTAGAATGATTTAACCATGTTATATCAAGGTGCAATTCCTGTTATTGCCACTGATAATTCTACATGAGATCATAGAATCATAGAATCGTTAATGTTGGAAAAAACCTCTGAGATCATCTAGTCCGACTGTCCACCTATTACCAATATTGACCACTAAACTATGTCCCTAAGTACTACATCAACCCTTTTCTTAAAGACTTCCAGAAATGGCAACTCTACCACTTCCCCAGGCAGCCTATTCCAATGCCTAATCACTTTTTCTCAGAGGTAATTCTTCCTAATATCCAAACTGATCCTCCTCTGGCACAACTTGAGGCCATTCCCTCTTCTCCTATCATTAGTTACTTGGAAGAAGTGGCCAACCTCCACCTCACTACAGCCTCCTTTCAGGTAGTTGTAGAGAGTGATAAGGTGTCCCCAGTTCCTTTAGCTGCTCCCCATAGTGCTTGTGCTCCAGACCCTTTACCAGATTTTCTGGACGTGCTCCAGGTCTTTCATACCCTTCTTGTAGTGAAGGGCCCAAAACTGAACACAAGTTCACTCAAGGTGTGGCCTCACCTGAGCTAAGTACACCCTCACTTTCTTGCTCCTTCTGGAAACACTATTTCTATTAGAGGTCAGAATGCCAGTGGCTTTCTTGACCACCTGGGCACATTATTGGCTCATGTTCAGCTGAGCATTGACAAACACATCCAAATCCTTTTACTCCACTTAGCACTCCAGCCACTCTGCCCCAAGCCTGTAGTGTTGTATGGGGCTGTTTTGACCAAAGTGCTGGACCTGGCACTTGATCTTGTTGAACTTTATCCCATTGGCCTCAGCCTATTGATCCAGCCTGACAAGTCCCTCTATAGGGCCTTCCTACATTCAAGATCAACGCTTCATTTCAACTTTGTTCATCTACAAGCTTACTGAGGGTGTATTCAATTCCCTAATCCACATCATCAATAAAGATATTAAACAGAATGGACCCCAATATCCTAGGGAAAAGCACTCATGATCAGTCATCAGTTGGATTTAACTACATTCAACACCACTCCCTGTCCAAGTCATGGACTGCCAGCTTCTCCAGAATACTAGGGGAGGCAGCGTCACAAGATTTGCTGAAGTCTAGTCTTGCATCAGTCTATGTCAACAGCCTTTTCTTGATCCATCAAGTGGGACATCTGGTCATAGAAGGAGATGAATTTTGTCAGGCAGGACATTTCTTAGAAGAGCTGCTGCTGCTGACTTAACACGATGCATGAGAGCCCTGACTGATAGTGACCTATTTAACTTATAGCTGCTTGCTTTACTTTGAGTCAGTCTATTACAGCTTCCTTGGCACTATGGTTTTAGATGTTAAGGTCAGTGAAACACAGAGCAAATCTGTTGATGATAGAATAAAATAAATATTATTTATTAGATCTCTTTAAACAGTGGGCAAGCTGTACATAAAGTAAAGCAGGGAGGCCACACACCACACAAGGGAACCTCTGTGTTACTTGGAACAAAATTGTATTGTGGGAAATGAGAATATTGTGGTGGAATCTGTAATAATGCTTTGATGATGAGAGATTTTGTTCAAGACAACATTTCATCACTTAAGAAAGAGTTCACTACTCTGCAATGGAATAAAGTATCCCTTCCCTTTAAAAATACATCTTCTATGATAGCAAAATACAATAAAATTTCCATTCTGATACACAAGAAATCTAGAAAACTGAAAATCAATTCAGATAATAAAAGGACATGATATCTCCAAGCTTTGAGATCAATAAGTTGTGCGAGGAGGGTAAAGATACGAGTAAGGACTGAAGAAAACGTTGGTCACCTACTTGAAGTGCTTAAGGTCCACTAAAAGAAGAAAAAGGAGCCTTTACTGGAATTTCTGATTCTGTATTTCCAGAAGACAATTTATGTTATCTATTTATTTTTCTATTTTCTTATCCTACAGAGATTTCAGGTTGACTAGATTCTGTAGTTAGGTTCTTCTCTTTGATAGCGAATGAAGGGCCAGAAAAGCTCTCTCTGAGCCAGCTCCAATTTTCTCAGAGTAATCAGAAATCTGATTTCTGGTGCTCCAGGACTTGCCCCAGACTGCTGTGCCACAACAATGTGCTTCTGGAGGAGAGAGCTCTTCTATGTCTTCTTTCTTCTTCTCTTCATAGTGCCCATTGTAACCAGAAAATAAATAAATATATAAAATTGGTAAATAAATAAAAATAGCCTGTAAATATACCCATTAAACACTTCTTCATGACTTTCTCCTGACTGCTTGCAAAACATGTTAGAATTTTGCACTGAAATTCAGAAAAAGGTCCTTTAAATCTTATTTTCAAATGGCATTCAGAGTTTGTAATTAGATTTTGATTATTTTTTTACATACTACAGAGTAATTTTCAGTGTGTACCTTTCCATTCCTAGAAATAAATATTTTCAGGCTGAAGTCAGTTTGAATTTGGTTTACACCATGGCTGAAAGAAGAGTTTAAACCCAAAATGATGCCAGTCATGGAAAATGAAATACAATTAAATGTTGCCTAATTGCGTTATCTTCCTTTTTTTGAAGTTAATAAAAGCCTAATCTATTTTTACCTGCCGTTTGCTTTAGAAAGCAGCAGAAGATAATGAAAATATTTTACTATCTATTTTCAAATTATAAGCTGTTGTTTCCAAAGAAAGTCAAAACCCATGTATTTTATCACATTATTGTTCTCTGGGGACTGCAGTCACTATAGTGATAGTAATTACATGGCTTCATTAACTTTCTACATTCTACCTGTTATGGGGTTTTCACATTAAGAAAATTTGCATATACAGGAAATGAATGCCGTTTGCAAAGAGCTAATGTCATTAAACATTTAAGCAGCCTCTTTCAAGTAAACACTGGAATACCCTTTTAGCAAGCCTTTAAAACCAATGCAGTCACAATTTGCACCTTAAAGGAAAACACATAAAAAGCATTTAGGGTAAGCAACAGCGATCTTTACAAAGCTCCTTTAAATTTGGAAATAATTCAGTTACTCTCATAATGATTTCCATGTATAATCAGAAATCCTTCTGTCACATGAGTAGTGGCTTATGTAAAGAGTACGTATGTGTGCCTATGATATACAGATATAATGACTGATACATATTTAAATAGCACATGCAGTGAGAACTTTCATTTTGTAATCAGTATTTGCCTAATTTTTCTATCAGCATTTTATATGTAAAAATAACTTAAAGTTTTTATTAATGGGTTACCAAAAACCAAAGAAAGTCTATATGAGAACAGACATTTTATACTGTGCTTTAATAGAAGACCATGCCAAAAGGAGAATTTTTCTTCTGCTTGCTCAAGCCAGTTCCTACTGGGAGTAGGGAGTACCTGCTGACTTCAGTGGGCATATGATTTTAGAAACTGCCTGTGTCTTCAAATCTTTTGTCTTGTCCAGAGCTCTTGTTTTAGCATTCTGCTTTGATATAATAACCCTTGTATATCTTTCTTGAATTGTCTGATATAACTGTGATAGCGATAGTGATTGTGAGTGGATAAAATACTCCTCTCATAGTTGTCTCTTTTGCCTTGATACTGATGATACTTCTGAGACTGAAAAGTCTATACAAACCCATGGATAGTATAGATGCCCAGGAATTAGGAAATGAAAACTGAGATTAGAAAACCCCATGGACATTCATGAAAGATTATTCCAAAAGCAGCTGGTTTGTAGGCAAGTAATAGCAAGTCTGAGTCCTTTTTGAATGGTGATGAGAAAGTGTAATTTTCTCCTCTAGAAAGTTTAATGTTCATTATTCAGGTTTTGGAATCATTCTTCTGTTTCAAAACATTTTCTTACATAGTGTAATGGAGAATAAAATTTGTAACTGTTTTAGCTTGGAGAAGAGGAGGCTCTGGAGGTACCTCACTGCAGCCTTCCAGTACTTCAGGTGAGCTTACAAACAGGAGGGGGACCAATTTTTTACACAGTCTAATATAGTGATATGACAAGGGGAATGGCTTTAAACTAAAAAAGGGGAGGTTTAGATTAGACATTACGCAGAAATTCTTTACTCAGAGGGTGGTGAAGTACTGGTAAAAGCTGTCCAGAGAAGTTGTGGATGCCCCATCCCTAAAGGCATCCAAGGCCAGGTTGGATAGGGCCAAGAGCAACCTGACCTAGAAGCTTAATGTTTTAACTGATTCTGGTTCTTTTTGCTTTCTGCTTAATATCTCTCTGAACTGGACTTTGTCTTCAAACTTCTTTCCCTTTCTATGTTTGATTGGGCAGAAATACTGTAGAAAGTCTTCTTTTCCATGGGGTATTATAGGACTTATATTTGTTCAGCACTTTGAGCTCCTCTGATGAAAATTGCTTTAGAAACATAATGCACAAGCAGCTGGACTTCATCCTGTCAATGTGAGGATGTAAAAGAGAAGAGAAAATATCCACAACATTCTCTTTTGTACCAGTTCTGAGCGCAGTGTCTTGCTTTTGCTTGCTCTGAATGCAAGGATTATACGAAACTGGCAGTCATCCATAAATGAGAGAAGGGGAAGAAAGAAAGAAGTAGACCAAAATCTGAAGAAGTTTGAGGCTCATTTGTGAATCACATTCAAATGGTTAGAGAAATTATCACTCTTGTTTTTTTGCTGAAGGTATTATGAACAAAGCTAACCAAAGAGGTGGATTTTATGAAGACTTCCAGATCATAAAATCTTTTTGCATTTTACCCCAAGTTAGCTACCTTACTCCAGAAAAGTAAATGATGTCCGCATAAGCAGCATCCATACTTTCAAGGAACTCCTGGAATCAGTGATGCTTCA
>JAOWBP010002978.1:16363960-16384682 GCA_028571105.1 Tragopan temminckii
TATATATATATATATAGTATAGAAGCAGTACCGTGATGGAAATATTATCTGAATAACCAGGTGGCACATAAAACACCAATAATCATAATTTTATATGTAACCATAAACTTAATTATTTGTTATGATTTGCAATTGTAAGTGTGATATTGTAAAGATGAGGAAGATAACTTAGAAGAGACACTGAAAACAGAACTGTGATTGATCAAGTAGAAAATTAGGGTGACTTGTACTTACATTTGAAATAATAGATGTTTCTGCCCTGTACTTAATTGCAAAACATATATTTAAGTCACATACAGGCCACTGGACGGTCTACATTCTAGTGTGGTTTTTATAGATTTCAAGAGATAGAGAAAAGGGAGTTACAAAGATAATTCTGAGCTCCTGCTAAGAAGGTGTAAGAATGCTTAGACCACACAGAAAGATGCTTGTGTAAACTCTCCAATATATTTGTTTCCTCATTCTTTGAAAGTAACCTGTCTCAAAACTTAGCCAGTTTTTCTCAAGCATATATTTTTCTACCCCTTCCCCATGAGAAGCTTGTTCAAATCCCTTCCTCCCTCTTTCTCTTCTTTCTCCTTCTCTTGCTCTTAATAACTTCCTTTCTGCCTCTCTTTCTTTATTCCTCTCCTCCTTCCACTTCCTCTTTATCTCTTTTCCTCTTGTAGAACTGTCATGTCTCAAGGATAGAAATGAAAATAATAAACCCAAGTATTCTTCCTACTGTTCTTCTTGTTGACCTGTTCATGTACCCCTCAGGCTCATAACACCTCAACATTTTTAAAATGTAGTTGACTATCTCCATCTTTGCAAATGTAGCATGTGTTTCCTTCCAATTCCTAATGGACTAAAAGAAAAAAACAGTAGACTCCCTTCATAGCATTCTTTTATATTTTTTTGAAAACCAGACTCAGACAGCAGTCATAGATTTTGTAAACAGTCTCATTTTTTTAAAAAATTCCCATTATAGGATATTTGACTGTATTCTTACAGCTGCTCCAAAACTTGCCTTATCTTTCAAGCTTGGAACCCCAAAGGAAACAGTCTATTATTGCTGATACTCTTAACAACGGTGAGTAAATCATAATATGAAGAATTATCTTATGTTTCTGTCTCCATGTTAGCAACAGTGCTGTATGCAATACTGCTATCATTGTTATTTTCCATAATTTGTCACTGATGGCTTGCCGTGCTTTCTGTGCTGACTATATCTTGCTTATGCTGTAATGTTGTCTAGCCTGTAATTCCATACTTTGCATTTGTATTTGATTTTTCTGCCTAAACGAGTATATAAGCCAGTAAATCACTGTAGGTTGGGATACAAATTTACAGCATGCTAATTTCTTTTTGTCAGCTCCCCTTGTGGATACTTGTGGCCTGTTCTAGTGCCAGCTGTGTGCAACATGTGGAGTAAACAGCATCACACAAAACTATACTTAGTGCTCAGTAGGAGTGTTAACACGAAAAGTTAGTGTGTAGCAGCAAGTGTATTGCAAACTCCTGTTTTAGTTTGCTGTACTAACCTACTTGTGTTGTGAAGCCCCAAGTGCAGTACTTTGCACTTATCTCAATTGACTTTCCTGTTATTGATTTCAGACCATTCCTCCCATTTATCAAAATGATTTTGGTTTTCAATAATGCATCCCTCTCCTCCTCTTTTCCCTTTCAAACTTACAACATCAGCGCTTCATGTCTTTAATGATACTGTAAATCACTGCAAAATGGCACAGGTGGGGTCTTAACGTTTCTAGAATAACCAAGCTGGCATTTTTACAGTTACTCTTTAGACTACAGACACACAAGTTCAAAGAAATGATTATTTGGGGACTAAACAGTAAACTCACCAGAAACGATGACTTCCACATGTTGAGGGAATGAGATAATTCCATCATTTGCCTTCTTGTAGGAAGAAAAAATGTCAGCGACTTTAAACCTTAAGTAGATTTTTGTGTAAAGTAAAGAAAACTGTCTCTCTTGGAACTATCTACAATTAATAAATGCCTAATTCTTGTTCACATTAACAAATGAATTAGTTCTACAGAGGAGTAGTAGTCTTTTGGGGATTTCTGCTGAGAGTTGCTAATGGATTAGAAGTTACCCTTACCTCTGGTCCACTTGTATGTGTGTATTACAAATGCAAGCACTGCGTGGATGAGTTTTCAGTTTGGGGAAATGACTTTTCTTCCTTCTAAAAGAAGATTTTAACATGCACCCTGTGCTCAAGAGAAACTGTGTAAAGCTAGGATACATGTTTACATTTTCATCAAAACAAGGATTTTAACCCTTACAAATATTACTTAATTTTGATCATTGAAGGTAGATCATTTAGCTTTAAATTGAGTTTGATCTTCATTTATAAATTTTTTTAAATGAAAAAAGACAAAGCTCACCTACAGCTACTGCCTACACTATTTTACTATTAACTATCAACTCTCTGTATATCTCTGTTTGTTTCTAAAATGGCTGCAATGACATATAGAGCAGCTTCATGTGGAAATAGTTGTGTAGGTCTGTGTGGTTACCTGCATGCAGAGAAAATCTTTGCCAGCGCTTCTATAATAATGGATATCATTATGGAAAAAGCCATAGCATTAACACACTCTCCTGTGCTGGTAAACCTTTTTGATAGGTTTAAATGTGAGAACATCACTGAGGTGATGCAATTGCACAGCTTTTGGGCCAGAGGGAGGTAAGGTTATCTCACAAGATAGTCCATGAAGTTCGTTCAATCATTGCTGTAAAAAAATTTAAAACAACAAAAACAAACAAACAAAAAGCACAATCAAAAAAATTTGTGGAGTCTGAACTGAAAGAGAGGAAGTGATCTCATCTAACAACAGGCTAGTTTCTGCAGACACTGATGAGAGCAGTTTTCCATTCCTTGTTGTTCTCTCCTGTTTTTTTCCAACTATTAAGTGGTATCTTTTTCTCTGAATCAGATCTCATGAGAACTGCAATATACTTTGAATTAATCCTCGGTCATTTCTTTCCTTCAAAGAACTGAACTAAGATTTCCTTTTTAAAATACACAGGGTTCATCTTCACGTTTTCTGTGAGAACCATCTTGTTACAACACTTGCCTAGAAAGCAGAAGTGAGTCTGGTACTCCTACTGACTCTTTCCTACTGTCATTACATTTTCTAGTACCATGAATCCCATCCTTTTCTGCTCTATGTGCTATGTATGAAGCAGCTTATCAAACTAAAAACCTCCAGTCATTCAAGAGGAGAAATATGTCAGGCTTATGTATACATTAGATGTTAAATGTTCTTTGTGGTCAGTACTCAAGCAGGAGTTTACAATTGTTCTGGGGTTTTGTTTTGTGAAAATTTGGATTCAGTGATCACTGGAACAAACTTGGTGGACTTCAAGGTGCATATGTCCTTCTGCAGACCTAACCTCTACAGTTTAATTAAACAGAGAAAACAACATTTGCAGTGCAATGGAAGACAGTCTTACTCTCTATTTACTTGTTTACTGAATAGTCAATATACTCAGGGTTTATTTGCAGTGCTGTTCCCTATTAGAAGAAAAATATCAATTATTCTCCATTGCCTCGCAGCCTGACCAGCATAAATTGGCTCATTTTCTGAAGACATGCTGTTAGAAGTGGGTTCTTCCACTCTTACATTATTTATATTTCTGTTACTATAAATCCTGTTAACCACCAGTCTAAGTAGAGTACAGTGTGAATCCTCATATTTCTGAGGTCTTTATCACTGGGAGGAGACAGTGACCTCCTGGCAACGTCTTTGTGTATCACTGCATCAGCTCCTGAGTTGTATGTTTTTTTCTTACTCAATCTGCTTCCCACTGTTCAAGGAGAGAAGATAGTTTTGTCTCATTTTCTTACCCATTGCTGTTATTGCGTGTCCTGCAATCCTTATGCTTTCCTCCGTCCCCTTTGCACTATTCTAGACAATTATGTAAGGTCCTTTGTTGCAGATATTACACTTGAAGAAATGTCTTTCTGCTGAGAGATGACAACATTTCTTCATCTACAATAACAACAGGTCATTGTTTTGAAGTTTCTGAAAAGAGCTACTGAGGAACCTCATTATTGGCAATCTTTTCTTTGTAAGTTTGAATTATCAGATGCCCTTAGTGTATTGAAGAAAATCATCTATGGACAGTCTGAATCACAAAGAGCTTGGAAGTTCTGTGGACTGAAAATAAATTGCTGTTCATAAGAGATTTGGCTGTAAACTCTGTCTGTCTGCCAATCAATTGAAGTAACCTAACTGAATATCATTCACAAATGGGTGCAGTATGCTTGATTTAACATTTGGTATGTTCTGTTGTGTGTATCTTTAACTCTGGACTGGGGTATCATGGTCATGCATTTCACTGTTCGGGCATGTTATGTTGTATCATTTTTGCAAAGGTCACAGTTCCAAGGTCGCATTTATACTCTATGAGAAGTTCAACTCTTCTAAAGTATCTGCACTTGTCCCCTTGGGCCAGTTTTTGGGCTGTATTTCCTGCCATTATTTGCTTAAATAAAAACACTGACATGATTTGAAGTACTCAGTTTTCGAGTAGTCTCAAATGCAAATTTATCTGTTCTTGTGATACCTAACTTCAAGCCCACTGAAATCTGTAGTGGGATTCACTGGAGTCAGTGGATTTTCTGTCCAGATTTTAGTGAATACTGGCTCAACCCAAAGACATTATGTGTCTTGTAAATTAACATTAATGGATCTTTTCTATTAGATGGAAGAGGCAGTCTAATAGCTTTTTCCTGCGCTTGAAAGGCAAGATCTAGTCAGTAGATTACTTTGTGTCTTGTCTGTTTCATTCTGAAAACTAAACACCACTTCATCCCACTTCCAGGGAACAAATAGAGAGTGTCCCTGGTACTTCGCAGTGCTCACAAGACCATTGCAAAAAGAAGAATGGAAATACTGTGGGCTTTTTTTTTTTTTACATTTGCCATATACTTTTTTTATTTTTTACTTAATGTTTATTACTTACTATTTGCATAATGAGAGCTGTGATTTTAGCCATTGTACAGATGCGAACACAGACAATCCCTGTCACAAATACTTACCAAATTGAGATGAAATTTTGAAAGCATGTATCGTGGATGATAAAAATGAAAACAAGGGAAGAAAAGGAGGGGGAAAAAGTAGACATAGAGATATTGGCTAATATCTAAAAACCATTTAAGTACTGCCATGCACTAGTGCTAGGAGAAAGGGGGTATCTCGTAAGTATGCTCTGAACTGGTGTCATCAAACACGATACCTTGTAGGCTTGTAAAATAAGAACCTCAGGGACAAGCACAGGTATATACAATAAAACAACACTCAAGAGAAAAGCAAAAGAATGAATGTGAAAAAGAAATCCAGCATAAGTACAAGACAGAAAAATAGATAAAACCATTAGCTAGATGGAGAATTTCTGTATTGTTCTTCATCACACACTATAGATAGAACCTTGGTTTTAAGACTCTCCTGGCTTCCACAGTCATTTTCTCCATCTTTTCACTTGAAAGGTCTTCCTGGTCAGTAAGTTGTTTCAGGAAGATATGCTTGAATGTGTATCTACTTTTTTTTCTTCTTCTTTCCCCGCTTTGTGCAATTTAATTGCTGATTGGCCTAATCTCACCCCTACTGGAAGGTGAACTTAGTTTTGTAGCACTAAGAGATCCTGAAGAATACTGCTGCCAATATTACAGATTCAGCCAGATTCTCTCAACTACAGAATATGTCTGTCTTCTGAAATTCTTTTCTGAGATGCTTAACAATATCTCTGTACCTTGTTGACTCGAGGCTTTTTAGCACCAAGGACCTGTGTGGCTGTCTCAAGGGTAGATATTTGCTCTCTTGAGAATAGTATCTCAGGGTTTGTCTATGGGATTAAAGGCTGCCACTTAGACTTGAACATTACTGGTGCTCTGAGTTAGTCATACTGGGTCATACTGAAAATGTATTTGAGAAAAAAGGATTGTCAACAGGGACTCAGTCAAGTACCATCTGATTTAAATCACTCGGGAATCTCAGATAACTCCATCTCCTGTGGCTTGGAGCATGTATGGATCTGGTGTGTTACATTCACCAGTTGCCCATGCAGAATGGCTGTAAATCTTCATAGAAAGCTAGTCCTACAGACTTATGCAGTTGAACAATTGAACTTGCAACTTTATCTCACAGGGCACTGTCAATTTCTAGAAATGTGTCATTGCCTAGGTGAGATATTAAATGGTTGCACTGCCTTAAATTCCAGATTTGCATTTAGCATACAGGTTGTGAAAATGCTCTGCTATGTGAAAGGACTTATGGAACTTTTTATCAGATCAGATATTTGCTACTAGACTGCTCGCATTATTTATTATGACAGACAGAAGCTGCAACTTCTGTATCTATGAACAACTGGATATTGTGGTTCACTGACTACTTGAGTAATACTTGCACAGTTTGGCACACATCATGTAGAAAACACTGCTCACTCATGGTTTTGCTAGGGTTTTTTTTCAGAGGCGTGTAAATTTTTTTTTAATTCATTATACTAAACTGGCTGTCTATTATACATCTCATTCCTTGTGATTATCTGAATTTTTACTACATTTTGTGGTGGAAACCATTAAAAAGCCTGAAAACATTTCTGTCATTTATCTATATCCAGACAGCTTCAAGTAATTTTCTTCTAATGCAAGTTTTCTCTTTCATAACACTAAAGAACGTTTGATGTGCTTTAGACAACACAGTAATCGTAATGTGTAGAATGTGTTGTGAATAAGCACAGGCAATTTTGTTAGAACATTCATCACAGCACACATTTGGATCTGTATTTTCGATACATAGTGTCTAAGTACTCTATTTCCATTGAAAATCATCTTTAGAACACATATTTCAGTTCATTTCACACTGTGTTAATTGTGTAACACACTGTAACCATTACCTTTTACCAGCCACAGTTGCTCATCTAATGGGAAATGATGACTTTAACAAGGAATTATTAGATCTGTTTGATCAGAGAATGCACATGTGGACAATGGGGTTTGCAGTCTGGAACACACACCATTTTCTCCCCCTATGAGTACATAATTGAATTAAAAGTCTCATTGTAGGAAGAGAAATGCTCTGTAGCTAGCCCTGCTGGCTTGAAAATTTTATTTAAAACTACTGGATAAATATGCTGTGTTTACTGTTACTTCAGTATAATTTAAAATTTTTCAGGTTTTTAAAATGGAAAGCATATAGGCATAATTGTTTTTATTGTAAGTTAAAAAAAATTTAGACTATTTTTTCATGAAGTACTGATACAAGTTTAAAATCATATACTGGGGATTAACATCCCATAATTTTCCCAAAGCAGGAAGAATACATGCAAGAATCTGAAGATAATGTTCCACACTGTACCTACTGAGATAAAAGTGATTTTGAACAGTATTGCAGAATTCTTTGAATAAAATATTTCTGGATTTGTTACTAGTGGAACTGAAAGTCTTGCAGCCTTGTGAGATATGTCTCACAGGACTGTAAGTCCTGAATATGTCATATTAAGTCTGCTAGTGTCATCTATTCTTTATTGGTGGATGAATCATTATTTATGTTCTAGGAATTCAGAAGAATTTAAAATCCACTAAAAAATAACCTGGGAACCTAAAGTCCAATTTTCATAAGTTCCTGGGAGACATAGAGGTTTTGGGGTATTTACCCTGCACAGCTATGAAGCTGCTCCCATTCAGCAGTTATGCCAGTCTCAGTGGCATTCCTAGTCCAAACAAACAATCCATTCTGAGAGGATAGTTACACTTATCGTGGTGGAGCTGAACTGATATGACTACTCAACCTTAGAACCTGATATAGAGCCTCTATGAAACATCCCATCACAAGCTACGTTTGTGTAGCTGCAACGCTAAGTCTCCTTGAGATATTTTCATATGGATTTCAAAATAATTCAGACTCCCATAGCAACAGATTGGTACTTAGACTCATTGTATTGATGCTGCTTCTGTTTTCACAGCTGTAAAAACATCCTTACCTCCTAGGTGTCCAATTCAGTACATCCAGTCTCTTGCAACTGGCATTGTCAAAGCAACCAAAGTACTGCTGCAAAATACTGATCAGTTATTTGTAGTACTAGTCCAGCCTTAAAGTCTTGAAGATTGACTATAGCAGATGCTGGGAATGTCCTGTTTGTGAATGATGTATAATCACATAAGGTGTCTAATGCTTTCCATCCTGTAAACTTTGTGGCAAGACAGTCAGACTGAAGTCCTCAACATCTCAAATATCTCCATAAATAACAGCCAAATGGTACCGACTGTATCTTAAAGAGGTACTGCAAGTGGTAAGAGAGATTGAGAAGCCTGACTTCATGTGGGATCCACATGGGACAAGTTTTCTGTTTTGGTGTTATCAGATGCAGATTCCTAATCTTTCCACTCTTTGCTCCCACTCTTTCCATAACCTCTATGTGATGGATCACATAGGCTAACATGTCAGCTTAGTCAAATTTCACAAAGACACTTCACAAGACACTTCACAAGGCACTATTCTAACTATGACCATTGTGAGCATGTCTGATCATCTAAAAGACTCTTAAATCCCTTTAAAAATTGAGCCCAAAGACTTACTTAAAAGCTTCTGCTGTCAGAGATGAAAATTCTCTTAAGTGGTCCTACAGACTCATTTTGGGCTAACTGTGAAGTTACTTGTGGCTTGTAGCATCACTTAACTTTCAGATCATTGCTGATGATACAAAGCTCGGAGGACTGGCTGTCGCATGTGAAGGCTGTGCTGTCATTCAACCATACCTGGACGGACATGGCAGAGAAGAAACCTGATGAGTCTGTTCATCCTGGGGAAAAGAAGACAGAGAGGATCTGATTAATGTTTATAAATAACTGAAGGGGGGTGGGAGGCAAATGGTTGAGGCCAGGCTCTTCTCAGTGGTGTGCAGAGATAGGACAAGGACTAATATCCTAAAACTTGAACATAGGAAGTTCTGTACTAATGTGCAGAAGAACAGTAAGGGTGACGGAGCACTGGAACAGGTTGGCCAGAGAGGACATGGAGTCTCCAATGGAGATATTCACGACCTGTCTGGATGCCTACGTATGCAACCTATTGATGAGTACTTGCTTTAGCAGAGGGGTTGGACTTGATGATGTCTTGAGGTTCCTTCTAATCCCTGCAATTCTGTGATTCTGTGAACTTATAAAAGCTGTGCTCATGAACACTGATCTTGTAACATCATGAGGTCCCAAGAGGGCCTTACACCTGGCATGTGGGATGTAGCTCAGAAATTGCAGAATCACCAAAGCATGGTGCTATTGTCCTGTGTGCCCAGTTCCCTTTTTGCCTTTCTTCCCACTTCTCTGTTTTCACAAGTCCCATATTTGACAAAACTGGTCTTGAAGACTCGGATATACTTCAGTTACTTTCCAAAATGATTAAGAGATATTTGAGTCACAGAAACAGAATCACAGGATGATTCAAGTTGAAAGGGAATGCGAGAAGTCAACTTGCCTATCTCCTCTGCTCAAGAAGGGCTACCTACAGCAGATTGTATAGGGCCAGGTTCAGGCAAACTCTGAATGTCTCCAAGTATGTAATGTTCACAGCATTTGTAGGCAACCTGTGCCAGTGTTTGGCCACAGTCACAGTAAAAACATTTCTTTATGTTTAGATGGAACATCCTGTGTTTCAGTTTGTGCACGCTAGCTTGTTCTGCCACTGGGCACCACTGAAAGGAAGGTGGCTCCCTCATCTCTACAGCCTCCCTTCAGATATTTATACACTGTTGAAATTAAGCCTGAGACTTCTCCAGGCTGAATAGTCACAACCCCTCAAATGAGTCCCCTTAATCACGTCTGTGACCTTTAAGTGGACTATCTTCAGTAGCTCCATATCTGGGGAACCCAGAACTGGACACAGCACTCTTTGTGTGGCCTTACCAGTGCTGAGTATATGGGAAGGACCACCTGACTCATACTGTTCTGGCTAAATTACCATCATTAAATTTTACTGATGCAAGGGCAAAAGGACATTCTTAAAAGAAAATATAAGCAAAGGTACAAACAATGCCATGTCATCTCACTCCTTGCCCAGTCATTCAAATATTGTTGTGCATATTTCTTTCTTTTTTTGTTGTTGTCACATCATCTAGATTAAATCTTACACTCAGTGAAGAACAACCGGTAATCGAAAGTGGTGGTAAACTTCTGACAGTGTGATGTTCTGGTGCACCGTTACTCATACACACAGTTTTATTTATTTCAGAGGGACTAGACTTGTGTGGATGAGGCCTCTACAGTACAAGAAATGATTAAAACTTTTCAGGGCCCTGTTGATCTACACACATGTGCGAATGATGACCAAAATACATTTCAAAAATTACTAAATGATTATCTGAATCTTATTCAAATTTGAATACATTAGTGTTCACACTAGAATTTAGCTCATTTCATCAGTTGTAAGATCATAAAATCATAGAAAATGTAAAAAAAAGGAATATGTTTATCAAGTCAAGCCACCATCTAAGTCCATGGAAAGTACCACAAGTAAAGTGAAATCACATTGAATTTTCAGGACCACAAAATGACTATATAAAACCCCAAAATGATAGAAATATAGCATTCATATTACAATTCTGTTTGCAGAAATATCAAGGTATACAACTAAAATTATACACTTGATAAAAGGCTTGATTTGAAGTACAGTGGAGATCTTATCCAGTTTGAGTCCAGTGTTCAATCAGTGTTCATCAGTAGATTCTTACTGATGTTGATCATTCATGCAAAAAGCAAGTACCTGACATTTTCATATTCAGTGAAGGTTGCAGTTTGTGGAGTCAAGTTATGTCATTGCTTCGCTCTTTCAAGGCTACCATGCTATCTTTTGAATATAAAGATAATAAACTGTCATTCTGAATCCAATATGCTATTGCATATTCCTCTGTCTGAAATTGGCATTAGTTTGATTCCTCTCTCACTTTCTGCATTGGTGTTAGAACTCATGGTATTTTAGAATATACTCTTAGAAATGTCATTGCATTGCTGGGCAACTTAATGGAAATCTTTTTCTGTAGCTTTGATTTTTCTTCATTACACTGTTATTTACTTAGCTTATGTGACTGAACACCGATAAATTGGACTTTGCTCACATTTCTTATCACGTTGGTTTGAATTACAATTCTTAAACTTTCTAGTAACCAAAAGCAGAACTGGAGAGATTACATCTTTGATAAGATTACAATCCCCTCATGTAAGTAATATTAAAATTGACTGTCTGAATATAATCAAGAATTTGTCTGGTTATCTTTAATTGATCTCCCTGGGAAGACAGTACAAACTGCGAATGAAATTGATGTATATTACAAGTCAAAGCAATAATATAAAATCATAGAATAAAACAAAATAGCAATTTATACCTATCTTGGACCTCTGAAGTTATAGCTCATCTCTAACTGACAGGAGAGGTCATCTCCAGTTTGTGGAAACAGAATGGAAAATGAGACGTCCAGGACAACACAAAATGACATTCAGTATTTAAAGATGTTGAAAAGCGCTTTCCTTCCTTGAGTGAATGATTAGGCTTAATAGATTTGTGAAAAAAATCAGGATTGAAAGTAAAACTCCCATAAACCTGTTCTTGGGCATTACCATTCACAATGGGGTCAAGAAATTTAAATTTTATTGTCATCTTTATCTTTATTTGAGATCATCCTAATACACAAATTTCAGATACTTACTTCATTTTCTTGTGGGCTAGATATCCAAATTCTATCCAAATAAAAATTTTAAAATCTTTTATGCTAGTGATGTCTAGGTAGGTATTTGGAAGGCCTCTCAGTGGGTCCCTTCTTTTATGAGAATTCCTGAAGTTTTTTATGCCATCACCTGGCATAAACTACCTGTTTAACTACCTGTTGTTGATGCCAGTGTGTGCTGGTGTCCTTTCACAGATTTGACCAATCCTTAGTGTTCTCAGTTCATAAGTTTGCGTACATTCAACAGGACTGCTAGTCTCTGAAACATAACAATTCTTGAGACTGTCATGTGAGACTCTCAGCATAACCTTTTAACCTCTTCAGCCTATTGATTTCTAGTTTTTCCATTTAAACCTATAGATAACTACATGAATTCACAAACACTCACACAATGGGTCACACCTCTTTCTTCACTAAAACTAGAATACTTGAATAAGTGAATATTAGGAAGATGGCAAAGTTTTCCTCTTCATCCTACCAATAAGTGATAATTTGAAATAACTTTCAACAGTACTAACATTTTCTGCAGGTGCTGAGAGAGTTAGTCAAAGAATATGACTCAATTATAACAAAAAGATAAACAAAAACAGGTCTATGAATTGTAATTTTAAAGGAGAACACTTTTTTTTCTAGAAGGAATCTGGGCAGAAAAATCTCAGAGATGCTTGAGGTTCAGAAGAGTCTCCTGGTACAAAAACTCACTGGTGTATATGACTTAGATAAGGTGAAAAAAACAAAGAAAAAGGCTGAATTCAGGTCTGTATAACAGAAGTGGAGAATGTGCATATTGAACAAGAATGCAAGAAAATTTTCTGTTGCATGAAGAATATAGAATATCATTAAAAATTAGTTGGAGAATTGAAAATATGTTAGTATGCACAGTAACGTAGTTTTGAAACAAATTACTCACTTGCTGATGAGATCTTACTAGTACATTTTAAAAAAGATTTTGGGACTATTTTATAGAAATGAAAAATTTAAGACAAAGAAAAAAGAGAAAAGGAAAATATTTCTTCTTCAATGACTGTGAACGCAGATGAATACTAGATACATTTGAGAAGCTTTGACTTCCATAGGTTTAACTTTGAGCAGTTAAGAGTTATAGTGAACTCGTTTAAGAGAAAAAATCTCATGGAAGAATCAGAATCAAAGAATTTTTGTTCTTCATGAGAAGTAAAATCATACTGGAAAGGTTACAGAGAAGACTGCATGAGCAAATGAAGTGAAAGTTTGCTTTACATTAGATGATCTTAGATTGGCTTATTTAGTCTCAAAGATGAAGCCTGAGAGACACAAAGATGTATGCTGTATTTATTTTAGGGGACTAAGGAAAAGGAGAACTTAAGCAAAAATTCTTTCTCAGAAGAATTTATCAGAATCTTTGCTTGTTCTGAAGCCAGGTAACACTAGCAGAGATATATGGTGCCAGTGCCAACGCTAGCATGTTGAGTATGCAGTGCATGTACATTGCAGAAGAGATAAGGACAGGGTTTATCCATAGGTAACTCTGAAAATAATGCCTTCTATTTATTTCCATGGAAATTACAACAAATACAGAGTACAATAACACTATTTCATTGAGCAAATTCTCAGATACAAAACAATATTTTTCAGCAGTCTCAATGGTTAGCTATGCATTTTGCCAGCAATAAGAAAGAACTGATGCATGTAAAAATTTACCTGGTTGTGTGGAATGTGACTTATCTTTCATAACACTATTGCCGCTTCTGAACATCACTACCAATCGCCTCACTGCAAACATCTGTTGTTTGGTCTCCATAAATATTCATCATGCTTTGGTGAATGTCAACGGGTGCAATTTTGCCACATGGAAGAATTCAATGGCACAGCTTTGTTTCATATGCACTTCCATTTAAGACACCATTTTGTCAAACTGTCCCACTGCTGCAGTCTGTCACACAGCAACAAATGTATCAGAATGTTGGTGGGAAGGTTCAACTTTTATTGCTATACCACCAACATACACTTCTGGTGTGGGTAAACATAATAAAAATTATTGTCAGAGCAGCCCTCTTATTTCACTGCAGCTATAAAGATTTGAAACGGTAAAGAGTTATGCAAAAGAGATTGGACATGTAGTGGATTAGTGCAAAATTGAAGACTGATTTCCAATTTTCCTTAAATAAATGACTATATCTAAGGATGAAATGTAGATGCGGGTTGAACTTTTTCACTAATCTGCCAGGCACAAGGTCATGTTTCTTAGTCTTTGGGACGCACTTGGATGAATAAAGAGTCTCTATTGTTTAATTGTGTTAGCTCACTTTAGTTTAGTTAGTGTCATTGTGGAGTGAGGATAACACATCTGAAGCCATGTTAATTGACCAGTTGTCATCTCCCTACCCCTGATGTTTTCTCCTGAGGCTAACTGAGCCTAAAGTGCAGTAGCCTATTTTGTCAAGGGTTTTTTAATTGGGTTAAAGTCTCCTGAGTAAGCACCATTAACAGATTCACTTATAGCCTGAATATGGTGTAAATAGTGAAAGCAGAACTCTGCAAAGCTTTTGGTACCGGATGAATTTATGCTTACAAAATCCTCTTCTCAGCTAAAAAATTAAACATAAAAATGGGTTTTCAGCTGATTAATTTTATTTTATAAGAGCTAGTAAGTTGTAAATTTGATTCAAAAATTAGGCTTCCATGGGAAAACTTTGATTAAATCTCCAGAAAAAATGAATCATTTATAAAAATAAGCAAAGTAAGACAGGTTTTTTCTTTATGGATGGTTTTTTGTGTGGGAAGCAGCACGTATAATATTGGAAGAAGACAGCTAAATAGCATTTACAAAATTACAACTGTTCTTTATGAATGTATATTAAAATAAATTGGTTACTCTTTATACTCTGAAGATGACAAAATAAAAAGAACCAACCTATTCCTTTGATTTCAAGCAATGTCTTTAGCAACAGTTATTCAATGACTTTTTAAATAGCCAAAGCATATAGTAAATGGTTGATGGAAAGATATTGTAAATGATCTTTCTGTGAAAGATCAGCTCAGATGAAATGCACTTTTGGATACTACCTGAGCAACCATTTTCAGTTATACCTAAATTACACTTTCCTGTTAACTATTTAAAATCAAACCTACATTTTTTACATGAACCCCAAAATCTAGAATCACCTGTGAATTGTTATAAAACGATACATTTTGTGAAATTCAGAATAGCTTTCTTCTCTAATGACATATGTGACAAGTGTGGATAAATTACTTTACAAAAAGTACAAGAACTAAGTATTACATTTGTTTCCTTAAAATTAATTTTTATTAACAATTTTGATTTTGTTGGTAAAATCTTTATCTGCACTGAAAGAATGCATTGTTTCCTTTTTTTTTTTTTTTCAAAATGCTTGTCACAGATTTATTTATTTATTTATTTTCTATATTAGAGCAAGATGAATAGAGCATGGTCTAGGCCATTAAGAGAAATTTCAGTTGATCCATTAGTGCAGATTTTAAATACCAGCAGTGACTTTTTGCAGAATAATTGATAGGGTCTGTTAAAAGTCCTGGCAAACACATAGCAATAATTCCTAGATTGGGAATAATTAAAGACATAGAAAGCACATGAATCTTTGAATCTTTCTGTCAGAAAATGAAATCAAGATAAGTCTAAATAGCCATATATAAGTAGGGATATTTTTTCATTCTTCTTGATTTTTGAGATTATTTTTTTTTCCTGGAATCTTGCTTAACTTGTTTAAAATGTTGTTATTCAAGTCAAGCAGATTTTTAAGTCATTTGAACTTTTCCTGAAAATAACCTCCTGTCACTTCCATGCTAAAGGCATTTTTATTACCTCTGTCACATCAGCTGAAAATAGTAAGAGTACCGTAAAAAGTGATCTCACCAAAACTGACAGGCTCAGTGAAACACATTTACATAAGTGGAATTGAGTGAAAATTTTTGTCTACTAAGAAATGGAGAACAAAGATCTAGAGTGGACTGGAAACAAGCACAGAGTAGAGTGAAAAGAATGAGATCATTAGGTCAAGTCCTTCAATCAGCTTGTCTATTTTTCAGTCTCGGGCTAACTAACTGACTAAAGTACATTATTACTCTTCAATCACACCTCAAATCTGCAAGACTCTTGATGTCTAGAAACTTTGAATTGTTTTGCATGATTTATGCAGTCATATTTCAACTTAAGAGCTGTAGTTTTTTTCAGCACCCATTAGCTTACAGAGGAAGTAGGTGCTAGTGTTAAAGCAAGACAAACACCATCCTATTTTTCACACAGATTTTATTTTAATTTCTGAAGTCTAATCTCTTTGTAAAAGGGGTAATATTAAAAATGCTATGTGAAAAAATTATGTAGACAGAACCAAATCTGCATAAACAAATTGAATTAATTAGAAAAAGCCTTCATATCCTATACTAGGATTTAATATGACTTTGAGGATATGTAATCTCTGATATAATGATTTTGAAAATAGGGGGATTATTTTCTAGTTTGAATATATAAAAACTGTTATAAATAACAAAATGATAGTCAGCTAAACGAAGAAATATCTGCAAGTGTATGGGGTAGAATGAGACAAAGAAGTCCATCTATAGATCCATTGTCCATTCCCATTAGTTATCTCATTTGACAAACTCAACATGAATCATTTGTGTCTGGTAGCTCTTATGCAGAAAAGATCACAGCAATAATATGTTGAAACACTAGAAGGTCAGTGTCCCGGGAGGTCTTTGCTGATTAAGAGAGAAGTGAGAAGCCTGAATTAAAAGAAGAAAATCAGTCCAGTTCAGAATCAGAAATGGGAAATAAACGTGGGGAAAAAGAAAACAAATTTGTAAGAGGAATTTGAGACCAAAAAATCTAAAAAGCTTAAACACTGGTCTAGGTTGTTGTATGAAACCGAAGTTTTGAAAGCTGGTTCTAAAGATCTCAATTGCTGGGTTGTTTTTTTTTCAATTCCAGAAGGATGAAGCATTATGTTAAATCTTACTCACTGGAAAGAAATGACACATAAGAACACACTTCCTGTGATTTCCCCCCTCCTTCCTCTTTTTTTTTGGAAAACTAAAGCATTATTTTGAAAATAAAGTTATAGCAGGATAACTTTTTCATATGGAGCTAATCTAACTACTTTCAAATTGCAGGGACTTTTTCTTCTGGGGTGGAAAATCTGATGTCCAATCTCTTTTTTTACCAGGAAATAATGACCTAACTGTGCAGCAAGGTGACAGTTAAGAAATTCTACTTTGTTATGAGTTGTTTTCCTAATCCTGAGTTCAGCCTTTCGAGCAAATAAATGATGAAGACTAATCTCTTAGGACTGTCACTATAACTGAAGAAACATATTTGTCATATGGATGTATCTTATCCATTACTTCTACCCAAAGTAAACTTACAAAAACTTGTCCTTCTGTTTTCAATTAGGCAACAAAAGAAGAATGAAAATATGCTTCACAATCTTTAATATTCATAATTATGCCACATTTTCATGGTTTTATGATTTTTGGTTATTGGTATTTCTCATCATGACATCATGTAGTGCACTGGGAGTTAAAGAGTTAATGCTCCAGCTGTGAGCACCAGTCTGGAAGAGAAGAACTATCTACCCCGGAACACTTTGTGTTCAGAGGAGATATAACGCCTGGCAAGGTCACCTGATGGCCATTTCTTCCTTTGGCTCTCTTCCCTGCTGCTCGCCCCAACTGCACATCTCACCCCAGTGTATGGTGAGGCCCTCAATTCTCAGACACTCTTTCTCTCATTATATTTGATTTATTAGCTTTAATTCTAATTACACTGTATTACTGTGTGTTGCATTTCAGTACCATATTTAGTGAATTAGTTTGTATCTCCTCAGATTGTTGCAACTGTTCTTAATGATTTGGGGCCCCCTGTTTCCCTTTTTTGGAGGCGTGGATCTGTGGATCCCTCTGCCCCGCTAGTCACAGAACCAGGCCAAACCAGTCCGTAAACCATTGACACACATTAATCATTTTCCTTTTCTAATTGCATATAGTTATTTTAAATTAAGTGACCTTTTCTTTTTGTTGTTTATGGACCAGTCATGGTGAATCCAGTGTGTTTAAACTGTTGATCATCACTGTTTTCCTTTTTTTAAATTGACAATTCACAGCATGAGAGATTTTCAAAATGCCTTGCAAAGTCGTTATTCCTCATAACTTCTGTTGTGCTCAACTAACAGGAGTTATAGCAGCACAAGCCTTGAATGGGTGGCAGCCCACCAGGTATTATATTTATTTGCTTTCTTTTTTTTTTTTTTTTTTTTTTTTTTCTTTTTTTTTACTGTTTTTTTTTTTTAAAACACTCAGATGAAAAACAAATTAAAGAGTTTTTATAGTGATACCTAGGTAATTATCTCAAATTTTGGAAACCCTTGGATGTTAAAATTTTTAAATTTTAGTGTTAAAATATGCTGATGGAGAACTTCCATGAAGTTTATTTCAAGTAATCACATCAACGTGTATAGATATAATGAAGATTGATGCATGGGAGTGCTTAATCTATTGAAAAAACAGGTGTACTGAATGTCACAAACCAAAATTTACCACTTTCAATCACTACCCTCCCCATATTTTACCTAGATGTTTAGCACTTATGTATTATTACTTATTATGTCTTCATATAAACAATTGTTAATCTGTAACAAATGTTCCAGAAATGACTCTAAGTATTCTTTTTGAATATTTGACGTGGTAATCCTACGTGGTTACAGTCCTCTGTCCTTGTTCTTTACATTAAATTTCTTAATACGTGGATCCCTCCTACATGCAATTGCATATATCTTTGCCCTTTATGTGGCATTGCTCATATACTCATGTAAAATGCATATACCAGGTGTCTACCTATGACTCTTCAGTTTTACAGACACCTTTTTGGCTGAAAGGGCCCTTACTCATTTACTGACAAGTTGAAAATGAATTAGATTTCTTCTGACACTTCTGTTGATGGTGGATATGACCCTCTGTCACCTCATCCATCCAATATCATTACCTCAATTTTCATTAACAGCAAGAAGATTCTTGCTATTGCACGATACTGTGAAACCAACACAGGAAGAAAATCTTAACAGAGATGCAAAAATACTTGTCAATAAAATAATTCCAATTTATTTTGAGAAACAAGTGTTGTTGAACTTCTGTACTTACTGACTTGAATAAGCATTCAATTTCACATACAATATTTGAGGAGCATAAATAAAATGATATAAAAATATCATAGCACAGTCTTTGCCCAATTTATTGAGATCTCCAATCTAAATAAGGGAATACTGAAAGATTTATGCTTTATGCTACTTACGAAGAAAGAATACCCAGAAATATTATGCTTTGTTATTCATAAAAGTTTTTACTAAACTTGTATATACTAAACATGCTGTAGTTAATGGAGGACCTCACAATGGAGCATGTGGATATTTCCTAAGCAGGCTTGTAGAGAGCCCATGATGGAGGAAGTTTATCCTTGAAGACTGCAGCCCATGGAGATACTGGAGAAGACTAGTATGAGCGAGGAACAACAGAGAGGAACTGTTATGTAAGACTCATTCCACATTTGTCTGCACTGGTTGGGATATGGAGGAAGTAGAGGAATTGGAAATGAATGAATGAAGATAAACCTGAAGAAGAATGGAATACATGAATATGATGTTACTTCAACTGTCTTTATTTCTCACCATCTAAATCTGTTTCCCCACACACTAAAACAATGTTCCACAAGTCCAGTCTGTTTTGCTCATGATAGTACATCACAAGTGAACTCTGTGTCTTTATCATGACTGACAAGCTTTTTTTCATGTTGTTTTCTCCCACTCTGCAGTTGAAGAGAGAGACAGGGAGAGCATCTTGGTGGGTATCTGGCCAAGGTCAAATAGTAGTCAGAACTAACAGGTTACAAGTCTGTTTACCAACTTTGTCAAAAGACAGGCAAATCATAAGCTCATATGAAAAAGAAGTATTCCTCTTTTAAGAAACCACCTGACCTCAGATAAATGTAATCTCACTCACACAACAAAATGAAAGTGAACAATAGACCAAACAAGAAGAACACCTTTACTTACGATAATTCAAAAGGGGAATTCAGATGTATTATTGTTTGGTACTAAATGCAAGTCTATTACTAGACATTTTCTTTACTGCTTTCATCTTTCTTTGATGATAAAATTCTTATTTTAAGCAATCTATATGAGAACATTAAAGTATCTAAATTTTAGAAAACTCTGATTTTTGGGATATGTTTTATGGAAACTCATTGCTTTTAACTTATTCATATTCTTTCTCTGATTGAAATCTTAATTGTTTCTAAACTTTTTATGATAACTGTCTCTCTCCAATTTATAGGAGGGAGAGGAGGTTCTTTGATATATGTATACCCAGTGTGAGATTAAGAAACAACAATTTGAATGTTGATCTGATCAGTTTATTACAAATCTTAATCAGGGAGATGGGGAAGGGAAGAAGGGCGATAGAAGAGATAGGAAATAGAAGTGAAGAGTCTTTATAGGAAGCAAGAGGGATAGTCACCACCATGGATCCTGTGTGGTTCGTAGTTCAGTCAGATCTTCAGTAGTGGTGGGTCATCGGGCGTTGTTGTTCTGTCGATGATGACGACTTTTCAGTGGTAGTACCAACTCATTTATAAGTCCAAAGTGGTTGAGTCAGCTCTCCTTGGAGTGGCAGCTTCTGGCTCTGGAATCTCAGCAGAAACTCCTTTATTCCCATCTTCCGGGCCTTACCAGCAGATAAGAGGGAGCAGGGATGCCCACCTGCATCTTGTTTTTCACAGGACATGATGGTATCATTCCCCAGTTTTCCCATACCAAGCTGGAGTTATTTAGTCACAGGCCAGATCTTCTGCCAGTAAACACTCCTGAGCATTCTCTTCTGGAGGCAAGCAGGTCTGAAGGAAGGTGCTTTCAAATGTCCAGAAAGTGATGTTGATTGTCACACAGTAGCACCCATCACTTGCCTCCTCAATAAATCAGTTAGAGTCTTATCACAAGAA
>JAOWBP010002978.1:16384782-16404726 GCA_028571105.1 Tragopan temminckii
GGAAAGAGATGTTTATGTATTGTGGTCTTGACCTCCCTTTAAAGAAATATTTATTCTCTGAAAGTCGAAGAAATTAATTCCTTTCTGAGCCACTCCACTGAAAGTCAGTTCAAACGAGAGATAGAGATGGTACAAATGGAACTCAGACAGAATTGGCCCAAACAATTCAGTGTGGTCAAGGCAGTGACACTCAGAACGATCTGAGGTCAAAACAGAATGGACTCCAAGATGAAGGATCTCTCAAACTTGATATGAGAAGTTCCTTCTTCTCTATCTATCTCTAGAACCCCCACATTACCTGATTCATGCTGATTTGGAATCAATAATGTCTGATTTTTCCTGAAACCTGAGTTTGTTATATTTTAGCGTTTACAGTACTAGAGGGGAGCTTACAAGCAGGAGGGAGACCGACTTTTTACATGGTCTAATACTATTAGTGATAAGAATGGGGAATGGCATTAAACTAGAAGAGGGGATATTTATGTTAGATGTTAGGGAATAATTCTTTACTCAGAGTGTGGTGAGGCACTGGCACAGGCTGCCCTGAGAATCTGTAGGTCCCCCATCCTTGAAGTCATTCAAGACTAGGATGGGGCCCTGGGCAGTCTGATCTGGGGGGTGGCAACACTGCCCATAGTAGGAGATTGAAACTAGATGATCTTTAAGATCACTTCCAACATAAGACATTGTATGATTCTCTACATACATGCTGTTGATTAAATACTCCAACCCACACATGTAAGAATTCCAGCCTTATTTTCTGGACTCCACTTTTTTCTCTAATTCTCAAAACCTTCTGAGTACTACACATGTCGGAAGTTCACTGTTTTCTAAATCCATTTTGATAGACCAGTTGAATTTTTTACATAACTGAGAAGCCATTGTGATACAAGGTCAGAATAATAAATCTTATACTTTTATTCTTTATGTAGGAAATGTAATATAGTGCCATCACTACTTTATTACTCTGCAATCATTCTGTTAACTATTCAACTTAAAATATTTCAGCAATCAGCATTTGGAGAAAGTTCACAGGTTTCGGGCAGTCCATAATAATTTGCCTTAAAAGACTACATTTCTTCTAGTCACCCTGCCTGGAAATGCAGTTATGGATCAAGACACTGGAGTAGTTGAAGTGAGCTGAGGAGATGCTAGTCTGAGAATGCATTCAATTACCTCTAGTATAACTAATGTTTTAGGGCTCCTGTATTTCTATTTAGAAGCTATGTTTATTTTTTCTGCTAACTGGAATAGTTTGGTCCTTTTCTGTAGACTATGAAAGTGTCTCTGAAGGGTTTATTAGACTCATGTTTTGATTAAAAAAAGTTTCTCTGTTCTTTGAAGGTGGTAGGCAGAGATCAGCAAGCATAAAATAATCCCAAAGATATCAGCCTAGTAGACCTTGAACTATCTGTATTCAACTTGCTCTAGTACTTCTTAATGTGAATTTAAAACTATGTATCAGAACTACTCCATGTTATAGAAGAGTACTTGTGGTCTTCCAAAGACAAATTCATAGGAATGCTCATTATCTTAGCAATCGATATGCTGAAATGCTGTTCATGTATTTTCTTCTTACGCTTTTCATTTTTGGTATGAAAAACTTAGCAATGAATAACCTCCTTCAACTTAAGTGTCAATGTCCAAAATACTCGTAACTCATCTCAGTTTAAATTAATGACTTAGTGATGGTACTAGCAATTGGACAAAGGCTCTCAAGAGCCAGGTATTTGCATATGGAATTTGATTAATCCTGTTGGCTATTAATTTTCACTTTTAATTTGCTATGATGCTATTGTAGGAAGAAAATACAAGACAACTATTAGGCATAGAAAATGTTGATTTTTCTGTTGGGTATTCTATTTTGTTTTGACTGTGCTAGGTTTCTTCACAGCATCTGCCTTGATCAACTCAGAAATAAACCATAGACCTAAAAACTAGTCTGCAGAAGTTCAGGGATTATACTACAAAGGAATACTTAATAAATATATGTAGTTTACAAAAGGTAGAGAAATTAGTATACGGTATCCTCTTCTAGTAGTCTGTAACTTTACTCCTCTTAATGGAATAATAGACACTGTACGATATCTGTGTTCAGAGTTACAGAAAGGCCAACAATGTATATAAAATGAAGTAGTATTTGTCTGAGGCTGCTTGATTTTCCTGCATCCCAGCTGATCAAATGTGCACTGGTGGTTGAGTCCTGTTCAGATTTAGATCGAGAGCAAATTTTGCCATTTCCATATGTCTTCAACATTTCTGCCATCTGGGAACTCTCCAACAGGTTTGCTCATCGACTTCCAGGAAAGCAGGGCCCATCACATCTAGTGCTCACCTGGGAAAACAAGTGCCATCACTCCTAACATCTCTCCCTTCATCCTTCTTTAACACAGCTTTTATTGCAGAACATGACATCATATGGTATGGAATATCCCTTTAGTTAGTTGGGTTGAGCTGTCCTGGTTATGCCGCCTCCCACATCCTTGTGCATCCACTGCTCCTCACTGTCAGGGCACCATGAGAAGTAAAAGAGTACTTCAGTCTGTGTAAACACTACTCTGGTGTATTGTGACAACTATTTTCACCAGTCCCCCTCTTCCCTCCCTCACTAAAACAGAGAATCATATGAGCCTCTAGAAAGAAAATTATCTCAACCAAAACTGTGATACCACTATATAGCACCAGGACATCTTCCATGTAACCAGTGTAGAACACATACAGTCTTTTTTATCCTCTTTAGAAGGTATGTGTAGCCATACAAAAATAGACATTCTTTAGTGTGTTATCTATAAATAAAAATACGGTGCAAATTTTGATTAAAATGTTGCTCTGTGGCCTTTCAAATATAATCTAATTTTATTTAATATTACTTTATACATGTATGCAGAAAATGGCATACCAATATTAATAAAAGAAGGCTTATAGGAATGTGGAAAGAGAGAAAGATATCCTTGACAAAATTTATTTACCTACCTAGACTTTCATTTCAAAGTTAGCAGCACTGTGCAATACTGGGATAATACAAGGGTCATAAAACTCTGTTAGACATTTTTAACCCGCTTTAATTTAGTCCATGGAAGTTTAATCCCCTGCTGAACAGAGCTGGTTGAATTTTCAAAAGCCATAATCCACTGAAGTAAAAAATCCTTAATGACAACACAGGCAGCAAGCTTCAACAGTTTAGTTTAAATTCTTTCTAAAAATGTAAAATGTAGTGCAAGAGTTAATAGGATATTTCATACAGATATATTTCAATCATTTTCCAAATCTTTATAAGTTCACTTGCATCTCTACTATTAGAAATATTTGGAGCGAATTCCAGCACTTCTATGGCAGAAAGCAGAAAGCTGTAAAATTGTAACGAGAAGAATTTCACACTGTATTGTAACTCAGCTGTTCCTTCAGTTCACAGGCTATTATATGCGGTAGTGTAATGTTTTCTAAATAGATAGAGAAATGATGTTGAACAGCATCAATTCTACCTTAATTATATTACTAGTCAAGAAAATGAAAACAAACTACATAATGCCACACTATATTCACTCTTCTGCTCCTCTAGGAGTTTTATAATTAACTTCAGTGGTGGGTCAGGACTGACCAATAAATTGAGCAGAGACAGTTCATAAATTTTCATGCATTTCAGAACCACAGTTACAAAGTGTATTTATACAGTCCATTTTCTACCACCTTTGGAGCTGCCCAGTTCTTGAAATACCTTTAAATAGCCAACACTTCCTCTTCTTGACCTGGAAGCCTGGAAGCACAGTGCCATGCTTTCTTTTATGGCTCTGGTTGACCGGAGCATCCAGGTACCAAGCTTCTGCCTGAACTACACTAGAGAAATGCAGGTGCTATGCTAGATTTTGTTGTGGCCTTCTGGACAAGAATTTAGGTGGCATCATGCTGATGTTCTCAAGCTCTTAAATTAATTTGACAATGGCAATCTCTTCCTTTTTTTCTTTTTTTTTTTCTTCTTTTTTTTTTTTTTCAGGAGATAATTTTGGAGAAAAACAGTACTGAAAGACAGTAGAGACAGCAGTTCCTGTTTTTGCCTCTGCTTTCTAGATAAAGGGAGAATGTTTCTTAGAGCTGATATCTCATGACTTCCTGGTATGGATCTGTGGTTTTGATCCCTGGTTCAAAGTGCCCAGCTTTCTCCAGGAGCTTAGAGGAGTCTGGGTGTTTAACTTCAAATCATTTTTCCACTCTGGTAGTTTGTGAAAGGAAAAAGAAAGTCATTACGAAGAATTTACAAAGAGCTGTGCTGCCACAGCTGAGAGGACAATACTCTGGTAGGGCAAAGCAGAGAAAATTGAGAAAGAAAAAATGTGTCAGAGCAGTGCTGCTAGAAGAAATATCCCCATAATCATAGTCTGTCTGACTGATTTTGAGTGCCTATATCTCTCTTTAGAAGGCTAAACACTCTTTGAATGCCCAGGTATTAAACATTTGTTCTAATCACTAGTTAAAAAAACAGGCTCAAGGAAGGTTATTTTTTAGACTGTAAACACTTGTGAAAATGATTTGTATGATCAAAGATCAAATAAAACCCCCAAATTAACAAAATAGTACAAAGCTATACTCTCATCAAAAGGAAAGCCCTCTGTAGGAAATTTCCTAGATCTAAAAGTATGAGCAATACTAGAAAGTATTTAAGTGGAATAATGGAAGTGTTCAAGACCAGTGTAGATAGGAGGTAGATGGTAGTGGGAGGTATCCCTGACCATGGCAAGGGATCCATGTGATCCCTTCTGATCCAAACAATTATATCATACTGTGGCTCTATGATTCTAAGACTACACTACTTGTACAAATAACACAGCACTAGGTTCAGCACACTTACAGTGTTGGATACGGTAGACCTGGGTGTGATTGTGGTCTTGTGGAAAGGGTTTTGATAGAGCAAACTTGTCCTGCTTCTAGCCTGCAACATTTGTGCTCCCTCCACAGTATTCTCTCAATGGCAATTTCATAAGTGATAGCCAATATAGGAGTACAAGATGATGAGCATTTATTCAGTCCTTAAATGTCCATCAATAACTAATTGAAATAGTTCATGTAGTTCATTCTGTTTCTCACATTATTAGTTGTTGAATAAGCCTGGAAGAGTTGTTTGTGTCTACCACCTACATCCCATGCAAGTGAGGTGGTGAGTGAGATGATTCCCACTCTAAATCATGAACTGGACTGACACAGGATATGTTCTGACTCCTTAAAAAGCGGTGTAAGTCTGCCACTTTCCTTCTTTAGTCTGTTTCGTAACATTCACTTGTGGCAGTAGCCACAGGCAATATGAATTCAAAGGATAGTAAATAAGACTAAAACAAAATTTGATGTGTAATTCTAAAGTGTTCTTACTGGAAACCAATCTCTGAATATGTTGTATCACCTTTGCATTTTGAGAAAATTATTTGAAACTAACTAGTTTTCATACTAATATATAATAGGCTACTAACACTGTGTTTGTAATCAACAATACAATTACTAAGAATTGTAATATACCTAAATAAAGAAGTGTACCTATTGATATATTAGAGCCCTCATCTTTCTGTGGATATGAATTTTCTAACTACCTTATGATTCTCAGTCAAGACCAAATCAGATATCAACTGATATGAGCACTTCAATTTAAATTTCTATTAAATTCCACTGAATTCATATCAGCTGCTGGTCTTGGATAAGACCAAAGCTCAAATTTTCCTTCAAGTAAAAGCCATTTGGAACAAACAGTATAGCTTAAAAATTAAAACAAGAATTTAAGTATCACAAAACAAATCTTAATGAAACTTAAAATCTACACAAGGACTGCAGTGTATGTTAAATTCTATTTCACAGCTAAAAGACAACAAAAAAATTTTACTTTCCCTATGGTTTCTGTGCAACATAAATATTATTTTTTACACATAAGTGAAGTGAATGATCCCAAATGACTATTTTACATAATGTTGCTGAAAACTTAAGTGCTTCATTTAAAATAAGTAATGAAAGAAGGTCACCAATGGAATTCTCTGGGTCTCTGTGCAAGGACCTCTGTTCAACATATTTATAAATGGCCTCCAGCTGTTGTTGGAGGCCAGACACTTTTCTCAGTTTTTGGCTTGATCCCACATAACCATTTTTGTGTTCTCATTTGAGTAAATTAGGATTTACTGTCTCATTTGTCAAATTCATCTGAGTTTCCATGCTTTGATTAAAAAAAAAAATAAATCCAAATACTTATTCTTTGCTGGTCAAACAGAAAAATGTTTTCTAAGTTTGAAACACAGATTTCTGCTTATGTGAGGTAGAAACTTGGGAGATTTTCTGCATTTGCCCTCTTCTCACATATCAATTTACAGCAGCCACAATTCCTTCACTGAGTCTACCTTACAGTTATGTCCATCAGTACTGTTCTATCAGCTGGGATATTTGACAGAGGAAAGAAAATTCTAAGTTCTTGTGTACAGAGAGTACACAAACAGTGCTGCCAAATTGTTACAGAGCTATGCCAACAAAAATAATTTCAGTTTTGATTAGTTGTTTACCTGAAGAGAGAGATTTTCTACCTTGAGTATTAGATTGTTGTTTACATTTTCATTTGCCCTCAAGTAGTCATATATTCAGAGAAACAAATACATAATTTCTAAGCCAATACTGTAATTATAGGTAATGAACTGTATTAGAGAAAAGTGAGAAATCAAGACATACAGTGTATCTCTTTGAATGACTCTTTAAATCTCAAATTTATCAATCTTAATATTAATACTATTATGGTTGATTTTGCCCTGTGATAAGAATAGAGCCTAAATCACCACTTGAGATCCTGACGACTTCCTTTGTTTTCTTTGTTTCAAATGTTCAGATTTGATCTGACTAAGCATTCAGAGTTCAGTGTCTTAAAGAGGACTCCAAGGTTTTTGAGACAAATCCTACCTATCCCTTAGGAAGTCCTAAATGAACTACAGATATTCACTAAAACACATCTAATGAAGCTAACCATCATCATGAAAATTTCTTCATCCTCAGAAAGACGGATACAGAATGAATAGAAAATTCTGTTTTAATGGAGAAAAATCTGCACTACAGATCAGTTCCTATGTCTTCTATTAATTATGCTTTGATGTATTGCATCCAGGGAAACCACTGTCTATATTTCTGTCTAAAAACATAGGAAGAAATGGAATAGCTGTTTGTCATTATTCATTGAAAAAGGTTCCAGGCAGTCTGCTCCCTGTACCTTTTTGGTATCAGTAAGCTTTACTAGGTAGTGGAAAGTCGTACTTTCGATTAAAGATACAAGACTGGAAGCAAAGGTCAATTTGTTATACTTACTGAGCTGATTTTTCAGTAACATTTGTAGCAATGGCTAAGCTTTCCTAAATCTTTTTTCTCCTTACTATTGCTCTATACAGACGCTACTGACATCATAATTATTCACTTCTAGCTATGCAGTCGCAGGAAATTCATCTCCTCAGCCCTTTTGCAACATTGATGTATTGCACTGTACTTGGCAAAACTTTTCATTGTTTCTTGTATACTCTACTGTTGTTCCTCCCTTAGAATAAAGCTTAAAGCTACCAGTGAAGACTGGCTACCATAGAAAACTCTGTATATACATACAATAAAAAACAAGCCTGGACCCTGATCACTTCGGCCAACAGAAGCTGAGATAGATCTTATTTTTGTAGAGTGAAGTAGACATAAATCTGTTCCTGTCATCTCTATAAATTTTTATAATGTAAATATAGAGAAAAATGCTCGTTCTCTTCCCTATTGTATAGACTTCAACAGTCCCAGTGAATTCTTACTGAAATTTGTAACTGAAAAAAAGATAAATAATGAAGGGGAATACATTGCAGTTTGTGAGTGGCTGTGGTTTTGGAAGAGAAGGCAACTCGTTTTATGTTAAATTACTTGTTAAGGGACTGTATGCATATTTCTGGATTATATGCACATATAGTCAAAGAAGAAGGAAAAAAGCCAGGATGGAATTTTGGCTACTCTGGGGTTTAACCTTCAATTAGTCATTTTAAATTGGATCTTTTTTCAGGTTTTGCTAAAATGAGTCTGCGTTTCAGTAAGCTGGTTTTCACAATGCTAAGTGCAAAATCACATGGATTTTATGATCTTTTCTGTATTATTTCAGACTTACGGTTGGAAAGAAGAGAGACAGAAGAAAATTGTGGATTAGTTCATGTGAAAATAACCGCTGCACTTGCAGAAATTCTATTACACAGCAGTGCTCTGTATTATTGGGTGTGCAAGTCTCTGAGGATACATTTAGCTGCTTTCCATAGCACATAGTGCACTAACAGTACATGAAAAAGCACTTGGCTGGAAAATGTTAGTGAAGAGCTACAAATTCTAGAGGTTTTTTAACAACTGTGGGCTGTTTCTTGAGTACTCACACAAATGCTTGACTAGGGAGGGCAGGTTCAGGCCTTTAGTCATGAATGTAGTCAGTTACCCACAGTGAAAATTGCAGAGGTCTCAGGGCTAACTGCGTGACCAGAAGCCTTTCAGATGTTACTAAATCAATGACAGTAACAATCAGTTGTATTTATTAGGTCAAGTATGAAGCTGTTGAACATACATGGGATCTGAATCATTCATTTCCGTGAAATATACTGGCTTTCAAAAATGTACTTGTATTGGATCACTCAGCAATTATATAAAAAATACTTGCTTCCCTTCTTTGTTGTTCAGTTTTAGCTGAAAAAAAAAAAAAAAAAAGACCTTATTTTTAAATGCTTTTTATTCCGTTACATCTTGTTACATGGAACTTGCTGCATAATCCTATGAAACGTAAATTATTGGAGGCAGAAAGGAAAACAAAGGAAAAGCAAGCTCCGAGGAAAGAAAACTATAGTGGTGATAATCTGTGTCCTACCTACAGATTGTAGGTAGACTAGCTCTTCTAGCTAACTGCTTAGATTCATAACAGGTTGACAGATTCATGCTAGACAGGCACATTTTTCCTTTTAGCCACATATCTCCCCTTATTTTGCATGCCTTCCTCATATGCCACTGCAAAATTATATTCCGAGTCTCGTTTGCTCTCCCTGTGACATGTTCATTGCTGCTTCATTAACCAGTGCACCATCAGTGCATTTCATTACAGCTTCTCTCCTGGCTCACTGTGTTGATTCTAAGATGCAGCTAGAAAGTGGCTATCAAAATGCTAGGCTGTGTTTATCCTTCTTTCATTTCAAAAGAGGAAAAAGTCATCCCTTTGGCAAGGTCTTAAATAAAACCTATATTTTAGCTATTACTTCTACTGACTCCTCTCACTGGAATTGCACTGGGAAGCTGTAGTGTGGGATGTGACAGAACAGTTTACCTATTTGTTTACTGTAAAGGCTGTGGACATACCTCCTATCTGAGGATACTAAGACTACTTAGTCTGCTTTTATGTATATGTGTTCAATTGACCTTGAAAGTGTATTTAAGCTAATGAAAGCATTTTTCGATTCCATGATTGTTAGAAAATGAAAAGGTCAAGCTGTGATAGATATTGTCCATGTCATATACCTCTAGTTATACCAGAAGAGAGAGGTTGTGGTTTAAATACTAGCCAATTTTCATTTCCTTAGTTGGGAATATACTCAATTCTATTTTTAGTGAAAAGAAAGATGTAACTGAAAATATGAAAGCACTATGTAAGTCAGTGCTGGAACACAGAGTTATAAACCAGGCATTTTCAGAATGAGTTATATAGTTATGAAAAGGGAAATAAGAAACTCAATGGCTTCGTCATGTCAGTTCAAATACTAAAAATATGTGGTAGTGTGTCTGGTCTAAGTTTTTAAAGAAATTAGTCTAAGGGTATTGTATATGCCTCCTGTCTTCTTGCTGTCCCCTGCTAATTCCAGCCCTCCCTGCTCTCCATCACTACTGTGAGTTAGACAGCTGTGAGGCTGCATCTGTTCTTGGTTTGCCACACAATTAAAGCAAAGAGAAAATAAATAAATAAGAAAAAATTGCTCTGACACTGAATACTGTGAAAACCTATCTCTGAAATTCATGATTTTTAGGAACATGGTCCACAGTTTTCTTTCTCCCTCTCTCTTTCTCTCTCTCTCTCTCTTTTTTTTTTTTTGATTTAAATGTGCTTTGTACAGTTTTAAAAAATTATTACTTTCAGATAAGTGGCCATATTTTTTCTTGAAATTGCACAAATGACTCTCTGTCTTGCACAGACCACTCTGGTTCATGGAGAAAGGTGTGAAGAAACAGGAGTAAGGAAGGGAGAAATACATGTCAAACTTCATACATACAAGGCAAATCAGTAGCTGATCTAGAAAGGGAGCAAAAGAACTTGACTCCTCTTGCATTAACTGGGGTATTACTCACACTAGGTTTATTGCTGTTGAAGAAACTCATTAAAACTTACATTATTCTATTATTTATACTGTAGTTGTTACTGAAGGTCTTAGTCAAGACTGCAGACCAATGTGTTTTTTACAAAAGGAGTAGGGAAATTAGGTTGCTATTGTTGGATTTACAGTGACATGGACTTTGAGCATGGTCGGATTGACATCATCAAGACAACACCCTAACAGTGAACTCAAGGGGCAGTGAAGATATATGTGTGCCTCAGATGGGGGAAAACACAGCTACCACGAGGAGAAAAATTAAAACAAAAGTACTTCACTCTGAGATGAGAAATGGTCACTGAAAGCAGGATGACACAGCTGTGTACCTTAGTTTTTGCACACTTCATTCCTTACTCATCAGTTACAGGCATCACAAAGAGGTAGCTTGTATGCTGAAGAATAACATGAATGGTTAGAATTAATTCTGAAGGCAAAAGATTGACAAAAGAGAATTAAATAACAACTACTTGAAAAGAAGAGGAAAACAGACAGTTATGTTTTGTTCTACTTGAGTACAGAGAATGAATGTAGTTTTTTCTCCCTCTTTATGATTTTGAAATCTGCTCATTTTCTCAGGTGGAAATAGTGGGTTTTGTATTATATATCTTAATGTCTCTTTTCTTTTTTTTTCTTCATTCTTTTTCAGGTTACCTGTGCAAATTTAACAAATGGAGGTAAATCAGAACTTCTTAAATCAGGAAGCTCCAAATCCACACTAAAGCACATATGGACAGAAAGTAGCAAAGACTTGTCCATCAGCCGACTGCTGTCACAGACTTTTCGTGGAAAGGAGAATGATACAGATTTGGACCTGCGGTATGATGCCCCAGAAACTTATACTGAGCAAGATCTCTGGGACTGGCTGAGGAACTCCACAGACCTACAAGAGCCTCGGCCCAGGGCAAAGAGACGGCCTATTGTCAAGACTGGGAAATTTAAGAAAATGTTTGGCTGGGGCGATTTTCATTCCAACATCAAGACTGTGAAGCTAAATCTGTTAATAACAGGGAAAATCGTTGACCATGGCAATGGGACGTTTAGCGTTTACTTCAGGCATAACTCCACTGGTCAAGGGAATGTATCTGTGAGCCTAGTGCCCCCTACAAAAATAGTGGAATTTGACTTGGCACAACAGACAGTGATTGATGCCAAAGATTCCAAGTCCTTTAACTGTCGAATCGAGTACGAAAAGGTTGACAAGGCTACCAAGAACACACTCTGCAACTATGACCCTTCAAAAACCTGTTATCAGGAGCAGACCCAGAGCCACGTGTCATGGCTCTGCTCCAAGCCCTTTAAAGTAATCTGTATTTACATTTCCTTTTATAGTACAGATTATAAACTAGTACAGAAGGTGTGTCCTGATTACAACTACCACAGTGACACACCCTACTTCCCCTCAGGGTGAGGATAAACACATGTCTGAGACTGAAGCCTGGGGAATAAAAGAGTTCGTATGACAGGGCTGTAACCTCAAGGAGGAAAGCCACATCTATTGCCTGGAATGTGTCTACCTGCTGCTGCTGATGTCATATGGCTGCAAATATGTTAGTGGAAAACAATCTAATGTAATTTTTGCCCAGTCAGCACCATGTATCAATCTAGTTGTAAATCACTATGGATTTGAAATAAAACCATAAACACAGAGACACACACTCTTCAGTCATATCTATTGAGATTCCTGTTAAGAGAGATTTTCATTGTCTGATAACTAAAGTTTTGGGATAAACTATCATCAAGCAAAACGGATTAACTAGACAGAGAACAGTTTCTTACACAGACTGTGGTGGAAATCTCTTTGAAAGTCCTTTGAGTATATACCAATAATCCCCACTCATGCATTCTACTGCTTGGAGTAGCTGTACCAGTAAATAATACTGTAGGACTAAATACTTGTTAAAATGGGAAAAAATGTGTGTCTAGAGTTCAGTATTCCTTGCTATATGAACACAGCAAAGCATAGTGACTTTTTTCCAGCATACAGTAGGCACATTCAAGGTCGTGTTAGGTGGCTCTTTTTCCATGGAGTGAGCCTGTTACCAGTAAAGATGGGCAAACATTTGGAATTTACATGTGGGCAGACATTCTGGTTTTATTTTTCTCTGACTCTTTAAGCTCTGATTCTTTAAACCTGGTTGAGTTTAGTCAAGCAAAGCTATTTTAAAACCCTCCAGATGATCTTTAGGAAGGAAAATGCCTCATGGAGGACATGTAAGTTATAAGTGGCTGTCTTATCTTTATTACAAAATATTGTAACAAATTCAATATCCTAGTCTTGATTTGTATGAATGGTTTGTATTGTACATAATTTAACCAGTGTTATTTGAGCTGCTTATTAATATTAACTTGTAATTGTCTCTCTGCTTGTTATTGGTTAAAAACAATCAAGGAAATGAGGAATCCATTTTATCAATGTAGCTGTAAACTCATTAAAAGACAGAACTATGTACAAAGCATTTATTCAGCTAAAGTATTGTTGAAAGCTATACATATAAACATTACAGTCTGTCTGTACTTAGATATTTTATTTCCAAACAAAAAAATGAGCTGTACATAAAAATAAAAGAAATCTTAAAGTTGAGTTTCAATATGTACTGTGTAGATGGTAGTTTAAATGGTTCGGAAAAGTGGGTAACGTTCCAAATCTGACATAGTTTTCAATCTTGCCTCTTTGCATTTGTACATATATTTATAAATTTGCGTGTGGGCATGTTTGTGTGTGTATATATACATGTGTGTGCATAAGAGTATGTGTAAATATTTGTAGACATATATGGAGAATATATAAAAACTTCTCAGGCCCAATTCTTAGCAAGAAAATGTCATTACTATGAAGGGTGTTGATAACTTGAGTGGAAGACCCCATTCAGATGAATTACAAAATTTAGGATTTGTTTGAAATGATTTATCAGTGTTTAGAAGTGGGGAAACATGATGCCACACTGTTTTCAGGCCTGCCATTGCCTTAATTCTAGCCTCCTCTGAGGCACTGATTTCTCTTTATGGAATGAAGAGATCCCTGTATATGGATTGAGGGAATTTTCTTAATATGAATGAAAAACTTCTAGCTTTTATATATTTTTGTGTGTATATTGGCACACTTTACCCCCACTAGCCGGTTAACAAGCAACTATAACAAGGCCATGCTTAAAAGAAGGCTGCCTAAAGAAGAACTCAGTATTTCTTCTCTTATCTTTCAGAATTATCCTTCCTAGCCATGCTTCCTTCCCCCTCTCACTCTTACCCCAGTTTCTGTGCTCTTCTGTCAAAGCTGTGAATACAGAGATGGGTCAGCTTCCAAATGTGCAGAACACCATGAGCGGCTTCTACAAAGTCCCAATAAACAATCTACTAATGTTTCAAGAAGTGAGAAGTTTGAAACAACATCCAGTTGTGGACATCTCTTGCTGAAACATGCAGAACATAAACAAGAATGAAACAAAGTGAATAAATAATATGTTTGACAAGTAAACATTTTCCTAATAATGTACAAGTAGGAGAGGAGACTTGCTATTATTAATGCTTTGATTCCTTCAAACTTATATGCCTGTGGGAATTATTTCTTCATTATATGTGACTTTCCAAAGACAACCTTGTGGTCCTGGACCATGTGTAGATATAGAGAAAGAAAACGTCCAAGCCATACAGTCCAGATTCTGATTACATTCAGGAGTATGTTGGGCTACAGTTCATTTGTTTTTTCTTTGACAGGAACTGTGATTGTACTAGTAGTGTTTCCTCATTTGTGCTGTATGGAAAGTAACTGCTGTGAATATATACCACAATGTAATACATGCTATGACCAGGAGTAAAATCTTGGCTCCATTGAAGTCAATGAAAATTTTGCTATCTAGTTAGATAGGGTACTAGTTTACATTTAATAGTATATAGATGTCCAGTTTTAAATATGATTAGCATCCTGTATTATGATTGAACATGTGTGGTTTCTTGTTTATATTTCTGAAGAGTGAATGTGAATGACTACTACTGGTACAACTTCATTATGTTTTTTTTATACTGTTCATGAATATATGAAGTATTTGCATTCTATGAAGTGTATAAATTATATACATATATATATACATCGCATAGATATATATAGATAGATTTCAAGTAACACCAAGATGCAAAAGAGTTATTTTTCAAGCAATAGATTTGTTTCTTCTAATTGTGGTAGTTGGTACTTTATCTGCCTCTCTCACAGCCAGTCACAATGTTTTTAGTCTTAAGCCTTAAAGAACTTGCTACTCCTGATAAGCTTTCTTGAGATTGAACTTGGAAGAGTTGTTTTGAAACAGGGATCTAAAATCAAAGCATATAATGTGTTACTTATCTGCTAGTACTACATTGCAGTTCATTCAGTTTCTCTGGGAAATATTTTGTGTTTTTTAACTTTTTAAAAAAATGCTTTTGTCTCTGACTGGTGAAAAAGGAATTCGGTGAGCATGAGTATTTCTAACTCAGTTAAACAATGTACGTATGGATGTCTGGGTCTTGTACATGAACAATGCCTTAATGGAGTGCTAGACTAGGCAAATCTTGCCTTACTACAGGTCACCAATTCTAGACATTATAAAGATGCATAGCTCTAAAGGTATATTTTTAGGATTAAAGAAGGTTGAGGTATTGATTTTTACAAAATGAGGATAGTGGCTTTGTTCCTTCTTTTTTTCTTTTCTTTCTTTCTTTTTTTTTTTAATAATAATATAAAATGTTCACAAATGTGGTTATTTTAGTGAAACAAATCATTGCAAAAATACATGGATCATACAATTGGGCAAGGAGCAATATATTTAACTTGCCTTGGGTGGATCAACATTAGAGCTTATTTATCATCTTCCATGTTTTTAAGACAAGAAATCTAGGATACCAGAAACAGGTGGTTTTACATTGCATTTGTCTCAGAGCAAACTTTTATACAGTGATGAAAACTTGAAAGACTTTAACTTGTTATTTATATCAAAATACTTCAGCACAGAACAGAAAATTCACTTTCTTCTTTGCTCATGAAATGACTCATAACATATTATCCCTTTCTCCCTTTTTCCCCAGGTCTGAACAGATAGTAAACAAACTAGTATGTTCATATTTTAAAAAAAATCTTGTCTTTTAAAATTTCCCTTGTGAAAAAATATAATGCCAGAAAATGTTGAAATTCACTGTACCTATTTACAATGAACCAAGAACTATTATAACCCCACCTATAGGAGAGCAGAAGGGAGGTTTTGTGGTGTTTTGGTGTATGTTGGCCTAGACAATACTGCTCTAAGGTGTTCAGTTGGAATACATGTTACTGTGATTAAATCACAGCATTCTCATGCATTCTCTGACTCTCATGCTGTAACCTAATATTCTATAGGAATATTACAAACTGCTATGAACACAGTGTATTATGAGAATGTAGATTAAAATAGGGATTCCATCCTCTTCTCCCTTTTCTTCTTTGGAGTTCCTGTTTACCAATGCAAGCAGCATGGGGAATAAACAGGAAGAACTGGGGATCTATGTGTGGTCACAGGGCCATGATCTCACTCTGGGACAGTTTTCATATCTAAAATACTTTCATGGATGGCTACGTAATCTTTACGAAAGACGAACCAGCAAGGTGAAGTGGTAGAATTTATCCTTATGTGAGAGGACTGGAAAGTATTGATCTCTGCTTAGGGATCACTGATAAACTAGTGGAGAACTTGTGGGTGCGAAGTAAGAGGTAGGCTAATCTGAGTGACACAGTTGAGGGTGCTTAATGCAGGCTGCCTTAACAGGAGGAGGAATCTGATGAGGCCTTCTACAGATAGCTGAATGTAGCTTCATGCTCACAGTCACTGGTTCTCATGGGGACTTCCACAACTCCAATATTTGCTGGAAAAGCATAACTGCCATGCACACACTGTCCAGAAGGTTTCTTCAGTGCATGGAAGATGATTTTCTGATACAGGTGATGGCGGAGCCAATGAGGAGAAGTGTGCCGATGGACTTTGTTGTTACAGTCAAGGAAGGACTTGTTAGGAATGAGAAGGTCAGGAGCAGCCTCAGATACAACAACCATGAGATAGAGGAGTTCAGAATCTTACATGGAAGAAACAAGTCAATAAGTACAATTGCAACCCTTGACTTCAGGAAAGCGAACAGTGACTTATTCAAGGGTTTACTTGAAGGTATGCCATGGGTTAGAGCATTGGAAAGTAAAGAGGCCCAAAGGAGTTTGTTGATCACTACTTCCAAGCTCAAGATCGGTACATCCCTAGGAGTAAGAAATCAGACAAATTAGGAAGGAGACCCACATGGATGAGCAAGGAGCTCATGGAAAACTCAAATGGAAGAAGTCTAAAGAATGTGGAAAAGAGGTCTGTCCACTTGGGAAGAATATAGGGACACTGTCAGGGCATGCAGAGATGCAACAAGGAAAGTTAAGGCCCACTTGGAATTAAATCTGGTGAGGGAGGTCAATGATAACAAGATTTCTTTGTATGTCAATAGCAAAATGAAGACTAGGGAAAATATGGGCCCACTGCTGAATAAGGTGTGTGCTCTGGTAACAGAGCGCACAGAGAAGGCACTGAATTACTGAATGCCTTCTGTGCTTCAGCCTTTGTTGTTAAGACTGCTCCTCAGGAATCTCAAGTCCTGAAGATAAGAAAGAGAGTTTGGGGAAAGGAAGACTTCCCCTTGTTTGAGGAGGATCTGTTTAGAGATCACCTAGTTAAATTTGGTGCACTTAAATCCATGGACCCCAGTGGGATGCATCCTCAAGTGCTGGAGAAGCTGGCAGAAGTGATTGCCAAACTGCTCTCTATCATCTTTGAAAGGTAGTGGAGAATGGGAGAAGTGCCTAAGGATCAGAGGAAAGGCAATATCAGTCCCGGGGTGCATTAAAATGAATGTGGCCAGCAGGTTGAGGGAGGTTGTCCTTTCCATCTACTCTGCATTGGTGAGGCCATGTCTGGAGTACTGTGTCTAGTTCTGGCTCCCCAGTTCAAGAAAAACAGGGAACTTCTGGAGAGAGTCCAATGGAGGGCAGCAAAGATGAACAGGAGTCTGGAACATCTCCCTTATTAGGAATGGAGATGGGAGGCTTAGGACTGTTCAGTCTGGAGAAGACTGAGCAGGGGGGTTCTTAACAATGCTGAAAAATATCTAATGCCCAGGAGTTAAGTAGATGGGACCAGCCTATTTTGGTGGTGCCCAGTAACAGAACAAGGGGTAAGGAGCATAAACTGGAACATAGGAAGTACCATAGGAACAGGACGAAAAACTACTTTACTTTGAGGGTTACAGAACACTAGAACAGGCTGCCAAGAGTGGCTGCGGATTCTGCTTCTCTGGAGATATTCAAAGGCCACCTGAACATTTTCCTGTACAACCTATCTGGGGAACCTGATTTAGTAGAATTTTGGACTAGGTGATCCTCAGAGGTCCCCTCCGATGCCTATGATTCTGTTATTCTGTGATTACAAAGTATTATCTGCTTTTACTTGAGCAGTAAAACCTACCTAAAGCCCAGGCATCTGATCTAAAGAAGTACTCATCACCAGCTGAATTGTATGCAACTAAGCGTTTAGCATTAGGAAGACCTTAAATGCCTGCATCGAGGAACTCCATTACAATACAGATATTTGTATATGCAATATATACTCAGAAATAGTTTTGAGGCTAAGAACTTCCAACTTTCAAAAGAGTGTACTGCAGAGCTCTTGTAAACCATATTTGTATAAATTTGAGGCATGTTTTTCATAAAATTAATTTTAACAAAATTATGCATGGTTCTAAAAAAAAAGTACTATTTTTCAACCATTATATTTATGTATCAATGAAACATAAGCATTCCTTAACATTTTCAAAACTTATGATCTCTGTATGTGTCTGGAATTCATGAGAAATGGAGTAACTGATTCATTTTATGCAAGTATTCAGAAGCTGGAAAAGTAATTATTATTTATACTGAAGTTCTTTGGTGAATTTCCCTGCTAATGCTCTAATGTATAAATACAATTTCCAGAAACTTTTTGACACTGGAAGAACAGACTACTACCTAATAAAACTTTTTTGTTCTTTCAATAAAGAATTGGCAGTGTCTTTCTCAAAATATGCTAAAATTCATGAATGAAATATTTTTTAAGATAAATTTGAGGAAGTGTGTGTGTAAGTTTAACACTTTGCTGACTGTGAAAAAAACACTCATTAAAATATAACTAAAGACTTTAAAGAGTCCAAGAAAATGTAAGTCTGTTGGAATATTGTGTTCACTTAGGTAGTATACATCTCACAGTATAACCTAACATATGTAGCATGATCCAAACATCCAAAAAGGATTGGTGAATAATATAGGTGAAATAAATTTGTTTTTCTTTTTTAATATTCCCCGCTAATTAGCTGAAATTCTATCATTACCAAAATTAGCAGATAAATCATCCTGTTTTGCAGAGAACTCTATTTTCTCATTGGAATGTTGATGTCTTCATGATAATATATCCCGTTTGAAAGGCATGGGTGCCTACCTCAGCTTGGACTGATGTCCACTACATGGCACATATTTCAAATCCTTTATTTCACTTTGCCTTTGGAATAAAGAAACAATACAGGTGTTTGTTTGTTTGTTTGTTTGTTTTTGTTTGTACTTTAGATCAGGAGGAAACCAATGACTTACTTGAACTTTAATTCTAATTCTGAGAGCATCAATCTCGTTGTCAAGGATAAGATTCTAGAAGATGCAGCATAAGTGAGTTTTACTGTTTATTCAAAAGGTACCTCAGCTCTGCAGCAAGTAGAGGTAGTGCTACGCGGGAGAACTTTAGTGATGTGTGAAATGAACTCCTCTCTGTTGTTGGTGGGAAATTACTTTTCCGTGTTTTTTCTTACACTACTGTTTTGTTCTTGTCCATTTTGCCAGTTTTAGATTACATGCAAATAGTGCTTCGCACTTCTTTATTATATACAGTGGAATGGATGAGATACAACTATGTCTTTTACTGAAGTGGAAGTAGTGAGATGATTGCATTAACTCATTTAGAAATGCAAAGTAAAAAGCAGCATTGGTACTTATAATTAATCCTTAGGTAAAGACATCGGTAGGCTTTAAAAATAAGTGGCTCTTTATTTGCAGGGCTGGGAAGTACAGAAACTTGTTGCCTCTAAGTGTCTAAATATCACTGAAAGGCAGAATGATTTTCTTGGAGGTAGAGCAAATCAATAAAATAATCTCACTTGCTAGTAGAGATACACTATTTCCATTTATTTTCCTGCTATTTCTTGTATGCTTCTAGGTAGCAGGCTAACATACAGTTGCAATCACCAGCATGTAGGCGTCTTTCTACTTTCTCTCATTCCCTCCAAGATATTGTTAATATTATTTTCAAAAAATCTTTATATTATGTTCCCTTTGCTTTTCATATATGGCTTAAAACATCTGATGGCTAGTGGCCAAGAGAAGGCAATTAACCCTGTTATCACCATTTCTCCTTAAACATTACAAGTTTGTGAATTTTTAGAACTTCTATTTTGTTTTGTTTGCATACTGTATGGGAACTGCTGAATCACGGCCTGAACCTCTGATTGATCACCTGGGGCGAGCAGTGAGTCAGCCATGGGA
>JAOWBP010002978.1:16404826-16438136 GCA_028571105.1 Tragopan temminckii
TTACTGTAGCTCCCCTTTAGGTACTGAAAGCCTGATCTCAGGTCACCTTGCAGCTTTCTCTTCTCCAGACTGAAGAGCTCCAGCTCTCCCTCCATCCTCATAGGAGAGGTGTTTCATTCTGTGGATCATTTTTATGGCCCTTCTCTGGATGCGCTCCAACAGGTTTATGTCTCTCCACACCTAGGCACAGTATTACAGATTAGGTCTCACCAGCAAAGAGCAGAGGGGCACAATCACCTCCCTCGGCCTGCTGGCCATGCTTCTTTGGATGGAGCCCAGGATACAGCTGGCTTTCTAGACTAGGAGGGCACTTTGCTGGCTCATGTCCAGCTTCCCATCCATCAGTATCCCCAGGTCTTTTTTGACAGCGCTGTACTCAATCCTTTTATCTCCTAGTTTGTATTGGTAATCAGGGTTGTCTTGACCCAAGTGCAAGACCCTTCACTTGGACTTGTTGAACCACATGAAGTTAACCTGGGCCCATTGCTCAAACCTGCCTAGGTCCCTCAGGATGACATTCCATCCCTTGGGTGTGTTGACTGCACTTCACAGCTTGGTGTTCTTTATTTCAAATTGATGATTATGATGTAACACATCAGAAAGCTGTGTTCCTGATTGGTTATCGTGCACTTATAGCCAAGGAAAAAATGAAATGTAGCTTATGGTTTATTTTTTATTTTTAACTTTTAAGATAATTCACCGGCTAAACATATATGCTTATCTCCTTTGACTACAATGGGGGTGTGCTGTGATGGGTTTGGTTTTAGGCATTTACTTTGTATGCATCTGAAGGTAGATCAGGTAAGTTGTACTAGTGGAGTCTTTATGCTTTAGGTTTGATGGCTTCCTGGAGTTGAGACCCCAAATTACTTGTGCAGTCTTTTTAGGACCTGTCTATTGCTCAGTATGTGGGAGACTCAACTCAGGCTCAACTGTTTAGAGACATTTCTTTCATTGCTTGCAAAAGTGGAATGCAAATTTTCCATCTGCCCATTTTACTTAGAGGGGAGCTGCCCCCTGGGGTTCTTTGTTATAAAACACATGAGAGAAGCATAAGGTGTTACAACTGTTATCACAGAAACTGATAAATCATGTTTGGAACCTATTCTTAAAAAAATTCAATGACATGGATTTTACAGTCTTTCCCAGCAATCTGTTCTGATGTGTTACTCTCTTCATGTTACAATTTTTTTCTAATGCCTAATCTAAAGTTTTCACATTCCTTTATTTCTTGCTTTAATCCCCATGGACATGAGAATAATTGATTCCAATTCCTCAGCAGGATATTATTGAAGCCTGTTACGACATTTCCTCTAAGCATTGCATTTTCTAGACTGAGCTCTTTTTTTCAGTCTTTTCCTTGCAGATCACCTTTATTCAGCCCTCTTATCTACCTTTCTTGTCCCTCTGATCTACTGCAATTGTTTCACATCTTTATTAAAGCATGGTTTCTAAAAGCGCGTGTTATGTTGTTTAGCTGCCTTCTAATTCTAGAATATCTACAGCTGATTCTGGCATATGGTACTGCTCTTATGACCTGGACAGTAGCTTTATTTTTTCACAGTGGAGTTAATTTCTTGATTTCTGCTCAGCTTGTGATCCCCTGTAGATGCCAAACAATTCCTTACAGACTCATTTTCTATCTTCTGTTTGTGCAGTTGATCACTTCTGCATAAACGTAACACTTTCACTTGTCCTCACTGAATTGTATGCTATTGATTTTTAGACCATGTCTTCAAGCTATCGGGTTCACTTTTAATAGAGAAAAATGAGTTCTACCTCAGAGCTTGATTGAATGAGCATAGTTCAGTACAGTTACACAAGTGTCAGAAAAAAAATCACAGACTTTCCTCCACTTGTATTCCTTATGAGGTGGCAAGGCACAATGACAGTGTCTCTCCTGGCATAAGTCCATCCTTTTGCACAGGAAGAAGTAATCATCTCTTTCTATAGTGGAGCTTGAAGACAAGACAAGTTTATTGTTCTGTTAAAAAGTGTTTTATAATGCTTCTTGTAAAGCTCCCACATTCTATCCCGTCTTGTCTTTTAAAGACAGAGGAAGAGAAATTTACTCTCATTCCTCAGCATGAGGATCCTTGTTTTAGGTACTGCATTCATACAAGTCCATATATGATTCCTTGTCCTGTAAAGCTTACAACCTAAACAGAAGAAAACAAGAATGAATGCAGAAGTCTTAACAGATAACAGGAAGGTAGCAAACAATATGTTTATTTTTGTACTTTCTAGAGGAAGAGGAGGGTTGTCAGGTGTTAACAAGAGGAAATAGGAAGTAAAAATGTAGGGAAATGGTATCCTGAAGTGAAACAAAGTGAAAGGGATTGAGTTTGATAAGGGAGCAAGAGAGGCAATGGAGCTGAGGGGAGAATGTGTCGGACAATAACAAACCAAGAAAGTCCAGCCTAATCTGCGGAATGTTGCCTGTCAAGAGGTTCCCATATTGTCAAGCAGCACATCTCTAGTTATACTCGCTCTAGAGCTTGTCTTTACTACTATAAGTCAGGGGAAGAAGATGCAGAGGAATGGAGAGAGACTAGTTATACGTATTTTGACAAGAGCCTCTGTGTGAAAATGGGTCTGTGTGTCTCGCTAACACAGTTTGAGAAGTGGTAAGAGTAGGGCTGGCACCATCAAAGCTGTGTTCCACACTGATATGTCTCGTGTTGTATATCAGGCTCTTCACAAAATTAATGCATCCTGAAGATTGGAAGAGGATGATGACAATCATATTTTTCTCCTGCTCCAGCAGTACAGTGTTTGGGAGTCTTAGCTTGGCTGTGTTCAGAAGAACACCATATTGCCTTTAAATCACGCTCCATCCACGCACCTTTAAAGCCCTCTAGCTTAGTAGCTAGAAAATTGCAGTATATTTTCAGTTACTGACTTGTTCACTGAGTATTAAAGTGAGGTGTTCAAAAGGGTTAAATCACAACCTTTCATTATAATCCAAGTTCTCTCTTTGTTTCTTCATTTCTTCTTCCCTCATCCCCTCCCCGACATAATTGGGGCACATTAGCTTCACTGTCTCAGTTCATTAGGTCATTTCTGAAAATCGAAAAAATCATAGTTTTGTGTTTATTGGTGTCTTTTTATTTGTAGGAAATCATTTGCAATGAAACTACTTCTAAATTTCCTACTGTGTAGACGACTCTAGAGCTGCTTGCTTATACTTTGGAAGAACTGCTAGAAATAATAGCTCTGAGTTAGGGAATGATGTTGCCTGAGGACTCTAGCCTTGATAATTAAAAATGCCAGTCCCTCACAGTGTTGGAAACAATCAATTCTCATGGGCTGCAGAGGGCTCTCAGTTCTTTGCAACATCAGGACTTAATTGTGAAGTGATGGAGTAAGATTTTGGAGCAAGCATGAGGGAAAATTTGTTTCTGCTACAGTATTAAAAACCAGTGCAACTACGTATGAATAGAATCTATGAGATATCCATAGGTAATTCCTTTTAACTGGACTACACTGATGTTCTCTGCAGTCTATGGTGTTTATAACAACTCAAAACTGGTCTATTTCTATGTATACCTGGCAGTAAATAAAAATAATACAAAATTGAAAATTTAAGAAGATGACCTGTGAAGAAAAGTACTTATAGTTTGTTTGAGATATAATTTTGTTGAATCTTTATATGGCCTTTACAAAGGAACAAAAAATCTGGATTATCTCTAAATGAGAAATAATACAGTGAGTTATATGTTGTAAGATTACTGCTATAGGGAAAATCTGGTCATTTCATCTTTCATAGCCTCTTTACCCCAGCTTCACTTCACACTTTTCTTTCTTCATCAGTACCCCTTATCTCTTTTCTTGTCAATGATATCTCTTCTCTCATTTCTCCAAATTACTGTTTCAAATGTCAGCCTAACTTATGGGAATAGTAAGCCAATTTAGTCTATTTTTAATGATCTCTTTGAGTCTGGAGCAGCTATTTTTTTTCCTTTTTTTGCCAATGTCACCTCTTGTTCAAAGATGTTCCTTGAGAAAACATGTAAGAGGCTGTGAGATGTGATCTCAAATAGTAAGCATTTAGCTGGGACTTGCAACTGTAGGAGCTGAACATTTTCTGAAGTTTAAATTTGTAGATTACATTTTGCAAAATGTTTGCTTTGCATTCTAAAGTCAGTTGTTGACTTACTTTGAGAATTGGCTGTAGCCTGAGTAGGGACTGTGCTTCATTGCTAAATCTGACTGTGGAAATAAACAGTTTTGTAATAATTTATAAATCTTATAATCCAGTTTTGTTACTGGGATGATTAGTTGCATGTCCTCTAGCCTGATGGAAACTATCACACTGAAAAATTTTATGAAAAAATATGTAAATGGAGAATTGTGTCATTACCACTTAATATTCAATTTCTTGACTCTTGTTTTTAAACTATCAATTATATATAAATAATAATAAATATATTTAAAAAGTTGAAATCCATAATAGTTTTAATACATTGGAACAAAAATTTTTGAAGGAAAATGTGCACATTCGTTTGTTTATTGTAATTAATTTCAAATGGAAGATTCCAGTGGTCTCGGCATCTTTCAGACTGGACCTTCTCAAAGTGTTGAAGCTGTTTTTCGTGCAATACCATGAGATAAGTTTGACAGTAGGAAATTCAGTTCTTGTTTGAATCATTCACTCACTGAGTAGGTGATTATTAGAAAGGTATGTGTGACTGGTATCAAGATGGGCAATTTCCTGACATGTCAGTGAATTTCTTGCAAGACCTGGGAAACTATTCTGGCCAGAGACTGAATTTATGCCTATGGCTTAGCATTGGGAAGGTTCAGAAATTAAAATTAAATTACCAAGGAAAAATACAGCAGTAAGCAACTCTTTCATGAAATGTATTTAAGTTTACCAGTATATGCAGGACAGAGAAGTAGTCAATCTCAGACCTGTGATGGGAAAGCTGATGTAACTACAAGGGACTTAAATCAAGTTAGAACTGCAGAAGGTTTTGAAGAACAAAATGTATCTGCAGAATGTAATGCTTCATCTTTGCCACAACAGAGCTAAAGTGCTACCACAGAATCTGGCAAATGTTTAGGGGGGTTATATAAAGCAGGAACGGGAGAAGACTGACAAGTGCTAAGGAGTATTCAGGTCAGACAAAGACATCTGCCAAAGACATCAGTCATATGAGATAAGGAAAATTACAATTGAACTCGAGGAGGAACAGGTGCTGTTCACAGAGGAACATCCTGGAAAGCTAATGGTATGTCAGAACAAAATTAAATAAGACCAAAAAATTAAATAAAAACATATACATATTTGTGCACAGCTCAAAATTGAAAGAAGTAACTTAGTTGCTTGGACATACTGGTAATGAGACTTCTGAAAATTGGAGAAATGACAGCAAAATGTCTAAAAAATATGACTTTCACTCTTTGAAATAAATAGATTGTCATCAAATGGTTGAGTAGTGCTACACCTAAATTATTCTTTATTCTCCAAGAACATATGATTTCTTAGTACATGGACATGCCTATGAATATGGGGTTTATCACACAGGTTGGCACATTTATAACATTACCAGCATCCCAACTAAGATATTTTGTGTGACAAAATGAAGATCAATATGATATTAGCTGCCTAAACACCAGAGGAGGAGTGACTTTGGGTGAATTTCTAAACTCCAAAGAATAAAACACACTATTTTTCTAATATGTGAGACTTAGTTCAATTGGAAACAACAGCTGAGATGACAGATGTGACACTGATGTAATTAAGCCTGATTTATTAAACACTATGGAGTTGGAAACATGATATTGGAAGCTACGTTGGACAGTAACCTCCATAAATCTCCATAGCAATCAGCAGAAGGGAAATAATATAGCATGGAAGAAATCGAAAGATATAATGCCATCACTTTATTAACTCTGTGCTCCTGTTGAGGCCATATATGTATAAACTAGAAGAGGCTATTAAGTACACTTTGAAAACGGTTAGAATCATAAGGCAATTTTAATTTGAGGAAAAAGATGAAGTACTGAGTTTCAGAAAAGAAAAATACACATTGGAATTATACAAGGTAGTAAATATTAATAAGAATAATAATTTTGCTTCTTAATAAGAAGCTAAATCAGAAGCTTCTTACTTTCTAAAGATTCTATCAGAAAGGGACCTTGGTTTGAAATTGAAAGCCCACAATTAAAACTGATGAAAGAAAATGCATTTAAACATAAAATACTTAATTAACCTGTGGCATTTGTGTAGACAGTGCAAACACCCTCAGTACATTAAGTGGGAAACAACAAACAAGAAAATAATCAGAGACTTAAGCCCTCAGATATCAGCGTGTTTGCCTACCTTGGGAAAAATCACCTCTGTGGGCAAGTCATTTTTAAAAATGCTGCTGATGAATTTTGTTCTTTACTTTCTCTCATGAACTGGTTGCTGTATGCTGCTGAAGCCAGCAGTGGGTCATCTGTTTTAAAGAAAAGGTGAAAAATCAGATTGTGTTACCACCCTGCAAGAGGTGCAGTGCAGTAAATGCTTTGACTTGTCAGATGACATCTAAAATTTCAAATGTTATAAGTAAAATATTTTAAAGCCTTTACAAATTCAGTTAGGAGAGAGAGCCTATGCTTTCACAGCATCTCATTTTCTTAAGAGTAGAAAATAAATTGCTGTCTCAAAGTAAAAGACAGTAAAAATAGGCAATTGTTAGTTCATATCTATTTACAGGATTTGTGTATATGGGTGAGGGATGGAATTAAACAAAATCCTCTCTATGTTTTATGATTTCTGTTGGAAGTGTACCACCATGAAAACGAAAGCAAGTGATGAGCCTAAACTCATCACTAAATCTGAGCATTCTTTCAGGTTCTGAGGTTGCATCTCCTGTTAAGGATGGCTTGCAGAGCTGGGATGGTTGAAGCATACCAATAAGAGGAAGGAAGGTGATGTGATTAGTATCTTATCTGTTTGTCCTTGAATTCCACACTCCTATGACCTCATCTGAGTTCCTACTGTCTGGGGAAATGTGTGCTGGGTGAAAGGCAGAAGAGATTAGAGCATTAGTCCATAAGGAAGTCAGCTCATCTCAAATGTGAGGACGCTATAACTGCTCTGTTTTTTGTGCCCTGTGATAAATTATCTGATGTCTTCAAATTATTTGCATATTACTTAATAACATTTATAGATAAGAACACTTTTTTAATGATTTTTTTAAAATCCAAACCAGATTGCCATTTTCATATGTAAAAATATGTGGTTTTAACAACTGCTCTTTCAGACTTGGTTCACACTCTTCACATTTATTTGAGAGGTCACACATAATGCACTTTAAAGTCACACCAGTGTAGGTCATCATTTGGTTTTATCAGAAGACTGTGAAAGAATAGGAGCCTGTGCCAGCCTTGCATACTGGAGACTGTCAAGCACCAGAGACTTGAGTCTTAAAATGCCTAAAGATAGTTGTGATACCAGCATGGACAACCTTGCTGTCAAGGGTTGTTCTGAAGGTGTTAGAGTCTACTAAACAGTTCATAGAAAACAGTCCTCTATAATGAGCTGATGGCTGTTCCAAAACTATTAGCCTCATGAGACTTCTGTTATTTTGTGGGAGGCAGTAGCAGAAGTCTGCTGAGTGTGGAAATGGAACATATTTTCAAAACATCTGTTGACACTATATATGTTAATTGCATTTCAAAATTGTCATGTTTTTCAACATAGGACATCTGTACTGGTAGGCAATATCTGTAAACTGCAAACAAAAATGGAATTAAATGTACAATGAATATATGAGGACAAATAACATTTTTCAATAGAGAAACAAATATGCTGAGTATCTCCTTTACCTGCTATCCCCTTCTCAGGAAATACGCTTTCTCTGTTCAACAGCCTAGCACCAGACAAACAGATGGGTTACATGATCCAAGCATTACTGGGGCTGTAATAGCTTTCTAGTCATGTAAGACCAGTTGTTACCCATGTCCTAACTTCTACACTCCTATGTACTTGACCTTTGCTAAGTGCGTTTAATTTATAATGCTGAAGTTTTCCATACATGGAGTGAGACAGTTTTGATGCTTAATCTGGGTCATAGAATTACCAAGGTTGGAGAAGACCTCCAAGATCATCTAGTCCAACCATCCACCCACCACCACTATTTCCCCGCTAAACCATATCCCTTAGTACAACATTTAAACTTTTCTTGAGCAATGGTGATTCAACCACCTCCCTGGGCAGCCTGTTCCAGTGACTGACCACTCTTTCAAAGAAGAAATTTTCCTAATATCAAACCTGAATCCCCCCCCGTGCAACTTGAGGCCATTCTCTCTAGTCCTATTCCTAGCTACATGGGAGAAGAGGCTGATCACAACCTTCCTTCAGGTCGTTATAGAGAGCTATAAGGTCACCCCTGAGCCTCCTTTTCTCCAGACTAAACAATCTCAGTTCCCTCAGCTGTGCCTCATAAGAGTTGTGCTCTAGATTCCTCACCAGTTTTGTTGCTCTTCTTTGGACTAGCTCCAGGGCCTTGATGTCTTTCTTGTAGTGTGGGACCCAAAACTGAGCACAGTACTTGAGGTGTGACCTCACCAGAACTGAGTGCATGGGAATGATCACCCCCCTGCTCCTGCTGGCAAAATTATTTCTGACACAAGTCAGGATGCCATTGACCTTCTTGGCTATCTGGATCTCTATTATCTCATGTGCTAATCACTGGGGTGATAAAGTTACATGGTAGGATGTAAAAAAAAAAAAAAAAAGGGGTGTTTTAAGGTTTTTTAAGCTAATCATGGCCTGGAGCTACTGTGTATGCTTCAGTAAACAAGTATACATTGTAAACAAATATATTCCTGTGCTGTTATGGGGACATAAGAGCTCTCATTTGCAGTATCTCTATGGATTTTGCATTCTAGATAGTGGCTTAAACACCACCATTTTGAATGGAAGTACTCTGTGCCCCTTCTATTGAATCTGGGCTCTTTCATCTGATGTGACTGTTTCAAACCAACACCCACAACTTTTCACAGAACTCAGAGCAATCTGAATGCATTAAGTTTGGTCAGAGTATGGCTGGAAATCTAGGCTCCTCTGAAGTCTCAGACATTAGCACATCTTTCTGAGCTGTTAATAAGAGGTGACTTATCTAGGCAGCCAGCTCAGAAAGGAGAAGGATGCCTCTGAGTTTCCTCAGTAATACATCTGTAATTACTGAAGAGACTTTTCCCCGAAACTTAAGTGGATTAGGTAGAGTTTTATCAATTACTTACTTGATCTTGGTAAGTTAAATTTCATCTATGGTATATTTCAGATTTGATGGAAGTCTACCCAGTGTGTTCCATCAAAAGTCTACTTTCTATCTATCACATACTGCCTCAGGAAAGATGCAAGAAAAATAAGCCATGTAGACCTTTTTTAGAGGCCTAAGAAAAACAGTGTCTTCATATATCAGGCCTGGAACTTTGGCTCTGCCTGTTTTTCTAGGAAGTGGAGGAACAGTGGATGATGCAGAAGGGCTAGAGCGTGATGGAGGCTGAGCTACAGAGAATTGTGTTTACTGATATTGCTGCCATGAATGATCACTGCTGTGGTAGAGCCTCTTTTGCCAACTAACAGTACTACTGCCTGTTGTATTGCCTCTTGTCTTTTTGCAGCTGTGGCATTTAGCTTGGGTTTCCAGGGTTCTGCTGTCAACAAAGTAGATAGGGACGTTATGTCTGTTTCTGTTGTTCCTGCCAGTCTGTCTATCTCCAAAAAAATATCAACTTGACTTTTATCTAAAGCAAGCCTACCTTCAACATAGTAAAAAATTTACTGACGTGAAAATGGAAATATGTCCAGAATGTGATTATTTTGGATGGCAATGCTTACTCTTTAGAGGTATGCCTAGGAACATAGAGCAGTTTGGAAAAAATGCTGAAACCGTTACTTCATGTTAATAATGTTTGTGCACTTTCTGTTCCCACGTGTGTGTTCTGATCAGCTCATAATTGGGAAAAAAGGAAATAATACATTTTGCCCCAAACCTTCACAAGTTCTGTTTTGAAAAACATTCAAAACATAGCATTTCATCTTTTTTGCTTTGAAAGAACTTTTGCTTAGGAATTTATCTTCACATCTCAAAGAAATGTATTTAATTCTAATTGATATCTTTTCTTACCTATTTTTGTTAACAGGTATGATTAATGGAGACAACTGAAAAATCACTTTTGCTTTTTCAAAATTTTGCTTCCTTATTTCAATTTGAAACAAGGAGTTTAAAATCTTGCAATAATTTCCAGGTGGCAAATATATCTTGCTTTCCTCCTGACACCGTTATGCAAAACTAAGTGAAAAACCACTAAGCTTTAGCTTGGTGATTTAAATATTTAAGCCACTTCAGATGAAACTGCACTCTAGTTAAGCAACTTTTCCCTTTCCCTTTCTTTTCCCTACTACTGTCAGTAGCTTATTGCTCTTTTGTAAATGTAACTAGACCTTGGATGAAGTGGGAAACAGCAGGAATAGTTTAACAGGAACTTGTAACAGGGTGAGTTTTACTACTTCTTGAGAAATACAGGTGTGTTGATTCAGGTATGATATGAATAGCTGATACAAGTGATGTTTCTCATCTGAAGTACTTACACAGCTGCAAATGTTCTGTTAACTAGTATTAAAAAAAAACCTTGCAAAGGTTAGTCAAAGTTTAAGAAAACTTACATTTAAGTTAGGTTGAGAGTATTACCATAGAGTGAGTATTTTGCTGTTACTACCACAGAAAAACATCTATAGTCAAGATCTGTTCTATTATGTGCAGTTAGGATCATCCTTGAAAATATGTTTGTTAGCATTACTTTGTGCTGTGCTATATGTTGGGTTTATTGATGTTGAAGAAAGTGCCCTTGGTCTAGCATTTGTTCAAATTTCTCTACAGATCAAATTTGTTTGGAACCTCGTGTTCCAGTTTTGACATAAATATATCTGCAGACATTATAAAAATTATCCTGAACTTATAGTTCCCAGGAGTTTTTTCGTGCTGCAGCCCATTCTACGAAAAATATTTGTCTATGAAACATAATTTACTGGGTATAGGAAAAACTTCCATGCATCTTTCACTGTGTTATGCTGTTCATTGATAGTGTGAAGATAGTGTGAAACATTATTGATTGCTACAGGGTATTTTGGTAGAGTACTCTGTAAGGATTGAAGTTTACAGATTTATTGTAGTATCATGCAGTACATTTATTCTTGTCATAATATCTACTAATCATTTATTACTTAGAAGACAAACATTAGTTTATGAGTGTGAAACAGGATAATTCCTTAGAAAAATACACATAAATCTTTCTATGAAAGATACTAGCTATTGGTAAAAAAGGGATTTCTTTCATGCATTCTGGTGAAATGATGTATATCGAGGACTATTAAGATTGAAAAATCAGCTCTTCTGTCTAGTTGGAAATACCAGGTTGTGGTATGTACTTCAGAAAACCTGTTTTTGTAATGTGTTTCAGTAAGCTGCAGTGGAACATACTAATACATTTTAAATGGTCTTCAGTTTGGGATTTATATAAATTTTATTGAGATGGGAAAATAAGACATGTTCAAAGAAAGAGAAATCATTCAACTTTTGAAATGGACTTTACCAATATTAAAATGCTGTTCAGATTTGAAATTTTCTGAAGTGCCTTCATACCCATTTGAGTGGCTACAAAAACTGTCCCTGATCTAGAGATCTTGTTAAAATTAATGATATTCAATTTTAAAACTAGCATTGTTAACCATTTTTTTCCCCACACTTCACCCTTGTTCTTCAATGAAGAAATCATACTGTGTTCAGTGTAGGAAGATGCAACATGCTTTCTTAGCTCCACCAGAAACCTACTAGAAGGAACGAGCCAATTTTGAAGAATGTCATTGGAGAACTGTATTTCTCAGTGCTCTGGTCCAAAACTGTGTTACACAAATTGAGTATCTTTAAATGTACATTTTTTCCCACATCCAATGCCACACTGAGACTTACTCTTTTCTTACCCAGTCAGGAATGAATTAAATTTGATCAGAGAAAAAGATTTTTTGAAACATGAAAAATATTAATGTAGGATTTTTTTTTAGATGTATAAGTAACTGAAGAAGAGAATGGAGTCCAGAATGCCTCGTATGCATGAGAATATCTTTATCCTCTTATTTCTACTGCCCACCACAATAATGAAGCAAATCAACCTCAAATACTGGAGATATTACATGTTCTCTATAAATAGTGATCTATGGATAAAGTATGAAAGAAATTTCATACATGTTGTAATGAGGAATTTTCCCACTGTAACATTTGATAAGTTTGAAACTGACTTTTGTGATGATATGCTCAAAGAGACCACAGCTCTGTTATGCAGATATATATATATATCCTGTCTGTAACTGAAATAGTAAAACTTGCCACCTAGTATTTTAAGGAATTAGCATGAAGTGTTTTGAGGTTTCAGCATATTATTACTGGAGAACTATTTTTATCTTCAGAAGTTTTTCTTTAAAGCTTGTAAAAGAGAAATCCTCTTTTCTTTCATGTCTAAAAATAAGTAGAGGTAAACTAAGATTTTCAGAATGTCGTGGTGATGACAGAAATCCTCATGAAGCCCATGTTATAAGAAGTTTCAGACTTGATGCAATTTTTGGATGCAGAGATTGCTATGAATTTTGAATATGAGAGATGCTTGGGGCTTATCTAGCTCTCCTCCCTCCACACAAATAGTAGTGTTTTTTTCTTTATAAGGTGAAATTGTTGTGCTTTGTCCAAGGGGCTTTGCTCTGACAATTACTATTATAAAGATGGCCCAGTTATTTTCATTGCCTCAGCAGGCATAGAGTGTTTGAATAACAGGAAAAACCATGTGGCTTTGCTGCATGTAGTGCTTAGGGAACAGTGAAGAGAAAGCTCATGCAGAGATGGAAGTGAGGGTCGTGTGTACTTAGAGTGGTTCTCTTAAGGTCTCTGTTTATCACTGAAGAGGGAATGAAGGCTTTGGGGACTGGGAGAAAATGTGGTAAATGCAGATCTACCAGTTAACCTCCTGACAATGAGTGAGTATACAGGGAGAAGTTGCTGTGAAGGATTTAATCATAAGCCTCCAGAAGAGAGTATGAGGCATGTTGAAAGCAGGATGAAATTTCAGAAGAATTCAATCTAACACAGGTGGCTGGAAATGATTATAAAAAGAGCATCATCTGACATGTTTGCCTGGCTTCTTCTGTGAATTACTGAATCAATAGATAACGATGTGTCTCTACATGCTGTTTAACAGCCTTTCTGATAAGGATTGGACAGTGTATCAGAAATAAGCTGATCTATAAAATCATAATGTATAACATGTATGCTTGCATCAAACACATTATGTCAGGAAAGTCAAGATGGGAATGTATGAAAGGCAAGAAATTTTGGCAAATCTCATTCAGGTTGTGGTAGTCTACACAGTTATAAATATCATAAAGTGTATGTATATAAAACACTGATAAAAATTTGCTTTAAAAATGTCTAGATATTGTGACAATCAATTTTATAGAATGAGTGTATGCAGGATGCTGGTTATTAATGGAGTATATATATGGGTTATATACGTAATGGTGATCAGGAAAATGAGGGACATCCTGAGAATCTGCAGGTTATTGCGCACACAGTTGTGGTTAATCATTGTTTTCGATTAAGCATCAGATACTATATTGTAGATTGTAAAAACTGTGTTCTTAAAGAAATCAGTAACTCCATGACTAAATCTTGGATACAAAAACACCCTCCTGCTCTTACAAACTTGGAAGAAAACTTTTCTAAGGCGTTAAACAACTGTTATGTAGACAAAAACTCTCCTTGATCACTCAGGAGTAATAGGTGCCTAGAGTGCAGATGAGGTTTCTAGAAACTGAAATTTTGGGTTTTTATTTCTTCCTAGTTAAATGTAAGAGAAAAAAAGGAGATGACTGGAAGGTAAAAAAAACAAAAACAAATAAACCACAACAACAAAACACAAAAAAACACAGGTCAAGAAGAATTAGAACTTGTCATAGAAGCTTATCAAAATCAGGAATCAGCAACTGATGAAGAATGTTTTGAAGTCAGATATGAAAATCAGCCCATTGTAAATTAAAATTTGTTTGGAGTACTGGATATGGACTATGTACTGATATAGAGCTCCAGTTTCCAATATTGTTACTATTTTTTTTAGTATAAATCGAAGAGATAATGAAAAGTGGAAACTTTGAAGTTTCTTGAATATTCCTTATTTTCTCATTAAAAAAAAGTGACTGAGAAAAAAGAGGACTGGGTTAGACATAGGTTTGGAAAACTTTCTCAAGTTATTGCATTTAAAGAAATTCAGCTGTTACTGCTTGAGGAATTCTGAAATCTAAAGGAATCCCATAAAGCATGTTTTAGCATCACTTCTCAAATGATTTTTTGGGAAGTTGATTGATCAGGAAGAATTTTTAGCTTCTGCTCCATGACACCTTTCACGCTGCTACTGAACATAGCACCAAAAAAACATAGTGAATTACCTAGCCTTGTTTTTGAGACCTATACCTCTCGTATGGTGTCAGCTGTTTGTTTTATCTTAGAGCTCATTGAAATATAGGAGGAGAAAGAGGAAGGGATTGCATGTCTCATCAGAGAATCTGAAGGTATTGGCATATAAGGTGGAGTCAGAAACAAGCACAGATCGCCAGAGTAATTTGACAATTAATATTTTTTTTATACATAACTTCACATGAAGATTTAAAATTTACATCTGTGCATAGAAGATGAATAAGCATTTTCACAGTGGGTTTTTTTAAGCATTACATTCTCTCTTTGCAGAAGAAAGAACAACTGTTTTTTACATCAAAGTTGCATGGTAAGTCCTGCAAGTATAAATATATCTAGTATTCATGATGAGAGGAATAAATACTAAGGTGATAAAATGTCTGAGATACTTGGAAATAAATTACATGTAGTTTCCCGAACCAATAAACTCTGCAGTAATACAATAAGTAAATGAAACTAATTTCACTAAATATTTGTACTGTGAAGATTGCTTGTGAAGTGTTTTTAATAAACGTAATGCAAAACAGGAAGGCATACTACAATTTCTCCTGAAATGTTCTTTTGCTATTAAGGAATAAGCAGATGTAAAGAGGGAGAAGCAGAACAGGAATGTTTCATTGAAAATACTTGGTTTGGTGTAAGTTTTCTGTGCAAGATACTGTGCAGGAAGGGGGATGGAGAGGTAGTAGAAGTTTAAGTCTTATTCTGGAATTAGGTTTGATTTGATGCTTGGAATGTCAGAAATAAGTCTATGATTTGCAAAATTGTAAAATCTATACCATTAATGGGCAGAACAGATGATTCTCCTCTCAGCTGCACATCAAAATAATTTATGTTTTGTTTTTTTCTTTCTCATTTAAACTCCTGAGAGTAACAGAAAAACCAGGCCTAGAAGAGGGCCATTAGGACACCATTTTTAGATTTAGTTCCAGATCAGAGACTTAAATCTAGGTGTCTCCACGTGAGCTGGGAGTCTCCACTCACAGTATAATCATCAGGGCTTGCTTAATTCAGTTGCTTAAGCATGGCTACCTGGTGCCAATTGAAAATCAGATGGCCATGGCTGCAAGATATTGGTTCAGAAGGGCTTGGATTTCCCGTTTTTCTTATATTACATTTACATTTGCATTAAATTTACATTTGTGCACCTGGAAGCAAAAAGTATCAATTTTGTGCAACTGAATTGAGCCCAAAGTATTTATGGTTACTGGAGCCTAAATAGGCATTGAGCTGATCAGCTAGAAGTTTGGGTTCTACTGCCTATATTCACTAGCTCTCCAGGGACAACAGAAGCAGCCTGGGCAACTAGTGCGTGTGCACTCCTCAGCTGAGTCCTACCCTGGAACTGTGCTCAGTTCTGTTGCCCACCTAGTGTCGTTTGAGACACTGTAGGTGTCTGTGCTATCAGTACCGGTCCCCTTCTAGGGGGCAACTGGATGTCAGGCTACTCTAGACTGTCCCAGTGGCAGTAAATACTTATTTTTAGGTAAATTAATATAGTTTTATCTTCCAAGGTCAGAACGAGTGCCATAAAGCACCCTAAAAATGTTCTGTGAAAGGGAGACATATAATTCCACCCTTTCCCCTGTTCCAGAACAGTCAGGTTATTAGGATGCTCTGCTTCAGTTTTTTGGTTTTTTTTTGAAGATTAAACAAACTTTCAGAGGTATTTTTAAGTAAAGAAAATTAATAACATAATAAGAGTATTTTGTCAAGGCACAGGTTTAAATCCATGTGGAAAAGGACTCTGAAGACAATCCCTATAACAGGATTCAGATTCAGAGGTACAGAACCTGAATAGCACAGTTCAGCCAGAATTAGCTCTAGAGCTGGATTTGGATTAGGAGCATTCACCAGCTGCAGGGGATTCAGAATTAGAATTATAGGGTCATAGAATCATCTAGATTGGAAAAAACTTTCACATCACCAAGTCCAACCATCAGCCTGACTACTGAGTCCCATTACTAAACTGTGTCCCTTAGTGTCACCTCCCTTAACAGAACCTGAGATCCGTTACTTGTATCCCACCATTGGCCACCTGAGAAAGGAGTTCAACACCCTCCTTGTTGCTGCCTTTCTTGAGGGAGATTTAGAGAGCAATAAGGTCTCCCCTCAGCTTCCTTTTCTCCAGACTAAACAGTCTCAACTCTCTGTCACTCTTCATAACTTTTTTTTTTAATAAATGATGGAAACATGGAGAAAACAGCAGTTCTTATGGGATTTTCTATTCTCCTATACTTAAATTTTGAAAAAAAGATAGCTTCATTTTAATGGGATCTAAAAGACAAGGAAAATTTTATGTGCAAACTAATGCTTGGCTTAGGAATCTAGAGTAGGCTCAGGTCTAGGAAATAAAAGTTATTGAGCCTGCAGTGCACTGGGCTGAAGGCACATTTAGAATTTCTAACACTATATCATTTCAGAAACAATCAGTATGTGCAAGTGTACTTTATAACAATAACAGATAATGCTAGATTTATTACACTGATTTTGCTGATGCTGAGGTTGTGTCTTATGATTATGTCATCACTGTGTTTAGCAGTCAGACTTTGATGTTTGTGTGCTATAAATAGAGGAGAAGCTTGAAGTTGTGTTTTAATGCCTTAAAATGAGGTCTCATCATTATTCTGTACTCGGTAATATTTGCTGCCTTACTCTAGATCATCAAAGTTCCAAGATATATTCTGAAATAAATATTAATACCGCATTGTCTATAATAATTACAACAATAAAAAACAAAAATGGATAGTTAAAACCTTGCATGTATTAAAAACCACAGTACAACATTCGCAAAGAAGTTTCTCCTGACATCAAGATATAGTATTTTAATTCTATCAAGCATAAGAAATGTGCAAAGTACATCCTCTTATCTCTTACTGCTACCAGAAATGGCAGTACTTTAAGATTTCAGAAGGTGATTGTAGGATATCAAATATGTAAATTAAAAGGTGGAAGACAGGCCAAGTTGAAAACTCTTCAGAGGTTCCTGCTGTTACTAAGTAACTTTTAGATAAAACTGAGAGAATGAAAACCTGTGCTTTTTATGGACGTAAATCCAATTTTTTTTTTTTCTCATGGCAAGTTTCTTTTAGTAGGTGGTTTGGTTCAAGGAGAACTGAAATAGTCTGTAAATTATGTTGTAGCTATTATGGCTATTTATTCATATGATAAAATGGCCACATTATTCTGCCAGTAAATCACAGCATTTTAGAAGGAATAGAGAAGTCCTTGGAAAAGTGAATGTATTTACAAAAAGGATATTTCTCCCACTCTCTACAATAATCCATGGGTTAATTAATGGCATTTTTTATAAAGTATAAAGATTCTGTAGTATTGATTGTTTACATGATTAAAACAAAGGAAAATCCTAAATATCAACAATTTTAGTGCAAATGGCTTCATTAACATGCAACACAGAACATACGCCTACGTTGTTGATACCATTTTTCCTGTTTATTCCATGGCAGCTACACAAACTGGCAGCACTTAACATGATTATGTCAAGATCTCACACAAGTTAGCTCACAGCCAAGGGCTGACATGTAGAGTCAATATGCCAGGGCTAATTATGTTGATGTCACCAAGTTACCTTTCTTTGTGCATGATAAATGTTTCACGTAGATTAAAGCATGTTTGTATACTGTGAATTTTGCAGTAAAGATTGCACCAAAAGGTCAGTAGTCTTTGATGCAATTTAATTACAGTATTTTTGATTATGCGTGCCTCGTAATCAGAGGCTCTGATCAAAGTCAAGTGTGGGATTTAGAAAAAAAAAAAATGCATGATGACTTTTAATCATCCTTTCTTCTCAATTATTATGTCTGGGAGGACTAGTAGGGTCTGAATGTTAACCTTGGAAATGAATGCTTTGACTACATCCATTGTAATTTGTTTTCATTTCTTCACAAATTGAAGGTATTAGCATATTCTTTTCTGTGAGATTTTGTGTAGTCCATGACTTGTACATGTAAGGAAGAACAGGAAAAATTTTTATATTTTGCAGCAAAACTGTTCAGGGGTTCCAGTTCTTCTGTCTGATTTTATAGCATTCCCTTACTGCTAATGGAAGGCATGTTGCTTATTCTGTAGTATGTAAACTGCTCGCTCTTCTCCTCTATTGCTTAATATTTTTCAAATGAGCACAATTACTTGTTACTTCAAGTGTATGGCTTAGATTCTGGGAAAAAATTGGATATGAACACACTGGAAGGTAAATTTCTGCTCTCTTTTATCTGGTTTTCTTTAGCCTTCCTTAAAATTGTACAGCTTTTTGGCTTACCTTACCAGAGGGACCATATCTGGTCAAGAAAATCCATAACCTTTCCATCCTCCTTTATTACCAGAATCGTTGCTAGTTTATGCAAATTGTAATGGTGAGGAGAATTTATATGATAATATGTTGAATATTCTACAAGTACCTTTCAACTTTTATTTATCATATTTTCAGTCTGAGGGGAAATACAATTTTGGTAGGTTTATGTATTGCAAAATGGACTTGCCTTCTTTTTCTTGTTGTCTGTTCCTAGTGTAGTTACAATACTCTTTTCTTCCGGGAAAAGATCCATGAAAGATCGGTGATATCCATGCTGACCATATTTGGTGTTTGTGTGTATTTTATATGTGGTGGAAAGGGGTGCACCTAACTAACTGTCAGTTGGTGTCCATACCTTGAATGTATGCAAGATATGTGTTATTCTGGAAATAGAAACTGGTCCTTAGCCAGTGTAAGTTTATCAATTCATGAGATATTTTTTCCCTTTACACAACTTTTTATCCTGTTTGGATAGATAAATATGTTGTAGCCCAGCCAAATTCTTTAATCCTTCTTTCCTTCCCACTTCCCTTCAGTATACATTTCTTTAGTAATGACAGTTTGTGGAAAAACTCTCCAGAGAGATATAAAATCTTGGCATCTGTATTCCTTTTTGGAACCAAACATTCTGAAGAGCTATCCTCGTTGCCTAATGAACCAAAACCTAAAACCTTGGATTTCATTATGATTATGATTCCTTAACCCACTAGAGTCTCTCATCAGAATGTGGTCACATTAAGTGAAAGAGACACTGTGCACCACTCCATTAAAATGTGCTAAGCTAACGTGTTGTCTGATGTGATGTGAGATGAAATAAAATTATTTCAGATCTGTTCCTAGTGGACTGTAACATACATCATCATGGAAAAATATGTGAGACAGTTCAGAATTCTTAGTTGTGGAAGCCCAATTTTGAATGCATGTGTAAAGTAATGAGTCCAGAGAGGCATGGGCTTCTTCTGAGTAAAGAAACTAGGTTGCCTGCATTGTAGTTCATATACATCCACTTCTGCTGTTTCTTTGAAAAAAAAATTGCTGGTGCTTACATTATGCCTGGTGTTTGCATGTATATCCAAGAGGTGAGAGAGCAAGGAGCCTTTCTTCACATACAGGTCCCGCTTTACAGACTCTGGGCACAAAAACAGGCTCTAATCAAGAGATCAAGGGACTGTTTCTTGCTGCTGACAATTTGGAGATCAACAGAATGATTTCTTGCTTTTGCAAATAGAAAGATCAGAGCTGAAACGTGCTTTGAGATAGTAAACAATGTGTTTGCCCCAGAGAGCTGTAATAAGAGTCAGAGGGGAAGAAATTTCATGCAATGCAAAGGCTGAGGTACTTTGGGAATCTGTTATCCAGGGAAAATCCAATAGAGATCAGATTAACAAACAGAAAGTCAAGGCTTTGAGTATGCAATTAAGTAACTAAGCTCAATGCAGAATTTCAGTATATGGGGCATGTAAACTTAACTCCTAAGTAGGTGTTCAGCTAGCTATTTACATATAAACCATATCACAGAATCACAGAATCACTGAGGTTGGAAAAGACCTTCAAGATCATCCAGTCCAACCATTGACCTATCACCAGCAGTACTCACTAGACCATGTCTCTCAACACAAAATCCAAACGCTGATGGTATGATCATGTATTGGTGCTACCTGTGTATGTAACTAAAGCTCATTGCACTGGAGCCTTATTTCATGCAAAGTGAATATGGATTTGGATTTCTATGTGCTAAAACTTAAAATATTCCTCCATGATATATTTTAACAATTCTTTGTAAAGAAATCTTGCAAATTGCATTCTGGATATCAAGATGCATGTTTCAAGATAATGACTGAAAGGGCATAGCAGAGTGAGATCTTTGCACTCAGCAGCTTTCCTGCTTCATCTGGGAAGGAGATATTTGAGCATCATACACAAATATTAAAATTTTCTATTGAAATCCTCTGTAGCTGTGTATCAGTGAGTTGGTCCTACTGTCCCATGTTAAGTAGTGCATACTATTGGCACAGTGGGTAAGATCACAAGACAGAATATGAGGAAAAAATGAGGATTAGTGTGGTCTGTGGTGTTCAACTATCTCCTTTGGAATGCTGGTTGTCAGAAGTCAGGAAAACATGTTAGACTTCCCTGTCAAGAGTGTTCATGTTGAGCCAGGCATACTATAGGTCACTGAATACTTGAATAGTTCTTGAATATTTCAGCACATTTAATACCTCAAATGCTGCTTTATACATTGTGTAAGGTTGATGCAGCTGTCTAGTGAGTTCTCTTTTTTTGCTCACTTCAAGAATTAATTTGACTCTTCCTGTGCCTAAGAAAACTACTCCTGTTTGGCTTAAGTGCAAAGATTTACAGGAAAAAGAGCAAACTAGAGAAAGAGTAATGATTTGTAGAAAGCTGCAGGAGGCCTGAGTCGCAAATCCAAAAGTGACATTGCTTACAATTACATACATAGTGTTCCCATGCATTTATCCCAGCTATAACCAATAGCTAATAACAAATTATAGAGGCCCAATGTGATTTACACACAGAGGTTTCTATACAGGGCTTTGTGTGAATAAAAATGACTATTATTTCTTTTTCTATCCAAAGAAAGAAATAAATCGAATTCTTGCGGAGAATATAATTTTCTTCCATTTAGTTTTAAATAGCATTAGCACAGCAATCAGGTTTTGAGGTGAAAGATAAATACTTCTGGACCTGGGTCTGGAAATGTACAAAACATTAGACAATAAAGAGAACAACTCCTTTGCCTTTTTATTTCAAAGGGCATTAATATTTTGCTGTAAAGATGGATAGCTTCACTGACTGCTTTGCTGCTAAGTGACCTATTCCATTATTTTTAAAGTGTATTAAGTGCCTTCTGAATGTATTAAAAAAAAAAAAAAGATTTAAACATTTAAATTTTACCATTATTTTAAATACACATTTGATATCACAGTACAATCATGCCACTGTTGGTGATTGCTTCCAATATTAGTGTTCCTTCCACTACAGAAATTTCAAAGCTCATTGTAAATATGTAACAGTATGGAGAAAACAGTTCAACTTTGTCAGGATAAAAGTAAATGTAATATCGTTAATCCTTAAACTGCATTTTAAATTACACAGGGAGATCAGTGTCCTGTAATTATGAAAGACAGCAGTAACACAGTGACAAAGACAATAGAGGTAGTCATCTCCAGCATTCAGAAAAAGGGAACCAAGCAAATAAGGGTAAAAATCCAAGTTTCAACAGTGGGGGAATGTCTGCTCCTCTGTAATGCAGAAGGGAGAAGGCTGAGAGGCAAGATGGGGAGAGCAATGAATGAAAGGTCTCTACAGATGCATGGGTATAGGGAAGGTGGGTTACAGGGACAGGGGATAGAGAGGCCTGAATCAGGAGTCAAGATGAAATCATGGCTCTGGTTCATGAAGAGTTCATCTTGTATTTTCTCGTGTTATGTTGGAGCACGTATATGGCACCTAACATGTCAAGTGGCTTTAATTATGCTTTTAAAATGGTGTGATTAGAAATAAACCGAGCAAGGTTAAACCTTTGGGCTGCTGCTCGCATTTCTCTGGTCTTTCACTGGATAGATTCCCCTGACTGCAGTGAGAATGTGCCTGAGCAAAACAATGAATCAGACTCTTTGGTTATAGCTTTAATTATGGAACTGAGCTGCAGGAGAAATCAATGTCACATTCACTTAAATTTGCGGTATTGGAGCATGTTATTGGCCTCTCTAAACCAGGGCCCTGCCTTTGTTAGCTGTGCAGATCTGAGGCAATCTTGTCAATTTTTTTTCACTGTTTCCTTATAGGTGGATTGCTACAGTTCCAAGTAACTGCAAGATGTGGCAGCAACTACTGCTGTTATTGATAAATGGTGCAGCCAATTCAGCTAGGACATACTGAGATGCCTTTGAGGTAGAGAAATAAGAGGATTTAAAGGCAAAGCCCTGGATAGAGTGATGTATGAAGTGCTCAGTCTGCCTGGTTGTGAATTGGCTGGTTGCGTTTGGCTGATAGCTGTGCTATAATGCATTCACAGCAATGAGCTACTGAAGACAGCACTGTGTACCTGTGAAAGGTCTGGATACATGGATTGTAACTGCACTCCTCCTCAAGCAGATATTTCACCTGCTTCCTTCCCATTTGGGGAAAAGATGATCTTCTCTCAGTTTCTTAGGGGCCAGCTTGCTTCCAGTGATGTGCTGCTTTTGTTTGGTCTACCCTTCTTGCCTCTGTCTCTTTGCTCACATGGAGACATGGGTTTGCTGCCTTTACTCTTTCTCCTACAACTGAGGCTAAATTTGAGGAAGGCACTTTCTTATCTGTGTATTAGCAGAGACTCAGTAGCTGTATCATGCCATGTCATTAGGATTCTTCCTTCAACATTCAGACTTAGTTATGGGCTCTTGCCCATAACTGCCTTTTTCCTTTTCTGTCACTTACAAGTAGACATTTTTTTCTCTGTTTTTATGGTTTTGGATCTGAGAGGAAAAAATCAATAAAACATTCAAATAAAACCACAGTGAAAAACAAAGAAAGAAGCACACACAGAGCCCAAGGATGTATGCTCTTTTGGTGGTAATATACTTGAAAAGCTTTTATATTTCTGAGCAAGAGAGAATGATTGCTTTTGAAGGTATTTTCAAGGATACGCACAAAAAATGCTTTGTGAATATCAGTGGATGAATACTTACTTTTATAGTAGTCGATGACGGGAAAAAACTTGACACAAACAACATTTCAGCTTACATGGGTTATGAAAATGCAATGTAGTATAAAAACACACTGTCACTATCTGATTCAGAAGATAAGTGGAAAGGAAGCAACTAGCCGCTTTGAAAAGGCAAACATTAAGATTAAAGATTAGAAAAAAGACTGTGGCGTTTTGCTAGAATGCCCAACAGCTAGTTTGCTTGCACTCAGTAAAGCAAAGCCTTTTGCTGATTTTGTCTCATTGTTTTTAACTGATGTTTTGAAGAATGTATCTGTGATAAAGATATAGGGGAAATAACCTGTACTGAGATGACAGGGGATATGATTAGATCATGAGAAATCCAGATCCCTCAGCTGAGAGACGATATTGAGAACAGACTAAGATGCAACTAGACAGGTTGTGAAGAGATTAAGGTTTGCATGACACAAAGCTGTGAGCTAGTTGCACAGCATGATACAGGCTTCAAAAACAGACTTTCCTTCTTCCTTTGAGGAACCTTCACTGATCCTGAAGGGAAATAATTGATGAGGATTTAGGCAGGGTGCTTTGCACATCTACTAGATTGTGGCTGACAAGTGCAGAGCACTCATGACATTGTGCAACCAGGTGGGTTGCAGAAAATGAAGGCTACCTACAAGCAGTGGGCTGCCTACAAACCATAAACGCTCAGGATACAATCTTTTACAAGTAGAAATTGATGTAGCTCATACATGGATTTGTAGACAGTTTATCTCAGAGGCATGACAAAATGTCTTCGACCCTCCCCTTTTGCACATAGAACATAAATATTCTGTCAAGCTTCTGGGATGGTGATATTCACCATAAGCCATGAGAAAGTGTACCAAAGTATTTGCTGTCAGTTTCCCTGTTGTCCTGATTTTAAATGTTATCTAATAGTTCCCTGTTTCATTTCTTACAATTGCAGCACATGGGTGGTTTATATAAAAGATTAAAAATAATAAGCCATATTCTTTCTTTGCAGAAGAAAAAGCATTCTATAATCTATAAATCTATATTTTGTATCTCAGCTTTACTTGACTAAAATTTCAATCAACATAAAATTTCTGCAGAAGTAGTTTAAAGGGGACCTGAGCTTTTTATTTACTTGTTTCTCAAGTGGTAGAGATGTTTTCAGCTCCCTAACATGCTGAGTTTCCATCAATATCTAAGTCTTATATAAATTATTTGACTAATAAGAGAAAATTTATTTTATTCAGTTTAATTAAACATACTTCAGATAGTGAAAACTAGTAGATTATCAGATGATACATTTATAATCATGACATTCTCCTCTCTCTGTAAATGTTAGGTCACATCGCATTTTAAACGTAGGATCCTTTGTTATATTTAGTTGTCATGACTTCTCACTGCCATCTCCAGATGTCTTAATAATTGGAAATAGAGTAGGGATTTCACATCGTTTCTACAGAGGACACAGATGAAAGGATCAAGGCTGAAGGGATAACACATGAAAAGAAGCAGAAGGAATTATTATTGCCAAGTCCAACAAGCATTCAGTACAGGGTGTCAGAATGGATTGACTTCAATAAAAAAAATTGCCCTAGTAACAACTGAGAAAAATGCATGAGTCAGGACCGCAAGAATTGGACTACTGTTTGGTATTTCTGCAATATCTTTGCATGTCAGTCAGCATTAGTGACTGTCTGGGAAGCTGACACTAGCTGAAATAATTTGGCTGTTAAGTATTGGCAATGGTCTGATTAGCCTTGTTTTAAAGGAGCATTTGTGGTGTAGATTGCTGTGTTTATCCTTGACTTGTTGACTTGCATGTTCTACTATTCACACTTGTTGCAATCCATTTTGAAGTTTTCTTTGAATAAAAATACTTCGTGACAGTGTTTCCTTCCCTACTAGCTCTTCAGCATCTTCGCTCATAACTTGTTTAATGATAAGTGGAAAACATCAGTAGTACTGTACATAGCCTCTATGTGTATTTTTGTAGGACTAGCAGTGTGTTCAGGCTTCTACTGTAACTGAAAGAATCTGAAATCATTGAAAATTCACTCCTGAGTATCATGTTTTCTTAGCCCAAGTTAATTTCTTACAAGCTGAACACTATGAGCAGGCAGTAGATGGTATGGAAAAATTTGTTTTTCTTTAGTGTCAATATATAACTATAGGGTCTCTTTTCTACTGCAGTTGTATTCTGAGAAGAGACAATGTAAAAGTATTTCTTTCATAAACAAGCTCCCTCTCTGTGTGAGCTACAGATTTATTTATTATAATGATATTAAAAGAAGGAAATCTTTCCCAGTGGCAAAAGAGAAGGTTTGGAATAGGGCGAATAATATATAATTGCCTGATGTTGAGTTTTCCCTAATGATGAATCAAGCTTGATAAGGTGTCTGCAGCGGACTAGGTTTCTGAAGCTCAGCTGAGAAGGATTTCAACCCTTTTCTCAGCAATGCAGTTCCCTCTCCATACATCAGAGGTCATGTGGAGTCTTGGCTTCCTGACCTGCTCTGTCTTGAGCTTTGGGCCCAATGTGCTGAGAAGTAGCTGTGTCTCCCTATTAGCTGACTTTACAGCAGCATTTTTGACCTTTTCTGCCTTGCACACAGCTGTTCTGGGGAGTCAGCATCCACCTTTGCCTTGATCATTAGCCTTAAATAATTGAATAATCTGTCTGGATTGGAGGAGCTCTTGTGCCATACTTCTGGCAAAGAGCCCTGTCTAGAGAGAAGGACTGTGACTGAACTGCTGATGTTCACAGCTGTGGTGCTGAGGGGTTGGGAGTGGTGAGAAGAGTTCCAACAGGACAAGGCTTTAACTTTGGCCTCCGAGATCAAGAACTGCAACTGAAATTCAGAACAACTTTTGTTGTCACATCTTATTTTTTCATGGTGCTCGCTTTGATGACTTAAGATGCTGCTATGAAACAGAGCAGTATGAATAAACCCCAAATAAGTGCATTAGCTGGGGAAACAGGAGTACTGCTGCCAAAGATCACTGCTGTTGAACTTTGAAGAAACACCAGGCAATATAGTGCCCAGTCACCTAGTAATTTAACTCTGATTCATAGTACATCCGTCAGTAGTTGATTGCTGCTACTGGCAGAAATTGAAAAAAAAAATCACCTTCTTGTGAATCCAGCCATAAGTGTTGTACCCTTCCTTGTAGCAAACCTAATTACAGGGGACAAAATGTATGGTCAGATAATTATGCAGACCATAGGATGATGTGTGTGCACCTTTCTGTTTTCATTTCCACACCAAGTGGTCAGTACACAGATGCAAAAAGTCTCTTCAGAATTAGTTATAATGTGTTTCCTTTCCTTTTCTGAACATCGTAATTCATTCTTGTTTTAATTACTGCTATTTGAACTACTGGCAGATGAAAATTAGGCAATGATACAAAACCCAAAGGAACTAAGTGCCCTTATACAAACTTGTGTCATAGAGAACATCTCTCAGCTAGGTCAGCTGTATGTATCACAGTCTATTTCACCACTGAAAAATATTTTCTGGATAATTGATAGATGTGGAGAGAAGAGAACTGCTAGAATATTTGACAATATGCAAAGGAAGATGTTTTGCTGGGGGAAGGTGTTACAATAGGAAAGATTAAAGTGGTGGAAAGTTGATACAGGAGTGGAACAGCAAAGGGACTAGTACAGATAGGATTGTATTTCAAAGGAGAAGGTGTTCATCCATCTCCAAAGATCTAGGCTTATAGAAAAGACTCCACAACAGAAGGATCTCTAGCCATAGATCCTTCCAGAGTGGCAGCCAGCCCTTAAATGAGGTCTAAGAGAGGTGCAGTCAGGCTCCACCCTTCTACACACACAGATGAATTGCCTTCACCTGTGCTCCCTGGGCTGACCCGGTCCTTTCCCCAGGTGCTCAATCAGCGGTTCAGGCCTTGACTCAACAGTTGCCATACAGAAGGTTTAGGGAAAGGAGCATAAATTGTACTAAAATGATCAATATTACGTATGCTTTCAGACTCTCATGTGGCCAGTTTCAATGCATAACAGTGAGGTACATGTATGTAGATTATAGTAAACTTTACATAGAAACTTTGCTTCAAAAATGTCAGTTTTTTTGTTTTTTGCTTTTTGTTTTTTTTTTTTTAAAGTACTTTGACAGGCTCCTCCACATCCTTTCTTTTACAGTAGTGCCATATTTTTCTGCTGATATTGTAACACATGCACTGAGTTTTTTCAGCTCTTTGACATAGTTTGAAAAAATGCTTCATGGACTCCTTTGGTTTTTTCCTTTAGCTGTCTAAATTTGTATCTCTCATTTTCAGTAATACTCCTTAATTTTTTCTTTCTGGAGGCAGTGATGGGAGTTGAGTGTTCTACAAAAGCCCTGGATTAAGGCTTCAAATGGAACAGGGACAGTTGTGTTCCACTCGTTGCATCCATACAGGTCTGAGCAGAAATGTTACCTTTTCAAATTCTTACTTTCTCAGTAATTGTCAGATACCACTTTGGTTTAGCAGACACAGAAGGTAAGCTCTCCCTAAGGTTGCAACTTTGGGTGTAATTTATGGAGATGAAGTTTCAACAGATCTCCGTATCTTCTTTGTAGTTTGTGTCTTTAACAGTTTTTTTCTGCTTGTCTGGCCTGCTGACAAAAACAATCTGGATTTGGGCGTGACTGAAATGTCCTTTCTTTGTTTTTGAAAGCTCAGGCAAAATCTGAGGTGTGTCCTGGGTAAATCAGTATGAGAGTAGTAAGAAGGAGCAAGTGGGTTATAGACTACATTTTCCTGGTATTCCCAGCTTTTCACAATACTTCAAACCAAGTGAGGATGGACCCATGTTTCCTAGACTTGCTTTATAGAGATGCTTTAGCAAAGAAGGGACACTAAAGCACACAGCTTTCAGCATCTTATCTTTCCCCTCCCTGATAAATCTACCACTGTTATGAAAGTCAGACACCTACTTTCAAGATGCTATTCTGGTGCAACATACTTTCTCGCAGCAGGCTAAGTCTTTCATGTTTGCAACCTGCCAAACGTAGATGAAGGATTTGAAAATGGAATCAGAAGTGAATGTGTTTTCATTGATATTTATGTTGCAGGTCTAGAGGGAAGAAAGAAGGTGGAAAAAAAAGAAATGAAAGATAAATATGCTTTTTAACAGTCATTCCTTTTATATTGCAGGAAGTGTTCAGAATGTGAAGATGTGACTTTCAGTTTTTAAAATCTAAAACTTGAATAATTTGCTAGAGTTATATGCAGTGGATGAGACAAATGCAGGCTGGAGCAGCACCAAGTGAACTGACGCATTTACAGAACAGGGATATTCAGAGAACATTTTTCTGCATGGTGAGCTTTACATATACATATAGCTGAAATTCACCCTTCAGAATCTCTGACTGGTGGTTAAGGATGATAACAGAATGAACTCAAAAAAAAAAAAAACAAGAACAAAAACAACAATAACAAAAAAACCTAGAAAGAGAATATATTTATGTGGAAAGCTCTGTTTCTGGCAAGTGGCTCTCTGTCCCTGAGGAAAAGAGAGTGCAAGTGCTCTCTTCCACAAGAGCCCTGCACAAAGGGGCTGGGGATGGAGGAAGCGAAGAGCTCAGGTTCCATGTGAACCCTACTCCCTGCCTGAGCAAGCAGCCCCAGAGAAAAGAGGGAGTGGTGAGGCAGCTCCCAGTGGGCAACCCAGGGCTCTGGGACCTTGGCCACTTTTCTGAGTCCCCACAGCTGGCCACCCTATGTGGGAAACCTGTCTGAAGTGTGGTCACTCAGCCATTCCACATGATCTTGTTCTATCTGAGTTTACCTATTTGTTTTAGCTGCATCTCCAGTAGAGGTTATCCTCTCACTGCTTGAACTTGGGAGGTAAGAAAGGGTCTGCACGCCTCTCTCCTCCAGAACTCTCTAGGTAGTTTACCTAACCCCACAATACCTGCCTTATGTCACCAACCCATTTGCTGCAGACCTATTTGTTAGTGGGGAGAGACAGCCCTCACTTGATCTGCAAAAGCATTCACTGCTGCTCAGATAAGCAGATTGCATTTCAGATGAACTTGAAACATGAGAAGATGACAGTTTAGGAAATGTGAAATTGAAATATGAATGGGTTATATGCTACTGTGTATGTGGGGGAGGGAAACATGATAACTGAGCAGTTTAAATAGCAGGGTTCCCCTCTGTTTCTTTTCTTCCTGGTACTTGTGGAAAATTACGGGCTTAGTACTCAGACTCCAGCGCACATTTTACCACCTTGTTTCATAAGTCTGAATACAGCATTTAGTGGGAGGACAGCCTGTAATTATGTTGTAAGTTATCAAACAAACTGCAGATGTATAAATGTGAGGGTAGGCTTAACTACTTTGTTTTGAAAGGGAACTTTAGTATTAAACAAATGTGTACTTATTGGAAATGGCAGTTGAAAGCCTGCATTGTGAGTCTGACTTAATAAACCTAATCTTTCTATAAAGCTCCTTATATTATGGAGAAATAATAAGGTATCTCAACTAACTTAAATATTTCCTTTCATCTTAGAATGAGGAACCCACTTCTAAAAGTAATTAATCATCTGATTTAAAGCATCTTGTGTACATGATCAGATTTCTAATATTACCTGCACAGATGCAGTTTTTTTGCACTATAACCAGGCATGTGCCTGCACAGTAGCTTAGTTTAGTACATTAAATGTTTGTGTGTATTTAGAGAGAGGAAAAGTAATATTTTCTTGCATTTATTTTTGGAAATCCTCCCTGTAAAATAAGGCTTTGACAAACAGAGCTAGATATGAAGCAACCTCCTCCAAAAATTGCAACTGAATCTAGGACAAATATTTAATGTCTCTCAAGAGCTATGGTTTGTGTTACTTCACTTTTTACCATTTTCTGTTTACCCCTTTTCAACTAGGACAGAGCAAAAATGTAGATAATCCACATGAAATGTGCTATTTTTTTAAAAATAGTTCTAATTTATCCAAAAGGATGAACTACATTGAGCATCATTTTTTAGTTCACTTTAACACAGTAGATTTGGATCATTCATAAATACATGAGGTGAACATATGGATAGTGACCACACCTGAAAGCTGATATCAACTACACTCACCTTTTCAAAGTTTTTCTGTTCTTTGCTGCAATATATGAACAGGATGCTGGTACAGGTACTGTACAAGAAAAAGTGCTGTGAAGATAAACGTGTCAGTTATCTTGCTAAATAATTTAACAGAGTGTGAATGAATGGGTAGGCAAATATGATCTTTTCTGATTACCCAAATAATGATAGTTAAAAAGTCCAAATATTTACAATTTATTTGTTATGGAGAAAAATGAACTTATTTTCAACAGGGACAAACTGGAATCAACATGAAATATCCTGAGTTTGTGATTTGGCTTTGAAACCCAGGTCATAACTCTAAGAGTGGAATTGTTTATTGTCAGCTATGCCTATCTAAGCGGCAAGTAAGTAGAAGAAAAGAGTGAAGTTTTAAAGAAGCAAGGTATAGTTCATAGTCCTGAGGAACAGAACAAAGAAACAAGGGTGTATTAGGGAAATGAGTCTTACGGTATACATGGCTCACAGAGGCAAGACTGTCCAGAGACCAGGGGTGGTGGCAGATGAAGGGAAGGAATTTGTTCTCATTTTTGGTATTTGCTTTCTGTTGCAGTTTGATCTTTCATCTGAACATGTCAGCTTGCCTGCTGTGTAACTAGTATCCAGAGCTTTCATAGTCCATAAGGCTATGTATATTTCATGCTGGATCATGCACTTCATGCACTTTCTAATGCATAAGGCATGTAAGTTGTCATTACAGCTGTGATTTTTTTTTTTATTATTTTTTTGCTAAGTTTAATGCCAGATGGTGTTTTCTTGTTTTGATGAATCCGTCCTTCAAGAATATTCATTCTACAGGAATTAATGGGACTCCAGTTTCTTGATGGAATATTTCTCATGCTGTTAAAGGACCAAGATAAACCAGGATCAAATGCTTTCGTGTTTTCTTTTTGTATTAGATAACAGAGATTTACAAATCTCTCCTAGTAGAGTACCACTGGGTGACTTAATTCATCATTTACAAAAGCAAAGAAGTAAGAATCAACCAGAACAGCAACGAGTTATAGGATTGCTCAACTCTCAGACTAAAAAGTAACTCTGTAAAGTAGACTTTTCTCCGGCTGAGACTAAGTGACTACACTCAAGAGGTTGAGTGACTTCTTTATTCATGCTGATTTCAGCATTTTAATAATAATTTCAGTATAATTTTAATAAACAAACCTGACGGCTCCGCTAGTTAGATCAAGTTTCACCTCCAGTAACAAAAGTTCTGACTCTAGGGCAACATATGAGCCAGACTCTTAGATCCCAGGCTGAATGGCAGAAATATTTTCATTTGAAAAACTGTACCATGTTAGTCTTGCATTTAATTATGTTAGGTTTTATGTAAGTTAATTAAACTCCAGCAGGCTTTGAACAGTCCTGGAGATCTAGTTCTGATCCTGTGTGATCAGAAGTCATTTAAGTCACCTGATAAATAGGCAGACTTGACACGTGTGTTCTACTACAATTGCCTGCTAATGGATTTATATTCAAAGTGTACAGCAAGTATTGTTATGTTGAATTTGAGGTAGTCTTAGAGTGTTATGATGGTTCAGGTGATAGCTGCTAGATTATGAAGTTTTTGTAGCCTTTAGATCAGTGTGATATGCTTAAATAATTTTTTTTTGTGATCAACTCAGAGGTAGATATTACATGTATGGATTCCTGTGAGTGGGTAAAGTCTGCTGTGTGTGAAAATGTGCGTGAAAACTGGAACATCTTTCTAAATGTACTTGCTAAAAAGATTTTCTGTGCATTAATATTTCTATTTTGTATGATCGTTTGGCCTAGTGTTAATTGCTGTTTAAAGCATGGCACAAAATATTTTTTATTCTAAGTTACCTTCTGATTAGAACACCTGGCTTTGTTTAGGAGGAAAAATGTTTATAACTTTTAAATACAGAGTATAAAATCAGATATACTACAAACATTTATGGTGGACAGCATTTTAATAACTTTTCACTTTTCATGTGCTAAAGAGAGACTATCCCTTAAAATTGCTTTCCTCTTTAATGGCAGACACAATATAATTTGTAAGAAGTTAAAAGCACTTCTGTACAAATAATTTCACTGATAATGTGCATTTATAGTGCTTTCATGTTTTTATTTATATAGATTTGGAGAAAATAGGAGCACAAATCAGAAACTGAAGTGTATTGCAATCAGGAATCCATCAGTGGCACTCTAGTTGGATCAGGATGTCTCTGAATGCACGATAACACTCCTTTAACATGTATTCCTATCTATGTAGCTACCAAGACACAAAAAAGTCATCTAAAATCTATGAATCTCCTAATGGAGGAACTAAATTGTGTTTATATCTTTAACATCATTCTCAGTGATCACAAACATATTTCTCATGTGGCCAATATTCAGTATGAAACTTCTTATAGTAAAATTCATCCATGCATGCCAAAAATCTCTATGAGAAGTAGGCCAATAACATGCAGGTGTGATCACAGCCACAAACAGGGACAAGTTCCACTACTGCCAGCATAACCAAAAAAAGAAAAAGAACTTGATGCACATATCAATTGTATCTCTTAGAGACTGAGAGGAAGGGAAAAAGAAAGGTGGCTATATGAATCCAGAATTTTAGAGATCTAGTTCAGTATTAAGAGACACTGTTTACTGTTGCTGTGTGCTACAACATTTGCAGATAGTAGGGAAGAGAGTTGTAGGTGTGAGTTTAGTGGCATCTGTGCTTTGCAGCGTCCAACC
>JAOWBP010002978.1:16438282-16479908 GCA_028571105.1 Tragopan temminckii
GCAGGGGGGTTGGACTCGATGATCTCTGGAGGTCCCTTCCAACCCCTACAATTCTGTGATTCTGTGATTCTGTGATCCCAGCTGCATGGTGTAAATGCCCAAAGTGTAGATAAGATTTCTGTGTTTTCCCTTTAGTTCATTAGTGTGATTGGTGTGATTGCCAACATAAAAAAAAAAAAAATAAATATATATATATATATTCACCAGAACTGTCTATTTGGTTTGATTCAACTTTATTCTAGTCTGCTCTTGCATCCATATCAAATTATATATGCTCATAATAACTTGCACATATGTTTTAGTGTTAATGAAATCAACTTTTTTCACTTCTAAGGTCCATAAGTTTGGATATAGTGAAGCTGAATTGACATTAAAAAAATATGACAGAATTAATCAACTCCATTATTGCATTCTAACATACAAAGAGAAATTCCCTGTATGGAATGTCAGTATGGCTTTTTTGTGTGAGATTGTATCTTTAATAATAAAACTTATTTTTGCCTAGTTCTTTCATTACATAAAAGGAACAGAAAAGAAACTTGGCCAAAAAAATTGTAATATAGTAATATAATATAATGTAATATATATATAAAAAATCAATCAGTAAAGCCTTAAATGGATGGCCTTATTTATATGGCAAATGTTGCAAAGCTATTTTCAGTGAGTTGACATTTGCCACATTATTTATAATTTATTAATAATGTTGTTGTAATTGTTAGCAGCACAGCTGTATTGCTTGGGCACTCAGACATCCTGACAATATATGGTCCCTTCCGTATAAATATGAAGTAAATAAAATGAAAAGCAATCTCTGTCTCTAAATAATCTTAGCAGGCAAGGCAGAAAAGGATAGTAGAAAATGAATATTATTACAGAGAAATGAAGTGACTTATCTATGGTCCTATCAGATGTGAGGAAGCTGGAAATAGAAGACAAGTCTCTTGAGCCTCAGCCATCTGAGCCTCGGTCTAGTGGTTTGTCTGTTAGTCTAATCTGTCACTCACATACTCCTTGAACCCACCTAATTGCAATCTGCACCAACCAAAATTTAACAGATACATTTTAAAGGCTATTTTTAAGTCCTGGGTTGCAGAGAAAATTCTCCGTATTCACAGGCCTGTGGTGATAAGAAAACACTAACACAGTCTCATAGGAAAACAAATTTTTAGGAGGTCATATAGACATATGCTGACACTGATTTACTTGTGACAGTAGAGAGCTTCATGTTAAATATGTGCTTACAATTGGTTTGCACATCTAATTTGAACATATCCTGTGGGACAGGGTGCTGCTCTGCTTGGTGGTGGTGCTGACCTCAAAGATGTTTATCGGGGAGCATTACTGCAATTATTTCTGCTTTATTTTAAGAGAGGAAGCCATTGAATTTCCCTGTCTTTCTAGTGTTAGGCTGGACAAGGACCAAGGAGAATTTTAGCTGGGCAGCCAAAGGGACTCGCCTCAAAACTGATCACAAATTCAGGGACCAATCCATCACTCAGTTGCAGTTGTCTTCCTGAAAATAAACAGGAATGTAAAATTAAAGAAACAAGGGGAACTGAATGTAGTCCTGAGTAGGAGTGCTACAGGAGAGGGGAAAGATAACTTTTGAGCAGATGATTTGCTGGAAAGACAGAATGGGAAATTTATAAGTGGGAAACCCTTCCAATACACTTTTTTATTGATTTCCGAGAATTTTTTATTATTTTATTATTTTGTTATTATTATTTTATTAATATTATTTTATTTTTATTTTTTTGTGTATTCATTTAGTATGAAAGGGATGAGTCGGGTACTACATTTCTTTTTTAAATGGAAACAAGATGGCTTGGATCTTAGCTGACATTTGGAGTTTTTGTCATTGGTGTAAATCAAATGATTTTAAAATACGGGTGCCAAGGGACACTTTAACATGAGGATAAGCCAAAAAATGAGCTGGAGATCTCTGAAAAAAATGGCTGCAAATCCCAATTTTGAAGTATCACTGATCAGGATGATGGGCAGCATCCCTGGGAACTCAGTGTGCTGGGAAAATTCCAGCAGAGCCTCGCTGAAATAAGGAGCCTTTCAGAAAGGAAACCGCACAAGGATGAGGCTTCTTTTTCTTTCTTTTTTTTTCCCCCCTTAATTTATATTTGTCCTTAGCATACAGAGCGTGTTACAGCACTTTGCTTTTATAAAGCTGTACCCTAAAAGAAACATTCAATGCATTTTCAATAAAGGAAACACTACCATAGGATATTTTGTTTGCATGTTATGACACAGTGATAGCTGGCATTACAAAGCACTGTCTGTGTGATGTGGGTGTGTTGAATGAAAGCCTGTACAGAATTTAGTGCGAGGAAAATGAATCCCTCAGAAACAGGCATTGATAAAAGCATGGGGAAATCATAAAGGTAATATGGACAGTATTTCCCTTTTGGAGAAAAGCGTTGTAAAATGTGGCTGCCAGCTCGGAGGAACCCTGGCTTAGCTTCTGCAGACACAAATGCTACAAATGCTGCCATATTAATTGGATTTCTCCCGGGGAACGTCCCTCATTCACCTGGTTACAATCCAGCTGATGCAGCAGTCGCCATGGCAACGGCTGCTTCAACATTTGAACCTATAGAGATATTGCTGGGTACTGCCCCTCACGAGAGAAACGCTGTGGGTGGGAACTGCGGGATCCGACGTTCGCTGCGCTCGCTGCGAGGCGGGAGCGGCTCTGCGGGGTGAGGCTGACACCTGGCGGCCGCCTCTGCGCCGTTCGGGGCACGTCCGGCCTTGTCTGAAACGGTTCGGTTCATCGAATCAGAGCGTCTCGGGTTGGGACGGAGCCATAAAGATCGCCGAGTCCAGCTCCTGGCTCCGCACAGCGTCATCCCAAATCCGAACCCTGTGTCCGACAGTGTTGTCCTAATGCTGCTTGACCTCCGGCAGCTTGGGGCCGTGCCCGCCGCCCTAGAACCCTTTCCCTAACGCCACGTGCCCCTCCCCTGACACAGCTCCATGCCGTTCCCTCGGGCCCTGGCGCTGCCACACAGCTCAGCGCTGCCCTCCGCTCCCTGTGAGGAGCTGCAGCCGCCGTCAGGCCTCGCCTCAGCTCCTCTGCTCTGCGCTGAGCACACCCAGGGACCACAGCTGCTCCCCGTACGTCTTCCTTTCCAGACCCTTCACCATCTTTGTACCCTTCCTTTGGACACTCTCTGATAGCTTTATATCCTTTTTGTACTGGAGTGCTCCAAACTGCGCGCAGTACTTTTCCTGTATGCTGTAGTTGTTCCATGGAGCTCATGGCTGATGTTGCACAATAAAACCATATCATTAGAAAAGCAAACATGCTTTGAATTGGAGCTTTCGATTCTAACGTTCCAGCTAGCTCATTCACAAAGTCTGATGCGTAGGAAAAATTCAGTGGTGAACACTGGCCAGGTAGGCACGCTGCTGGACTCTGATTTCAGAGTGAATCAAGCTTTTTACATTTCTTTAAAAAATAAATTTTTTTTTTTTTTTTTTTTTTTTTTTTTTAGGCAGAGAATGAATATGTAGCAAATAATCTCTTCTAGGCAGACCCTATCTGAAGCTTATGGCTTATTAAATATCATGCATATGACCAGTGCTTAAAAATACCACAAATAAATCCAGCGAGAGGATGCACATAAATCATCAGTCTATCTATTCTTCAGGCACTAGCAAGGGCACGGTGAAATCGTGGGGGAGCTGCAGGTGCACCACAACGCGGGTAATTCCTGAAAGCCTTGTGCCTGTCAGCTCCCAAGGGCAGACGGAACATCTCAGTGCCATGGAAAGGATTTCTCCAATGACAAGTGGTTTGTGTGTCTCCTTTGTGGGGGTACAGCATAAACTCCCTCTATTTAGTTTGGTAGCTGATGGGAGAGAGAGAGAGCGGAGCTTTAGCTGCCCTCCCTTCTGCTCCATTTTCCTTTGAAAAGTGTTCTGCTGCTGGCATTATTAACTCTGAAACTCCCCATACAGCTGTGGGCTGCGAGGACTGGATCTCCTATGCGACCATGGAAGAGGCACAAAGGTTTCCTTGTGACTACTCACTCTTTTTGTGTCCCTACAAAAGCCCGCTCACAATGTAGTATGCTGTTAATAGCTAAAGCACAAGATGTGGTAATGTAAATGAAGCCTGAGCAGCTGAAGCGAAGGTTTCGGGGAGACTGGGGTCTAAATGATTATGCTTTATCTTCCTTATTGAATCACTGCCACATGACTGTTTTGGCTTAATCCCTTCATAGCACTTTGTGCAGAGACAATCCGTTCAGATGTTTAAACACATATTCATTATATGCTGTATGTGCTCAGATGTCCTTGCATGTGAATATGGCTTTGCTAGTACTTTTTCCTCAAGTATATATTTCACCTGTCTGTGTGATTACTGAGGAATTTTGGCAAAGCTTTTTTTTTTTGTTGTTGTTGTTGTTTACTAAGGAATGTTTACTAAGCATTTGCAAAATCTCAGCATGGAAGCAAAGGAACTGAGCATCATTGAGGATATGTGTGCAGTAGAGATCCAAAGAGCTTTGGGTTTTTCAAAGAAAGGAGAATTGGGGGCCCCTGAGAAGTGTACGCATGCCGTGAATGTCCCTTCTGTTTGTCAGCTCTGAAGCAGTGTCAAAGAAGCTCCTATCTGTGACAGGCAGACCTGACAGACAGCATTGTTCATTCAGTTTTTATTCAATATAAGGGTCACAGATCCCAGTGTCAGGATAAAGTAAGACTAAGTAAGTGGTCTGATTTATCCTGCACTTCTAGGACATGGCAGTCTGGGATGTGGGTACGAGACATAATTCAAATTTTGCAAGCATGGGATAAAGACTCTGAGATGAAAGTGAAAGATAAGAAATCTTTGTTAGGGTGGAAGCAAGCCACAGTAGCAATTTAAATCTATTTTTACATATAAAATATGTGGCCTGCATACAGTTCCTAATTTTCATTTTTATTTTCTATGACATCTTGCAAAGTTGAGGGAACAGTTGTGAGACAAACTGATGCCACAGAGCCTGTGAAAAAAAAGGAAGGTAAGAAGAAATCTGACGTCCTGGCACTGTGCAAAAATCCTGATAAATTCATTATCAACCACTGTGGAACTGTGCTGTTTCAGAACAACTGACAACCTCACCATGCTAGTTCTTTTATTCTGGGAAAATATTTCTGTTCTTTACCTGATACATTCTGCTAAATTTGGTGTTTGTGGCTTCTAAAATCAAGAGCTACTGGACAGAAGGATGTGGAACGAAAATGGACTATAGTAAATTATTATTGTTACAGGGATGTGAGTATGTGAGCCTAACATGGTCTCACATCACTGTAATTATAGTTTTTATTTCAAGGAGCCATATACAACAAGGAATAAATGTAGTGGACAGCATTTTCCTCACCAGCCAAAGACCCAAAGTGTCATTAACTTGAAGTGGAAACCAGTCCTTTAAAATGCTCAGCTGCCCCTGAACCTCCCTATTCAAGTGATCCCCCTGTACTGCAAAGAAAAAGAAGTTTCTTAACAGATATTTCCTGAGAAAAGCTGTGTTTAATTAAGCCTAAAGGGGTTGTTGGAACTTGATGATCCTTGAGGTTCTTTCCAACCCTTGAGCTTCCTTCCAATCCTTGCCATTCTATGATAAAGCTGGAGAATCACTGTAGACACACAGAAGCAAATGGGGGTTCTCTAGTAGCAAGTTTCTGTTGCTCTTCTTCCATCCAGAGACCCTTGAGAATCAGGCTAGAACAGTTACACACAAAACTTTTACGAAAGTCAACCAACACAAATGTTTTTCATTAGAAGTTCATAGTGAATGTTGAATTGCCTTGTTGTCAAAGACCAGCTCACAGCACGTTTCAGTTTGCACCTCAGTGCCAGCAGAACTCACGTTTCCTTAGAGAAGGATATATTTTGAAGCAAGTGTTCCAAATGCTTATACATTCAGCTATTAATGATAAAGTGACTGTGAAGTTATTGTCTAGACAGTGGCTGAGATTTGAAGGCACCTCTGGAAACTGCATTGCCCAAGATCCTCCTCAAGGTATGGTCAGCAGGAGCAGGTTGCTCACATTCTGTCCAGTTGGGTTTTGAGTAACTCCCAGAATCAAGACTCCATGATTGATTTGGGCAGCCTGTTCCTGTGTTTGAGGACCCTCACCTTAAGAAAGGTTTTCCTTCTGTTTGGAATTTCTTGTATTTGAATTTGTGCCACTTGCCTTTTGTCCTGTCACCGAGAACCACTGAGATGAGTGTGGCTCTTAATTCTTCAGGCACACTCTTCAGGTCTTTATGGACATTGATGAGATCCCCCTGATCCTTCTCTTCTCCAGGCTGAGCAGCCCCATCAGAATAAAGGAGGCAGTCTGGGAACTCTGCATCTGAAATCAGTTCTGGAACTGACATATTTGAGAAAATTGGAGTGAAATTCCATGCTGTGTCTCTGTAGTAAAAGCACAAGGGTCATGACCCAGTAGGAATATAGGTTAAAGTAACTTCAAGATACTTTTGTGCTCCTTTAACCTTGGATTGCCCTGGGGTCTGCTGAAAGCTCTAGCGTAATCTATTCAGCTAAAACTGTGGCTCCTCTGCACTGTCCTAAGGGGATGTGAAATAGGATTGCATGAAATAGAAATGTCATGGCTGAAATAGCCATAATGCTGTTCCTCTTGTCCCCACTCCAAACTGTAGCATGCTCGTTATACTAGACCTTGAGAAAGAATGTTAGGAACAAGGCTTTTTGCTTTTTTTAGTGCTTCTACTAAGGAAATCTGACATATTTTGAGGGATTTTTAGGGCCTCTTTAGATCTCTGTGTTGCTTCTTCATGGATAACAGTGAAGACAAGTCTTTTCTGTTTAATCCCTCTAAGTCTCAGGTATAAGAATCTTTTCTTTTTACTTGTCCCTAAGTAGTTAGCTTTTTAGATGTGATTTGGATTTTATTCCATGTGTTGGCCCTGGCTGAGAGGAGTCTAGGTTTTTCTTTGAGGATGTCTAACAATGCTAGAAAGTAAATAATTAGGACAAAACAGAATGCTTGACTTTATATTAGGTCATTTTACTTTTCAGGAGTGAAAAATGCAGGAAGGCTAGGGGAAGCAGAAAATGACTCATTTTAACTATGGTGCCTTCTGGTTCTTAGGACATCATTTGGAAACATCACTACAATGTAATGTACATCCAGATGTCTAGAAACTTTCTCTTAAGAGCTCTATGCTCAGTGGCTGCCATTATAGGGTGATAATGCTTTCCTTCTCATGCCGGACTGGAATTACATCTCTCTGTCCTGGTAATTTTGATGCAGGTTGTCTTGGCAGATGCTAAATTAAAGGCATGCTAGGAGAATTACATAGTCTTTTAGATTCTTAAGGTTTGGTGTTTTTGCCAAATGAGTATTCCTTAAATTAGTTCATTTCAAACAGAACAAAACTGTAATAAAGGCCTCTGAACACTGATAAGGTAGTACATCTCAATACCTGGGGTCTGCTTGTATGAGAATTAACTAAGATCAGTGTACATGTAATGAGAAAGTCAAGTCTTGCTTTGGTCAGGTGACACATCTGTTTCTCCACATTTTCAAATAATAGTAAAGCTGCTCTCTTAAATATTCTACTTTCACACAGTTATTCAATATTTGTCAATATTCCCATTGTTATTCAAATCATATGTCCTACTCTTGTATTCATGCAGCAGTTAAAATTGTGATCGCTGGATTATAGCAGTCTTTATCATCATAACTGAATTTTTTACTTTGAATTAACTCTAAAACTTTAATGCTCCATTAATGTACAATACATTGGATATCAGACAGATGATGAGATTTGAATGAGCTCATATCTCTTGATCTTTTTATCTCCATGCATATGCATGGAATGGAAACATGGTTTTGAGGGCAACAAAAGTTGGAAGGATAATGGAGAGTAAAAGAGTATTTGAAACTATTAATTTAAATATTGGGAAGGAACATATATATAAATGATGGCATCCTTGAAATCCAATGGGGTTGAAATGACAATAAACACTGACAGCTACAGAGAAACAATTGGTATTGCAACAACTTTGGAGCTGAGATTGTGAAAAATTTGTTTATTTTCAGTTTAATCAAAAGAAATCAATTCCTCTTGTGACACTCCAGATAAGGCTCTGTCTATGAAGGAATTCTGTCTTCCCTGTAGATCGAGGCGAAATTCAAGAGGTAAGTTGGTATCTATGTGAACTAAGACAATTGTTCTTTTGTTGTTGTTGTTTGTTTGTTTTTAACCTGACAAATTCTGGACTGAATGAACAAATCTTTTAAATACTGGTAAAAATACTTCCACTCTTCAAAGCAGAGGTGGCAAGTGCTATCTCTCCATGGCATTTATGAGCTACATTAAAAAACGATCAAGCTGTAATTATATTATGTATCTGAAAAATTGTCAGAATTCGTATACGGAAAAATAAGATTCTCTTGCATCTTTCCTTGCTAAGATTTTTTGCTAGCCTGTAACAATTTAGAAAGCCAGCTTTACTTGTTTTCTTGCTCTTCTTCCAGATTTCACGTTTTAGCTTTTGTACCTTTTTATAGGATGAAATCAAGTGACCTTCCTTCACTTCACCTAGGTCCTCATCTCCAATGGGCAGTGACTAGACTGAATTTAGTGACTGCATTGATTATTTTATCAAAGGTAGCAGTAAGAATAGAGCAGTTAGGGGAAAATGTTTCAAAACAAGTTCATACAATTGTCTCCGTGAAATATTGTTTCCTGTTCCTAAAGGCAGGCAGATCTGTGTTCTCCAACCCCCCTCCTACTTAAAGTATCTGCTTAAACATACCTTTGTATTTCTGGCTGTCTTCTCTTGGTATTGAGAAGCTAACCTTTTATGCATTCGGAGTTGCTTTATCTCCTCAGTGCATGGAGGACAATTTGTTGGCTCCCTGGCAGGCTGAGACTGTCCTCCTAGAGCTAATGAACTTCCCATTGCCCAAGTGTTTACCAAGCAGGGTCTTATCGTGTAACTGATTCTTTACCTTATTGTCTAAACACCTTATTGTCTAACCCCACAAAATGTGGGATAGTGGAAGTATCTGGAGTTTAATGTCCATATTAAATGTGTATGAATCAGATCAGTATTTGCAGTTTATTGCAGTGCATTGCTAATTTGGTCAATACAAGTCATTCAGGCAAACCAGATTTCTCTGAAAGATCAGGCTTACTCACCCCTGTAGTTTACTGATTTTTTACAAGACATGCTTTAAGAATCTATTCTAAAATCTGAGGAGTAAGGATGTCTCTTTCTAATTTAATCTGTCCTCTCCTGGTGAGCTGATGCGTAGTACACAGTTGACAGACCTCTGAACAATTGCTTCAGTGCTCTCGTTCTGATTTTTTCGGGCTTTGCTCAGTGATATTAGGACAGTCTTGATTTCCAGTTTATTCTTTTGGGGTTTTCTATTGAGCTCATGACCAAAGAAACAGAGTGACATGCAGTAGAGCACGGAGCAGCACAATGAACAGCTGGTATGTGTTTGTTCTCTCATCCTCTCCTCAGGGGGACGAGTGTGCACTGCAGAATGTTTTCCTTTGGAATTATTTTTAATACTGTGCTAATAAGAGACAAGCAAGGGTAAAAGCAATGTGCTTGGTGTTCAGAGCATGAGCAGTGAGACTGGTTATGTCCTTATTTTCTTGCTTACCCCAAACACGAATAAGCCTCCAGGAAATACCTATCTACTGCACAGACAGACTTTGCTCTTTATGGAGAATATGTCATGGATATTGTCTCTTCAGTACTGCAGGGAGTAAAGGCTGACCATTTATTTATTTTGTTTTAGTAGAGCAATCTGAAGGAAAGCCCCCACCCCCAAAAAAGTATTTATGTATTTCCAGATCCATAGGTTGTTATTTTTCCAAGGAAAGTTAAAGTTTATATTTCTAAATACAGAGGAGTAACACTGCTATTTCAGTGAAACCAATGACAATTATGCTTATCTATAATACAATCTCTGCTTCTGGAACAAAATGAAAATTGGACAGGAAACAGTGAGCAGGGAGCAGGGAGAATTGTTCTTTTGGAAACCATCTTTGTAATTGCTCATTACATATTGTCCATGGCACCCTGTTTGGAGAAGCAGAAATGGACTACAAAGAGATTACTCTCATATTATTCTCAGATACTTCTCTTTATCAAACAATGTTACCTAAACTAAACCTTTCCTAAATCTTGTGATATTTAATATAAAAAAGAAGGATTCCATTGTCCCCATAATGTATCGCTGTAGCAACACAACATGAAATGATGTTTTGGGCTGGCTACTGTCAACTGCTTCCCACTATACTCTGGTTATGGGCCTCTGTGGTAGACTCTGCATCCCCCCAAGGGCAGGGTCTGGTGTCTCTAGCAATGCTAGTTTAGGTCTATGAGTGAGTCTGTGATGAGTCAAAATAATACAGTGGATGTTTCTCTGTGTTTATACTTCCATAGGTACTGGAGTGCACCAGAGGATTGCTTAGTCTGCAGCAACAGCATGCAACACTGAGCAAATGGTGTCTAGGATCTGTGTCTCTCCGTACACCATCAAGACTGCAGGGACACTGGGGCCAGGTATGAGGAGCAAACCCTCTACTGTTGCCAATGCTTCACAGCTCAACACCTACCTACAGTTGTAGGCAAGACAGTGTCACCTGGGAGAAGCTATGCTGCTGCAGTCATGCTGCTGTCACTGCCAGTGATGAGTCGCATATGCCTACCTGTGCTGCAGTCATGTCTCCATGCAAACTTGTTCCTCAAGACTTTAGTTTTCTCAGTGTTCCCTTCTCAGCAGAGAACACAATTTGCACTTGACGTGCAACACTGGGCCAGCACAGCCTGGCTTTGTTTTACTGCTCCATAATGGATATGCTTGTAAACTGATGTTTCTATTCTAGAAGGTTAATAATGCTTCTTTCTGGAGTGAAATTTTATCCATAGCAAAATAATTACAGTGAAATAGCTGGGAGTACCTTTCCAAGGCAGCAGTTCCCAGGCATTCTCTGCAAATGGGAGAAGGATGATTTCTGACAATCTGCTTTTGATTACAGAAAATTGTTAAGTTCTAGTTTCACCCTCAAACATTTATCTCTCTGCTGCCTTGTTTTGGAAGATGAAGCTTCACAGGAACTGAACAGTGGGTCTTATTGATATAATCTCTATTTTACCTAACAGGTCATTTACCCCCTTCTTCTCTGTCTGCCTCCCTTCTTTTCCTTGCCTTGCTGCTGCTGGCAAGCTAATTAGGCTGCTCCCACAAGAAAAATTCATCCAAGGCCGTAACAGCCTTATCAGATGGAAGCTAGGATAAAACTCTCCACAGTATAGCCTTATAAGTGCCTCTCAGCTTGTCATAATATTTCCCTGCCTGCTTTTTTTTTTCATTCCTTACTTTATAGGGAAAATTCTCTCATCCTGTGTTCTATGAAAGCATTAAGTAAATTAATTAAAAGAAATTATGATGCATGTTTCCTGAAATATACTCCTTTACTTCCTTTTATCCTTTTTTTTTTATACATTGTAGGTGCTGAATCTCAAGCTTTGTCCAACAAAAACACATTGTATATTTCTCTATATTTCCTATTATAAATCCTTAACCTTCTACTAGACTAATATATTAAAATTCTTCAGACACGGAGAAGCAATGTTCATAATCTCCAGTTCATTATCTTAATTAGATCTGTCTTATATTATCCCACAGTTTAGTCTCATTACTTTAAAGGTGATCAGCCTTAGAAGAGAATGTGAGCAGAATTTAGTGAATTCTATTGTGGCAACATTTCTCTCAGATCTGGCTTTGGATCTTTCAGGTGCAATAATGATAATGCTGCTGGTGCGGTTAATTAAAAATTGCATTTGAATGGTATGAATATTCATTCTGGGGAATGAACACAGGATTAACTCAGAGGGGTAAAATGTCTGCAATGTCCCAAGGATGTGAAGTGAACCTGGATCACATCAGAACACAAATGAATCATTTAAAATGATGGAAATTCAAAATCCTCCCACCCTGGAAACTATTAGTAGAGTATTGTCCAGGTTGAGCCTGTCTCTTAATGTGACAACAGACATTAATGTTCATCCTTCAGTAACAAATTATATGACATATATTTGACATACAGCTCAACCTAGGAGCTATTACCTGGTGCTAAATCTTTGCTAAATAATTAAGAAAGGCTACTAGCTTTTTAAAATTCTTAGGTTAAAGTGTTACAGTTGCATCCATTAGATCCAGATTACTTTTAGTAGCTTTCTGTGAAAGATCAAAATTGGTTTCCCAGAAAGTGATTGTGACATGCAGGATGCTGCTGGGGAGGGTACAGACAAGAACTGCTGAGACCTTTGATAATGAAGCACTCTGTACCCAAACCTTCTCTCTGGCAAAAGCCAGGACTTTAATATTCTGGGCGAGGATGTTAAAAATGTATCTCTTCTTTGTCTTTTGAATAACACCATTGAAAATATCAAAGTGGTGGTTTTTTTTTTTTCCCAAATTTATTTGTTGTCATTTTTCCTGAACAAAGGAAACATCAAATAATGAACAGCTTCTGTAGAGCTTATCTGGTACTGCAGGATGCTTAAAAAAAATGAGACTACAAACTAGAGATAAAGCCTCTTTGGTGTAGGAACGTTGTGTGAAGTTTAATGGGCATTTGCCAGAGAATATTTTGCTGGCTGCTAGCTAGCTGCCAAGGGATTCACGGGATGCATGTTCTAGAATAAAATGCTCTGTGAATAAAATGAGGTCAGTTAAGGTAATTTGCATGGTGCTTTTGACTGAAGCATCGGGGAGGTCCAGGCTCACTGTGCAGTCAGAGATAGTGCAGTGATGTGTGTCCTCTCCTTCCTTGTCCTGCATCCTTCTTATCTAAGACACTTCTAGTTTGAAGCCTTCACTAGATGGCCACCTGGGAAAGCCCAAATCCATTCATCACTTATCCCACGCAATGAAGAATCTGGCCTTCTTTCTCCAAGAGAGAAGCAGTAGCATTGTGTCTCAGCAGCCCAAGCTGTTTCAATGAATAAAGGGCATAGGGGCTTTCCACAGGAACAATCCCTTGCCCCTGTATAGTGAAGACAAATAAGAGTAGAGGCATTCTACTGACTCCCATATTTTCTTGTTAATGCCAAAGAGATTTAGTCAGCCTTTCTGCAGGGAGGATGCAGCAGGAACATAGGTTGTGTTTTGGGGCAGGTTATTTGTATAGTGGGCTTCTCCAGCTAAGCAGCTCTGACCAGGTTGGGTAGGAGCAGGGAGAAAGGAGCTCTTTTTGCTACTCCTACAGATCCTTTAGAATTGATGTATAACTTGAAAATAGTATCTTAATTGTAAGTAAAGGCAAGATTAAAAAGTATCAAACAACTATTATCATCATTTAATTTTCTTTTTACTAGCAGTATTGTTCCTTGTTTTTCTGATTAAAAAAAAAAATATTGAGAAATAACTCAGGGCCATTGTGTCTGGATATAGCATACACAAAATCTGGAAATTTCTTGGTTGACTTGTGGGGAGCATTTACATTTCTTAGTCATAGTATGTGTGCCTAGTGTCACCGAAGATGTTGCAGATAGGGTATATGTGCCTGGTAGATCTGTTATGGTGCCACAGCTCCTCTAAAGCTACAGCTACTTGATTCACTCTGGGTTGCCTTTGACATCATAGTCCTTATACAGAGAAATCTTCTGGCTGTAGGGAGGCTCAAACTGTTTCTGAAATCAGATTCCTTAATGTCTAAATACTAACAGAAAGCTGCTTAAAATCTCCAGCATTGCTCATAGCACATTAGTGCAAATGTATGCCACATGCAAACTACACTGAATAGAGTAACATGAGGGCTTAATTTGCCCTGCTAATTAGACTTGAGAAGGAAATTGTGGCCAGACAGCAGCTGTGGGAGGAAAGAATGAACAAACTCAGACTTTTTGTTCATCTGGTCATGCTTTTCATCCTTGTTTTACTATCTGGCAATTATTGCCTGTATATTTCTGTTGTTCCTTAAAATCTATCCTGCAAGTGAATCTGCTTATTGAAGAACTACTGCTTTCTTCCTTCACTGTGGTTTCACCCACTGTGAAGGCCAGACTTGAGGTGATAGAATACCTGGCCTTGCATTAGTGCCCAACTGTTTTCCTTAGGTTTTCTCTGGAGAACTAATCACATTAATTTATTCATGGAATGTCACGGTGCTCAGTTCTGAGGAGGGGCATGTGCTTGTCTTTTGTACACTGCTTCTGTTTTGTGTACTCTTGTGGAGCCCATGTGTCTACTGCCTGATAGTTAATCCCACTGATAGTGTGATTTAATAAGAGGGAAGAATGATATGGCTGCATCCTGCCCATTATGCCCTTAGGAAGGAGATTTTTATTCGCTGTCAGATGTCACTGATGGAGCATTTGGCTTCCTTTCATCAAGTGACAATTGCAGTTTTAAGAGTACAGTATAGAGTGCCACTTTAAAGCCAAACGTCTCAATTCACAAGTGAGGGAAGGATAAAGTTGTGCAGCTGGAGGATGTTATTTCTTCTCAGCAGCTGTCATTGAAAAGGCATGGGAATGCTCTAGATGTCAGGTGTCATAAATGCTCCATCCAGGATTTGTCACGTGCTGGGTAATATAATGTGAAGTGTTGAAAAGAAGTTTCTGTATACATTGAAAATCTTCTGTAGGCGAGCTTGTCCTGAAATTTGCTATACTGATGTTTAGGAAGTCAGAAATTAATATAAGTGAGATCAGTGGCAAAAGCTGTATGTTTTACCAGAGTTGTGGAGGCTTTTTATGTCACTCAAGTCAAAATGTACAATTTTATGAACGTCCATGACAACTCCTTCACTCCATGCTACAACTCTCCAAATCCTCAGGTGTACCTACACAGTGTTACCTCCTCCTTTTAAGGACAGATGCATGCATGCAGTGGGGGGCCATGAATTAAAATGAGGAAAATGGTATTCCAGTACAACACAAATTTACACTAGAAAGGTGCTATATTGCATGCCCCATGTACACTCGACTGGCAGTTCTCAAAATTTCCCGTATATTTCTCTTTCTCCTTATTTCACAAACATCATCACTGAGAAAGGAGGAGAACAGCTGAAGCCAAGAAGAGCATCCAGGTCTTTTAACTTGCTTTTCATTTCTTCAATTTTCCTTATTTTTCAATAATTCATTCAGTGTGATCTGTGCTTGACAACCACTGCACCATCTACATATAGAAACACTGATTTCAGTCAATGAGGAAAAGTATGAACTTATCAATTTTTAGGTCCAAAGTCTGGTGACAGTGAGGGCTAGAGAGGGCAAGATTTGAATCTTATTTAGTTATTTCCTTGGCCTTGGACTCTGGTGTTTTCTGTAATGTCATTCTCCTTTTCTGTCAGCAATGGTTGGCTTTCTCTGTCAGCTATTGAAATCAGAGCATCTTTTCCTATTCCAGCTGGCATTTGCCAAAGGTACATGAAATGCAAATGGATATACAGAAGAATGCTTTCATTTGTAGTTACGTCAAGTGGAGATGTAACACTAGAAACATAAGGGTTTTTGTTGATGCAAGGACCACCAGGCACTGAGCACTGGAATTTTGCTCAGAGGAAGCAAGCCAGATGGGAAGAGAAAAGAAATCCCCAGCTTTCAAGTGTCACATCATCACAGGTGAGTCTAAAGAATGAGAAGCAGCATCTTCTTCTAGTCCATTAGTGCCTCTGCACATAGAATACTTTGATGACATTATCTTCATTTAATCAATTTTTAGATGAAATTATGAAAAAGTAACTTGGTGTGCCTCCCTACACTGAGTTCATATCAGGTTCTATGAGGTCAAGATTGCAGGGCCCCACTACAATCTCCCTTCTGTGCTCACAAGCATAGGAGATTTAAAGTGCCAGCAAGGGCAAGATAGGGAAGGAGAGTGAACTATGGAACTACTACTGACATTTTTCTCATTTTGCATTGCAGACAATAAGTCCATGAGTGTTGTGGATGACTGGAATAATCCTCTGCATGGGAAGTTTCCTAAGGAAAAAGGATTTCACTTGGTACTATTATAGTTGCCTTGGTTTAAAGCAGAGATGAATTCAGGACTGTAGATTTTATGCTAATCATCCTTGTACTCCAGTCAATACAGAAGGAACAGATTGGATTATCATCAGAAAAGCTCATGTGGTTCGATTCACCTGAAGTGATACTCATTGTTTGTTCAGAATTAGACTGATGAAAAAGAAGGTTGATTGGACAAAACCTCTTTTCAAATTCTATGGCTTGGGAATCCAGTTTAACTGATTTTTCCAGATGTGTCAAAATAAATTTGAAAGAAAATACTTATAACTACTAAAATAACTATTGCTATTTCATGTGGTTATGAAGCAATCACAGTGATACGCCTTTAAAATTTTTCTTATTGCTTTAAGCATCCATCTAGATGCTGTGAAGTATTTGCTTATCTAATATCAAAACACTTGTTAAGTTTTCTACCCTTCCTTCTCTTGTCTGCTTTTCGTTATGTAGAGTAACACTACCTAAAATATTTAAAGTGTTTTGGAAACATACAGCATGACTTGATTTTTGGTGACAACTGCCTTTATGTTTGCTGATGTGCTCCTGTTCATAGTAGTTGGAATTTTTTTGAAGCTGATCATTGTTTTTCAAAATGTTCACCTTTGGAGATAGCAATTTCAGAACTAAGCTTTTGTTGATATTTGAGTATGAATCATCTTTGGAATATCCGAGGAGAGTATTGGCTTCTCTAGTTTTAAGTTAAGGTGGAATTAAATAGCAAAGAACAATTCATTCATTGCAAAAAGAAAACCTTTATGTAATGCATGGTAGTGATAGCTAGTGAAACAGGCAGAACTGTGATAGTTACAGATAGTTATAAGTTTCTTTTTCCATTCTTCTGTGCTGAAATCATAAATTAACTTTTAAGATATTTTTCTTGCAGAATGTATTGGGTTTTGTAGATCTTAAGAAATAGTATCTACTAACATAAAAGATGATTTTCTTAGTGATTCAAGAAAATGTTGCACATAGGCACATACTAAGGATTTTGAAAAGCTGTTCTATACCTTATACAGCTTGATGAATACAGTTGTAATGAATGATACATAATGCATGCAGATTTGAGGTTTGTTTCCTGTTTCGTATAAATACGTTGACCACTTGACTGTCTATTTTACAATTTTCTGTGATACATTTGTATTGTATGTTGAGAAAAATGAGTCTTTTAAGATGAAAGTCTGGCTTGATTTTCATACAACAGTAACAATGACATGAAGAAAGGGATACAAAAATGCAGATCTTTTGAATATAATGAGAACAGGCTACATTTGTATTATTTCCTGTGCTTAAGTTTCATTACAGTAATTTTCCCAATGAATACATTGCACAGTATGCTATTTCCTCTTCTCATTACCATCTTTGTCATGGAGAAGAAGTTATAGAATCTTAATGATTCAGTTATTTAAACCTTTTTGATAGTCTCTGTATTTTGAATGACCTCTCTGTTTCACCTTTTCCCTAAGGTTACTGAGCTTGAGAATAGGAATTACTTTCAAATCAAATTACTCAACAATGAAAAGGGCAAGGTAGTTTAGACTGCTATTATCACAATTACAGAGATTCTAGAAAGGATGAGAAGAGGGAAAAAAATAAAAGAAAGCAGAGTCTGAATCTTTCACTAGATCTTTACTACAAAGCAGTGGTAATTATTGTATGCCAGTGCAATGCAAAGCTCACTGAAAATCATAGATCCCTATATCCCAGTGCTAAGAGATTGCTTCAGGTGATATCATATTGGAGTATTGTTGGCTTTGCTGTCAAAAATCTGAACACTCTACAATCCAAAACATGGGTGGTCACTGACACCGTGATATCTGAATTTGATATATTTCAGGAATGATAGTTTACGGGACTTCTCTGTGTTCAAATGGGAGGAGAAAAACAGATCTCTCTACATTAGGATTCCAGGCGCTCACTGGTGAAGTGGATTGGAAATTGCTTGGGATCCATAGGTCTTGGGGGAAAACTGATACGGGAGAGTACCCGGCAAAAAGTAAACATTTATGACATGACGTGAAGTTGCCCCACAGTGTGACTCTGCCAGCCAAATAATTTTCACCATTTAAAAGCATGACTGAGTAGCCTGTGGTGCTTCACAGACATCTGAGATTCTCAACTGAGAATATTAAATGATAAAAGCCAAGATTAAGGATTCAGTACTTGCCAGTATCATTAGGATCCTGAATGTGTTCACTGATCATTCTAAATGGTAAATCCACATCAGAGGCATATGCCCTGTACTTTCTATAATGTTCATTTTTCTACACTGAGCAGGAAACTGCATGAGAGATTCATGAGAAGTGCATGAAGATCAAATATAGGCAAAGGATTTATCTGCAAAGAATTTTTATAGTACAGGGAAGCTATATTTACACACATTCTCCAGTCTTTATTTGAATAAATAAAGTGGTGTCACGAGACATGCTGCAATACTGATAATGAGTTTTATACTCATTCATCCTGAAAAGTTTCAATAGATATAGTTTGCCTATCAAATGGATTTAAAATTGTATTGTCACTGACTTGCTTTCTGCAATGATTGCTTTTGTATTGCAGCTCCATGCCTCAATAGACACTTAGATTGTCTATATCTGCCACATTGTTCACGAGTCTCCCTATAACCTGTAATAAGCAACCCTTCATTTTAATACTAAAACTCAACATATGCTCCTACAATGATTATTAACTTAGGGAAATGGCAGCCAAAATGATATTTTGCTTTCTATTCTCTATTCTTTCCATGTACATTGCATGACATGCAACAGTCTACTTAGTTTAACAACTCAGCATAGTCAAAAGAAGGGATATTGTGGGTACAGTTGCAGACATTTCCATGGTTCTTATTACCATGCTACGCACAACTATAATAATAAACATTGGCTACACTTGGCTTAGCTGTTATTTGAAATTCGTATGATCTGAATCCTAATTTTCAGGACAAAGTATGACTTTAACTTAATACATCTTTTAGGCATGTAATCTATTTAAAACACATTACCTTAAGAATGAGTGCTAAATGTTCTGCTAGATTAGTGTTTTAAGACTTGGTTAAATACATTGTCTGAATTTTATCAGAAGTGAATCAAACTCTGCAATTCTGAATGTAAATTCCTCTTTTTACTTTTTCTAGTTGAAGTTATTTTAAATCATTTCAGCTTGGTAAAGGCTACTGAAATAACTGCTAGATTAATGTGTGTATGGACACATATGTTTTACTGGTCCCTTCTCTCATCTTCCTATAACCACTGAAATTTTTGGCCTATTCCAAACAGTCTGAAAGAAAAACAGTAGTCTCAGAGATAGATTTCCAAATACTTTGTGAAAGATGTAGCTGAGTGGAGAAAGCTGGATTCAAAAACAAAACAAAACAAAACAAAACAAAAAACCAAAAAACAAACAAACAAAAAAGCTACAGTTTGAGTCCTAATAACAGATCAAATAACAGAGAACCCAATTATAAAACCTAAATCCACAGGGAATCATCGATTTCTATTGCTACTTTTTTTTGGTATGTTCTTTAGTTGAGTTCCAAGGATGACAACAGTTTCTTCTGGGAGATGTTGGCATGGTGATGGCAGGTGCTTTCTATTTAGAGTTTTGCAACAAAAATAGTGTATTTTAGTTCAGTGTGATGGAATATATCGGTGCACTGTGCCTATGTTCTGGAAATGCTTTACTAGGGATGAGATGTGATAGGGACAACGAAGGAAAAGAGGAAAATCTTAGACTGAGCTAAGACAGTGAATTCACTGAATTGCTTTGTTGATTTGTTACTTAGTTATCATTTAATAATTTCATAACATTTTATAAAGGTTAATTATGCCTCGTATTTTATGCTTCAGTTCTCACTTGCTTCCTCTCTGTCAAGAAGGAAAAAAAGATACAGGGAGATTAAATAGATGACTGAAGGCTCTGCTTCAAGTCTCTGTTATATCTCCAAAGTTCTCTAAGCAAGGTACATAGGTACCAGAAACACTGCAGTCATTCTAATTAAATGGTCTTTTAAAGACTAAATTACCCTTGGCAAGTACATTATATATATTGTAGATATATCCTTAGTCAGGATAATGATAAAACTCTGATTCCAGTATATATATTTAAGGTGACACTCTGGAATTTTGCCATTTCTTTAAAATATGACCAGATTTCACTTGTAATCCTTGAGAATACACTAGTTTATTGTGCTAGATTTTGGACATGGTCTTATAAATACTTATAGTGTAAGAAACTCAACTCAACTCTGACTCTTCTTTTAAATAAAGTTAAAATTTAATGAAAGAACTCTATACACTGAAATGGAAGCATGGAATAGCAACCATTTATTTCCAATTTTAATACTTTGTAGGGCTATGCTAGCTTCACAATACCCCAGTACATTTAAAGAACTAATTAGAGCATATTTATTTGTAGTCGGCAGAAAAACTACTTACATTTCTCTTTGTGGTCACTGTCTTCTGATTTCAGTATGCTTCTAAGCATCTACTGAAACACCCAATAATTGAGTTTTAATATTGGGAAAATATATTCATGTTTAGGAAAGAAAGATTATGCACCCTAGTCCTCTTTATGGATCCCTCTAAAATAGTGGCTTTAAAGATTCCTGAAAAGACCAGGAAATTAGAAGGATATGAAAGAATCACTATGGAGAAAGATTTGTTTTTCCGAATTAATATGATGAAGGAACGTTTATCATTTCTCACTCTTTGTTTTCGACCCAAACTAAATTCAATCATCCATTTAAGTCACACTTCAGGATTTGCATTTGGGTTTGATGGCAATAATAAAGTGAGATAAATTAAATTAATATTCTTCTTGATACAATTAGTTTAATAACTTTTCCATTTCCATTCTCTTTTTATCTGCTTTATCAGAATTCGATAACATACTACGGTAAACCAGTGCTTCAATAAACTTCTCTCTGTGCCCAGCATGAAGAGATTAGGATTTCTTTTATTGCTCAGATTGTCATATCTTGCCTTATATAGCACCTTTTATTGCAAAAGGAAGCCAAGCGCTTTGATATAAAGAAGAATGACATTTCTCAGAGTTGATATGTGTGTGCTTCTGTGGTGAAACAGAAACCTTTTTCACAGTCACCAGCAAGTGCAAAGTCCTACATTCAAGTGCAAGGTACTGCATCTGGGTTGGGGCAAGTGCAAGCACAGATACAGACTGGGTGGAGAATGACTTGAGAGCAGCCCCGAGGAGAAGGATTTGGGAGTGTCAGTTGATGAAAGATTCAGCATGAGTCAGCAGTTTGTTCTTGCAGCCCAGAAGGCTAACTGTATCCTGGGTTGCATCAAGAGAAACGTGACCAGCAGTTCGAGGGAGGTGATTCTGCCCCTCTACTCTGCTCTCATGAGACCTGGAGTATTGCATTGGGTCCTGGAGGCTCCAACGCAAGAAGTACGTGGAACTGATGGAGCAGGTCCAGAGGAGGGCTGTGAAAATGATCAGAGGACTGGAGTGCCTCGCCTACAGGGACAGACTGAGAGAGCTGGGGCTCTTCAGCCTTGAGAAGAGAATGCTCCGGGCTGGACTTTACAGCAGCCTTCTAGTTTCTGAAGGGGGCCTACAGGAAAGCTGGGGAGGAACTTTTTATAAGGTCAGGTAGCAACAGGATGAGGTGAAATGGTTTTAAACTGGAAGAGGGTAAATTTAGACTAGATATGAGGAAAAAAATCTTTACTGTGAGGGTGGTGAGACACTAGAACAGGTTGCCCAGTGAGGTTGTGAATGCCTCCTCCCTGGAAGCATTCAAGGCCAGGCTGGATGGGGCTCTGAGCAACCTGGTCCAGAGGGAGGTGTCCCTGCCTATAGCAGGGGGTTGGAACTAGGTGATCTTAAAGATCCCTTCCAACACAAACCATTTTATGATTCTATGATTCCATTAAGACAGAATGCTCTGAGAAACTGGAGAGGGGTGTAACAGCCTTGCTGGAGTCCTGGGACCTCCATGACACACAGGGCATGTACACAAATGCAGATACATGTGTACTCATGTATATTCAAGGTTTTGATACTTATAAACCACACAAAGAGGTTTTCTGCTTTTGTAGCCTGAGTATTTTGGCTTTAGCTGGATGGAACATAGATTATCTGCAGAATGAAATTTTCACTTTGACATGGGGTCACTGAACAGGATAGGACTACAGTGCTCTGATGCTACTGTTGCATCCATTGCCAATAAACTGCGGCCTCTGTGCATTCTGAGTGATGGAGTTGCCATGTTCAAGTGAAGGCACATCCCACACCCTCCAGGATGACCTTCTATGCTAGGTGACATGAAGAATTTTTCTGACATGTTGCTACTATTTCTCAGTGCAAGTCAAATATCATTTTTATACATAAGTATATATACAAACACTCCTTTTTTCTTTCTTTCTTTTTTTTCTTCTTTTTTTTCCCCTGAGTAATTGACTTCTTTCCCTTTTAGTTTCTGCAGGACTTGAAAACCCAGCTAAGATGTTCCTCTTGGCAGTAAGAACAGATTTCTGTGGGAGCTGGGCAGTAGTAATTGAATTGGGTCAGCATCTATTAACACTGACAGTTTAAGCCACTGTGTTCATAATTGTCCTCTGTGTGTTTACAGAAAAGATGAATATATACACACACAAACCTTTCAAGCCCATGTGTGGGCTGCTTAATAGTTTATCAAGTGTTATCAGCTAGTGTAGTCCTCCCACTTATCCTTGCTACTACTGCCAAGTGTGCCTGGAGCAATTTTTAGTGGAAGAGTTATTCATTATGTGAATAGCCAGTGCTTTGGTTCTCAAGGCCATGTCAGGTGCACTGGAAGGCAAAGAAAACATTTCAGGGAAAGCATTTCAGCCTCTTGCTCCGTACCAGGCTTCTACATGACCCTGGTCAAATCTTTTATATCTAGCTTTCCATATGAACTAAGTTCATAGGCCTGGATCTGTAACAGGACTGGCTCTGGGAGTAGAGGTGTCAAATGTAAGTTGGAAGCCCAAAATGTGTAGAAAGGTGAGACCCTCAGACACGGACTACTTTTGTTTGTGTTCCATGAAGAACAGATAATTAAATCATTTTCTTTGAAAGTACAGTGAAAGAATGTGAAGGGCAACAGTGTCCTGCTTTTATGTGGTGGTTTAGAGGTGAAATCCTTCAATCGAGGAGAAGACCTGGGTAAATAAACTTTGTATGTGTTTCTAACTTTATATTTTGATAATATTCTGCTGAAATAGTTTTGATTTCATCGAGGCCTAGAAGATGAGCTCTCCTGAGGAAGCCCTGACAGGCTGTTTACTCTGAACAACTCTGCTACATCTGAAGCAAAATGCATTCAGCCTTTGCAAAAGAGCATAAGCATACAAATAATGAAAGAAATTGGAAACAAATAAGATTTGTAGATATAAAAAGAAAAAAAAAAAAGAACAACTGAAACAAATTCTACCCTTTAAGATTTTTAAAGAGTCACTGATATTTTGGTTAAGGTTTCTCAGGACTTGTGGGCTCTCTATCAGAACTTCTTTCTCAAACTGTTCTTTTAGTTACTTCTGTTTGAGGGTTGCTTGTAAAATCTCTTTTTGAATACCTTCTTCTAGCCTTTCTCAATGATGTTTTCATTCTACATCCCTTTTTTTAAACTTGTTGCTCGAAGTTATTAAGAGTTAAGAGCTTGGGTGGTGACTTCCTTTGTCATCCTGGGGAGAAGCTGCACACCGACCCAAGGAATTAGTTCTGTCCATCAAACGTGTCTGTTCTCTCTGCATAAATTTCTTCTATGTTGAAAACTACAGTCATAAACAGAATTAATAAATTAATGCAAATTTGAAAGTCTACAAAAATATTCTCCAGGCCATCACACAAGACTAAAAATTAGAATACAAAGAGTTGTCAAAACTCTCCATAACTTGATAATTGATCCTAGAATAAACCCTAGGCTCCCTTCAAGATCAAGTACCACACCTATTTGCTAAAATATATTCAAAGGAATATATCTTGTTTTTACATGTATTTTAAAACTTCAACAAATTAAAAATGCTTGAGTCTGAAGGAAAAAAATGATATAAAAGAATTACATTGAACAATGAGTTTTTCTTATCCTAACAGAGTGACTTATCTCAGTTAGACATTTGCCCAAAAGCAGTAATTTAATATCTATCAATTACTTCACAATTTTTGGTTGTTCAAAGTAAAACTGTTTCACAAAATGAGGAACGGCTTGATTTGTTGCTCCGATATTTTTCCTGAAGAGGTACACTGCTCTCAGATAGGTCTTTTTGAATCTGTTGGCCTATACACAGACTTTGGTGAGCCTCAATGGGCTGAGAACATCAGTGGATCAATGTGAAAGTTATTTTGGTTTGGATGGTACTCTTTTCAGACTTGGCTAAATGAATTTCCTATTTACTTGGCACTGCCTAAGAACATGGATACTTTGGCACTTGTGGATCTGTAGTGCAATATAACTACGTATGTGTTGTTACTTGGTCATAGATGAGATTTTTTTTTACTTAATAACAATTACAGTTCTCTCTGAAACTGCTGAGCATGACTAGCACTGTTTCTTAAAGTAAATGAGAGCAGTTAAGTGATAGTAGGCAATAAAGAGGGAACACAATGAGTTTGCTACTGTGGACACTGACAGCAGATTCCGGCAGCTCCAAATTTCTGGGAAACATGCTCAGAGCCTAAGGTTCAAATGAATAGAAATGAGAATCAATAACTGTGAGAAAAACAAGCAGAAAGGACCAGAAAAAATAGGAGACAAAGAAATATCTGTGGCATGACTGAAGGAAAACCAAAGGAAAAAGCAGCAATGCTGGGGCAGAATGATTGCTAAAAAGGCAGATTTAGGATGCTGAAAGAAAAAAAATAACATTCTATTGCTTGTTCCTGCTGCATCAGGGATTTATGCTTGTTCCTGGTAAAGAAAATGGGTTGTACCAGGGCAATCACAGACTCTGTCATCAATTTATCCCCCTAACAAAACAATTCAGAAAACCCCAAATATCTGGTTAACTACCTGGATAAAAAGAATAAGGTTATAAAGAAAAGAACAATGTTTCCAGCTGTGGAATTTGCTAGATAGGCTGTGAAGTGTGTTGTTCAGCTGAGTTTTGCATAAGAAATACATTTATGTTGCATTTCTAATGCAAATTGCCTGTATTTCACATGGACAGAATGAATCCTTTCTGGCTCGATCTTCAGCTTTTCAAATCAATAGAAGGACTCTAATATATTTTCAATAGACTTTGGAGCAGGCTCTTCCTTCCATACACTCAAAATGACTTACAATCAATTTATGGCAAAAATCCTCTCCAGAAAGCCTGAAAACTACAAATATGCAGTTTCATGGGAAGCTAACATCGGTTGCCTAAAAATAGACTCAATTTCAATATACTGATCCAGATGCCTGCCTGTGAAGAATTTACTCCCTGTGCAAATGCTATCTAGCTTTTAGTAGCTTGAACAAAAGAGGCAGAAGACTATGTTTAAGGAAGAGATGCCAAGTGCCTCTTTCTATCAAATGTTCTCTACACCAAAATGGAAGTACTCAAGAGGTTCATTTTGATGACATGTTATTTCTTTCTCCATCCCTACAAGTAACTTGTCAGGTGACTGATATCAGAAGTATTGCGGAGAAGTGGATCAGCCACTTACATTCATACAGATGGGTCTGTAAAGAACCTTTTTATATAGTCTAGTTCTAATGCAGTGAATGCAGTGACCTTTTTTTTTTTTTTTTTTTTTTCTGGCTATATCTCTACCTTGGATTTTGGGAGAATTTGCAACTTCTGGCTGCAGAGGCACATTCTGGGAGAGTCCTGTTTCGTTGAGCTAAAACTTGGGAGAAATACTTCTCTTCCTTTGTGTCCACACAATAAATATGCACATACACTGGCTGAAAGTGGGGACACAATTTGCACCAGGAGGTCTGCATGTCTGAACCATTAGGATATGAAGGGAGCAGATGTTTTGCAGAGTTCAGATCTCCAATATTACAGACTCATGACACTACATGGAGGAACAGAGCATGTATATTAATTCCCTTGCATCTCTAGGGGAAGTGCCAGGAGTATAAGAAGGGGATGGCCTGAGAGATTCAATGAACAGAGTGGGCTGAAAGAAAAATATGGAATCACAAATCCAAAAGGGCACAGAACATTTTGAAGTTCAAAAGTATGATATGAAGAAAGGAGGTTATGTATTGTTCTGAGAGGCATCTGGGGGAGTAAGAGGAAGAGCAGTGGGCAAATCATAGTAGAAAACTACCTAGAGCAATGAATATGAATAGAAAGGGAGAAATACATGAATATGAAGGATTGGTATTCTGCTTTAGGAGCTCATAACTTAGCACTGTGCACCTGACTCTTTGCAATGTGAAATAAGGGAGTTTGGGGAGTCCTGATTGAGGTTGAGGGAGGTCATGGAGGTCTTATGTTTCAATAATGCTTTTCTTTGCTATGTTAGCTAAAGGCCATCACACTGCATCCATACTATGAACAGGCTGATGGGACAGCAGGAAAATTGGTAGAGATACTGATTAAAGAGTGCCTGGAACATTTAACAATACCATATTTAACTTTGTAATAATGTTGCTATCAATCCTAGGGTGAACAGGAAAAAGGACAAAAGTCCCTTTTCACAATTTACAATCTGTGGTAGCGGCCATGAGGTAGAGCAACACTTCTCACAGCATCAGAAAAATTCAGAGCAGAGTCACCCCTCCTATGAATGAAAGAGAGAATGATGATTTTCACCGAGAAATACTGGCCCCAAGGACTTGCCACCAAGGGTACTTGGCCAGATTCCCTAGCTTCAGTCCTCTAGGAGAACAGAACCCAGCAAGGGAGGTGTCCAGAATGATAACAAGAACTGTGAAGGTACCATATGCTCACTGGTGTACCCAACAGTGCAGCTCATGAGAAATCTGTGCTCTGTAAGCTGATGGAGAGACCTTTCTTATCTCCCGTAAATGATAGGAAGACACTTCATCTCTTTTCCTTTTATTTTGCTAATATAAGCCACAGGTTTCTTAAATTTCTGAACCCAAGAAAATAAGGCAGAAAGATATCCAGGCGTTTGTATATCACTGCAAATGCTGCCAGCATCCTGCTGCTACAGACAGGGATTTCAGTGAATTGGTGGAGAACTGAGCCAGCACCTACTGTAAATGCACCTGACAGCACAAACTGCTTATGATCGTGTCCTTCCTTCTCTCTCTCTCTCACTCTATTTCTAAACACTCCTCACCATCTCCACCAAATGTTGATGAAGAATTTTCACAGTTTACATCCTCAGTCCTCCAGACTGTGGGAGAAGTGCATGGGGAGATCACTCCCAGCTGACAGACTGGGTGCTCCCCAGCATTTCTAGACTTCCTGCTGTAGAACTGGAACCTGCAACAGGCAGATGATGTTTCACTTAGGCTGGGGTCTTACACCAAAGTGAATGGAGTAAAGGCAACTAGAGAAAAATATAAAATGCACGTATAATAACTATGGATTTATACAAGGTGAAGATTATTCTGAATATCCCTTGTTTTGTTAGAGTACAAAAATTGTAACAGGGTTTTTTGTTTTTTGTTTTTTTTTTTTTGTTTTTTGTTTTTTGTTTTGTTTTTAAGTCAACAAGAACATAGATCCTAGGAAAGAAATACATGAGAAAATGTTTTTTTTTAATTATTATTTTTACTGTTATTTTCACATTTCAGCCCTAAATCTGTTGCTTCTAGGCAGTGAGTGAATCCTGGCACGTGCTACCCTGTGAGTGCATGCTATGATGCTGATAGTTCAGCTCTGGACTTCTCCTTTGTTCCAGACCAGATGTTCTGCTTCTCCCTGGTAATGGTTAACATGGCACTACCTCATTATACACCTCTCTCTGGAAATTATGCCAGTGCTACTTCAGAAGCAGCCAAGAGCCGTGCTGAATCAATGAGACAGCTGGCATCCTCCCTGGGGACAGAGTGCTTTACCTTTTGGATTCAGGCAGTCACTATGAGCTGAGATCCAGGACGCCGTGAATGATTTTTCGTAGACAGGTGAGAACAAAAGAGCTTTGAAAACCTAATTCAATAGAATCTGGGAACATGGGGGTCTACTGATTAAAAAAAAAAAAAATACACACACATCGTCCAGTTGCATTTTCATCTTAATTGATTTTTGTATGAGATGGAAGAGTGAATTCTGTCAAACAAAAGACTCCATAGAAATCTTTTCTTTACCTACCAGTAAGTAAGTAGATTTTTGCATACACAACAGCTGTGTTGTGTTTGCAAAAATCAAATAATTCCTGAATAAAGCTCACAAACTGTAAATTGATCTCTTTGATCTTGTCCATAACATATGCTAATCCTCAAATATCCAGGGAAGTAGAGGATGAGATAATGCAAACAAAATAAACACCTGGTTAATATAAACATTTGTAAATTGAGGTTTGAGGCCAGCTCACTGTTAGTATATTTACTTTTGGGGAAAAAAAAAAAAAAAAAAAGAACTCAAGACTTTAAAAGGAGAGTTTAAACAGGAAGAATTTGGCTTTGTTCAGTGAAGTCTCATTAAACTGCAAGTTGGAAAATTCTGAAAATAAATGAAAATTGGCTGCACTTAATTTTCTCCTTCCAGTAAGTATACCTACTTTCACAGGATGTACTTGATAAAACCCATCATAAGAAAAGCATTTGGTTTCTACAAAGACTGTATGACTAAAGTAGACTGCAGGATTCTCAAGATAATCCCTAACACTACATACAAGACTTCCTGGCTGATTCACATCAACTGGTTCGAGCCATCCTAAGAGCACTCTGTGCATTGTGCTACTCCCCTTACCTCTCACTCTGAATTTATTTAGGAACATAAAGTTGAGAATTTGTCTTTATTGCTACTTAAATGACTCTTGATCACGTTGGATGCTCCAAAAACAGTGATTAATAATAGTCGTTTCTTCTTCCAGGAGAGAAGGTCTCTAACATAACTAGCTATGTTTCTGATGTCTCCCTCTGCCAGGGCTGCATGGAACAGCATGCCCTATTTTGCTAAGTTTGTTGAAATTCATGTTAACATCTGATTTTAAGAACATTTGCTCATTTCACCCCAAGGGGTTAATTTTTCTTGAATGGCCAGTGTCCAAATCTAGAAAACTCAATGCAATAGGGATGAAAGTGTAAAGTACCAATGAAATCTGGGCTTCTGCCATCGTTTTCATCAGCAAATGCACTGCCTGTGTGATTGCTGACAGAGATCTCTCTGTGTTTCTTTCTTTCCTGACTTTGGTATTCAAAGCAAGTGCTGATTTTGCTGAATAGAAAGAAATACAGCTGAGTCACATGTCTTGAAAGTGGCTGCAGGATAAGACCTGGAACTGCATTAATATGACAGCCATCCTTCACAATAGTTTTTCTGCATCCTGTAGAGATCCTGCCTGGCAGAGAAAGCTATTTCCTCTGAAGAAGAGCACTGTGGTTGGTTTTTCTTTCCTGCCTGGATTATCTCCCAGCTGCTTTTATTTTGCTTAATCAAAACCAACTTCTGCTCAGAAATGAAGAAGGAAACTTAAATCTCAGAAAAATGATGTCATTTGTTAATTTCATACAATGCCCATTAATTCCTTGCAAGTATGTAGGTCATCAGTATACCCATGGTGCTTTTTATCTCAATCTTTTTCAAAAAAAAAGAAAAAAAAGAAAAAAAAAGGCTTAAACTTTGCAACATTCCTGTGAGGCAGGTAAATCTTTTCATAAAAGGATTATTTCACCAGTTACTGACATACAGGCACCTCCGGGGTGAAACACTGTGGTTGTTTAACTGCCTGTAGCCACACAGCACAAGAAGTGAGGGGACAGGAAATGAAAACCATCCAATCCAATTTAATTTTAAGGAGCAAATAGATAGGCAGAACGTAAGGTTCACAGCTGGGATTTCACCAGAGTAGAGGAAATAATACACCTTACGGATAAGTGGCATAGTATCTTCAGTGATTGCAAATAGCAGGCTCTCAGTTTTAATATGCTATCTGAAAGACAGAATCCTCTGCAGATCATGGCTTCCCACATTATCCTGAGATAGCAGCCTGAGAATTAGTGTCAGAGGGGAAGATGCAAGCTACCAAGTCACCATTTTTCCCCTTGGAGGAATCTAGATATTTCTTAGAGGTTCGCTATGCAAATACTGCCCAAGTGCTGCTGATGAGTTATGACAGTACTGCAATGCAAAGTAGCAGAATGTAGCAGATGCTTGAAAGTGCCATTGCAGAAATATGCCAGAGGAAAGACTGTCTTCCAAAAAAGTTTATTCCTTTTCCCTAGAGTCTCACAATCCATATCTACCTGTTTATTCATGATTCTGTAGTGATTAGAAATGTTTAGGTATTGTAGCATCATTTGGACAATTCTCCTCATCTGGACAAGCACTGCTGCCCTCAAGGTATCATCCTCATCCAGTCAGAAACTGCACATTACAGCCCTGAAGAGGACCAAAGGTGTTAAGCAAAATGTAAAGTGGTAACCATGGGGACAAAAATACATGTCTTGCTCGTGTTTGATTGTAGGAGAAGAAACTGGAAGGAAGGAAGATGAGAGCAAAGATTAAACACTTGCTGTATTCATGCTGCACTTGTCTTTTTTGAGAGATACTGTGGAGGTGCGGCTGCAGAGCAATTACTCAGTGCTGCCAAGGAGAGCAGCAGCTGTGCAAAGCTTGTCTGATAGGAAGGGCCTGGCTGGTGGCGGTGGGGTGGGACAGGGCAGAGAGCAGCAGCACCAAGTGAAATCCTGCCCTGATTACAGGCAGAGGTGTTTGCTTTCAAGAAAATTGGGATTTCAGTCAAGATGTACTTTTGTGGGTGAGAAATGAGAAGGCAGGATATCTTATTCTTAATTGCATCCTTGCATACTTGTCTTCTACTGGAAGTGTGTTTGACTTCTTCAGCTCTGAAAGATATGATCTGTCAATAAGTGGAAAGTGTTTTGAAGGAAAATCAAGCGTTTTTTTTTTCAGCAAACAATTCCTTGGGAACTGCAACAACTATGTTCTGAGCTTGTACTACCTCTTTTTCTGCACTCCTCTTCCATAAATCATGCATTTATTTCTGACTTCCTGAGCAAACCTAAGCGATCTACTGCTCTGTGTACAGGTGGCCTTCAAGCCTCCCACATCAGGATGCAGCTATTTGCCATTCTTCCCAGTATGTGTTTCTTAGGTCAGAAAATCTGCTGTCTGCAGGATATCGTGATGAGAACACATACGTTGTATCTCATGTGCAGCTTCTATGTGTTTCCAACAGGAAGAATTTCTTTTTAAAAATCAAATTCAGCCTTGCTTTGTATGGCTAGGGCACAAAGCTCTCAAACGCTTTGCAGTTTAAAGAGGACAACAACACCGATAACTGCAGAAATTTCAAATAGATATTGATTTCTGAATTGCATAGAAAAGAACCAGTGTTATTTATTTCCTGAACTAAAGGAGTAGAAACTGAAATACCCATTGGGTAATGAAAACAAAGACTTCTGAGGACTTAGGCAGAAAAACATCGACCAAGATAATCTACACAGAGGGAGAACATTTAGTTTGAAGCCTTCACCTTACCTACAAAGTGAGAAAGAGATGGAGATGTGCCAGGAGTAGAAGAGGAGTGGTCCTGATAGCCTCAACACAGGAAGGAGCAGAGATGTAGCCCTGAAGCACAGATCTGGATACCCTGTTTACCATGTGGAGAGTCTAAGATTCAGAGTTTTCACAGGACTGCCAAAAAGTGAGAGCTAAAGATGTGGAAAATGATGTGTGCTATCCGTAATTCAGTTTCAGTGTTATATAATGGAACTTAGTTATGATATAATAGCAGCAGAAATATCACCAGAAACTGTCAATGTAAAAAAAAATTAACTTAGCTGTCTTTCCTTTTATCTCATAAATGCCAAAGTCTATCGTAGCATTCTCTATAAGATAGAATTCTTGTTTTGAGTTCATGATTTGATGCTTGGAGGGGATGCTTGAAATCCAGCATCTGAGATGGTGAGGAAGGAGTCATTTTGCATGAGGAACCTAAAATGATTTTGATGGAGTTTTGCAGAATACACAAAGCTTGTGTCTAATACAGATTAGTCAAGTGGCGCCTGGGCCCTGCGTGAATCAAATCTTCTCAGTTTCTTTGATGTATAGTCCCATCTCTTTCCCCTCTTTTCTACTATGTGAGCTACTTTATCTTCTAGTTTGTCTGGTACTTTGTTTACCTTCTTTATAGAGAGAGAAAAAAAAAAGGTCTGAGGACTCATTACTTTATCCCCAAGGCAACATTGGAATGAAGACAAGGGACATCACTGTTGAAAGATAGTAAAATGATGGGATGTAATGAGAAATACACTTAGGGAATGCCGTCTAAAGCTCATAGCCCTCTCAAGATAGTTGTAGCACAGAGCATCTTGCATTTGTCACAACCAATCATCCTAAAATCATTATGATATGTAAGAAACCAAGAGTTTTCAGTAATGCATATTTTATTATATTCTCTATGAGGAATACCAAAAAAAGTTCTGCAAAAGCAAAATAGATTTCTGATTAAGAACAATAAAAATTTAGAAAGTTAAAATAGGATTGTGGGTAATCTGAAATTTCACGTTATATAGGTGCGATAATTAGGACTAAACAGGCAGTTTAGAGCATATTGACCAATCATTAATTTAGGAGTTTTATAGATCACTTGTTACTACTTATTTTCTCCCAGATAATCACACATATACTCAAAGAAAGCCAAATGGGTGCTGTAATCAGAAGGTATGAAGTGGAAGAATGCTAAGACGTGGCAGCCTGACCTGAAAGGAGAAGACTCAACAGAGGAACTCCTAGAGTCAGACAGGGGGCTGGATTCAAATTTGCTGTCCTCTGCATCATTAGCTGAATTAACTCTGGGGCTGTATGCTTCAGGAGAGAACTCGGGATGCATCCAATGAAGGGTGCATTGACTTTCCTTCTGTACTCTGTGTGCTTCGGCACTGTGAATATGTGAGATAGTATCAAAGCATCCCTAGGAAAGCCCTGATGCTGTCAACCAAGAGGATGTAGAGACCCGGGACATAGACTGCTTTCAGTTGTTGTTCTGGTGTTTTGTGGAAGTGTGGATTGAACAGCTCAGCTTGACCTAGCCATAACCAGTAATGATCCAGGATGTCTCTTTCTGTATTTTTTACATAACTTCATGACACTGGAAAGCTACTAATGGTGTTCGATTATATTTGTCAGGACTGAGCATTTTACATCCATACAAAGATAACCAAGGGGTTTTGGGATCATTTCTGAGTTGGAAACATCATGGTAAGCTAAGCAAGGGATGAAAAAGAAGCACACAGGTTTCAGAAGGACAGAGAGGGTCTCACCACCCTTTCAGTATAGTACAGAAATAGCTAGCTGACACTATTAATTCATTTTATATAAGACACAAATACTAGTGACATTTTTGTGTTTTCATCCTATTATTATTCAGAGCCACACTACCCAGCAGCTGCAGCTTCCAGAGAGTCCAGCTGAGGCTCAGCACTATGAACTAATCTCACTGTACCTTCAGGCATCGTTTTAGCTCTCATTTTTTCAGCTTAGCTGAGACAAAAGTCTGTCTTCAGAGTCTGGCTCCTCTGCTTTATGTAGGCAGAAACATTCAAGCAAACTTAGAATCCCAGAACTGTGCAAGTAAGTGACAGGATCTGCACACATGGAGAAACCTGCTGTCCTGGCAGCCCCTCCTGCAGGATGGAAGAGGAGATGGGGTGCTTTCAGCAGACTTTGAGGCTCTGTCGCTGGGCCAGAGTAGGTGATAAGAGACTGCAATCTGCAGGTTGCCCTGGCTGGTCTGTGTATCCCCTCCCTCAGACAACATTTTACCTGCCAAGACTTTCACTTGTGTCCCTTCCCCACTCCTCTGCTCAGGCACCTATTTGATTAATCTTACCTACCAATACCTTGTGTTTTTACCGCTGAACTATCTACGAGGCAATACTGCCACTTGCACAACTTTCCAAAGACATTTGCAATGTTTTTTTCTTGCTATTTATACTCTTTTTTGCTCTCTTGCTTTCTTACTCTGTCTCACTGCTTTCTACGCTTGATCTTTTCTTTGAGCAGGACTGAAGCATTTGAAGCAGACACCTCAACAGCAGCCCCTGAGATGAGGTGCTACACTACAACTGAACCTATGCACACTTGCCCTCTCTCTGAGACTTTCTGCAGCAGTTTGGCCCACTTTCTTTCCATGGTTTCATATAATGACCAGCATCTCCAAGCCAACATCTCTCTTCAGTACAAGCATCATCAGAGATGTACTGCACACCCTCTAACATCTGTTGCCAAGCCTCTCACAGGTTGTCCTATCAGTAACAATGGATAGAAAAACTTGTTTTCTTGGGAACAGTGAAAAAACTCTTTCCCCTTGACTTCTTGCAGCTCTTTGTTGACAGCTGACAGTGTTCTAATGAACAGATAACTTTTTTTGAAAGGGCATACAGTAGCAGACACTTTCCTATCATTCACTATCTCTTTAAACATTTTGGCAGCAGTTCCATACATGCTCTAGTTTTTTCATTCACTTTTTATCCTGTTTCTTCTCGAGTAATGTCACTTTCATACAGCCTTTCACTAACAGCTTGTCTAGCATCAACTGATACACTGTAGTACAGTATTTCCATTTTCAAGAACCTGCTGCTGTAGATAATGGGAACCCTTTCATCAAACAGTATTCTTTTTCATCTTTTGTTAGTCATTGAATGTAGTCCAATGACCTGTTCACTTTCCTTTACAAAGAGCCTGTTTACAATCAGAGACCATTTCTTGCTTTCATCTCACTTGCTTCTTCCATTTTCAGTGCATTCCTTTGCAATGACTATGTCCCTTCACCTCTTATTGCTGAGCTGTTTCCTCTTCATTTAGAACCGGTCTCATATGGTCTCATATCTAATGTTTCTTTTCTTGTCACACATAGACAGCAGTGCGTACAACAGGATCATTGGGAAATTCAGAATTTTGGCTCTTCTCTTCCCAGTAGAAGAAAGCACAAAGTTAGGGCAAAAGAAGCTCAGCCAAAGTTATGCTACTGCTGCAGGTTACAGTTATAGTATTTGATACAGTGAGAATTTTTCAAATTCTTTTGCAATGGCCTCTCAAACATGCAATTTCAATTTTGCGTAAGTGATAAATACAGCTGTGACTTCTCACTTCTACTTTCAGTCGAAAGCCGTATGTTGGGTGAATCTTGGGTGGGAAAAAGGAGATTTCTGATTGAAGATCAGATCAGCATGCTGTTCCTGTAATTAACAGAGAAGAAAAACTCAGATCTTGTTTATAAATGCTTGAATGCCTTGAAACATAGGGATGTGCTGACAGCTGGGTATCCAGTGGGAATTTTGGGTAAGAAATTGATACAAATGGAGTCATTTTTCTCCAGGCCTTTTGCTAATGAGGACAATGGATGAGTGAAGTGGGCAATGCATAACTCCACAGGTATTTTATTTCTAGGTTTGCTTATTGGCAGTAAAACTTGGAACTGGGAACGTTGCCAGCAGTGCTACACAATAAGTATTAATCCAATAATCTATTATTCCTCTCCTGGAAGAGGCCAAACGCTAGATAAATTTGAGTTAGTGCTCCAACACTCAACTCTTTACCAGATTCAGACTGTTTGTCAAGGCATCCATTAATTTCGATGCCTACTGTGACATCTCTGTTTAAGTGAACAATGAATGATCCGAGCAATTGGGGGCCCTTAAGTGCTGGTGTGTTGTACAGTCAAAATAGGCATCAAGAGTAGGTAGGTGTACGGCTACAGTACTCAGCCACTGAAATCTCTGTGCTAAACAGTGAATGGGAAATTGTCTTGTCTGGAATTGGAATGGCAAAGGTATCCCTGATGTCTTTGTGCATTATATTCTTCATTTACTTTTAACTGAGCGGCTGAGGTGAGTCTCTCAGATGAATAGATCCCTGCCCCAGGGTGCTTGTAAAAAAAGCTTCTTATTTACATCAAGCAGCATGTGAACAATTCACTGCTGGAAGCACCTCAGCTGTGTTTGCAAATAACTGCTGCTCTCTGACAGCAAATGCTCTTGGTTCATTCCCTATATACATATGGTGATATTATGTACAACATAGATGCCTGTAATGAGCAAGGCCTTTACATTATTCCTGAGCTGGTGACTGCTTAACATTCACACTGGAGAAAGAGCAAACGGCTTTGGAGTTTGACCTTCAAGGTGATTTCAGGCTGGGATCTCAGATCATTTATATATTTTTTTAGAAAACAGCTTCTGATTTTGAGCATTAACTAATTTGAACTTTAAGACTAGCATTTATGTGTCTGATAGTGTATCTGAAAGCAGCATCAAGCAAAGAGTTGCCTAGATAGCCTCATTTAAAATCCACAATTAATGATTTCAGCATGTGAGAGGACACAGGAAATTGGTTTAATTCTCCCTAACTTTAGTTGCCTGGAATATTGGATCTAATCTATGTCAGACCTCCTTTCTGCAGCCGGTGGGAGAGAGATGGCATCTTCAAAGTACAATATGCTCTCACTAAAGCAGGAGCCTAATTGGTGCCAGGAAGCTAAATCAAATGTCAAAATGCTCTAGAGATTCGTGCCTTGGTTAGGCAAGAAGAATTGTCCTATGGAGTTTCTTGCCCCAGTCCTCTGACTGTGAAACCCAGACAGTGAGCGAAGTCTATGGGCCAAATCTTTCGTGGTTACACATAGATGTGATGAATTGTAAATCAGAAATGATAGCTATGGAAACACTGCCCAAATTAGATCCCTTTTGCGTATTTAGCTCTCTGTACTGATAAAGCTATTTAAGAGAGAAGGATCAGCTGAAAAGACACTCAGAGAGTAGAGGCTCCTAGTTCATGCCCAAAGAACATGGGGGGCTGTGAAGAATATGAAGCATTTTGCACTGTACCAAAATCTTTGGAAATTAGATCTATAGCATCATCCACCAGCACAGTGATGTTACTTAGGTTAGTTGATTTCAGCAAGTACAATCCGCAGCCTAACCTTGAGGTCGGAGCTGGTCCCAACTTTGTGAATAACTAGAGCTTGTTTTTCTACTGAAGTTAAAATATGTTCAATCCCATACATTTTCCAATTTACAATTCTCTTGTACAACCAAACTCCGCTTCAGCTATTGCTGTGAGAATAAGTCATTCAATATTTTTAATCTCTGCACATGCTGAATATTAAGACACGTTAACACCTCGTGCAGCTGATGGTGAAGAACTGTGCGCTATGTAACTCTGTATTTAAGGTCTGTTAAATATCACCATGTGGGTTTCACAGACATAATTATGCTTCCAACTCTGCCAATTATGTCTCCAGCTACATCCGGAAGGCTACACTTTTCAGAAAATTGCTTTTGCAAATGGTGCCATGTTTTCCATAAATAAGTAAACATATGAAATTCAGATGATACTGCATTGAAACCAAAGGGCAGATACGGTTTTGTCTGTAACACTCTTCACCAGGCTGTATGGTTACAGCAGGATTCCCAGCCTTCCTTTTGTGAGAAGACACCAGAGTCAATGTGGGATATGGAAGATTTCCTTTTGGGTTTCCAGTCATCTCTGCAGTGTCACAGAAGCATTTACTACAGAAATTACAAGAGCTGGATAGAGCAAACAGTGTGAAATCAATTTTGCTTGGGAATATAAGGTTTTACAGCACCCCAGGAAAATGTGATGTCATTTGTCCACACATGGACATTTTTTTTGTCTTAAACCATGAAGACTTGTGCAGACACATGTTTTCAGTTATCAGTCAGTCAGTAACTCTTACCTGCCTGTACCTGTCAGACACAGCTGGAGGCTTGCCTGGAGGAATACAAGCTGTCCCCCCGAAAACATGTTAAATGTGTGCATAATTTAAAGAGTGCTAGTAGTACCATCGATGCTTGGTACTGCTTAAGCGAGCAGGTAAAGTTGATGCTAAGGACCCCAGGTTATTCAGAAATCTAAAACCCTTTTTCACACACAGCTGTGCAAAAAAGATGACTCTTTCTGAGTGGGTCTGCAGAAACACTGCAGGGCTGCCCATCAGCACTGCTTGCAGGGTCCCTAGAAACCCCACAGGGATAGCAAGTAACTTGCAGCTAGGAATCTACAAAATCAAAGTGCTACTGCCAACCTGTTTTCTCAGATAGATAGTCACCAATTTTAAAACAAATTATTTTACTCCCTCACTCCTATGTACATGCACTGCTATGGTCTGGGTTCTGGAGGGCTGTGCTGTTCACCAGCTGCGTGCATTGCTGCAAACAAAAAACATAACACAAATTATAGTAAAATGATTTGTTTATTTATTTATTTTCTTTTGTTATTTTTTTAAAAGCTGCTGTATTTCCATAACATTCTTCTCTACCCACATATTTCTTCTTTTTTCCTTTGCGACTGTGGCTTTTGGGTTGAGGCCTGCATCCTGCTGTAGTGGATCTTCTCTTATACACTTTGCATTAGCAATTTCCTGCTTCACTGCTCCTCCACTATGAGACAAGCTTCAAGATTTAGTGAACGTATAGCGGAGTTGGATAAGAGCACTTCCATTTCCTTTTACAGAAATTGGCATCTCTTGCCTTCTGAGAGCCCTAGTCACTCAGAGACACCTAAACAGAAATTGCAACACAGAAAGGAAAGAGTAGCACCAGATTTTTTAACAACAGCGTCTAATTTTTTAAATTAAAAATTTTATTTTTTTATTTTTTAGGAATTTAAGAACAAACGAACTGATGTATTTGCATTCAAAAGAGGTCTTTTCAGTCACTGCTGTTCAGCAAAAAATCACCAGGGGTTCATTTTTGCTTTTGTTTTGCTTTTGTTTTAGCCCTCCTCTCTTGGGTAGGCGTCTACTTTTTGCAGTTCTGTTTTATGTGGGGAGGTATGGAGGAGAAGGTGGAGCCCTTCATCTCCTCCTGTTCTCTTCCAGTAATTTACTGCAGTTTTGTCTTTTCTCCTTTAATCTAGGTTTTAAGCATGCAGTGCTGTTCACAACCTTGAAGCCTTCTGGTTCAGCGAATCCCTTCTGAGCCACGGAGGCTTGTCCTGCCAAGGACTGGACACAGTGGTTCAAATGGTTTCTTCCAATCAGATTTTCTACTTCTGGGCAGCTGTAGTTTATGGGCCGCTAGACAGACAAAAGCTTTGTTTAGACCAAAAGTCTATCTCTGGATGGTAGTGCAGAAGGAAATTGTGTGAGAACAGAGTTTGCCAGTTTTAGGTATCCAGCAATTTAAACACTGGCTGACCTAGAGAGAGCAGCTGGACTATTGTCACTATTTAATAGCACGTAATGCCTCTATCTATCATAAAGTTGTCTCTCTTTCCACAATTTCAGATGTGTAACCCGCACATCCTTTGGTGATGTGCTCAGGAATTCACTTACATCTTGACCTCCACTTTCCTTTAATAATACTTCTTTCTCAGTTCACTGGATGAGAACTCTTGCATTGAGAAAAGTAGTACAAAAATCATTGCCTGCTTACTTTCTCTACATCATTCTCTTCCTTTGCTGTTGGTTTTACTAGCAGAGGAGCTTGGTTTTTAAAACTGCCCTTATGTGGAAACTGTAGCACAGCAGACCATTTGAGAGTGGTGTACTTACGATTTCTGACCTGTTCACTTCCTATCTTCAGAAAAATACTAAGCGTTTATTTGTCTCTACAATTTCCATGGATTGTTCAGCTAATAGATTCACTGGAAATTTCCACGCACCTCTTTCCTGCGTGGAAATGACCATCTTAGAGCATGTATTTACACAAGGCTCTACCTTCTGATTTACTGACATTGAATTTCGCATCAAGTCTTATTACCACTTTACATTGAAGCCACTTTGTAAATGAAATACTTCTTCACTGCCATCTTCATTTTTTCTTATCCTGACTAGCTCTGCATCATCAGTAAATTTCGGCATGTCACTATGATGATCCTTCCAGATCATTTACAAATCCCTTGAACACCAAGAATGCCTGTACCAGGATCACTGCAGCCCCTTGGCTAAATCCCTCCATTGGAAACATTTTGAATTCATAATAGGACCTTCAAACTCAACGAAAGTGCTTTTGAATATCTATCTGCAAGAACTTTGCAGAAGTTTTTAAGAAATCCACATAATACTCACAAATTGCAGGATCTTTGTTTACATATTAAGCAACTCTTCAAAAAAAAAGTAATAGCTGTATGAAGCATGACTTCCCTTGACAAAAGTCATGTTTTATAATGTCCTGTATTTCTGGGTCTATGGGTTTTGTCCTTCAGTATTGTTTTTAACAATTTCCAATTCGTGATGCAATACAGAATTCCTAAGTTCAGTATTGATAACTATGTATAAAAATGGCATCACCCTTAACATCTATGGCACTGAGGCTGCTGTATGTTTTAGGTTATGAAATAGAGTTGATTGCTCAGCAGTTTAATATTTCTTTAGGACTCCTGAGTGAACATTATTGAGTCCTGGAACATGATTTGTTACGACTTATTTTATAATTTGTTTCAAAATCTTTTCTAACATTTCAGCCTGAGACACATCATATTCTTCCCTCGTATGAAGTACTTTGGTACCTGAGCCTCCCTCAGATCCTCCACCATGAACACAAGTGGAAAAATTCATTAAACATTTCCAACCTTATCTTCCATGTGCACTCCTTTTACATCTTGATCGTATATCTGCCTGACTAACTAGCTGGCAGGCTTCCTACTTCTGAGGTGTTTAAAGAGAGCTTTTTATGAAACATTTTTATGCCTTCAGCAAATTGTTCCTAAAAATATTTTGGGCTTCTTTGTGGTTTTCCCTTTAACTTGCCAGGCTTTCTTTTTCTTCTTTTTTTCCTCGCTTGGATTAAACTTCCTTTCTGTTGTTTCTACATTTAAAAGTTTTCTTCATCCTGTTATTTACTCTAACTGACTTGTGATTTTGTTCCTTTTAAAGATTTCTTTTGATAGTCACTGGCTTACTAAGAGCCTACGCTATGACATCTTAAAACAATTTCCACACTATATAAAAATGTTTATCCTTTTGCCTGTTATGTTTATTTTCCCCTTCCCCATCCTACAGTATTTTAGGTAGTTCTCTTTCTTGAAGTCAAAATCAGTTCGAGTTAATTCTTTCAGCTCTTTTTCTCCTATGGGCATAGTCACTGTGCATGCAGTGTGAGAACATATTGCAACCCTTTTGCAGGTTACTTTGAAGCAGGTCACTTAGAGCTAAGTCAATACTGGCTTTTAGTCTTGTGAACTCAAACTGCAAACACAAGTGTGCAACGACCAGAGGATAGGACGCAGCAGGCATCTCTGACATCCTTCTGTACAGCAGCAGTCCCCTGGGACCATTGAGTACCTCTAGGAAGATTCTTCTAATGCTTATCAGCTGTCTGGACTGGCTTTATCACCCACGTATGATCTCATTCTTTCACTGTACTGAAAGGGTTCTTCTTGATTTACCCACCAGTATCTGTGAGAAGAAGGGAGGAATGTCTAAAGTGAATAGAAATGAAGTATCCCCTTGGTGTATTTTGTTCAATGAGGAGAGAAAAGTCATCAAATGTCACATGATTATTCCTTACAGATACTTACAAACACAGGGGGGGGGGGGGGGGGGGG
>JAOWBP010002978.1:16495506-16569540 GCA_028571105.1 Tragopan temminckii
GCCATTACAAGCTCTTCTTTAACAGCTGGGCAAGCGTCTGCTATAGACCATGGTGTGGGAGGTGGGAGTGTGGTGGCCTGCATTTAGATTAAGTGCTGGGATGACCCTGGACCTGAGCCTCGGGCAGGGTACTGAGACTTAGCAGTATAGAAGGCATTTGGGAATCAAACCCTGCCCGGTTTAGATAGGTGAGGCTACCTCTGTCAGACTTTGGTATTTTGAAGCTTGAGTGCTCGAGTTCAGTGCAGGCTGCCTCAGCAGTTATAACAGCAAAGCAGTTACATCAGTGGCCAATGAATTTAATTTCTGTATTTTGTGCGTCAAGGATTTATTACGAGGATTGCACTTGGAATAATAGTAGGGTTATTGTTTTTTCTTTTTTTAAAATTTGCTGGATCCTGCTCCTGCTATGTTCGCTGTACTTGTTTCCCTCAGCCAGCTGTTATCTACTGACATAGGTGGAGACAGAGCGGATGATTTCATTGTGTAGTGTATTATTTCCAGCCTGCTCATGAAGCATATGGCTTCCAGCACTTGTACTGGGGCCTTTCCTACTGCGTCAATAGCTGAGGAAGTACAAAATGAAAGCAACACCCTACAGAGCAGGTCTCGGGACTTTTGCTTATAAAAGAAGGGAGACTGAGCTCAGCTACTGCACCCAATGGCTGAGGTTGGTCTGCAGCCATTTCATTATCCCTGATGTATTTCTGTGGAGCGTTCGTTACCCCCATAAAGACTTCAATGCAACTTAAAGGTAGAATGTCAGGTAGAATGAGCTTTATCTTCACTTCTGTGAGTTGTATGTGGCTATATGGAAGTGGCAGCCTCCTTGTTCTGCTGAATAGGAACATTAGACTGGTTTATAATTAGTGAATAAGGGGAAATGTCAGGGTAATGCTTAGGAGAACACTGTTAATAAAACACCCAGGTAAAACAGTGACTGACAGCACAGCCAGGCTGCCCTGGTGCTGGAGGGCTGATGGTTGCCAAAGGCAAAACATTCTATCCCTGCCTGGCCTGCTAGGCCATGCTGTCCTTGTCTGCTGAGCACCTCAGTTGCCCTAAAGGTACCTGGGTCATACTTGGCACGTGTTAATGCTGCTGCACTCACAGGGCCAATAATTAAACTCAGGCAGGTAGCAGAAAATGAGAATTCCTGTTATTTGAGGACCCTTTGCTCTAGGGCTGAGGCACAGATTTTATGATTACACAGCCATGGACCTGGGTCTCTGTGTCCTGTGCGGGGCCTTTGGGGGGTGCTGCTGCTGGGGCTCCTGTGGACAGCCCCGGATCTGTGCCTGTGCTTTTGGGTTCATACATTCTCCAGCATCATCACAGAATTATAGTTTGGGTTGGAAGTGACCTTCAGGATCACCCAGTTCCAACCCCCCACCATGGGCAGAGACACCACCCACCAGATCAGGCTGCCCAGGGCTACATCCAACTCAGCTTAAAATGCCTCCAGGCATGGGACGTCCACAACTGTTCTGGGCAGCCTGTGCCAAGGCCTTACCACCCTCAGTAAAGAATTTCTTTATACCTAATCTAAAATTACCCTCTTTCAGGTTAAAACCATTACTCCATGTCCTATCACTACACTCTGTGATAAGGAGTCTCTCCTGTTTTTCCTGTTGGCCCCCTTTAGATACTGCGAGGCTGCGATGAGGTCTCCATGGAGCATTCTCTTCTCTATGCTCAACAAGCCCAGCTCCCTCAGCCTCTCTTCATAAGAAAGGTGCTTCAGCTCTCTGAGCATTTTCATGGCCCTCCTCTGGACCCACTTCAACAGCTCCACATCTTCCTTGCGCTGGGGCCTCCAGACCTGGATGCAGTGCTTCAGATGGGGCCTTACAAAGGCAGAGCAAAGGAGGACAATCACCTCCTTCACATGCTGAGTGAGGACAGCAGCCCCAACAGCACATGCCCAGCTCACCAATGCAGCGCTAGACTGTCTCAGCACTGCTGCTTCTCAGCTGAAGCAAACCCTCTGCTTCCTGGCTGTTAGAGAGCCCTGCTGTTGCTCTGCTTCCTGCCTTCCCCTATGGTGGCTTACTTAAAAATAAGGCATTAACAAAGAGCTTAAATTGTAAAAGCAGGCCAACCAGAGGGTGGGTACAGCAAATCCAAGATGAACCAGTGTGCCAAGCTTGCAGTGAGGGCTCAACTTCATGTTACTTATGCACCCAGGAAAGACTAGAACTGCACAAGGCCCCTGGATGACTACAGGTTACTGTGACACAGGTCCAGCTCTTCGACCTGCCCTCACCTGTAAGGTAAGTGAGCAGCACTGCAGGCTGCCCAGCACACAGGGCTTCCCCTGACCACCCAGCTCCTCCTTAGCGTCTGCACTGTGCCTCCCTGGCAGGTGGCTGCTGCTTGCTGGACAGAAGAGGAAGGGAGCTGGAAAAAGGGAGGAGGACCCTCACATATGCCTTTACCACACCAAGGTCTTGCCGTTACTCTGATTAACTGCAGAAAGTAGGCTGGACCCTGCAGGTATTCCTCCTCTGCCTTAGGGCTAACTCACCCCACATACGTTGGAAAAACTGCAACCAAGAATGGAACCACCCGGAGCATTTGTCGCTGGTGCTCATCCAGGATCTCCTATGGTGGTGTGCAATGGCAGATTCCAGAAGGCCCTGAGAAAACTCAAGTCTGATGTGACGCAGTGCCTGGGTCCTCGTAGCAACCTCCTGCATATTGGAACTGTCAAGGCCAGCTGGTCCAGCTTCTATGCATCAAAGTACATCAACTTATGGAATCACAGAATCCTTAGAGTTGGAAGGGACCTCTGAAGGCCATCTAGTCCAACCCCCCTGCAATGAACAGGGACACCACAGGTAGGTCAGGTTACCCAGGGCCTTATCCAGCCTCTGGGCAACCTGTTCCAGTGCCTCACCACCTTCACTGTAAAAGATTTTTTCCTTGTATCTAACCTAAAGCTCCCCTCTTTGAGCTTTACATGTGAAAAGAACAGAAGGGAACAAGCTGCATTGTATTCTATGATGCTGGAATTGAATTCTGATCACTTATGGAGGTCAGAAAAGGTTCCATGTTCGTTCTCTCCACAAGCTATTCAATCTCCCAAGGTGCACACTCCAACCCCCCTGAAATAGCTGCTCTTGGATTTGTAAAAACCCAGACTCATCAAAATCCACTACATCAACTTTAATAAACTTCCTGATGAAGACAGTTAATCAATTACCACTGTTTTCATCCACCACAGGGGTTCTGCAGCTGTTTTTATTTTAAGACAATCCGCTACAAAACAAGAATATGCATTTGAAATGAAGCATATTAAATCAAGATGAACATTCTGTGTGTAGAAAAATCAACGCATAATTTTGCCAGAATGATTAGCTACCCTGATGTCCCAATTACTGCTGAGCCCATACACACGTCACAGAAAATCCTCTGACAATGTCACTGTGGCTTGGAGTTGCTCTCCAAGACTGTAGACAAGCACATACCATACACATTATGATCAGTGAAGTATTGCTTCCAACTCTGTAATTAAGATTACTGCCACCAAAAAATGCCTTTCTGCAAGGTGCTTCGTTTGTCTGCTCCCATTTTCTTAAACAAAATGATCATGATAATAACACACTGTACATAGGGGTTTCAACTGCTTTTCTTTAACCAAAACTATGTATTAAACACCTCTGGCTTCTTCAATTTAGAAGTGTGAAAAAATGGCACAGGCAGAAAGCTAAAAATTCAAAGTTAACTTTAATTTTAAAAATATATAATACAGGAAGATTCATAACATGAACTGATCAGTATTGCAGTTCAGGGGTAAAACCTGCAGTCGTGGATCCTATCACATAAAAAGTGTAATCTAAAACATGATGAGGATTCAGAACACATTTAGCTGAACCTGTGCCATGTCCTCAATTTTCCCAATCAAGACAGGAGCGTTTTGTTTGTTTGTTTTAAGCATCCTGGAAGTCTACAATCTGTGAACAAAAAAACCCAAACACTACAATTTTTTGAGTCATATTTCTTTCTAACTCAAAGTACAGTAAATGAGCTGTTTTGAAGTCACTATAGCCTCACCTTTGCTTTTATCAAAACTGCTTTAGCCATTAGCTAGAATAGATGGTCCCATAAGTGTTCTAACAAGTATCAAGACAAATATAATCTTTGCAGATGCCTTCCTTACTGCCACAGACTGTACTCAAAGTCAGGACCTCAGGCCGCTCCCCTGCAATGCCCCAGGAAATTACACATGCCAGGAGAGACTCCATAGGTGACAGCTTATTGAGCAAGGAGCCATTACCAAACAGCAGGAAATACCGACCTTCACAAACAGGTATCCGTGTCTGCGTGAGCTTCCATGTCCTATCGACCACACAATGGAATGGCCCCACCCAGTGCTGGGTACTCCCTAAAGAGAAGATCAGGCTATCCACTAAACATGAAAATACACATAAACAGCACAAATGGCAAAAACGGAAATATCTTCCATTTTTGGAACTTCACAGCTACATGGCACCTTAAGCAGAATTTTGAACATTATAAATTTGTACACAGGTGTTCAAAACTTGCTGAGGGATCAGCCAACTGGATCCCAGTCAGTCCTGCTCACCCTTCCACCAGTACCAGATAGCTTTTTAGCTAGAATATGCATTCATGTTGCTCAGTGCAGCCATCAGATCATGTTCTACTCTGCTTGAGGAGCGGTCTGGCTCAGTTAACTTCTGTATTACACAGTTACTTTGAGTTGTGCAGTGCAGGTACTTAGTTATCTACTAGACCCCAAGGCAAGGATTAACTAACTGAGCATACAGTTAAGAGGAGGTGAAAATCAGCTGAATTTTAAAAGGCCAAACATAATAAATTGCAAAGCAAGCCCTGTACAGTACATATAGCAAGCATGCACAACTTGCAATATTAAGCAACTGCTGACGCATCCTTTATACCTTCCTTTGCTACAAAGGGAGAGGCGGGAGAGAAAGAGACACCAAGTAAATTCACATGCTCTTATTATCCTACCACAGTACTATTCCGAAACAATGGGAGGTAATGGTACTGGTAATCATGGTAATGGTGATCATTAGGTACTGCCTAAAAACTGGCCATCTGTTATCTTCAGATGCTTCTTACGTACCGACTCAACAGCACTCCACCAACTCAACCAACACTGGGAATAAAAGGACTTTCTTGTGAAAATCATTTTATTAAAGAGTTAACGTCACAACAAGCTCAAAGTAACACATGCTTCAGAAATAAATTTGATGAAAAATACTCTGAACAGAAATATGTATGTTTTGAAGGCATGGTAAATCATCAGTTGCAAGAAACTTCTGCAAACAGGTGCAAATTCTGTTGGTGCAATGGAAAAGAAAGTCAGAAAAGAAGACTTCTGGCCATTTTGGTAGTACAGTTTGTCTAAGAATTTAAATCAGAAAGGGCACAATTTCCATGGCTGCATAGACCCAAAAGTATTTCTTCAGTAATTAGCTCCAGCACACATTTTTCATTGTGAGTACTAACAAAACAAATTTAGTTGACATCCAGATGTAGCAGCAATATATATAATATGCGATAGATGTTTGACTCATGCAGCCTCCTCACTTTTACATTATTTTTCTTTAATTTACTCAAGAAACATTATAAAAAAATAAGTTTGCAATTTGTATTTCATTCCAGTGTTAGCTCTGCATCACCTCAGGCAAAGACAGTGTTTCAGCAGATAGATAATCTAATTTGGCAAGAAATCTGCCCTAATTCTTAAACTCATTTTTGTAAATCCATGTAGAAAATAAATGCAAACTCTTTATACAAAACAAGAGCAAATAACTGTACCTATATAAAAGAGGATTTCGTTTTGTTATCATGGCACATATTTTAAAGTTTCACAACAACATACTAATTTTAATTTAGTTTTTTTTTTAAACCCCAAAATAGTGTTGATGAATGGAAGAATGAGAGTTACCATAGGCAGCTGACTCATGCATTAAGCAATTCATGTTCTTTATCAGTTTTTCCAACAGCGTCAGGATTGGATAACGGATCAAGGTCAGCAAAGATACTGAACCAGGCAGTCAAGTCTTTAGGATTCCTTGTAGGATCTGGGGAAAAATGAATAAATAAATAAATAAAAGTAAAAACTTGGAGTTCTTCCTTGTTAGGTATTTCAAAACAAAACTGACTGAAAGTTTGGCTGAGATCAAACAAATGCTGTTGTTTCACTTATTACTAAAAGCACTTCTGAAAAGAAAATCAGAATGAGTGACTGCATTTTAAAACACCACCTTTAAAAGAATATGGAACTTCATTAAGAACAAATGTTTTACGCCTGTCTGCCTGTGTACTTTATACACCTCCTGTCACGATAAGTACAGAACACTTCAATTAAAAATAGTCTCTGTCAAGCTTTAGTGAAAGGTATTTCCAGAGAATCACAGAATCCTTTGAGTTGGAAGGGAACTTTAATGGTCATCTAGTCCAACTCCCCTACAATGAAAAGGGGCACCTACTGGAAGACAAGTCACTCAGACCCTGGTCCAGCCTGATCATAAATGTCTCCAAGGATGGGGTATCCACCACCTTTCTGGGAAATTCGTGTCAGTGCCTCACCACACATATACTAAAAAAAATACTTCTTCCTTATATCCAGTCTAAATCTCCTCTTCTTTAGTTTGAAACCACTTCTTCTTGTCCTGTCACAACAAATCCTGCTAAAAAGTCTGTTCTCTTTCTTTTTGTAGCCCTCCAGTAGATACTGAAAGGCCACTATCAGGTCTTCCTGGAGCCTTCTTTTCTCCAGGCTGAGCCCTATCTCTCTCAGCCTGCCCTCATAGAAGAGATGTTCCAGCCCTGGGATCATTTTTGTGGACACAGTTCAAGAGGTCCATGTCTCTCCTGTATCGAGGGCTCCATATCTGGACACAGAACTCCAGGTGATGTCTCACCAGTGCAGAGCAGAGGGACAGGAACACTTACCTTCCTCACACTGCTGGCCACACTTCTTTTAACACAGCCCAGGATATGGTTGGCTTTCTGGGCTGTGAGGGCATGTTGCTGACTCATGCCCAGCTTTCCCTCCACCAGTACCCCTAAGTCCTTCTCAGCAGGGCTGCACTCTATCCTTAACATCCTCCAGAATGTACTGATAGTGGGGGTTGCCATGACCCAGGAGCAAGACCTTGCATTTGAATCTGTTGAAGCTCATGAGTTTCACCTGAGTCCAGTGTCAGAGACGTGCACCTGTGTGTGAGATACTACTTGTGTATACACCTGCATGCCTGCAAAAAAGCAAAAGCTAAGTGGAAGCAAACTCTACTTTCAACCTTACAGCCTTACAGGACTGAATTCCCCACACAACATCATAAATCATGTCTCAAGTACAGCTTCTAGTATTAGGGTAGATTTTTTGATTGATATAAAAAAAATGCGAACCAGGAATACGTTGAATACCAAAAGCAGCTGGAATACTGTATGTCTACATCAAAATACAGATGTTGATGTAAGGCAGATTTTCAAATTAAAGAGGAGGTGACTCTGGCTGCTATAGAAAAGGTACATTGGAAGAAGCTTCCCAGGGATGTGGTCATGGCCCCAACCCGCCAGAATTACAGAAGCATCTGGACAATGCTCTCAGACATACCGTCTGATTTTTGGGTGGTCTTGCGTGGAGCCAGGAGTTGGAATCAATGATCCTTATAAGTCCCTTCCAACTCAGGATATTCTATGATTCTATGATTTTTTTTGGAGATCTCGTGTTTAGCAGGCATTGTGTTCTTAGCAAAATAAGATATACTCTTCTACTCAGAAAGATAATTTTGTACACTAAATGAAAGCATTCTTTATGAAATAAGGAATTTATGGACAAAATATGCTCTGCTTGGCATTAATTCCATCTTCGTGTCTGTGAGTCTAGAGAACCTGTCACTTTCACAGACAAAGATTTTAGAGTAGCTGAATGCTCTTTATATTTCTGGTGAAGGTATCGTAGCTGAGACATCTTATTCATTTCCCAACCAGTTTCCAAAACATCCTAACTGTCTTTTTCTACTAGGCTAAAAGCAGTCATTTGTTTAATCCTGGGAGGCAGGGGAAGGAATACACAATGCTCCTTCCTTCTGCACTGACCATATCTGATATAGCTTCTGCTTGAAAATGAATGCACAAAATAGACTGCTAACTGGAATAAGGATGCAATGCATTCCTGGTTTCTCTATCCAAAAAAAACCCTAGTCAAAATCAGCAGGGCTTTGTCTCAGTAGATAGCAGGACTATACTCTTGGCTCACTTGCCACAAGTGAATTGGTTCATACAGACAACTAGTGATATGATGCATGTTATCAATGAAATTTATGATAATGGCTCTTCTGTCTTATCAGTAGCCTGTATTATAGCCTAGAGCCCCAGACCACTCTTTAGCTTAGACTAAGTGCATGCAGATGCTTTTCTGTATGACTCAAAATTGAAGCAGCAGAACAAACTGTGTGTGAGCTCCCTTGTTACTCAGTACATTATTCTTCTGACATACCACCAGCACTGAAGGCTACAAACAAAACATACACACAAACACTATACATATAATCAACATTGAGAGAGCAAAGCAGTAGCAACAAAACTCTTGATGTGTAAATGCTATAAAAACAGGCTTTATTATGGAAGATGAGGTGAGAAAACTAGCAAGATGTAAGTCACAGTTAAAGAGGAAAAGCAAAGCATCTCAAAAACTAAATGACTTACCACCTTTCACTGGCGTCTTGTTAGCGTTCACATTCAGGCTGTTCGGTTTCTGTGCTGGCTGTGGTATAGACAGGGGGCTCCCACTGTTAGCTGCCCACCCTGAAATTCAATAATATAGCAGCATTAGTGGTAAGAATTACCTTGTCAGCTCTGACACTTTGCTCTCTAGCAGCACAGTGCTCACACCAGGTGATGGAGCACAGTATTGTTTTGGTTATGGCCTTTTCTATCTTTCCTCATATATGAGAAATCAGCAGTAAGATACTGCAGACAAACAACACCCTTAAGAACAGAGCATCTGTGGATCAATTTCTTCATCTCCAGATTCAAGGAATTGTATACTTTTCACACCTTTAACCTAACTAAAGAAAGATAGTGGGTTTTTTTGTATCTTTAATCCAATCACACTTAATATGCCAGTATGGTAATGAAGTCAGCCATAGCTGTAGAATGAGGAACATCAACTACACATGGGCAAAAATATTACATATAATAAACATTTTTTACATCTTCCTTTACTTTTACAGTTCCAAAGACTTATTTCATCAACTGTTCCAGAAACAAATGCATTTTGTGACCCTGGGTTATTTAATGAATTATGAAATGATTAATTCTGAAAAAAATCATTTGTTGCCAAATACTCTGAAGAATTAAATTCTAGATGAACTACTTGCAGCTAACTTAAAGCTGGGTTTTAACTGAGTGTATTTTAGTTATCCTTCATGGTAAGGATCTTCTCACCAGGGAGAGAGCAACTATGTGGAAAAAAGTGAAACTGGATATTCACAATTTATTGTTCCTACATGCGCATTTCATAACCTCAAGATAATAATGACAACTACAGTTATTGAAGCTGGATGAGCCAGGCTGGCAAAATGAATTAGGGACAGCATACCACAGAAGCATAGGAAAAATGGCCCCTGGTTTAAGGTATTTAAATTTTTATGCTTTATCACATTTAGAGGACTGGAGGTCATATTTCTAACACTAGGATTAGAAAACAGATGTGATTAGCTTGCTTCTATTTCTTATTTCAATGCTACCTCCTTTAAGTGCGTGGTAAATTATCCATCCACCTCAAGGAACTCGTATATCTAATTCTGCAGTATCTGAAACAAGATATTCATCTGTACACATGGCTAGTATTTCCTTGTTCAGCCTCTTTTTCTACAAGTTCATGCTCTCACATCCTTTATCTGCTCTTGTCTTCCTTCCTCCCCTTACTTTCTCCACTTTTGAGACCACTGTCAGATACTGAGAGCTGCTGCAACAGCCATTATGTTACAGAAACTCTTCCTTCCTCTAACAGCTTATTCTCATCACTCTGATCTGGCGTTGACTATAAAGGGCTCAAGGCCCATGCTGTGTTATTAAAAGGAAGCAAGAAGAGTGTTTCTATAAAAATCACATAGATCAGAAAGGGAATTTTAAGCCACAAACATCCTCTCTATCTCTGAGAAACTTAAAACTTCCTGAAATCTGGATGCAGAAGGCTCACATACGTTTGTTCTAGGCAAAGGCAACAAAGGCTTACAGGCCAGCTTGTACCTCCTGAAAATGTGATTTTAAGAGTTTAATCTTTCAAATAAAAAAGGATGGCATAAACACTTCAGAGTGACATACTTTTTCAGACATTTTCTCTGCTTGTATTACAACAGAGAAGAATGGCAGAGGACACAACTACAGAAAACTGTAATGCTTTCATTTGCATGCATACATATTGCAGGAAAGTGCTTTGCATGTCATGGATGGCAATGGATAAAATGAGAGCTTAAAAGAACTGGGCCAAATCCTAATTTCAGAGCAATGAATGGGGAGTGCTGTCTGGAAAGTTTCTGTGCAAGTTCCACTGCCTCTAGTGAGCTCAGGAACAAACCAATGTCAGCGTGCATCACTGTGACTGGTGGGGCACAGAGTGGAACACTGTGGGGCACCCAGCTGCTTGGACCCCTCCATCTGACTCTCTGAGCTGAGACCTGGTGAGCAGCGTGCCCACACGATGCTGTGCTCTGGGTCTCTTCATTACAGCACAGGCAGCTCAAGAACCACTTTGAAAGCAAAAAAACCTAACCATAAAAAAATCCAACCAAAAATGTACTGTAAAATAGACAATGCTTGCATTATGAAATTCTGGATCCACTAAGGCTTTGGGAAAGATTGCCACAGCATTTTTATGAAATACTTTCATGAATTTCGTTTTTACCACCCACTCACGGTGAGCTGCAGAGAACAAAGCCTGTGCCTTTCAAAACCAAACTGCAGTCTGTATCAGTGTGACAGCATTTGCTGGCCCCACACTTGTTTTAGTTTGCCTTGTTCACAGGGCAAATTCATTCTGTAACCAGACAAAAGGTTATCGTTGTGACAGCAAGGAAACCAAACAACCTGCACTTCTGCGAGCTTCTTCACAAAGTTACCACAATTAAATTTAGAAATGGAAACAGTAAGCTGCACATTTTCTTACCAACTAGAATATGTGCATATGTAGGTGATACAAAGAGGAATTCTCAGTGGGGTAAGTAAACGCGGCCATAAACATGAAGGAGAAAGCCAAAGCTCTCTGTGAAAAAGTGGCAAGGCGACTGAACTGCAAAGCTGTATCTGGAGTGGGATATAAAAGGTTCACTGGGATCATGCTTTGTTTTTGATATTTGTATATATATTTAGATACTTTAAAACAGCACTTGGTAGTCTCATAGCAATTTGGAGTCGCATTGTGCTAGATTCTGTCAATAAATATAGCCAGAGAGGATTTGGAGCTGGGAATTCCTGACTGTAACAGTTTACAACCTGCATAGCACAGTGCCTGTTTTACAGATTAAGATCTGAGGCAGAGAAAAAACAAAGCCTCAAAGATTTATGAGTGCGCTTAACATAGAATAAGTAAGTAATCCCACTGAAGTTAATAGAAAAGTTAATGTGCTTAAAGTTAAGCATGTGAGTTTTAAGAATTTTTATGGTCTTAAGGCCAAATTCACACAGGAAGCATGCACCATCTAGGCTCTGCTGCAGCACCTCGCACTGAATAATTATTAAGCAATCCCATCAATTAGGGGAAAAAAAAAAAAGTACAGCACAGTGTACAGATGTATCACAAATGCCTCAGTAAAATATCCATAACTCACGTATTCTAATATTTTTGTTTAGATATGCTTATACTGCAGCTAGTATTTTTTTTTGTTTTCTAAGAAGTCACTGCTCACAGATTTGACAAGGTCACATGAAAGAAGCGCCATGAAATGAAATGCAGTTTCAGAAGAAATGAGATTTCACAAGATATAAAAAGCATACAGTTTCACCTTCAGATAAAAAATAAAAATAATGCATTTCACTTGACAACTAGACTCAGGCAGGAACATGATGATTATCAGGTATGATCATTTGAGTTGATTGGCTGTGGCTTTTCAAATGCCAGTAGATCAATTACCATTATCTTCTCCCAAAATCTTGGAAATTAATTTGAACGCATCAACATATTTTACTCTTTTAATGTGTGATTCTATGATGATATTACATTGACAGAACTACTTTTTTATTTCTAGTGTTTCATGAATGCAACATATGTAACTTGCACAGCCAATGTCACTGTCTCATGCAAGTGGAAGGGACAACAACAAAACAGATACTCAGCTGTCTGAATATATTATATATATATATATACACACACACACACACACATATATAAAATATTTCTCCTTGAAAAAACATTTACATTTAAAAACATGCAAAAACTCAAGAAAAGCAATTGTCATAATATATATATTGCTATTTTTAGTCATTTGCTTAAAATCTGTGTATGCCCTTGCATCAAAAGAGGTGTTTTTCGTTGTTCCTTTTGTCCCTGTTCTGTTTGACAATGCAGTGAGTAAGCCTCATTATTTTTTCTGTTCCTATTTTATGTAGTCAATTCCTACACTGTTCCAGTCCCTCTTCACTCTATTAATCATACTCATATATGCATATATCTCATCATAAAATTGCACAGCATTGCAAATCTCATTTGCCCAGCTCCCATCTAAATACTGAAGTCAGTCAACCCAAGTATCTTGCTTGTGCCGGGAAGAAGGAACAGTAACTGAATTAATTACCAGGTAACTTTGACTTTCTTATTTCTTGCCAAAATGGCACAGGTCATTACATATCCTACGTGATTATACAAGTTTCACAGGTTCCAAGAAGTAATCTTCATGATGAAATCAGTCTGCTAGTCTTCCTACAGCACTCTTCCCCAGAGGAGATGAAAACGACTGTTGGCACAGGGCCCAAAACAGCACGATCCTCCTCTAGTTTTCTAGTGCCCTACGCAGAAATCTGGGCTGGCAGCTACGGATAGTGGGGTGGGCAAAAGTAGCTGCTGTTGTCTGGTTAACTACGCTCCCTCCCTCAGGCCAAAGAAGCAGTGGGAAGGCTTTCCTCTAGTATCCCTTCTTCCTTTCTCCTTCCCATTGCTCAAAAAGCTCAAGAAAGAGAATAGCATAGAACACTGGGGAGAGGAGGAGTTGTCACTTGTATCAGTAGACAGATGTGCAGCCTACCACACAAATTCACCAGCCCGGCTGCTAGGAAAAGGTATTCCACTCTTACCTCACCTATATCCCTACCCAACAACAGTGTAGGATACAGAAAATAAATGCAATTGATTTTCACTAAGTTGTTTAAAAATAGTATTTCCAGACAAAATACAGTAATCATTTTTGGTTAACTGGCCCCTTAACAAACAGACACAGCAGTCATGATTTAAACAGTAAAACCCACTCAAATGTATTTTCTACTACAGAAAAAATGTGTCAAAGACCTTTCAGGAATAATAATGAAAATATTCAAGATAATTATTCTGACTTCAGGCTTTCGAGTAATTCCTTCACAAATCTCAGCGCAGGGCTAGAAAAAAATATGCATATTCCTCTCCAGGTCACACTTCACTTTAACTTCAGCATTTCTGCAGCTATGGCACAACATCACTACACTTCTAAATAGCAGAAAGCCATACTCTGAAGCTTAAAAGCAAAAACAAAATGATAACATAACAAGATGAGCTCTTACCATGTAAAGATGACTGCAAGTCATTCATATTTTGGTCTAACAGTTGAGAAGGCAAATAGCCTGATGGAGTTGATGCCACAGCTGAAGTGTTATCCCCATCTCCAGCTGAAGAGTTCATGGTGAGATCAGTAAGCGCATCCTGTCCAAAAACAGCTGTCCATTCTCTGCTGAACTCTCCCTCTTCCAGGGAGGAAGCACTGAGGATGTCATTCAGTAATACCAAGTCATCCCTATCACTAGGTTCTGATTCCAAGGACTTTGCAAACTGCTCCTTTGATGCTGTCTCAGAACAAAACAGAGAGTAAAGATAAATCAATATTAAAACAATCAATGAATGGAAGCCACATTTTCAAAATATTCAGTCTAGTTTCTATGTATTAACTAAGATGGGATATTTTTTTCTGTGAATATTTGTCATTTTCTCTTTTAGAACTAATTCTCTTGGGCACCTGGGCTTGTAGTTTATGCAACAAATTATTCCGTGATTACCTTAGATAACAGTACTGCAGTTCAGGCTCACTGTCCATTGAAAATACTACAAGCCTATGTAAGTATCTACTAGATACTGCACCAAAACCAATATATAGTCTTATACCTAAAAACATAGGAGAAAACTACTTAGAAGTTCTATATAAGCTACTTTTTGAAGTATTACATAAACTTCCTCTCAAAACAATCAGATTGATACAAGCAGAAAATAACTGGGAGATGATTCTAGATTTCAGTGAGAACATACTTAAGACAGCCTTTATAACTTTCTATTCATTACTCACAGGGATATGCTGTTCTTCTCCAAAGGGTGCTGTTTTATCATGTAACTTTTGAATTCCCATATCCAGTAAGAACCATAATCCTTTCCACTAGCTTACATAATGTTTGGAAAGTGAAAGAATCATCTATGAATGCCAAGTGTTATTATACCTGGAAACATTTAGAGTTCCACTGTGGGAGCAAATAGAGGACAAAAACGGTGGTTAACAATGCTGATGTTATGTTACTGAAACCCAGATCAGTTTATCTTAACTACGCTCATTTCAAACTTGTGGTAAGGCCCAGAAACAAATTCAGTTTTCCAAATTGCTGATATATCAGCCAAGCTCTCCAAGTTTCATACAGCTTGCAGAGATGATTTAACATTTTGGGGTTGAGATAAAAGATTGATAGTGGCACAGTGCTTGCTACCAGAGCAACAGGTCATTTGATTTAAATGCCATTACCTTCTCAGGAAAGCTCCCTTTTAATAGCTGCAGCAATATATAATGAAATGACTGAAGTTGAATCATAGGAGAAAAAAACAGCACAACTGTTTTAAAAATAGGCAGATGAGTCAACATACACACCTATGTACTAAGAAACAAAGAAGACAACACATAATGCAAGGGTTTTTTAAATTGCTGAAGTCAACGCTGATGCTAAGCTCCTCTCTAATTCGCATTTTATGCTCCTTGACATGACTAAAAAAAATAGGAACAGAACTATTACAAACAAGTCAATTCTAATGTTCCCACTAGACTATAACTAAAATATCACAGAAAACAACTTGTTCTCATGAATATTGAGGTGCTTTCCAATTTTCAGATAAATAGCAAGGAATGTTAACATTCTCCAAGCACCTACAATTCCCCCGAATCTCTCTGTCCAAGCAGCAATGTGGAGGGGTACATTCTTACATAGGAAAAAGATGCTTGCTGTTTCAAAGACGTGTAAGAACTGTGATTTCTACTGGATGACACCATCTCAAATCTGTTTTCAGTAGGCTCCCTCATGAACTTGGAAGGCTTGCAGGGAGACTCAAAGAAGGCATCATTAATAACAGCATACTACCAATACTAATCACGAATTATGTTTACAAAACACATTACAAAAATTTGGCAGCAACACAGCTTAGGGAAATAAACTGCTTCATTTGGGTATCCCATTGCAGAAATACCATTTCTACTGGGAGAGAAAATAAAACACACAGCATTACATTGGAAGAGCACTTGAATCTTGCAGTACTTCACATTACCACCAGAAATCAGAAGAGTGACACATTTCTTATCTCAGCAGTCTTTCTGGTTTTCCTGGGGAGAGAATGCAGACAGAGTAGGGGATGATAGGGTGGTGCCTGATAGCTGAAGCTATCTCAAGTAAACAGCAGTAAAGCTCTACTTGTTTGCAATAATGGTTATCTTGAAAACAGTCTTGCTTATCGAGATATTACTCGTATGGTATCTGTGCTAGATTACTAGAATTATATGGACTTTCTCACCTCACCTATAAAGCTTCTATTATTTCTTTTCCCATTTCTCTGTTTTCACTGCCCATTTTCACTGTTAAAATTGCTTCTTCACCTTCACGTTCTGCCCTTAATCTTAAAAATATCCATGAAAAAAAAACCACAAACTCCCAGTAAAACACTAAAAAACCCAACGTCACGATATTCTCTTCTGTTTGTTCGAACAAGCATCTAGCAATACTCATACTCTTTTGCAAACATGCCTCATTTTGTTGTTTTTAGAAAGATAAATAAATAGAAAGAGAAATTAAAAATATTTACAATTATACATTATTTGAAATACAGGATAAAGACTACCTTCTAAATCACACACAAAAGTGTACCTCTAATTACACTGTGCAGTTAAAATAGCAAAATAGTAATTAGTCTAAATCTAGCAAGTATGTAAAATCTAGGTAGATAGCTAACATTAACATAAGCATCTTTATCAGATGTAGCTGCTCCGCAACTACTTTCATACTGACTTAACTATTTCACTTTAAAAAAAAACCAGCTTCTAACTGATGTGACTAAACTTGTATGAACAATAATTGTATGCATTATCTATATCTGAAGGCTGAAGAACATATGATTCAGGAGAAAACCAGGAGGAAAAAAAGGCCACATACTAACTTTTTATTTGTTAACCACAGAAAAGAAGTTATCACTATCAGTTCACAGATTAGAATTGCTATGTGCAGAGGTAGCCGAGGAAACTTTCAATGTTTCTGCCTGGGTTAAGATGCAATTTCCCCCCACAATACAAGAGACTGCCTGTGGCAAACCAAAGTCAAAGTGTTTGCAGATCTGCTGTTCCTTACCCATCATGAAGGCAGTGACTTAAGTAGCCCAAATAAAACTCTCAGGCTGACTGACTAAACCACACAAAGGGATTTTTTCTTTGGTTCTTTGTTTGCTTTCTGAACTGCCACATTATTTTGTTCTTGTTGCTAAGTTTTTTTTTACTCATTCTTTTCAGATGAACAAGTGAAGAGCAAATGAAGAAACTACATGCAAAATTCTTATTGCACATGAGAATTCAATATAAAGCATCTGGCAAGTAAAACAGCACCCTTTGGAAAAGAACAGCATATCTCCTTGAGCTGCTGCTAATCTAACAAAAGTGAAAGGATAGGAATAGAACCTGAAATTAAGGCCTTCGTTCTCATGTCTGTTTGAGAACAACAAAGCGGGTTTAATTAACTATAGTTTAATTAACTGAAAGAAGTTACCAGTTCTTAAATCTTTTCTAATATTTTCACTACTGGTATAAAACTAGTGGTTACTATTGTATTGCTAAGTGAAGGGTTCATAGAATCATAGAACAGCCTGAGTTGAAAAGGACCAGAATGATCATCTAGTTTCAATCCCCTGCTATGTACAGGGTTGTCAACCACCAGACCAGGCTGCCCAGAGCCACATCCAGCCTGGCCTTGAATGCCTCCAGGGATGGGGCATCCACAGCCTCCTTGGGCAACCTGTTCCAGTGCATCACCACCCTCTGAGTGAAAAACTTCTTCCTAATATCTAACCTAAACCTCCCCTGCCTCTGTTCAAAACCATTCCCTCTGGTCCTATCACTATCAAACCATGTAAACAGTCATTCTCCCTCCTGTTTATATGCTCCCTTCAAGTACTGGAAGGCCAAAATGTGGTCTCCCCGGAGCTTTCTCTTCTCCAAGCTAAACAAGCCCAGTTCCCTCAACTTTTCTTCTCAGGAGAGGTGCTCCAGCCCTCTGATCATCTTAGTGGCCGACCTCTGAACCTGTTCCAAGAACTCTGAATCTTTCTTGTGCTGGGGGCCCCAGGCCTGGACACAGTACTCCACAAGGGGCCTCATAAGAGCTGAGTACAGGGGGACAATCACCTCCCTCTCCCTCCTGGCCACTCTCTTTAATGCAGACTGCAAAAAGTTATAGCAGAGGTAAGGTTTATGGTGCAACCTACTTCAGTGGAGCAAACCAATTGATATAACCAATTCAATATAACCTTGAATCACCTGTTGGAAGTTTTTATCCTCAGTAAGGTTTGTTTTATATTCTTACATCAGGCACAGTGCTTCAACTGTTTATGAAGTTGAACTTCCTTTAATGCTGTTTAAATACTGCACCTGAATAATTTCATTAAGAAACACATCAACCTTTCAGATTATGAAAGCAATAAACAACCAAGATTAAAATTATACTTGGTACCTATGATTGAAAAGCAAATGAAACAGATATGCACAAACGTTTCATACCATTTTCTTCAGGTTGCAGGTCTAATAAGTCATCTACAGCACCTAAGAATAAAAGAAGAAGAAAAAATTAAAAGCAACAAGAGATTACACTGACAATCACACTGTGTACATCTAGATGTAGTTTTTTAAGACACTTCACCTGAGTTCTGTTTGTGGTTACAATTTCCTTGTAACTTGGATAGGGTATCCTTGCCATCATGAGCTGTAATCAAGAGCCATAAACACATCAAATCACACTTGGCACTTGACGGTATTGATAGAATGAGAACATGTTCATAAACAATGTCACTACGTTTAACACGCAACAGTTGCTACTCATGTTTAAAATGAACCTGGTCACCATGGGTAAAAGACCCAAGATATAAGTATTTTTAAATAAGTAAAATTTTTGAATAATAGCAAGATGAAATCTTCCTCTGCAACACCACCTGCTGCACAAGACCATCTCCAGGCTAGGTGCACCCAAATGAGGCAACCCCAAGAACTGAACAGATGTCCACCTTCCTCCAGAAGCAGAGATGTGTTTTTTATAAGTTTGTACTTCCACAGGGCAGAAGAGAGCACAAAAGTGCTCAGGATCTCATCACTCCTTAAACTGCTTTTCTTGACTATGTATCAGTTCATTATACAAACTGGATGTTAAGAATTGGAAGCAGCTGATGAGGAGAGCTGTGAATAAACTATTCCATCACTAGTGGCGCCGTATCAATTATTTTAGGATATAAAGATGTACTTAAAAAAAACCAAAACAAAACAAAAAAAAAAACAAACAAAAAAACAATCTTAGCAATGTCAGAGACTTGCTAGTATATGAAGAGGGAAAAACTTAGCAGAAGTATTTCAAAATATTTCAGTTCCTTCTAGAGATGAAGAAGAAAGAGACATAACAAGGTATTTATATTATGGATAATACTTATGAGCTGTCAAATATTTCAGCAAGTGAGAACGATTCTAGACAACGCCTGCTAAGAAAATACTTTAAAAGTCAGGTTAAAATATTAAAATATCTGGGAAAGTAAGTATCCAATTGCTTAACTGCAAAATGGTTGAAATTTCTAATTGCCAAAAAAATGTCCTGATGTGGTGCCACAAATAAAGAAAACACACACAAAAAAAGAGTAACTAACACAGTGATTCAAATAATTGTAGGTAACTATGGGCTGGTAGCTCATCATTACTCCTTGGTAGAAGAACAGGAGTACAAGTGCTCCTGTAATAAAATGCATTTTTATGGAAAATGGGCTTAATTTAAAAATAAAAAACAGAGATCAAACCAAAACAGTAACAACAACAACAACAACAAAAAACCAACTAATTCAATTCTTTGATAAAACTATGAGCTTTTTTAGTAAAGAAATTCATTTAGAAACAAGTTGACTTTCCACTATGCAGCCTTCCAGCTAGAAAGTTAGCACTGCGTAATATCTATAAGAAACATATTGAATGGATTAGGAACAAGACAACTAACAGATGTCAAAAGAAGTTGTTGGCAAAAATAATTGCAAAGTAGAAGTGTTTCCAGTTTAGATCTGCAAGGTTTAGTGTTATATTCATTGTTTTTCAATGGCTTTAGCAGCCATCTGGAAGTAAACACAGAATCCCTCTTAAAAAAAAATGTGCAAACAACTTCCAGACTGTTAGAGGTGGTCATTCAGGCCAGTTACTGCAGTCAAGCTGGAGAATTTAATACCACTAATTCTTAAGATATATCTCTAGGAATAAAGAGTATAAGCCATGCTTCAGAATGGAAGAATGAGTCCTGGAAATCTGTGACTAAAGTGAACCATGCTTTCATAAACAAACAAATAAAAAATCAAATATGAGCTTCTAACTTGACATAACAGAAAAAATGAGATATTTCTAGAAATAGAAAAGAAAGAAGGCAATGAGTAGAAACAGGAATGTGACTTTACTGGTGAAACCAATATCAGAAATGTCTTGTACAGTAATACTGCTCAAATATTAAAAATGATGCTGGACAAGGAATGGAAACAAAAACTTCAAAACTAATGGACTAGAGAAGATGTATTACAGATATCAGTATGGTTAGCCTATCATGAGGAGGATCTGAACTGGAAGATTCTCCATTAATTTAGTACATAAAGATATACTCTAAAGTCATAGCATAACTTGGATGGATGTTTGGGTGCCATCTTGTGAGCCACTTATTAGAGCAGAGCTAGCTATAAAGTTGGATCAGGCTTCCCAGGGATGTGCCTCAAACATCTCCAAGGATGACAATTTCACAGTTTCTGTAAGGACTTATTCCAACTCTTCGCCATCCTTGTAGAGAACACTCTTTCTAATACCTAACCATATTTTCCCTTCCTGACATTCGTCTCCATCACCTACCATTCTTTCATTGTGAATCTCCAACTAGAGCCTGGCTGTGTCGCTGGGAAATAGCCACATATCAGATCAGTGCCAGAAGCTGAATATGACTTTGTCCACCTTTTAGCCATAAATTCCACTGAATTCAACGAGTTATTAACAGAGTGGATGTTTAATCACTGGAATAAACTAGTATGCTAAGTAGCACGGTTTCCATCTTGGCATCTACTGATCAGAAATTCCTCTCCTTGAGGATGTGCTCAGTGTAAGAATTATGCTTTGGAAAGCAAGCTATTTGCCTGAGAGTAACTGAGTGAAATGCAGTGGGATACAATACATAAGACATTATGTTTAACAGATCTTCCTGGCATTAAGTTTTATGCATTTCTAGGGATTTGCTTATCGAAGCTGAACATACATTAAACAAACAAAAAGGAAAACAACGTATACTGCATTTATGAAGTTGTGAACACGTGAAACAAAATACCTGAATAGTCTGGCTCCTTGGTATGGCTCTCCTCATCTAATGAAATCAACCTTGATTTGAAAGAGTAAGAAACATTAAGAAAACAATTCTAGGAATAGCAAATGTATTATTCTCTTTTTGGTCACATCATTACAGAATCATAATGATAAGAAGGAAACAGTAATTCATATGGACTCCTGCTTTTGCTATATACGCTGGTTTATTGTTGAATTTTATTGTTGTATTGGAAGAAGTCTGTTGAAAATCAAAATAAGACTGAAGACCAACTGTCAAAACCTACTAGCTTTTCATTCTTCACCTAACTAAATATATGTAATGAAAGCACAGAGTATTCTGTTTTGGTCAGTGCATGTAAACCTAAACAAGTAAAATAACTTTTATTATAAATAGCCAAGCAAAATCCACTAATTGTCAGTCAAGCTGTTCTCTGCTTTTTGACAACTGATCCTTAGCTGGGTGCTCCACTTCAGCACGGATAGTCAAAACAACAGGTGGCAGCAGGATTATATCAACATAGCATCTCCTCGCAACTGAATCGTGATGGTCCCGTAGGGGAGGGATCACATCTCATTCTCCTGTTCTTCTGTTTCTATAGCAGCCCATTCATAAGTCTCCCTCACCTCAGAGCTACAGGTAACCCAAACCTTGATAGCATCAGCACACTTAAATGCACTTTTTACTAAGTACCTCCTGTTTCATTGGATTACTAACCAGTGCTGTATACATTACAAAAACTAATTGCTGCTCAAAGCAATCAGGAATCCATATCCTATTCCCAGGTGAAAGGAGATGCTGCTGAAGGGAGAAATAGAATGCTCACATATCTTCTCCCATATGATGCTGCTTTACTAAGGAAAAAATGAAGCAAAAGCTGAAAAATAAAGACATGCTAAGAAAGATGAGAAACATATCAGGTTTAATGGATCTTTTTCAAGCTCTCAATTTTATCTTAAAGTCTACTAGTTTTCATACACATAATACAACATTTCAGTAATGCTTGCTTTAAGCTTACTTTTTCCTAATGTGATCAAATTACCCGTGTTTTCAGTTTTAAATGTTTGGTGACCTCTGTAACTAGAAATCATTATATATAGATAGAGATACTTATTATTCTGAGATACAGTGCATATGACTTACTGACTCTGCTGATCTTCTGATTTGGTGCTCTCAGTCTGTGGGTCCTCCTTTTCTGTTGTTTCTCTTAGTTTATTCACAGGATCTTGCAAACTCTACATTATATTCATTACATAAGTGAAGAGAGAGAAGAAGAAAAGATTCAGGGAAGCAAAGGTGTGTCATGTAAGGCCAAACAAGACTATAAAGACTACATAATTTCGTATAAAAAGTATATCTGATACAAATAGATTCACTTCTTAAGTCTATTTGCTCCTCATACTGCTTCTTTATTTCTTTACTCTCTTCCTGGCCCAACTATTCATAGGACCTTAGCAACAGCAGTGTAATACGAAGGTACTCCTCATATTCTAAACCTGAAAGCAAGACTTAAAATCTCAGATCATTAGGTAAGAGGCCAAGTGTGATATTACCATAGCCTATCAACCCCCTTACAATGTGGAAGACCATGCTATAAGACAACAGCAGTTTCGTGGCCAGCACTTTTATACGCAAAAGTTGGGCATGTGAACAAGCCAAGATATGAAGCACTGTATTCTCACTGATAAATACTAGTCGTCCCCACAGTCAATATTGTTCATTAAGTAGGGTTGCTATATAAGAACTTAAATGAAGATAGTATTTAGCATGTTCACTAAGTCCAGCTCATATAAGGAATAAAGGTTACTGTCCCCAGTCCACCCACCTGCTATGAGAAAAATATTCCCATACGCTGCAGGTCTTGTTTGCACTGCCCTGTTAACCAGAATGTGTCAGTCACTACAAGGGGCATTCCAGTGTCTGTTTCTGTTAGTGCTTGTGGGTACAAGGATATGTGTACTTCTCTGTTTCAGAAACCAAACTAATGGATTTGTCAGATACTGCAATTGATTTTTTTTCCCCTCTCAGTGAATTAATACCTACCTAGTACCACAGATTAATTTGTTACAAGCATCTAGAGCACTGCAGACACCATGCGTTGAACAATGAGGGATCACAAAGGCTGCAGCAATAATTAAAGGTCTTAAAGAAAGGTACCTTACTTTATGGTTGTATTTTTCCAACACCGTAACAGTGCAAAGCCAAAACCACTTATAAGTGTACTTCTTGGATTCTGAAAAACAGACGCTAGCCACCTCATCTAGATGAAGGTATATGTTACCCTTTAACTGTGTTTGTACCAGGTACCGACTAGATTGCACCTCTTCTAAAATTGGTGGGAATTAATCACTTGGTACTGATAGGACCTGAATTAAAGTTCAGAAACAAAGCAATATGTACAGAACTGCAGTACAAAGAAAGACAGCACTGCTACTGGGAGTGAAGCATCTTAGACATCTTCACGTAGACCATACAGTTCACTGCAGTCAGGAGGTGATGTTGCAATGGTGTGTGGTGCTCTGTGGCCAAGCACAGCAGCACAGTCTACCCCAAGAAGGATGTTATGGTTTAGAATAACAAACAGGGCTACTTAAACTACTATCTAATTATGTAACTTAGAGAGTTATCAGAAGTAAAACCTTTTGCATCTCCACCAATGAAAAGTTTTACTTCTTTTTTTATGGAGAAATTGCCATCCTTCCTTAAGAAAATGTATCACAATGCTTCCTTCATTGTTAAAGAACGTTTCAGGAAATCCATTTTTAAAAGTCTGTGATCAAACCACAGAAACAGTATATAGAAATTGAGTTCAGAAGTACCTTAGGAAGGAAACAGAATGATAATACTCAGAGTCACTATTTCCTGTATTAGAAAAATAAATATAGCTCTGAAATACAGCTTCAGTTTAAATGGAAATTACAACAAAACATTGCTGAAGATCAGCAGCTGTATTTTAAAACAACAATGTAACTAATCGTTTTTACATTTAGGCAATATTTCCATCAATTCTAACATCAAATAATTAAATTAATATCCTTTTCCCTATCTCCCTCCATTCTACATCCTAACGTGCACTATGAACTGAGGTATCTTTCTAAAATGAATAGAGAATAAATACAAAATAAAAATGAGTGCTAAAAGGTACTGTTAACTGTTTTTTGAACATGAATGCACAATAATGTGATAACTATTGTAAACATGCATACAAATGACACTGTGACATTCTATTAATTGTTTTAGGTTATGTCTGAAGAAAGGAAGGTCTCTCATCACTTAGGAAGTAAAATGATTAAACCAGTCTGTAAAGACACAGACTGAATGTGTACAAAAGAAAGCATGCTTCATTCAGCTTGGTGTATGAAACATCACTGACTTCACTGGCTGAGAAGAAACAGATGTCTAACTTCACAAAACCCATCTGGATACTTGTGTGAACTCACATGGACTTTGTAAGCCGTACAAATACATGGCTGAGGGTCTCATGCCTAAAAAGCTTTCTTCCTAGCTTCATTAGTTCTCTTCTATAAAAACTGGTAAGATTGTACACACTTGTAGAGCCACTTCACAGTCCCTCATTGTGCCTATTCTCTGTCTCTACAACTAAAAGTCACCCAATAATATTTTGCTAGCTACCAATACTCAGATTAATAGCCATCCATGGGATTTATCCACTGCCAAGTTAACTTGGATTCCAGTTAAAACACTGCTCCTACGCTGACTGCCTCTCACTTACAAAACTCCTTTACCATGATTTGGGCTGCTTTCAAGTCCAGCCAAAATGACCTAGACGGCATGCAAAACCTGTCCTCTATTTACATCACTGGAATGTTGGCAAAATGCACTCAGCTTGCCTACAGCTCCTCCCAAGTGACTTGGACAACTTAGGCACTTCTGCTCCAGTGCAGCTTTACTTCAAGTGTTGTGTGCAGTTTTGGACACCACAATATCAGAAGGACATAAAACTGTTAGTGAGCATCCAAAGGAAAGCAACAAAGATGGAGAAGGATTTAGAGGGCAAGGTGCATGACGAGCGGCTGAAGTCCCTTGGTTTGCTCAGCCCAGAGCAGAGGAGCTGAGGGGAGGCCTCATGGCAGCTGCGGCTCTCACAGGGAGCAGAGGGGCAGCGCTGAGCTCTGCACTCTGTGAAGCAACAGCGCCCGAGGGAACGGCATGGAGCTGTGTCAGGGGAGGGGCAGCTGGGCTCAGGAAAGGGCAGTGGGCATGGAACAGGCTGCCAAGAGTTCCCATGGTCACAGTCCAAAGTTGCTGGAGTTCAAGAAGCATTTGACCAATGCTTTCAGAAATAAGGTTTGAATTTTGGATGGCCCTGCATGGAGCCAGGAGCTGGACTTGATGGTAGTGTGGGTCCCTTCCTACTTGGGATATTCTCTGATTCTTTGCTGTGAGAAAGAATCAAAGTAACACAGCTAAGGGCAGCTCCAGAAGAAAGGGATCCCATGTCCTTGTAAGAACATACGGAGAAGCACAACACCATTGAAGAGACAAATACTTGCATCTGCTTCATTTGGAAGGAAGACTGAAAGGTGACTTTAGAATTGTCTCACAGAGGTTCATGAAGAAGAAAAAAGCGCCTGGAGATATGAAATTATACACAGTCTTGCTCAGGGAGTAAAGTCATGGTGCAGCAAATGGAAATGAAACAACAGCAAAGTCAGCAGAAGGTAACAGTACTGAAGTAGCTGCTTGGGCTTGGCTCTCGAAACCATTTAAGCAGCAGATGCAGCAGCAGTCCACTTTGCACCCCAAAAAAGGATGCACTCAGATTTAGGTCTCTTGAGTCCCTTACCAAGGCTAGTACAGTTTCTTGACTCGCATAACTCTTCAGGAAGTTTAGCAGCATAGTATAGAAACGTAAAAAATCTGATCAAATACTCATCAAGTAAGGCAAATAAACAGTGACAGAAATTTGAAAGAGGCATCATTTACGAAAAGCAGCCCTTGAAATAAACTTGAATCCATTTGATATATAGTAATTTAAAGACAATGAAACTTTCAAAGTGTTACCAAAACAGCAGCCCATCATCTTTAATATTACAGTAATGAATATTTTTACATCACGATACATAGGTTTGTTAGCACATTAATAATAATCTTTCATCAAGCATAAAATCAACAGTTAGGAAATACAGCTGCAATAGCACAGTTATACTACTCTCAGCATATACCCTGAAGCAAAGAAAACAAATGGGCTGCTTTTCATTAATGGGAGTTTGGCAGTCATCTCTAAAGATAATGTTTTCTTTCCAGAAAAAACCCCAAGAGCCACTTAAGAGTCTCTTTCCTGAGGTAAATCTAGTACACTCATACTACAAAATGCAAATAGTAATTTTCCATTAAATGGCACCTTCTAATTTTTCAGTAAGACAATCCACATCTAAATCAAATAGTAACAGTGTTTCCTGAATTTCTTGTTTTAAAGCAAAATGCTTATCCTACATACATGTATACTCAGTTTAATTCAGAAGAGGTACTTCTGAATTAAGGATGAGTAACATTAAGGTGCTCCTATCAGAACTAGAATTATAAAAGTAAAAAATGATTTGCAAGCACCAAGTTCAATATTTTCCCTTAGAAAACATCCCTTCTGAGATGCAAGACAAGGAAAAATATTCTAAGAGACAACTCTCAATTAAACATGTAAAAATGGCCACATTGAAATATTTTACGTACATTTTAAACAATTATATATTCCAATTGTATGTTTTTAATGCATAAAGTGAACAGCAGATACAACATCTTCACTGAGTAAATTTCTACGCCAGAAGATTACTCATTAGAAACTGCACTTATTCTTGATCACCCACAGCCACTAATTATACTTCACAAGAAAAGAATAATACCACCATCAGGTTTATTGATGGAAAAGAGATCATGCAGGAGACTGAAGAAAATAATGTCACACTCTAGAGACCACAAGAAATAAAGAACTGATATTACAAGGCAGCAACATAGTCTTATCCCCAAGCAGCTGTTCCCTGCAAGAACAGACTTCCATGAAACTGTAATATAAAACTAACCTTTGATTACCATTTCATTTCAGCATATATGCAACTGCAAAAACAGGAAATCACATATTTTCAGAGCAGGAGGCCAGTAATAAAAATGGTTATGATTCTCATTAACAAACGTAAGGCTGCACCTCAAACATACTACAGTCACTTTTATAGTTATTTTCTGTTCCACTGAGTGCTTGTTACATGTGCGCAGATAATATGGATTTTATTTCTCCATCACAGATTCCTAACTTAATTTCAAGTTTAGAGTATGTTGAAATCTTTCACAGGAGGTAGTTCAGAAGGAAACAAGCATTTAAAAGTATCTCACCCTTTACCACATGAATATTTCATGCTCTATAGAATAGGTGCATTTTCTGTGCAAGTTTATTTCCAAGATGTCTAAATATCACTATGTATTTTGAAACATCATGTCTTGTTAAAATAATCATGTATATAGGTATGAAGGGGAAAAAAGAATAAATACACAGCAAAAATACAGGCTAGCTGCACAAATTAGACTGGAAAGGGTTTGTTTAAAAGCAAAGAGAAAAAATCCTTAAAAAAATTTTACACATCAGGAGATTACGAGCCAGAGAAGTCCCTCAGCATGCTATCCAGGTTCTGGCCAAGTTAAGCTCAGGCTGTGAACCAGCCATTGGTAGAATGGGAGATGACTGTAAGGAAACAAAGAGGTTTGGAGTTTAACTGCAGAGTCTGTAGGCAACGACTGGCAATGTCAAGATAACTATGCCTGTCTCCGTTTGAAATTTGGAGGTACCTTGTGTCTAGAATTTGGAGTATGTAAGAAGCACAGAGTTAGGTTAACTTCAGAGCAACTGTGGACTTATACTACAAGAGAGGATCCTTTAGAGACTGTCTAAGACGAAAAGTTTATGAGTTTTTAAAGCTGTCCAGTACAGCCTCCCTTTATTTTTGTCTTCTGGTCAGGAGAGACTGAAGTTTGAAATGTGTTTGTTTGGCTGGTTTGTTTTGACGTTTCAAGCTGCAGAAATAATTGTCTCCACAAACACTTTATGAAAACTCTATGAAACTGCTTCCTCCCAGCTCACATTCTAGAAGACAGCTTTAAATACAGCATGTCATGTACAGGCAGGTATGCTAGCCTGGGGTATGTTAAATCTTACACCTTCAGGTGCTGCTTCTCCCAGAGATCTGGAGTAGCCACAGGCTATACAGCACACTGCAGTCCAGCTTTCACTTCTGCATGCCATATGCACAAACATACATGGATTGAGGCTATGACTTGTAATTGTTTTCAGACTAGGTTGTCTCTCCAAGCACACAGTGCTTCGCTCAAAGTTATTCATTCTTTACTTTTCTGCCAGTTGGTAATCCTTCTATCAGACCTTCTTCAGACAAATGTTATTTTTCTCCCACATAAATAGAATCAGTCAATCACACAGTTATTATGTTGCATAAAGTAATTACAGGACAAGGACATATATGAGGATAACTGGGAAATTAATATTTCTTCTTTTTCCTATTCCTCTACTGAACCTCAAATTGCCATGGGAAGAGCAACTTCTTATGCAGCAGCAGACATGATCAGAGAAACACACAGTGTGAGTGAGCGCTTGTTTTTGGAAACCTAGCAAAACTTTAAACTCATTACTTCAATCAGACATTGCACGTGTTCCACATTCAAAAATTACAGAAGATCAGCAAATATCACTAGTCAAGGAAAACAGTAATTCCCAAAGCAGTTGAGGGGTAGAATGTACTTCAGCACAGGCATGGAGACTGTGAGCATGTTTGTATTCATATTCAGTCTGACAAAATCTTATAGAGTGGGAGTTTTCAAAAGCGGATGCAAAGGCAACTTAGTATTAATTCATGTGTGGAATTATGGAGGACAAATCCTTAATTCTGCTGGGCTTCATGATTCTTTAAGAGCAACTAAACATAATCCCAGTTAGCACTTAAACATATACTTAAGTGCAGCCTATAATGAAAAATGTCTTCCTTTAAAATATGTCCTTAATCACTACACTCTACATGCAGTTTTTGATACTACTGCCAGAAGTGTTTTTGATAGAAAACATGTATTTAAATGGAAAGATGGGACAGAGATTGTATTGGCAGACAACATATGTCCTTGAACTTCTAAGCAGGGGTTAGGGGAGCAAAATCCCAACCAATGTAAGAGCAGAGCAAATCTGAGACAACCTCGAGAATGAATGTCTATGGAGCCAGACGACATGCATCCCAAGGTTCTAAAGGAACTGGCTGATGTGGATGCCAAGCCACTCTCTATCATATATGAAAAACAGTGGATGTCAAGCAAAACCAAGCAAAGCCCCCAAGGACTGGAAAAAGAGAAACACCAGTCCCATATTCAAGAAAGGGAGAAAAAAAGACCCTGGGAACTACAGGTTTGTAGTTCGTATTATCTGGTCATAGTCAGATGGTTGTGGTCAAGGGCTCTACGTCCAAGTGAAAGCCAGTTATAAGCTATCTTCACCAGGGGTTCGTCTTGGGACCAGTGCTCTTCAACATCTTTATCAAAAATATAGACAGTGGGGTTGAGTGTAACCTCAACAAGTTTGCAGATGACACCAACCTGAGCGGTGCAGCTGACACAACATAAAAGAGGGATGTCATCCAGAGGGATCTGGACATGCTTCAAAAGTGGGCATAAAATAATCTAATGAGGTTTAACAAGGCCAAGTTCAAGACCCCATCTGTAGTACCCTGTCCAAGCCTGAGGCCCACAATACATTAAGAATGCGAAGCTGCTGGAGCAGGTCCAGAGGAAGGCCACAAAGATGACCAAAGAACTGGTGCATCTCTCCTATGAAGATAGGTTGAGGGAGTTGGGATTGTTTAGCTTGCAGATGAGAAGGCTTCGGGGAGATCTCACTGTGGCATTCCAGTACTTGAAGGGAGCTTACAAGCAGGAGAGGAGCTGACTTTTTACATGGTCTGATAGTGACAGGACAAGGGGGAATAGCTTTAAACTAAAAGAAGGGAGATTAAAATTAGATGTTAGGAAGAAATTTTTTTTACTCAGAGAGTGGTGTGGCAATATAAAAGGTTGCTCAGAGATGTTATGGATGCGCCATCTCTGGAGGCATTCAAGGCCAGGTTGGATCGGATCCTGGGCAGCCTTATCTAGTGGCTGGCAACACTGCCCATGGCAAGGAATTTGAAACTAGATGATACTTAAGGTTCCCTCCAACCTAAGCCATTCCATGATTCAACAAAACATGAATGTTTTCTATATCACTGTATGGTCTCTTATTTGTTACCAGTGGGAAGACAAATATACCTATATATTCCTTACCTTTAGCATAGTGAACTCATATGGCTGATAACCTTTGAAACTTTCATGGATAGCTGCCATTGTGTGCGAAGTTTTTTCCCAAAAATGAAGAAGTGTTGTCTGTAAGGCAGGGTAAAATTTCAGTGCAATGTTATCTTAAACATGAATCTGTTTTTCACACAAAGTTTATATCGCCACTCCAGTATTAGTTATAGATTCTCGTATTTGAATATTGCCATGGAAACCTCTTAGAAAAACATATATTAACAGGAGATCTTTATTTGGGAGGTTAATGAGTTTTGGTTTTTTTGGTACCTGATATGTTGTTAATACATGAGAAAGAAGGTTGCATCTGCTTGCTCCCAAAAGGTCAACTTTTTGACAGACATCAGTCTTCAGTTTGTCAAAGTTGAGTTTTGCATGTCGCACTTGAGCTTGAACCTTCAAACAAAGAGAGAATTATTTATGTAGTGAGTTTTTTTCTTCATTTTTCTACCCCAACTTCATGCAAGAGGAAACAAACAGAACTTAGAAAATCAGAAATATCAGAAAATAGAAATGAAAAAATTGAACAGATTCAATTAAAATTTCATATAAAATTTTTAATATAATCTGTCCCACTGAAAATACATTATAGCAAGCTGACATGCTAAAATTAGGAATTATGAGTTTACTGCGTAACACACAAGGACATCTCCATATACCTGTTGTAGGAAAGCAATAAACTTTAAAGTCAGTCAGAAACTTCTGCTGATAATATAGCACTTCAGTAACTTTGAACTGCTACAAAAAGCTATCTTGTCAAAGCTCTCCTCTTAATAGAAGTGCTTTTCCCATTTGTTGCTATAAGGAGAGTATCAAGACCTCCTTTCATAGGAACACTTTCTGTTTGAAAGAATTTTAGTTTTACAAATTCTTTTACCATCAGTTATGTATATACAAGACATTCTGTTACACAAGCCACACGCATTTGATGACAGTACTAGTATTCTCATCAGGTATCAGAACAGAAACTTGATGTAGGCATTTTGAGCACAGGATATCTCATTTTAATGACAATTTTGTGCAGAGAAATTTGTATACAACAAAATGTTTACACAATCTAGTTTTTGTCCAAGGAAATACAAAATTATCGAACAACAAAACACGATTTTCCTGTCACTCTTTCACAGTTAAAATGTTTACCCACAAAAACCTCCACAGTAAATGAAAATAACACTGAACTCAAATTAAATACACTTCCTTTTCTTTACTTGCCTAATACAGAGAGGGAGCTTATTTTGGTCAGAATACACAGACTCGGTTAAAACAAGATCTGACAAACTTGCATGTTTCTGGTCTTCAGAAGTGAATTCATAATCCTGCAACAAGTATCTGTGGTCCTTTTGTGGTGGACACATCTCATGACACCATCTGAAATGTTAGGGTTACAATACCTATCATCCTATCTCACAGTAATAGACTCCCAACCAGGCAGAAAAAAGCAAAATATCAGTGCCACAAATTCATCAGATGACCTACTCAGATGAATTGTGGCCATGTCTGTGATTGGACAACCCTTTTTCACTGATCTCATCTGATCAACTGTGCATATGTTACAAAGTTGTACCTATTGAAGGTCTGACATATTCATAATGAAGGAACAACCATAGTTGAAAACTGATGAAAAGTGAAGAATCTCACAGGTGAGATTTCTAGTTGATGGCAATGTGTCAAATATAAAGCTATACTTTCCAATGATGCAGCTGAGATCAGAATCCCTTTGCTCTTCAGTGTATCACAGCACTAGTTTGTTTGTGAGAGTACAGCAAAGTCAACTGTGATTCTGTACATTAATAGTCCAAATGAGCAAAGAACATTACTTCTGGGGAATATAAGTATCTGTGTCAGAAATGGTGGGCCACAAGAAAAAAATATACTAATAAATGTGATTGTTAATTTCCACAGTTGGAAGTCTGGACAAGGACTTTATACAACAAATTGGGATTCAGGTCCATCTCATGTCTCCAACTCCTTAAGAAAAAAGCCCAGAAAAGAAAAAACTTGCAAAGTTTCCAGTCACAGTTTTCCTGCAAACAGCCTTCGTGGCACTTAGCAAGAAACAACATCAGTATTTTATCTTAATATGTAATTAGTGCCTCATTTAAAAGCTACAACACTGATAAAAAGGCAATTCATAACAATGTGGAATATTATGTTCGAGATATCCATACAGATGATTCAAAATACTTAACACAATGTTTTGATACCAAACGTCACAGATTTATTTTACCAACCAAGGAAGACGTGAAAGTATGAGAATTATTCAATTAAGGACGTTTATGGGTTTTTTTAACGTACCAAAAGTTTTTTTTAGCAGAAATACTCTCTATTGTAGAGCAGCAGTGCAGGACAGCCCAGAAAAAACCTCACCTCAGGTCATCATCATGACCTTTTGCCTTTTATGTGTGCCCACGAGCACATTTTCAATTCAAATTATTATTAGACACCTTTCAAGATTACTGGCTTCAGAAATTACGAATAAAACCTCTATGCGCATGAAGCATAATCTACTTAAAACTGCACAAATTATTATAACGAAATTTTAGTTTTCTGCTCAAAGGGGAGTTTATGCAACATACACTAAAGTTCTCCTTCCTCTGCAATTACTTTCCAAGACAGGACAAATAGGACCACATTATGGTTTCTGTTCTGTGAATTTTATTTCATATATTTCACTTCATCCATGCACACCATACAAAATTTATTCAAAATCCTGGTCTGAGATGTGTTGGGATTTTACTGACTAAAGAGAACTGTGCTGATTCAAAGGCAAGGTGGGCATTTTACAATGAAAGAGTTTCTAGCATCTGAAGCAGTAGGTGCCAGTTAAGAGATTTATGCAATACATGAAAATCTCACCAAGGTACAGCTGACATTAAAAAAAAAAAAAGATTACTACTCTCCATCTTTTCCTTTTCTAAGGAAAAGTAAACTGCTTATAATTTTCCAATGCAAATATCAAGGTATAATATTTAAAAGATCAAATTCTTTAAAGAGAACACACGAAAAAATCTGAAAAAAGTGTCTTATTAATTGCTTGATAAACTAATAAGCCAAATAAAACTGAATTAATTAATTAATTAATCAATCAGTGCTAAGATCCTAAATGCTGTGTGTTTGAAATTCAGACTCTGGGATGCTTGATCGTAAGGGAATATATTTGCAAAGGCAGGTTCCTAAGCTGATAGTCAAACAGAAAAGTCGCAGTCTTCAAGACTGCCACCATTAAAAATAAATAAATAAATAATTTTTTACACCCAATTAAAAAACCCTGTTCAGTATATTGCTATTAAAATTTGAATTTTTTTTAACATATTTTCAAGAAATTTTTGTGTCTTCTATGGTATTTCCATGTTACTACTTTTGGTCTAAGATAAAACACAACATTTATTTTCAGTAGTGGCCCAATTTCAGGGACGGTTCAGCCAATAAAAAATTATCTCCAAACTAAATACAGTATATTTTTTGTCTCAGCACTTTCAGTATAGAAGCAGAAACAGATGCTTTCAGTCTCATTTGTCACCCAGCCTCTCACTTACTTGATCTGAAAAGCATGCACAGTGTGTGTACAGAATGGAAATCGGGGGGGAAGTATATCAAGAGGGAAAAATTCCTGGAATATAGCAAACCTTCCTGTTGGGAGCTCTGGGTAAACTCCACCAGCAGATGGAATCAGCACAAATCTCTGCATGAAATAAGCGTAGCACCTTCTGGCATACCTGATTGTTATAAAGACTACATGAAACCTAAGCACAAAATAAAATAGGCTGTATTTTTAGGACAATGTATTTAGAGTACAAAAGAGAAAGCAAAAGGAACCTGGCTACTAACATCACCCAAGCTATGAAGTTATGAAAAGGAAGACCTACTGCATTTTTAAACCAACATATGCACACACCTATTGTAGTTTGCTCTTAAAGTTGAGTTTGATGCCACAAATCTGAGAATAGAAAAGCTAATGTTTTATACAAAATCATGACTATAGCTAAACTATTCCATGTGCAGCACAAAGACTTCCAAAGTCTTGCACAGTACTAACCCCAATTTTAGCATGCTTTGGTATGTTCAACATTTTGCAGGCTTTTCTTTGACTCAACTGTTCCCTTGGGTGGGAATAGTATTTACTGCATGTATTAATCTCTGCTCCATGAACATGTAAGAATAATACCTAAAAATAATATTTAAAGAAGAGGTTGTATACTTCTGTTCATCTCCTTTAACCCTTCATTTATGGTCTGATGAAGAACACTGATAAAAGTTGCTTTTAGGAGATGACATTTATGAAGTTCAAAATGCTTAACTAGAAAGTAAAATCACTTGGGGGTGGATAATGCATGCAAACAATATCTGTCACACTTTAAGCTAAGCACATGTACATCAAATTTGTCAAAAAAATGAAGCTATTCTTGTAAGAGATGTGAGGTATCCTAGAAAAAAAAGGTGCATAATTAGTTCCAATGATATACTAATTAAGTTTGCCATTTTGGACTTAATTACGATTGCTCCTGCTCATGCACCTCATCCATTAGGCTTGATTAAGTAAATTTAAGGTATTGTTGGCATTCCAATAAAGAACTAAATAATTACCACTGCACGTCTGTCTGTCTTACTCTTGAAAGCAACAGAAGTATTGTCTGCCCTTCTGCCTCAAAAAATATGTTAGCTTTGAAAGAATAGCCAGTTCTATGAAATTGCTACCCATGATTCTGACTCTGTCAGTACAGAATTACAAGCAAATAATGCCTTGAAACTGCTGTTGAAAACTTGTATGTCCTGTGTCAGAATTGTTTCTATATATCAGGAATACCACGAGAAAAGAAAACAGAAGTAACTGAAAGTTAAATTAAACATTATGTTAACAGCAAATGATTGCAACTGATTCGGAAAAGAAGATTGAGAAAACTTTCTGGTATCCTAAAGTGATAAAAAAAACCTCTAATTATTATATACCCATTTGAGTTGGAAGGGACCCTTAAATCATTTCAGCTCCCCTGCAATGAACAGGGACACCTACAGCTACATCAGGTTGCTCAGAGCCTGGTCCAGCCAGACCTTAAATGTCTTCAAGGATGGGGCATCCATCACCTCTCTGGGCAACCTATTCCAGCACTTCACTACCCTTATTGTAAACAACATTTTTTTTTTTTTCCCATTCAATCTAAATCTTCTCTGTTTTAGTTTGAAACCATTTCCCCTTGTCCTATCACCCTGCTAAAGAGCCTGTTCCCTTCTTCCTTATAGCTCCTGTTTAGATATTGAAAGGCTGCAATGAGGTCTCCCTGGAGTCTTCAATTCTCCAGGATGAACAGCTCCAGCTCTCTTTCTCCTGTATGGACTTGATCAAGAAAACAAGATGGCACAAAGACTTCTCAGCTGCCTACAACTATTTTTCTAGTAGATTTCAGATTTGATTGGAACATTTAATTCACTTGTTCAGAGCTCTCATTGCAGCATGTTCCGTACAGTCCCGAAACTGAACATATGTAATAAGTCAAGTGTGAAATGTAGCTTAATATGGATTAGTTTAAAGCAGTCATTTACTGGCACTAGGAACAATCACATTTCTCTGTGAACTAGAGCTGAATCATTGTATACAAATAAAATGATCATAAAGTCTTTATTCTATGCTGGTAAAAGTTATTTCCTTTTATTTCATTATTGTTTATTTCTACCAGAGCAAACAATCTCCATGATTTCAACATAAGTTTTGCTCTGCTTATACTGTCTACAAAGCTGTCTAAAGAAAAGAACTAGTAAAAAAATCACATTATAATTGTAATGTTATGCCCCCAAACCTGGAAGCTTTCATGCAAACTTTGTCACTGAAACCAGCTTCATGCTAGCTATTTTCACCATCTTATCCTCTCTGAATTTGTGATAGTATCCTTCTTACACTCAGCTCTCCTTCACACAAAATGACATCTAGTGAAATGTTTACGTTCGCTTATATAATCAAAACGTGAGACAAAATAACAGCCATAATAGCTTTAATTTTCACAGAAGAACAATAGCCTTTGATGATAACTCACATTTTCATCTGAATTACTGTTATTCCCCTTGATTTCAATAGTAGTGCTCACTGTTGTTTAACATTTGTATTGCAACAGTTACTGAAGGTTTCAATGAGACAGAGTTCCATAGCACCAGACACTAAAAATCACTGAAAAAATTTCAGGTCTTGTGCCAGTGATATGCGGTCTTTAGGCAAAAGCCCCTGATAGTCAGGCGTCTAAACTGGGACTCCGCAGGGAAAAGCAGCCCTTCTTGGATACCCACAGGGTGATTCCTGCTCTGGGCATAGTGGAATTTGCCCCACTAGAATATTACAGCCCTTGTTATACCTTTTTTTTGATTTAAGAGCATGGTTCTCTTAAACCTTCACTGCAGCATACACATAAGCACATGTGCATGCACACACTCAGGTCTAACACTAACATCCATCCGCTAAAAAGCATTAGAGCTGCCAGGGGGTGTCCGGAGTAACACATTCAAGTGAGCTTTAGCACTCAACTGTGCTTCTGATACGAGAATCAGGAGCATCTGAAGGGCTTGTTTTTTTTTTTTTTTCTGCTTCTGTTGATTTGTAATAAAAACATAAGCATATCCCGATTAGTGTGAAGATAAAATTGAACTTCAATTACTACTTAACATTTCAGGCTTTTTTGCATGCTGTGTATCATTTCTCATGGGTAAGGCCATAGTATTTTAAACTTCCTTTTCTATTCTCCTTCTGACCCCCTCTGGAAAGGGACAATAAAGATGCTAGACAGGAGAATATTTGTGTAAGGAAGGCAAGGAAAGTATCATATGACAGAACTGCACTTCACACAGGCACACGATAGCTTTGACACAGTGTACAGCTCTAGATTCATATATAGCATGCAATTGATAATACAGTGTAGTTTCTCAGCCCCATGAAATTAACAGAAATAAACACGTTCTGTGTTGTACTCCAACCAGTCTCTCTGCTGCTACACTATTCTACAGAAGCAGGGTCTTGATTACTTTTTCATAAGGAAATTGATCATATTCTGACAGCTCTTCTGCCTCTAACATGCTGCCCTGAGGCACTGAATAGCTTATAATTGAAAAGGAAAATTTTTGGAGCTTTTAAGAAGCTGTATTTAAGAAATTTTAAAATTATATATACATACATATATATATTTATCATTAGAGATCCTTACCAACCCCCAGAATGGAACAGAACAACCTGAAAATCTCTTAAAGCTAGATGACAATGTTCTGTACTTTAAATCTATTTGCAATTACAACATTTGAAACCTTAGCTACCCAGAAAACAAAGTAATTGTGTAATAAGGGAATCTTCAGATTCATCTTTAGTTTTAGTTGAACTAGTACCCTTCGATACTACAATTATTTTGATACTATTTTAAATAAAATAAATTTGTACTAAATTTTCTCTTCTGGGTATATTAAAAACGCTTCATTAAAAGCATTCTGATATTCATGGGTAATAACCCTTAACACTGCAGGAAGCACGAAAAGGGATCCATTATTTTCTGTGATTGTTGACACATGTTCTGACAGGACATGGCTCGTTTCAGCAATTCTTTGAGGACAGCTACTTTAGCTCCTACAGTACCTTCAAAACTGCAGTCATTGCTTTGGCTCAGTATTTGCCAGAGTTTTTCCTTGTGTATAGCAGCATTCCTTTGAGTCCCCCAGGTCACTCATACCTGATCCAGCTTGTGGAAGCTCTGTGGGTTCTCTAGGAAAGCATTCATAGCTAGTTGTCATTCATTTGGCTAGAGATCAACAGATTAACTTCGCAAAACCTTACTGCTGCACTTGCCCTAAGGCATGTCTTCCAGGAGGATGTGCTAGGTGCAACTAGTTCAGATATTGTTACTTGAGATCTTCTTAGTGGATGAAGATCACACAAACAATTTACTCTAGAGTTTCATTCATGTTATCCTAAAAACTGCCCATTTCTCTCCACTGGAGCTTTAAAAGCTGTGCAGAAGCTTTTGAAGATTAGTTTAAGTGCAGACACTACAGCAGACATCAGGATGCAGATGCAAGGAGCCCTAAATAAAGTAATGTATGGGAAAAACCCAACTTCCTTTATAGCTAATAACCATAACTATTACAATATATGCTTATTTGCTCTTTGAATTCATTCACGCATAAGCTTTCAAGCACTGAATCTTGATAAATTCTTGAAGAGGTGATTGAAGAATTTCGGTAACTTAAATACCATGGTAAAGCCAACTCTCCCTCTTGCCTTTGATACATGAGAATGATTGACCTAGAAACACCTTATCTAAGGTAATTTCCCCTAGTCCTCAAGTTACCTCTAACACTTCTTAATTCTCCCTCTCCTTCCCTCCAGCTTTTCAAGCCAGAGGCATGGACTGCCCATGTATCAGTTTCCTAGAGAGTCCTGCTGCTGGCTGACTAAGCTAATTCTTCCCCAAAGATCTTGACAAGAACTGTTGCAGCTATCTTACAAACGCAGTTGCAGGGCTGCAATTAGCAACTGGTTGCCTGAGAGCAGAAAATAATAATATCCACAAGAGCTGAAATTATGATTAAACATACAAAAGAGGTCCTAAATCCAGGATTCCAAACAGATGCTATTATGTTGCTACTATCTGCAGTCAATGGAGATGAAACCATTGCGCTCAAGATACAAACATATGCCAGACAAACCACTGCTTTGACTCTGATCTCTTTTTTATCTAAAGCAAAGTTGCCCATGCAACTTTGTCCTAGTTTCTAGCCCTTTTTAAATCCTGTCAGTACTTTGGGTCAGGTGCCTGCCTTTTCTTCCTGTTTTGAAATCCATGTCATCAGGTCAGCTCTGCCTGCAACACGTTCTTCTATGGTAGACTACCTGGGTCAAGGACAATGTCATGGCAAAAAGCAAAATGCTTAAAGAACTTTCCTGTGTTGTTGTTTAGTTGTTTTTTTTTGTTTGTTTATTTAGCAGTAATATAAAAAATATAAGATGTTGTTAAGAACATTGCCATTTTTAAATCCGAACAGAGGATTTTTTTTTTTTTTTAAAAGATATTGTACAAATATTATATTTACAAAGCAGCCTGATCAAGGACATGAGCTTTCACTTCTTTGTGGATTTTATTCAGTGGAATATAAAATTTGCTCTTTGTGTCACATTTATATCTAATTTCCCTCAAAAGTTTTTCAGTACTCAGACTGTAAAACTTTTATTGTTTTGAATCTGTTCGCTCACATGCCATGTAAGTGCAGCCCGGCAGTAATGACTAAGCCATAGTCAAAACTGCTTACTCCATAACCACTGACAGTCAGCAGATGTGAGCAACTCTCTGACCCCTGTGAGGATATAAAATTATGGCTGGCTTGAATATTCTTCCTTTTTTCCTGAAAAAACCCAAAGGCTGATTGTACCGTCCTCTGATATATTCCATGATGGCTATTGCAGAAATTGAATCCTGCTAATTAGCCTTCCCTCTCTGGTTTATACAAACACTGACACAAAGAACTTACTTCTCTCTCGCTTTTTCTACCACCTCACTTCCTTCCCAGCTCTGTAATTATTCCTACTGTTGCACACTGTATCTTTTCCAACTCTCTTGTGTCTCTTTAGGTATGTGGAAAAACAAGAACCTCATCACACATTACGCATGTGGTTCTGTGAATATTATCCAGTGGGATGAAGAATTATTTTTCCCTATTCTATTTTTCTTACACCCAGAGTCAAGTTGGATCTGCAAAATCGTATCAGTTCAGCCTTTGTACTGGGGAAAAAAGCTACGTTACTCTAAAAGAAAAAGTCAGAAGAGCACAAATGTATGATCAAAGACGTAAATAAGCTACTGTAAAAGGAATGAAAGATTTTTCAGTCTGGAAAAAAGAGCTGAATAAGGAGTGCATTAGGAGGCCATCAGACAACATACAGACATTGGAAAAAGCTGTGCTTTGGCCACAAGAACGAGAGAACATTATATTAAACCAGCTTATTAAACTCAACGCAAGAACAGCAAAACTTTAAATAATGTCTGTGTCAGTTGAGAAACCCGCTATGTTTTATGATGTTTCCACTGATCAGATGGAAATCACAGGATCATAGAGACTCCACCACCTCCCTGGGCAGCCTGCGCCAGCACTTGACCAATCTTTTGGAGAAGAATTTTCTTCTAACATTCAACCTGAATCTCCCCTTGTGCAACCTGAGGCCATTCCCTCTCATCCTGTTGCCAGTTACATGGGAGAAAAGGACGACTCCCACCTCACCTCCCTTCAGATAGTTGTAGGGAGCAATAAAGTCACCCCTGAGCCCTTTCTCCAGACTGAACAATCCCAGTTCCTTTAGTCGCTCCTCATCCTCACCAGTTTTGTTGCCCTTCTCTGAACATTCCCCAGGGCCTCAGAGTCTTTCTTGTAGTGATGGGCACCATGTACTTGCTCTATGCAAGGTCCTGGTTGTTACTGTTGGTTGCAGATGACAGACAGATGGTGGGACAGATGGTTTGAGCTAATATACCCATCCTGAAGAATCAAGTAACACTGAGGTGTGTGTGTAGGTCAGGGTGGGATTGTAAGCAAGGTGCTGTGCTGGACTGCGCCTGGGATCAATGCCTTATCTGAAAGCTGTGCTGTGATCAAAGGCAGTACAGATACTTTCCAAGCACTGTTCCTAAAAGACAGCAGTCTTTCCCATTTCTCTGACACCTGTGTAATAGCAGGCTTTTCAGAATCAAAATTCAAAAGCATGTTGAATTTCCTAACTTAAAAAGTGTTCATTTTGAATTGTTGGGTGTATTCACACACTGCCTACGCCCAACCATGCCTAAGTAAGGGAAAGCATTTAGAAATACTCCCTAAATTGTAACTGTAGGAGAAGTAAGCTTTGAATTCACATAGATTCATTTGAGGAAGAGATGGGAGTAATTTTCAGACACTGATGATTTTTACAGTCATGATTGCAGTACAGACAAAAGCCCAGATCTCAGTGCCCTACTTTCACAAAATTTTGTACCTCCCCACACTGAAATCTACGTGTATCTTAAGATCTGGGATTTCAACTTTGAAAGTAGCATGTCATAACATACAGGATCCACCTGGACAGATCTAGCTTAGCTTCCAGCATCCATTGCCCAAGCATGTAGGCAACACTCTTCAAGTCCTAGAGGGTTGTCTGCCAAGTGAAACTTTAACTCATTATATTTAAGAGCAGAATGGTGCACCAAACAGTAATATTGTCTACATAAATCCTCAGGAAAAAGACATAAGCAGCAATTTTTATTTTGTATTGAACTTTTACTTTGCATTTGTGAAAATTGTTAGAGCAGCCCTCCTACTAGGTTAGATACTCTGATCAGAACTAGCTAAAGATATCCTGAACTCATATACCAAACATCTTCTGTCAATTCAGTCAATGAGGTATTCTGTTTCAATACATCTCAAAAGAGTGTGGACTTTTTACCTTGCCTGTTTAACTTTCTGAGTTCAATCTGGCACTTCTTCATCCCTACTATCAATACTATGGTAGTATAAAAACTTAAATCCAAACGCAGCAGCAAAGTTTTATTATATCCAAGTCAAATATCTTCAAGACATGAAAACAATCTCTGGCAAGCAACACTGCTCTTTGTGTTAAATAACTTTATGAACAACTGCCCTGCAGCAATGAATACACTTTCCACTCTTAAAAAATATTTTAGTCCCTTCAGAGGAAAAACAAACAAACAAACAAAAACAGACTGAAAGGTACGGCCAAACAGCAACAGAAAAAGTCTAAAAGTCTGATTTCTTTTTTTTTAAACTAAGGAATTATGGAGATTTTCCACTTCCTTCACACTTTCTACCCCTCCAGCATGGCCCAACACAGGGAGACAACAGCATGCCATCCGGGGACAGCAGCCTCTGCTGAGTCCTTGCCACTCATCCAGCAGCTGGATGCAGCCTTGACCAAAGTTACATGTCTCAGCACAATCCAGTGAGTTCAACCAGCCAAAAGCCAGACAACAAAAATATTTAGCTTCGAGCCTCACAACACTTTTTACAAACAGAGGAGCACAATGTAATTCCACAATATGAATCCATCTGCTCAACCAGCTATCAGTTCATTGCAATAAAGCACACAACACAAGAAGAAACTAACATGCTAGTTTTAAGAAAAATAGCTATAAAATACAGGATGCAACTGACTCTCAGACATGACAGCTGAGTCACTCCAACCATAATTTCCTTTAAAGTGGAGAAAGGTTTGTTAAATTTAAGAACCAAAAATTGGCAACAGTATCATATCTTCAATTCTTCAGAATCTCACTCAAATTCATTACAGAAACCATGATCACAGCACAACAACCATATGCTGAAAATTAGGCAAAGCAAAAAATGTGACTGAGTCACACAGTCTTACAAGACTCAGGAGCCTCCAAGACCACAAATCTAGAGATGTATCAAGCATTACTTTTCCATCAGCTTAACTAAACAGTTTTTAAAAATGATTTTGAATTAAACAAATGCTAAACAAGTTTACAAAGGACTTTCTTCAAATAAGAGTTGTTTACTTGAATCAAAGCTGTGAAGAAAACATTTTTAAGCTAAGTTCATATTTGATATTGTCAATACAAAGTGAATGTTTGCATTGAGCTTTGCACGAGTTGAACTACATTTAGGCACCACCTTTTGAAAAGCTGCATATCTGTAAGGTCATCCCTCTTCTCAGGAAAAGGGCTGTAAGTACTACTGACTTTTCCTTTTGAAAAATCGTACCCCATTTTTCAAATGCATAGCTCTGTGCTCTGTTATCCACCATCTTCAATTGCAATGGAAAGGCATCTCACAGTACTTTGATTCATTTTTATAACTTGGATCAATATGCAAGTTATTTTTAAAAGAGAACAAACAGTAAATGACAATGTAAAGGAAAGGAGGGCAATAACAATCTCACATCTAATCTGGCTAACAGAAGGTCTGCATTTCCTACTTCAAGCAGCCTAAGTACATGCCTCAGCTTTCTACTGGTGACAAGTTTCAGTATTAGTCAAACTCAGGATGTGTGCTATACCAGGCTGAAAGGCAAAAAATGTACTGATGCTACAGTCCTTGAAGCAATGACATGCACAGAAAATAATTACCAATGATTTTCTGTTCTAGTCTGCTGACTAGGAAACTCCTAAATTGCAAGCAAGACAACATTCACCTACATAGCATTACTTCAGAGTTTTGGGATAGATCTTTATGATATGACACCAAATGCAGTTTTAGTAGTAAGCACACATCTGTAAGTCTGCAGTTGAGAGTAATTACCACAACAGCATGCTTGGACACATACTATCCTTAACTGCAAAAGGGTGCACATTTTTGCACAAGAACATATATTCTCTTTAGGGAAGAGGTAGATTCTGATATCTCATATCATCAAATGACTGACAAAATCCAACAGCACAAATGCCTATAACTCAATACAGTCTGAAAACAGACTTTTTTTGTAACTATAATGCAAGTCTGCAAGATGCCAAAAATGACTGTAAAGATTTGTAGCACAAAGCAGGCCAACGAAAACAGATGACAAAAGCAAATAAATAAGCTTCCAGGTATGGAAGATCTTCATCAGCTCTAAACCACAAGTAACCTGGACTTAGAGTTAAATGTGCTGAGAATCGCTCTTGGTTCTTCACAAGCCGATTGTGTTAATTATATTGCACAATCTGAAAGCAAAGCATGGTTGGCATACATGGAGCAGGGAGGTGCTGGCAAGTGTGAAATAATTAGACAGTTAGCTCTTGTAGGAGATAGAGACAGGTAATTACTGCTTTTGAAAGCTGCTGAAAGACCAGCTAGAGGGGTAATGTAAAGAAAATTGTAACACAGCATAAAACTAAACTCTCTACTATGTCCACTTTATTCACCTAGTAATTATACAGCTCAGCTTCTATCTCATTTATTGAAAGTATGTTGAATCCTTTAGGTGCAACATCACAGTTAGATAACTGCATTTATATTTTTCATTCCCTTGCATCAACATCAAATTCTTCAGGGCGTGAACAAGACTATTACTTGACTCTGAGGTGCTTCTGAGCAGGTGGATGGGGAAACTGAGTCAACTTGTACTAGGCAAAGGGATGTTAAAAACTCATGTTTAGGGGCAGTAACATTTTCCCGAGTTAGAGCATCAAAAAAATACTAGCTGGCTGCAAGGTCCTCTTGGCCAGTGTGAAGGGTTGCAATGTACTCGTGATGGGTGAATGCATAATGTACTGGGAAATGCCACTGACACACAAAGCAAATATTAGCAGTATGACACCAATACCCCAGAAATATACTTGTACCATCACCATGATAAATAGGCTGCCTTTAATATTTAGTGCCTAGGTGCTCTCACTGTTCTGAATACAAAGCCATCCTGTCTACAGTACTAATGCAGGAAGAGAAGTCGTGCATTTGAGTTTCAGATTTTGTTTTCTATTTAACATTTTTCTGCATAGGCAATAGAATGATAACCACTAATAATCACGAGTCACTCGTAACACAGTGTGTCTGTTGTACATAATTTTGTGTACTGTTATTGGTCCAGAGATATAAACACTATTTTGTATAAATACACAGCTGTATTTACCTGAACTGACAGTGCTGTTAAGTAGAAAAATAAATTATGATTAATAAGTTTCATAATTGATGTTTAATACATCAGTTTATTGAAAACATGTTTTCCCCAAAATAATTTTATTCTTTCCTGACACAAACTGAGAAACATTATCATAAAAAGTTATCATAAAAACCCCTACGTTATCTTCTGTGTTGCACTTCAGACTTCATACTGTGCTATCACAGAAGAAACATCTGAAATTTAAGCAGGGCTTAGGTAGAATATCCCTTAAAAAAAAAAAAGTTGAAATGACACATCACGTCAGACATTTCTCTGGTTAGAATGGTTCTGTTTAGGTTTTTTTTTTTTTTTAATCAATTTGGTTTAAAAGAGAAGGAGAAAAATCAAACATAGTATCTTAGAGAAGATTCAGAGCCTATGAAGCACATAACTGAACAGCAAAAGGCCTTATGAAGTAAAAGCAGATGGACTACATTATGTATGTGCCCAGGCATTTTAGGAAAGTATAAGAATGAATTCCTGGGCAGTGGTGACCAAAAAACTTGGTTCTCTTGTGTAAACAAAGTTTTCCCCAACAGCTGTATTCCCTTCCTGTTTATTCTTCTCTCCTGCAGAATCTCTCAGTTCAGTCACATCTGTACTTCATTTATATTTAAAAAATATTTCTTTAGCTACCTCCTAGCTTTTCAGATTATTAAGGCTGAGGGAATTTTCCAAACCTCATTTCTCCTTTCACAACCTATCTTGTTTACATTTTTACACTTCATTTGGGCTCTGAATTCACATAATGTTCCACATGGGTTAGGGGCTTTGCCCACACAGATCAGTTTGCAGGATTAGAGTTTTCAAGTGACCACTTGAAACTGCTTAGGCAATTATCATTTCTTCCTGATTTTAAGACCAAAACACAGCAGGATAATCAAGTGAAAACAGCGTTCAGTTGCTCCTGTCTTCCTTTTTATTAAATTTCAAGATTACCTTTAGTGCTTACACATTCTATAATTATTAGATTTTAAAAATCTGTTGAAGCCTAAAGTTTGCCACATCATATTTGAGAATACCTTTCTAACATTGGGGTTCATAACAATAACCACTACATTAAAAGATTAACTTAATGCTATTATTGAATTAAATCACTTAACTTTTTAAAATTTGCTTTATTCTGCTGAAGTACTAAAAAAACTACAAGTTCTTTTAATTATATGAACAGTGGTTTTAACCTACTTTCTCTTGAGCTACGAGGATGAAATTGCACCACAATTAAACCACGTCCACTTTTTTTTGCATTTCAACTAGGTTGCACATAACAAGATCACTGAAATATGTCTAACACTTCATTGCATTTTTTTTACAGCCATTTTGCTGGGTCTCATCTGACTCTTTTTAAAAATAATTGAGCAGATGATGAACCACCTCTCAAGGGCAAGTATCAGCCTCTGAAAGCAACTCTATCCTACAAGCAGTACATCTGAAGATGACGTAATCTGTTCCAAAAAGCTTGCTTCTATTTTTAAATAGCATCCTTTTATTATGCTTCTAAAAGGGCATCTCTATCACAAACTGTTACTTTGCATTTAACCTAGTAACAATCATCAGTGAAATTCAGTATACATGAAATAGCTCCAGAAAATCATTGATTTTTTCTCACTGTCTAACAAAATCCTTACAATTAGTACTTGAAATGGTAATTTAAATTTATAAGATTATAAAATACACTGTGAAAAACTTTAGCTTAAGGTCAATTTATCATAAAAAGATGATTTTTTTAAAACCAATTTAAAATGCTTAAGTATTTTGCATGTGAAGTATATTTTGGTTTGGGTTTCTGCACTTAATGATACTGAACTTGACACTGAAGAACATGGAAAAAGCTTTGCATCAGAAACAGCACAAAAAAGATGCTCTCAGTGTTGAAACTTCATCTGACTTTACAAGGAGAGACAATGACGACAATACAAAAACTATCATTTTTTACAAAGAGAGCACTTTCAGTGTGTTCTACTTTCCACTGACATGATTTCTAAGTAAATCACTAAATTTAACACTTCCAGCATCATACAATTTTATATTAAAAAATATTAATTATGTTCTTTCTGTCCCAACCAGAAAGAAACAAAGTGTTTGGGTGAGACATTAGAAAAAACTTCTCTGAAAGAGTGGTGATACACTGGCACAGGCTGCCCAGGAAGGTGGTGGAGTCACCGTCCCTGGAGGTGTTCAAGAAACGTGTTGGTGTGGTACTAAGGAACATGGCTTAATGGGCAACATTGGTCATAGGTGGATGGTTAGTTTAGATGATCTTGGAGATCTTTTCCAACCTTAATTATTCTATGATTCTGATTTTCTTGACGGTAATAAGCACGCCACAAGAAGTAAAGGATTTGAATGCTGTTATCTCTGTCATCACTTTGCTACACTGAGATACAGATCTCTGAATGCTAAGTGACGATGTCTCACTAATTTTAGAGTATACAGCTATCATGCAGCAAATATTACCGGGTATCCTAGAATCTCACTTCATCTCTTCTGATGAGTAACAGCAACCCAAATCAGCAAACAGATCAGCAAGAGTGATAAAGATGGACTATCACAGTGATAGAGCCTACCTTCTCACATTTCTATTAGGTATGATGAAATTTAAGAGTATTTTTCACATAATTGTGCCACAAATATTTCATATCTAATTATGGTCTACTAAAGCTACTTATAGGTCTTTCTGTCATCTCCAGGGAACAGCAATCATCATCATCTACTATACCACATGCAAAGGCTTACATTTTTGTCACCTAAGGGCAAAAAAAGCTTTAAATTTTGCAATAGTTAACTTGAGAATTTACTGTGGAAGTATCACCGAAAATGAAACAGAAACAACTGCTATCTATAACTTTCTCCTTTTTTTAAACCAAAGTTGATAAACAGTAAATACCATAACTGGCTCTAAAGATGAATCATTTACAGTGCTATTTGTAACTATGGCAGCTGAAAGTCTATTGATTACACCACTCTGACTGCAAATGCCAAAGACATTTTTCTTTGGGATGCTGGTATACTCTGCTGCTTGGAAAACCAAAACACTTTCTAGCTCAATATTATCTGCAGAAGTAATTAACATTAGCACATTTTCTGCAGTTGACTTTTAAATAATTAAACTAGAACACCACCAAGATCCACGAAACTTCTGAGACTGTCACCCTCAACTGAATTTCATTTACTAGATGAGCAAAATCACTTGGAAAATATATTACAAAAGCACACGTCATGGTAGGAAAACAGACTAATTGATTTTCAACATATTTTCTAGCTTTATTTTCTATGAGTTTGTTTAGTGTTCCTCAACCAACAGTCTCAGCTCATAAGTGCACTTACTATTTAATGCAAGTTTAAATTCATTTTCCCAGTAAGCACTTTTGAACAATCCAGATTTATTACATGCAATGTATTTTTTCTACCACTTTCATAATTTGAACAGAACCACAAAATAACATCACAAAATTCTGTAATGTTATTTATAAACTTGTGTTGTTCACGACTCCTCATTTTGTTACCCTCTAAATGCCCACAGATTTTCTTTTCATCATTTTACCACAAACTGAAATTATTTTTACAAGGATGGGAACTGTCAAATTCATTCCTGTTCAAAAGATCAGTACCGTATTAGTCTTTTATCCCTTCCTTAGACTTTTTGCATTTCCTCAGCACTCCAAGAGATTTAAGTTTAACAGACAATTAAAAAAATAATCCTCAAGCGCATTTCCACAGTGCCTCCAGGCTTGCAGGGCTGTTTGCAGCTCTGGTATTAATGGAGGGTTGGAATATGGAGAGCTGGAGATGATGCTGTAACATGGGACTGCCCCTTCAGCATCACACAAGCCAAACTGCACTCATTCCAGGCAGAGTTGATAGGCAGGGAGGCAGTGGAGGAACAAAGATGTAGGAGTGTCGACAGTCTCCTAAGCCTTCCCTGTAAAGCTGTGGCAGATGCATCTTATCCAGACTTGCTAGGGTTTTACAATATATACATTCCAGTGTTTCCCTTTTGACCTTTTGATCAATGAATTTATTTAGATTCTCATTCTTCCCCAGGCATCCATACAAGCTTTAACTTCTTTCCTAAAAGACATCTAGCAGAGAACTTGTGCTGATCAGCTATTTCTGCATATTTATAAAAACAATCTAAATGATTGTAATGTCATCTTTTTGAGTTTTCCTTTTTCTTACTGCTTTGCCTTTTCTCTTGCCAGACTTATGTTTAAAATGCCATTTAAGGACATTCATTTTGTTTCAAGTATATATAGAGTGCTACAACTAGGAAGAACTTGAGATGAACTGCTCCCAAACAGTTCAGCTGCAAGCTTGCAAGTTCCCCAGAACTGCAAAGTAACAGCCAGACATTAAGGGACCTATGATTTTTAGGATCTCTAGGGACACTGGGAATGTACTGACACTTTTCTCCCACGGTAGGATCTATTCCACTTCTTCAGCACCACTAAAGTAGTGCAGTGCTGCACCTCGAACTATCTCATCTCCCTGAACAAGGAGGCCCAGCATACTCCATACTACTTATCCCCCCATGGTTCCCACAAACATACTGATCAAGGAACTACTCCTCTTCCAGACAGTACTCCAATCTAATAAGTAATGCTTTACAAACAGAAATATATTGCTCCTATCTCACTACCATAGGGCTTGCAATGTATTTCAGGTGGATGAATCTCACAGCATTCACAAAGCTCTGCAGCAAACACCCCATGCATTGCTTATTACCCTTGCACAGTATCAACCTCATCTCCCTCCCACTGTTTGGTTCATACAGAAGCAGAGATCCTTGCCAAGCAGAGGAGACTGTGCAACAAGGAGAAACTGAGCCATCAACAGTTTATGGATTGTGTTTCCACCCCTGGGGCAAACAGTTCCAGGCATACTGAACCATGACAGAGCCCCAGCCTCCACATACCCAGTTCTCAGTACACTGCTACAGCACAGTTTGCCTGAGGGATCCCAGTACTTACAAAGCTCTGTGCATTTACAAAGTCACTTTAGCTTTGGCTTGAACCTCAGAATGAAAGGAAGCAAAGAGCAGAAAGACGATGAAATGAAAACCCATATATATAGTAAGGATTAATTTGTTCTACCAATGTAGCATTATATATATCTTGCCATCTAAAGGATTTTTCATATAATTAAAGTTCAGTATGATAATTTTTTCAACTTTTTAATTTTTTAACCCGTTACAGGAGATACTGTAATGTCTAGTTTATACAGTGTGATATAGACATTCTTATCAAAACATCTGAGATAGCTTAGCTAAGTAAAATTGAACCGAACAGCCTCTTCTGTGTTCCTGATAGGCAGAAAATGCATGGAAAAACTTCTTTGTTTTTCAGAGCTACAGTAAGGAGATTCAGGGACCACCATTGGGCTATCTGGTCTCTAATTTTACAGTATCACAGCAGAGCTCACACTGCAGGGTGCAGTCACCAGACAGACAGAACAGCCAAGACTTAAGAAACTCACAAACCTAATCAGGGGTGGTGAATTTGGTGAATGAATATTATCTCAATGAAGTTACTTTAAATATCACAGTATTGCATAGCAAAGCACTGGTTAGATTCCCTCAGGCAACACTTGAAGCTCCAAACTGGGGATGAAAGAGCACTATATCTATAGCTCTGCTTGAGTATCCATAAATTGTAGAGTCATAGAATGGCCTGGGTTGAAAAGGACTAGAATGATCATCTAGTTTCAACTCCTCTGCTACGTGTAGGGTTGCCAACCACTAGACCAGGCTGCCCAGAGTCACATCCAGCCTGGCCTTGAATGTCTCCAGGGATGGGGCATCCACAACCTCTGGGCAACCCGTTCCACTGTGTCACCACACCCTGAGCGAAAAACTTCCTTCTAACATCTAATCTAAATCTCCCCTGCCTTTGTTTAAAACCATTCCCCCTTGTCCTATCACTATCCATCCATGTAAACAGTCATTTATAATTAGTTTATGGGAAGAACAAAAAGAACAACAAACCTCCCAAAAAACCAGTGGAGGTGCATAGCATTTATAGAACACTGTGAGGAGAAGTAAACACTTTACCGGTTCCCTTGGTTTGACTCAAGTAGTAACAATCACAAGGATATCTTCGTGTAACAATGTAAAAAGGTTGCTCTGTGGGTTATTGCTGAAAAAACAACACTGAACACTTTGAAAGTGGCAGTATAGCTGGATCTAGTGTATTTACACTAATGTCTTGGAAATAGCAGTAGAAAACTCAAGTACCTCACTGCTTTGAAAGAGAGCTACAAAAATGCCAATGTTTTAACTCAGATTTTATCAGCTCTCAAAATACTGACTCAACTATTGATCTTTTAGCCTTAGCTACTCTGATGGGAGGTATGAAAAGCCCATCTGGATTGATTTAGCCTTGGTCTCCTGAAACAAGTACTGCCTCTGTACACATAGTGATGTATTTAACATTATACTATGAAGGCCTACACAACTGAAAAACAGTTCTGTAATCAAGTGATATAAATAATGCTGATGCACTGGGTACATTAAAGATCTCTATACCTGCACTGTTTACTCAAAATTAAAAAGACACGTAGCACATAGCATTTTTACAACAAGAAGTCTGAAGAATTTTTTTTTTCAAATGCACTCTCAGATCAGCTCCATTAACTACTTGCTAGTGTATCGCTACATAAGAAACTCCAGATCAAACATTTCTCACTGGTGATGGCATATTTGAGAATTAAAAAATCTTACATCTGTAATTATGGTATTTTTCTCAACACAAAGTTAAGCATGAATTAAATTATGAGATCCAAAATAAGCCTTAAAAGCTCTGCATTACACTGCCACACTATGGTACAATCAAGATCTGCAAGCAAGAATATAACAAAAAGAGAATAAAAATAACTTCTATAATTATCTGAGACTGCAGTATCTACCATTTGTTATGTTTATCTACTACAACCCCAAAGCACTAAAAACAAACTTGTGCCTTGTTCAGCATCAGCTACCTAATTAAATTATACTTACAGATTTTGTTTCCGTAATGCTTTTCAAAAATGAAAAAAGTTTAACTTCTGCAAGTGTTAAAACATGTAGGAAAGTTGATATCAGGAACATTCTTTACTATGCTGGCTGCAAAACATAGAGGTTTTTGTTCTCTATAATACTATGTGATCTGAAAGGTTTTCTGTTGACAGCCAGAGGAAAGAAAGGTTCAAAGACATTCTTTAAGTTTTTTTGAGGTATTTAAGGCAATGCTACAGAATTTTAACATCTATATCAAACACATCAATGATTTGTTTATGCTAAAATATAACTCATTTTAGACTTGCAAACATTTCAATACATTTAACATGGTACAAATGGGAAAATTTTCCTAAATACTACTAAGTTTAAAAAGACTATTTTTGCTGTCCTTGAAGCACAGCAACACAAGAGGTCTGAAATTTCACATGCAGCTTTTAAAATGCACAGCTCATGAGTCAAAGCATGCATTATTTTAATTACTTTGCCATTTACATAATTTATACCTTCCATAGCATTTGTTTTTCAAGAAAGCTATAAGTCAATTTCGTATGACCATTACCAGCACTGCTTTATTCATTCTAAAATTCCATTTTTAAAGTGTTTTTCTAATAAATCAAACATTACACATAAGCAATCAGCTGAGGCCAAGACCATACCAATTATTTTACTTGTAAGAACTTGCCATTATAAACATTTTCCACAAGGCACAATAAAATACTTTCCTGGTGCCACAATACTTACACGAATATCCTGCACTGAAGTATATTAAATAAAGTTTAGATGGTTAGCTGGAATTTCATCTGTTCCACCCCTTTCTTAATTGCTATTGTCACCACTTCAGTTTACAAGAAATGGTATAGCCTAGATGCATACCAGTTCTTTTCCATTAGGATGGCTCACTCAAGTTTTTAAACTCCAAATTATGCACCTTTCATCTCCAAAAATTTCCAGTCACAGAAAGATGACTGCTCAAGCCATTAATGAACAAGGATTGTCTTAAGAAAAGTTCCAGTCCTTCACTAATACATGCAAGGGCCTCCTGAGCATTCCTGATCAGGATCAATCCAAATAAATTCTATCCTCACACTTGGTAGCAAATCTGCAGACTATCCTCTGTGACTTGTGATTGGCAGGGGAGGAGTATAGTCAACTTGAGAGACACTGAAGAAAGACAATTTATGGAGAGTGCATTCTGAACAGTTTTAATAGTTAGTAGTTGCCCAGGAATCATGATGAACTGTATACGGAACTCCTCCCTTAAATCTGACAACATTCCATTCCAAAAAATCCTGCTTTTAACTGCACCCAAAGATTTACCAGCAGATACTACGGCATTTCTGTTATTTTGTCCATTTTAGGTACAAAAATCTATTTTCCTTTCCCAGATGAAAGCAGACATATCTTCTTCAATTAGTCACTCAGGTATCACAGCGAAGTATTTAAAATTAGACAGTCTTCTTTAAAACATATATTTTATTTAAATTATAAAGATTTAAGATGAAGTTAAATTGACTACTGAAAAATGCTATTTCTTACTACCGTATCTTCCCTTACAGCCTACTCTTCTTTGAAGGATATTGCATTCCATATCAGATTAATTGGAGTTCTGTCACACGGAAAAAGATTAGTTATATTTAATGGCATTTTTAGCTCTGCAGAGTTATATCTTCCTCAGAACAATCAAAATCATGCTTCATTGCTTCATCAGGCATTCCATTCTAGGAAACTACAAGAAATGTCATACCTTCCTGAACTTTTCCATCTGCTTATAAAGATCTGGATCCAGCTCCTGAGACACATCTTTCATCCAAAGCAGAGCTCCTCTGTATTCAGTTCGATACTGTTCCATGCGATTTACTGTCAGCCACGTGTCTGATATGGCCCTATATCTGAAAGTCTCCACTTCTTGATATAACCTAGTCAAAGGAGCACGCAGTGCTAATCTGGGGAAGACATGAAGAAATGAGGGGAAGGAAGTAATTCTGCAAAGGCACACAAATTAATATAATTACTGATACTTTGCTAGCAATCAGAAGACAGAAATAAAAAAGAATTCACTTAATTTTCACTCTTTGTTCAGACTGTTGTACAGATTGGTTGGGAATATACACAAAATTGATAGTTTTGTATGCATACTGTGTTTCTAGTTCTCCTAGTCAAGTAGCAACCTTTCATAGTTTCTTTCACTTACTCATGCTAGTGGAAAAGAAACTTCTGCTAATGTGTATATTTTATTTAGCTAAAATGCTTTTATTTACTTTTTTTTTTTTTAAACTTTCCTCTTTGCAAGTTGCATTTAACAAGTGCAAGAATATACCCGAGGTCATTTATATTACTGGATACATACCACAGATGCATCACGATAGTCATGTTAAGCCTCAGAAAAAGCATATCTATTAGCCTTTAATCTTCACATGTACATGTAAACAAAGAAGTCATCTGTCAGGTGCCTAATTAACTGATTTATCTTTCTTTATTTTGAGGAATTCAAACAGTTCTTTTGAAGGATATTTATCTTTGGGAAGATTTTAGGGATTTTCTTAAATGTTTGTTCCAGATACTACACTTCGGAGAGGCAGCAGGGGACACTGTTGTCTTCCCTATGCCATCACTTCAGCTCCTAATGGGACAGAATTACTCCAGCTTTTGCCATGTTTCCATCTGCTGCTTCTGCTTTCCTGTTTCTTGCCAGCAGTCACCTCACTGGAATAGGTTCAATCAGTTTCACACCAGTGTAGAGCTAGTTTAATTTGTCACTTAGGGACTTCCTAGGCCTAAGAGAATCTCTAATTTCAGATCCAATAGCCAGGAAATTTCATTTACTTGATCTCCAGATTGCTACTGGCATTCAACATAAGTAAGAACAATCCTCACTCCAAGATGAGCTTGAAGATGGCTCAAGAAGAAAAGAAAGACAAACATCTGTTCTTATTTTTATGGGAAATAATTTTAAAAGACGCCTTAGATGTACATCAAGTAAGAGATATAATAAAATGTGAACTTCTTACTGGGTCTTTTTTGGGTATAATATACATTTCTTCAATTCTACAAAAACCTAACCAGTCATTCAAATGAAAAATTCAGTTTACATGGACAGATTGTACAGTGTGATTTGTGAAAAATGTTGAGCTATTTAAAAAAGCAAATCATTAGGGTTTTTGCTCAAAGGTACCTTACATATGTTCTGAAGATCTTACTCATGGCTGTTCCTGGATGTGCTAATGACCAAACTGTAGCCCAAGATAAACATGAAATTCTCAGTACTTGGTAGGTGATCTTTTATTTTGAGCCAAACAGCTGCACTGCTCAGCTAAAGCTGGAAAGTGTCATGATAATTAAAAGTCTCCCCAAACTCTTTAGGAGTAGAGAATTTGATTTTTACTTCGTCACAAAACTGAACTTTCCCTTCTGACTGATGGAAAATTTCATAGTACTAATATGGAAAAAACAAACCACAAAACCCTACACACATTATGAAACCCAACAACATCAAGTACTTGGCTTGTAAACCCTTTGGAAAAGCACAGAGTCAGTGAAACACCAAGAACTCCACAGAAAAGCAAAAGTTTATGTGTTTCTGTGTCCCTCTGTATCCTTCACATTTTACTAATTTGCTCCTACCCAATCTATGTAAGGTCAGCAGGATGTTTTCTTGAGATTCTTTCTGTAAGGTTAAAGCAGGAAATGGCTTTATTTCCTTGAGGTGTGTGACTCTACGGTCCAGAAAAAGCCACCTCCCACTCCTCTCAGGTCCTAGACACCTCCCCACAATAGGAATGCTGCAGTGTTTTTCCACACAATGAGAATTGCAACTAAGCAGGAAAGAGACCTGAAACAGCTCCTTTACTGCCCCACTGCTAGAGAGGCCATGTAGATAGCACCTGTATAACTTCAGAACTGCTGAGCTGAACAGGCATAAATGGAGGAATCTGGAGATCCAGAGACACAGCAGGCCCATGGGACAGAAAACAGATCTGGCAAAGGTACTCACAGCAAGCCAGAAATATTATCTGCACTTCAACAGTTTTGGTCAATAACAAATTTATTATCACTTTGTTCCTCACATATCTGTAGTGGTAAAATCAATTATAGCAATGATGAATCAGCTACCATTATCCCATGTGATCAGATGGTAATTCTGACATACATACCTTTGCTGAGAAGAAAAGCAGAGGGCCTTTCCAGTTGCTTGCATCATTTTTCCTGCTCTTGTTTTATCCTGAGAACCCTGTGATCGTAGAAATTTCCCCAATTCATTTTCTTCCTGAGACAGAACTAACGAAAAATAAACGAGTGATCAAACGTGTAATTTAAAACATTACTAACAGCTTTTCAACTGGCCTAACATCAAATAGGTTAAGTAACTCCAAATCCAAGCAGCACAGAAAAATTAATTTCATGGAATTCCTGAATTAATAAATCAGAATATTTGATGAGTTTCCTGTATTTAACAAGAATCACAATTTCGTCACTGCCAAAAGTCAAAAGAAAAAACATGCTACTTTCTTCTTGAACAACAACAACAAAATAAAATAAAAAATAAAAAATCATGGTTGAATTACATGAAGGACACAAAAGTGGCACAACTGTAGTATCTAATCTTGGTCTTTGTTTTTCAAGCTTGACTACTGAGTTTTTTTTACTATGAAAAATCAAGTAACTCATGTTAAACATCATTTATTTTCAAATTACTTTGCAGGATCATTTTTAGAACTCCAGGATTTTTCACATTTTAAATAATACTCTTGAATTTGTTTTTTTAAATAAGAGGATAAACAAAAGTATATGTTTATATACTGACATGCTGCCTACTCCCAGTTTGGAACCTTAAGTTTCTATGATCTCACATCCTTACAAAAACATTTAATGGTGGCCTTATCTAACAGTCTTTCAAAGTGTCTGTCTTCAATAGCACCTATTTCTTCCCAGGCTCAATGAGGAGAATGCTCCAATATACTGAAAGATGTTTTGAAGTTCTCTTGTCATTCTGGTAAATATTGACAATTGTATTGCAAACTCATAACATACTATGACAGTGTCCTGCATGCACATCTTTGTGAAGGAGATTTCACCTGCTATTGTGGAATACATCTTGAACTCCAATACACTACTAGTCTGCATTACAATTTTACCTCAATATCCTGAAACATCTAATCATCTTTCAACCTCTCCTTTGGACAGGCAAAAGAAAAAGGAAAGAGCGGAGAAAATATGTATAAAATTGAACAACAAAAAAGTAAATTTAAAGGTGTTTCCAAAGTTGATTCACTTTTCTGGCCAGAAACCATAGCAGCAGAAAGTAAAAAACGTTAATGAGAGAAAACTTCTTAGGTCTTTTAATACAACCTGGTGTTTGAAACTTCCCAAATGAGGTTCCTGACTCTCACTAATGACTACTACTAATTAATGTTCACCTGTTGCAGCCAAGTCAGCATCATCAAATTCATCATAATAGCATGGATCAGTTAATTATAAAACTAGTAATAAGACCAATGTTCTTCATAGTCAATCTTGATAAAAACACAAGAATTCAGAACAAAGTTAGAATTTCTAATGCAAAACAGTTCTGAATTTAGATGGGCCACGTAATGTAATGGAAAAAACCTCAAAAATCAAGCTATCTCGCATAATCGTTGCTTTGTATCACTGTATAACATCAAATATAAAACTTAACATGAGCTTGGAGATCTAAATACAATTAAGCAAGTCTACATTTAGGTGACTGCAAGGGAATGTTATCTTTAATTAGGATTAAAACAGTAGCTCCCCATTTCCATTTTCACTTTTTCACTTGTTAGATGATTCCATATTGCAGATCTCCTTATCATTTTAACTAGTATTTGATCATACTTACAACAAATCCTTTTTTGATAAAGTTCTATTGCTTTCAACAGCTCCATACATGTTCTCTGAATTGAATGGAACAGCTGGAATTGAAACAGAGTAAACAAATAGATTTTTAAGTGTACGCAAGAAACACTGAAGATTAAAACACAAAAAAGAGCTTATCTTAAATTCTGTTGAAATTACTCGGAATTTGTATTTTCTTCTTAAATATTGAGTAACCTTTCCAGTTTGAAAGTGTATTTGCCTTATTAACTGTGTATTTCTTTCAATCACATTATCCATTGAAACTATATAGATAAACCAGTCAAAACATACAAAAGGAAAATAAAGACAAAAAAACATTTTGGGAACAGACCAAACAGTTGATATTCAACCAAAATACTAATGATTTGTTTTTAATTAATACCTTTTGATACATATGAAGACGTACTAACCTTTGTTTTTGAACACCCTCCAACAAAATACAAGGTTATCAAAATGCCTATCTGCAGTTTCACTGAAACGTGTTAAGGGGCAATAAGTATATTAATTTTTTAATACCACAAAGTGAAGTGGAACAAATTCATATGATTATGCCAACAGTAAAATTTTTGATTTTAAAGTAAACTTCTTACTGTCACAGCTCTGATTTTCAAAATGATAAAGCAGCAGTTTCCCAAGAAAGTATAGAAAAAACATCAGTGTTTATTAAGTTCTGAGAATTAACAGGAAAACAGAAATTACCACCACTCCTTTCTGTTCATCTAAAACCTGCAATTTAAACTTCAATTTTGTTATATCAAGTACCATGCAAATAATAGCAAAATGGACTGCTGGTGCAGTAACTGTCATCCTTTGGCACCTGCTTAACCTCCTTATGTATACTAGGATCTTGTCTTTTAAGTGGAGAGCATGACTCGCAGTTGAAAAGCTGCTTAAGTTAAAACATTTTTACTATTTTTTTTTTAATCTTGTAAACAAATTACCCTATTTATAATCCCACATGAGGTAACAAAGCATTCTGTCTGATAAACCTGCAACACAATAACCACAATAAGAACTCAGGTGTATATATTTATAAAATACTGTTTCAGTCCCTCTAGCTTGTTTCACAACAATACTTCCCACTTCAGACCTATATGAAAGCCACGTACATGCCTAGAAACCTCTAAGATATATGTTATCACTACCACAGTTAGTCTACAAATATTTGGGTATTGTAAAAGTTTCTTGTACTTCAGCATAAACACACATACACACACACAAAAAAAATCCTAATTCAATGATTTCCTAAGAAAAACAGTGACATAAAACACTACAAAACAATACCAATGAAATTTAGCTGGACATTAACTTGGTTATTACACTTTAAAAGTCCATTATCTATCTTTTTTTTTATTTACCCAAAGATGTTTAAGCTCTTCAGTTTGTAGAACCTTAGCTCTTTTCCAGTGTAGCTAAGGGTACTGACAGTAGAACTGTATTTGTCACGCAGTAGGATTCCATCTCCCAGTTACACTTTAAAGACTCAGAAACTGCCTTTTCACATGCTCACAAACAGTAATCTGTACAAAAGCCTCAGAGAGCAGACTGCACTATGCACCAATTTCTGATAATAAACAAAGGATGATCTCCTGTTTCTCTTGGCAACAAAAAAGAAAAAGCCTGCCACCAAAACCTGAAAATAAGTATGAGATGTCAGGTTTCAAATAAATTTTTTCTTACAAAAATGCCACTATATTCCTTGTGTCTCCCTAAGTACTTTTGTCCAAAATTGGAAAGGATACTATACAAAAATAATGATAAAAATGTATATACATTATTATATAGTATGTATAGGCACATATCTTAGAGGCTTGATGGAAATTAAAACATCATAGAAGTTGTGAAAGTTTGTGAAAGTTATTACGCAGACATTACAAACCTCTAGTTTTGCATCCAAATCTGCATCTGAAGCCACAACGTGTTCATCTTCTTTTTTTCCTGTGACTTTTATAAGGGTTTGCTTTGTTTTCCAGTATTTCTGTTGCATTTTATTAACCACAGATTTTTCTTGGCTTTGAGCATATTGATCATAAAATTCCCTTGGATAATTGCTAAAATATTAAGAAACAAAATAACAGAACTTCAATATGATGCTTAAAAAGTAAATCTAACAAAACTATATTAATAAATTTCCATATAGAATATGTCATGTATATGTATGCATGTGTATTCTAATATGCATCTCCTCATTATGCATTAGTAAGAAAGTTATTAAAGCAGTACAAGTTCCACCAATATTTCCTATCCTCCTTTGGAAAATAATACACTGCATTTAATCTGAATGTCTTGGGCATGTAATATTGCCAAATAATCAGCTGCTAAAAAAATCTTCCCAATGCATCATAGAATAATTTGTAGTCCCTGGAATTAAAATTTCGTTTTTATACAATGAACAGGAAAGTTTAAAAGAGCACTAGTAGAACTACAATTTTCATGCAATTTAAGCTGTGTCAGGATTTCACAAAGATCATTTAAAGAATATCACGTAAAGAATGAAGTTACACTCTTCATTGTCATTTTTAAAAATTGCATAAACAAAAAATATTTGTCTCTTTTGAGTAGGCTACGTGCAAAACAGATAGCTCACTTCTTTCACTGTGTAAAGAATAAGTGACAAATGCAGGTGCATAACTGATAATTTCTTTTTCCCCTCTGCAGAGGGGAAATTTTTACTGGCAGATGATTCTGCATTGCATTCCTCTAGAACAATCAATAAAAAAGTATAATGTAATCAAAAACTACATATTCTACAATATGTTTAAACCATATGAACATAGAAAATACAGTCTCTCAATGAAATCTTGATCTCTTTCAGTAACAGTTATTCCACTATTTTTTCTACAGAAGTATGTGTCCTTTCCCTTATTGTATAAATTAAGACCTGCAAAATCACTGCAGCTTATGAGAAATAATTGGTTTGTAACATGTAATATATTAAACACACTAGGAAAACTAAAGTCTTTGATGCACATATTCCTAAAAAGGGTGGCAGCACTACCCTACACAGTTATTAATGACATAGTTTGACCTGAAAAGGAACTTTGTTTGACAGGGATATGCTATTTGGTTCAATTATTTCTAATTAGTGAATTAAGAGGCATTCAATCACCAAACGGATTATAAGAAATTTAACCGGAAATGAGCAAAGACAAAATTCAAAATGCATACATATACTGCACTTCTTGGCTTCGTCCTCAAATTCTCACAAAAAGAGAAAGGTGTTCACTCATTTAATCCTGCCCAAGCATCAGCTCAGAGCTTAATTTATGAATTTCACTAAGCTTAGAATAAAACACTTTTGGTGCTACAGGACCAAACAATAAACAATGCATACCAAACATGACATTTCATATGTAGTTCTGCACAATCAAATCATTACACATACTCTGGCAACTTCAGTCTACTAAATTAAGTCAAACCTATACTGACCTGACAGATGTAGCACCTCTGAAAGACAAAATTTACAATATCTATTAAATGACAAGGACATTTAGATCCCTGTCAAATCCCTCTGCATTATGAGAAAGCTCAATACAAAAGTTTAACTAATAAGAACAGTGTTATATTACCCTAAAGAAGAAAATAAATAAATAAAGAAGTAAAATTGAACCAATTGTGTGGCAGTACTAAGGCCCTAGCTATGTGCCAGTTGTGTGTTTTAACCTGTGCTACAGCTGTGCAAATAACTGGTATCTCAGTACAGTGGTCAACTGAAGAAAACACCATAATTCATTTGATGTCAACCTCCCTTAATAGCTGCCTTGTTTGAGATCACTGAAAATTCTGATGACATGCTGGGAAGAATAAAAATGAGCTATTAATGCAAGGTCACAAAAAAAAGTTCTGGGATTAATAGAGATTCCTGAATTAAACAGATAAAGAAATTGGAGAGAGATGAAGAACACAATCATTTACCACAGACAAATTCAACTACTAACATCATTTGGAGAACTATCTGGCTCCTGCTTATTCTTAATGTGATTATACAAGGGTTGCTCATAAATCCTATTTCAATATGTCGGCCCATGTCTTCAGAGGTGGATGCTGGTGGTACGGCAGTAGAGGCTGTAGCTCCTCAGCAATACCCCTTTACATGTTGTTGCCATGAGACAGATGGCAGCAGAGGGGCAGTCTGACAAAATAGTGTCTGATATGGAAGTGCGTATGAAGCAAAGGTGTGGAACAGAATTTCTCCATGTGGAAAAAGTGGCACCCAATAACATTTATTGAGTCTATACTGAATGTTCACAGAGACCAAATAGTACCTGGTACCACCGTGAAAGTTGGACTGCATGAGCAACATTTTCCTATCAGTAACACCGTCATAGTAGCAGTGAAACCTCTGCTGGGGCAGATTTTTAAGAGCATGGCACGCAGGTGCTTGTTCATCACTGCTGAAAATGCATAGCTATTGGTGGTGACTGTGTTGAAATATAGTGTTTTATAGCTGAGAATTTGCTCCATCGAATAGCGTTATTATGTTCTTTGTACCTGTTATTTCCATGGAAATAAACAGGAGGCGTTAGTTCCAGAGTGATCTACGTAAAGTTTTCATCATCTAATGAAATATTTGGTGGATAATTTTGGCTTTTGTCAATATCTTTTAAAATTGATTTCATGTCAAACAATCATAGATATATTTAGGTTTCACTAAACAATGAGAAAATATAACTAAAAGAATGATCTAGTTGTATTTGGTTGTTGATGATAATAACAGATATATTTCTTGAAATAAGATGGCTTATATACTTCCTACCATTAGGTAGGAAATTTCTAACACATGCAATTTTTAGCTATGTTCACTTGTTTTTCCATTCTTCAGAAAGTTGGCAGTTTCTCACTTCATATTTTTATACTTTTAAAATAAAATATCTACTAGTGACCATATAAATACTAGATGCTAGAACATGCACGATAGACCCAGGCAGTGACAAATCAGCATGCCAAATACTGTTACCTCTTTAGAATAATAAAAAATGATCAAGGCACTTACTACTTATGTCCATCCATGTTTATTTTCTTCAGACACTAAATAAAATAAGAAATTATCAGTTAATACAAATATCTTTAAAATATAATTCTCATGTTAAACAACAGAAACATTGCTTTTTCACACCATGTTGTAGCATAATGCATATCATGTTATGACAGAAGATTTTTCCATTTGCAGAGCAAATGCTTTCCTCACGTAACACACAATTCTCACCTGTATCTAAGGCACATACATTTAAGTGGTGTTGCTGATTTTTATATTTTAGCAATCCTCCCAGACAAAGAAGTTTACCTGGCATAAATTCAGCAATTTTTGCCTCAGCAAGCCCAAGGTTTACATGTTAGGAATAATCCTCAGTGAAGTTTTTTTTCCCCTAGGATTTTAGTCACAATACAGTTCAGCTACTTGTTTCACCAATGCCCCACTGATCTACTTTTGAGAAAAACTAGCTTCATCATGTCTTGAGCCATGGATGTGAAATCTAACCACCAGACAGTTTTTCTCAGAAGGGCACCACAATTCCTGTGAATGAAATATGATTTGCACGTGTTTGAATTTTAGATTTTAAAAGTTAGTATCTCCAGTTTGGATCCTCAGTGAGCTGTCCAGATGGCATGCACATCATCAGTAATGGAGCACACTCCTTCTAGGCCAAATTTAAAATCAAGCCAGACATTTCTGATAAAAAACAAACAAACAACAACAACAACAAAAACAACAACAAAAACACACACAAAAAACAAAACACAACAGAAAACAGCACCTGGCATCTCCTCCGTTGCTTCCAGAGAGGACTCTCTGGCACTTATCTGGGAGAGAATGAACAGGGACTACAATGGGGAATCATGATTGGCAACATAGCTAACAAGGTACTGCCTGAAGACAGTATGGCAAGCACTGAAATGAAATGGGACTAACACAGATTGCAGGGATTCGGACATGGCTATGCAAACCTGAGAACTTCCTGCAGCTGTGAAGCACATGTACACCCATTTGCAGCCAAATAGAGCCAAATCTTAGATTTTGAATTCTAGCCTCTCTGCTCTCTGTACCTGTGAAACTTCCTGGCGAAGTTCCATAAGATGCTGGAAGATTATATCAGAGCAGGATATTTTCCTGAAATTGAATTTTCGTGAAGTGCTCATAAGCACTGCAGGAAAGATGGTGAAAAAATTCATGACCCTGTCTTCCAAGCAGAGTTAAATAGTAAGGCCAATGACTAAACAACAGAGAGGAAGAAAGAACTGCTTTGGATTTCTGTTTGCTTTACAGCACTGTCATGTCAAACAACATGCAGAATGGACAGCAACAGGCATGGCTTTGCTTTAGTTTTTAGAGTCACAAAGCATACGCAATGTTAATTCCGGTTTTCTAATACCTGTCTCGACTTTATTGTTTAAATACAGGTCCTCCTTAAGTCAACATGTGCAAGAGATAGGAACACAGGATTTGGCTTGATTACACACCCATGACTCAGTTATTGAGCAGCATGCTTGGTTTAACAGGAAGCAAAGAACAGCCTATCTAGGTAAAATGATACGCACATGATGTGGAACAAAGTGTAGCTATCAACAAGGGGAACAGGTCTAAGGCACTGACCTTAAATACTGTACACACTCACCTTACTCTCCTAGAAACCAGCAACCTTAAAAAAAAAAGAGATAAGGTGACATTGAACTCTCATTTTGTAAGCACAGATCACATTCTCTTTTCCTAAGTATCTGACCTTATATTTGACTCTGAGGTCTTTCCAGCTGCATGCCAAGTCCTACATCACACCCCTATGCTGTTTGTGCAGTATTTTTGTAGTTTCGAGTGCCTGAGAACTGTGCCAATGGTATGAAAATGAAGGCATGTGCTTCTGGACCCACTGCGCGACATGAAGGCACATGAGAAGTTTGAAGCTACAAGGCCTGATGAGACAGTTCCATATGGCCATATAGGGTGGAGTCTCACCTACACTGGCTGCTATACTCCTGGCACGAAGTATCACTCAAATCACACTGAGAGAGAAGGGTCCCGGAGACCTCTAGGTGATATAGACATAAGCCTGCCAGGGAGATTGCAGCAGTTAAACAGCGGGAACCAAAAGCAGAATAGTGTTCAAGCTCAGTCCCTGGGTCCCTTTTATTTTCAATACAGAATCAGCTTTTGGTATGAATGAGAATTCAGGTTGTAGGGACAGCTGAGTGAGTGCTGGCATTGAGAGAAAAGAACTGCGGTTGCTCAGAAAGAATCACGTGACTTTTGACCGAGTTTGCGGTTTATCACCTGTAATATCCATCACAAAGAGTTCCTTGACACCATTCATTTCAGATGTTGTTCAGGGAATTTTCATATAGACATCAGTTATGTTTCAGCTGAGTTTCACTTCACTCACTGGCTGAAAAACCAGAATGTCTGCTACAATTCTGCAATTCTTTTAGCTGTTAATTGAGACCACAAAACTGCACTCAGATTGGGCCCCATGATCTCCACTAACACAGAACTTGTTACAAGTTAGATACACTTGTGAGATATTTACAGTACTGTATACTAATTTCATCTCATGTTTCAGCATCACAGTTTAGCTTTACTGAGATGAGAACAGTATTTATTAACACAGACATTTAAAAAAAAAAAAAAAAAGAAAAACACAGGAATATTTACTTGTGCTGGATGTAGCTGAATGTAGTACTACAGGAATTCTTGTGTTTGTATCTGAGTGCAACTGCAAATGTACCTTTCCTGAAAACTGCAGTCAGAATTTACCTATGTTTTCATGTACTTTCAAATATAAAACTGAACTTAATTTGCCACAGGGAAGTTAATGTGAGAGACTCTAAGACTAAAAAGTGTTTCGGTAAATAATATTATGCTGACCTGGAAAAAAAATAGCATCCATCACCCCACTGGAAAACAATTCATTCAGAAAGTTTCCGCTACCTTTAATGATAAAGAGCAGTGCAACATTCGTTACCTCTGTGAAAGACATCTAACAAAAGATAGGGACGCTCTGAATAAATAATATGGAAAAAAACAGCAGCAAGCATAGGTGCTATGGATTTGAGGTCTTCTGAGTACGTTCACACTCTGCTCATTCTAGAAGTGCTACCTAGTGTTTTGAGACGGACAGATGCTACCTCAGCTTCAGTTTTAAACCTAAGCTGGCCCGATCCACAAGGAGTCTACCTAGAAGACAAAGGATCACAGTGCTAGAACACCCATCTCTGCAAGGAACAGGGGCCCTATCAGTCCTGCTGAACCCCTAAAGTTCCTCACTGGCCCTGAAAAGCCCCAGGAGGCCTCAACACTATATTTTGCAATCCTCTGCGTATGGACTAGCACCAGAGAGGCCTGCATCCTGACAGCTTGGGCCTGGTACAGTCACTGGCCTGGACACTGAAATAGCACCCAGCTGTTTCTAAGCTCAGCCTGGCTTTGGAAGGAGCACAGCTGCGTTCACACTGCAGGCTGCCAGAGCTAACAAGGTGTGCTGGAACCAAGGTTGCCCTGCACACAGCCAGCCATGGCATCCCTGCATCTGTGGTGGTTTGTCTGGGTTGTAGGCTATTTACCCACAAAGTATTTACACAAGTAGCCAAAACGGCTGGAATGCACTAAGAACTTCATAGTATTGCTGGCCTACTGCATCACACTGCTATCCTACCATGATATTTTAGTAGCCATGTTGCTGGAAGGAATTCACTTGCAAACAGCACTTCTGTCCCACATGACTATGGAAAATCCTGTTTCTTTGCACCCTCCCAAACCATTTCAATAGATCACCAACATTCTCCTCTGCAAACAGGAAAATCCTAACTTGATGTTTCGAACGATTAAGTCTTTAGCATTCCCTAAGCTTCCGTTTTATTCCATATTCTCTGTGTGACTGCCTTGCTTCTCTTTTTCAGTTTTATTACATTACCGTTTGCTGCAGCATGGGTTATCTGGTTTCCCAAGAGCTGAACAACATTTCTATTATATTAACATCACTCAGAAACATTTAACATTCACTGGAAAAGAAAAATTAAGAAGCGTCATGCGGCAAGGTGAAATTCAGATCTTAATGCTCTCTCAGTTATGTGGAACTTTAAAAATAAATAAATCTTTTCCCCTCATTCAAACATCTGTTCTTTGCTGAGCATTGCTTACGTAGCTCTTACACTAATCCTCAGTCAACAGATCCTATAGGAGAAAGCAGGAAGAAACAAGAGACCACAAACAGGAACCTTTCAACCGTGAAGACTGAATCTAAAACAGTGGGGATTCAATCACAACTTCTTAGAACTAAGAGATGAGCTCAAATCCTTGCACAGCTGTTACAAGTGCTGATCTGAAGATGAAATTTAGCCTTCAAAACTGACCTAACATAGTTACATAGGATGGCAGGTAATTGAACAGTATATTCTTAGATGCATCTAGAAGCAAAAGAATGAAACAACAGAATGAGAGGCAGAGCAGAATTCAGCAAGTCTGACGTGATATGACCATGAGAAAGGACAGATAGGTTTGCACTTTTACTGATAGTCAACACTATGCTCTCAGTTTACTGTCCTCTCAGTGCAGCTGAAGCATTCTGAAGGTTTTCCAGTTCCATCAAACTCTCCACACTTTAAAGTCCCCATGTCTTATAACTACAAACATGGAAGAAACATGTATTGCAGTTGATTCACTTAAACGTTTGTATTAAAACAGTAATTTCTCAATAAACTTTTAATACTGTAATTAGTGCAGTAGCACTAGACAACAACAACAGAAAACAAAAACAAAAAAATTTTAGGAGTTCTACATGCAACAGAGTGTTAGTTTCATTTATGTAAAATAACCCGATGAGAGGAAAATCTGTGATCTGCTTAGGTGAGGGAAGCAATACCATCTGTGCCTCTTCAACAGCTATTGGCTGACAACCTCCTTTCCTCTGCTCCCTGAGAGCTGTGATCAAACCGAATCAAGGAAATGGGTCTCCAAAGCAAGAAGCACTCTCACTGCAAGACGCAGCTTAGGCAGGCCCCAGTTCTATCTTCTATGGCCTGTCTACAAACACGCAGACCCAATGAGTCAGGAGCTTCAAACCATGTATCACTTTGCCTTCTGCAAGCAAAATCAAACAGAGCGGCCTATGGCTCTGAATTAGCCACACTGTCAGCACATGAAAATAGCGAAAACTGGGGTCAGGGTCTATGTAGGCATTCAGTATCAAGATTATACACAGCTAGACTTACAGTTATAATGCTTAGTCTGACTGCATAACTAGCTGCCACTGTAACTCAGATAAAATGAATTAATGTTGATATGACAAATGACAAGATTTAATTTTTCCTCTAGAGCTCTTAACACTCACCACTAATGTTCTAATCCTGCTGAATCATCCACGCTTAGCTTTAAATCCGCACTTTCATTCTGTTAGTCTACTCCCTCATGCATTTATTTACCACTTCAGAAAGTTTGCAGAACTGTTGTGCAAGCGTGGCATTAGAGTTTCTCCCATCCACTACAACTTTTTGCCTATTCCTTTGCCTTCAGACACACCTTACGTATTATCCCCAACTTCTCAGAAGAAACTGCAGTCTTAGGAGGGAGAAGATGTATAAATGAAATTACTTCTTCAATCCACTTCAGGAGCTGACATCTAAAAAGATGTTTAATGCATTTGTAAACCGAAGCACCAGGAAAGCAGCATGCCTTACAAAGAGAAGGACTGCTGATGTTTTCCAGCACCTGAGTGGTTAATGACAGCGACAGAAATTTGTGCTGTTTAACCCCCTTCACGTAACTGGGGTACAGTACAACTCTAAACTTCTGCACAGACTGCTAACAGAATCTCCAAGGAGCAACTGGGAGCAACCAAACCAGAACCCTACTGCTCCCTGTGCAAACAGAAATGGCAATTTCTGCATCTGGCACACAAACTACATGGCTAAGTCATACAGGAAGAACACTCCTCTGCTTGGCTTCTCTTAGAACTGGGGTTTCATGATGGTCAGTCAAACCATCAGGGAAACAGACTCACCAGCATATTGATTAGCACTGTGCATGGGACATGGCACGTGATGTGAGTTCACTGGAACCAATCTTCTCTTTCACTGCAAACACTTCTGAAACTAAAACTTATTGATATGATTTACTCCATTTCCTCTTTCTCTCTACTGAGGCTTACAAAAGACTGACAAAACCTTAACATTTCATTTATGTGTTTGTCTTGATCCTTTAAGGTCTCAAGACAAGAAATACTACCAACACAACTAGACATGCAAAGCAAACCAACCAGCCAACAACAGTGAACTCAAAATAGAAACTGGAGCCCATTTTACAGTTAGTTGGAGCCTATATAGCGTTCTTTGCTGTCTTTTTCGGGCTGATCAATTGCAGGGAGAACAAACCACAATAATAAAAGTAGGCACAATAAATGACCACGATTCTGTGATTAAGGACTTGAACCATCAGAAGTCACACATAAGATATGAAGAAATCTGGAGGTCTAGGTCTTCGTTTTTTAGCAATACCTGGGGACCTATCTGCAAACAAGAGACCTAGCAAAATTAGCAGAACTATTAACACTAAGTATATAATGACCCACCTTTCTCTATGTATTAAGCTGATTGTTAATAATTTCTACACAAGGCAGATGACCAATAGGTACTTCACTGAGTACTCTAAGAGTTACCTTATTTAAAAACAATTATTATGCTTCTAATGTGGAATAATTATTGAAGAATGCACAATTAAAATAGGAAATTACTCTGCTTAGTTTCCTGATGCAGTCAAAATTGAAGATGACAGCCAGTGCCTCATTTCTTTTGTAATCATTTCAGGTTTTTTATTTTTCTATTCCCAATACGTATAATTTAATAGAAGACAGTTGTGGATAAATACAGTAAATTCGCACATTAGAAGTTTAGCATGCACTTATACCCAGAAATTGAGTATAAATATATCTGAGCTGCACTGCTTTCTGGTATTAAGAGTTGCTAGAGATAAGTTTCAGCTGACACGAAGATATGAAAATGTGGCAATATCACTGAGTTTTTTAAACCTATTTTTGCTCCCATGTGAGTGCAAGGACCAGATCAATTGCTATCATTCCTTTTTTTTTTTTTTTAACTATTATATATATACATGTGTGTGCGTGTGTATATATATATATGTGTGTGTGTATATATATATATATATAGTTTCTATGTGGCTGCAAACTATACCAAGGAGTATTAAGTCATAAATTTACAGGCATGGGTAATCTCCACCTTCTCAGAGCACAACATATATTGAAATGAAACACAGAGCTGCTTTCTTGTTTTTATAACAACTGAAAAATAAATTCTTAAAAATAGTGTTTTATCTCAAGAACATAAGAATGGTAACGTGTAGTCACAACACGGTACGTGTAGTCTCAGAGCAAAAAATTTCAAATAAGTGCTGTTAGACTCACAGTTGGCTGATCAGCAAGTAAACAGCAGTCCTTTCTAGATAAACTGCACACAGATCTTTCACTGTTCATATATGGAAAGACATAGATATTTAGACACACGTAAAACTCATTTAAACCACTTCTGATTACACTGATTTTTCAGAAGCTGTTTGTGAAATAATACAAGAACAGCAAATAGTATCAGCTTGTCCTCAGGCAACAGCTTTCGCTTGACTACTAGTTTTCCATTTATATCTGTGAGAACACTGAGCAAAGAACGTCCCTAGGAAAGAACCGGGTAAGTACTGTAAATAAGTATTGTATGTGTCTCATGGAAGAAGTTGAATGGTGGGTCTAACATCACTCTGCAAATGAGCAAAACTGGGGATATATGCAGTCCAGTATTTAATCTCACTCTAAACGCAGATTCACTTCATTTCTCTGAAATTATTATTAAATTGTTTTGTAATATGCATTTGTTCTTCCAGCTTTAAAATGGTATTTTTAAATTTAGTGGCCAAATACTATTAAAGAAAGTGCCATATGGAACACCTGCTGTGCATAGTTTATAAAAGACAATATGAAGACAGTTTCTCTGACACGTTCTACCCATAACCAGTCTAGAGTGTTAATGTTAGGAACCCTTCCCTTTGCAGAACAGATGGAAAAAGCAGAGGATGTACGAAAACTCATGAAACCTTTTCCACACCTATGCTGTCATAAATATGGTTCTGAAGTTCAACCCAACACCTCTCTCATTTAGATGCCCTATTTGCTGACACCGTCAACACTCAAGAGTCTGCCTCTTTCCTCCCTTTTCATCAGTGCAGATGTCAGGAAGCAATGCTGTTATACCTGATGGGGAACACCGCAAGAGTAGGGAACAGGGAAAATAATCTTTTCTATAATTCCTCAGGAGATCTTTTCACATTAGTGGGTAAGAAATTTGATTAACAAAACAGGTATAGCATGCACAGCAAAACAAGAAGAGGGTGATCTTCTTTCACTACACTTTGAGTCAAGACCACGATCAATACAGTCTGCATATCTCTGACAGATGCACAGCCTTCTCAAACTCTGCTTTATTGCTTTCAGAGCCTGGCACACTTGCTGAACGTTTCCCAAGCAGTGGTGATGCCTATGAAGCTACTCACAGGATGAACCTGGGCACTGTTTCAGTGACTGGGAACAGACAGTTCCCAAGTTGACGTAAATGCTTGCATAACCGGTCAAAATGCCCCTCGTTTTGCCATGGCTTACAATAGCTGCAGGAAAAGCTACTGTGAGACTATTGCTAGAAACATGCAAAAGGTCAAATGTCTCCACTGCTCTTGACTACACGGTTCTTTGTTTAACATTCTGCACTCTCCAGGCTTTTGTATTTTAATGCTTCTGCATCACGTGGCATAATTGTGTCTTTAGAGTGATTTTACAGTTAAGCAGCTGCAAAACATCCTGAAGAACCAACTTCAGAGCCATGCTGCTGAAGACTTTGAAAAAAATATTAAAAGTCTTTGAGGATATTTCTTGATGATTAGCATTAGCTGAGATACCAGCACATTTTTCTGCCAACTCATACCAAAAGCTTTCAACACCAGTTTAAGAGTGACAAGAGCTGTTATTATTCTGCTCTTCCAGAAAATGTTACTTGGGAAATCATTAGAACAATTTAGCAGCCTTGTAAAGGGTGCAGAACAGAAGAATGGGCAAGACAGGCGTGCCTGAGACTACTAAAGGGAAAAAAAAAAAAAAGTAGCCCTGTAGTAGGGTTCAGATGGAATTTTACTTTGCAATAAGTGACTAGCAGCCTCTACAGTGATATAATCTTATGCAAAAAAAAAAAAAAAAAAAAAAAAAAATTGTAAATAACCAATTTTCAATATGGAAAAATGATTTTATTGAATTTGCAAAAATTTAGTAGCGTGTATATCTGAATCTCAGTTCTCATGAAGACAATGGAGGAAATCGCTTTGTCTAAAAAGACTTCTTTCACACTTAAGAAGTACGCAAATTCCAATTGCAAGCAACTGACTTTTCACTTTGCTGTCTTTTGAAACTTTCTGGAAATAACTGTTTCACATATGAAGTTTGAACAGTAAGGTAGCTTTAAACAAGGTTTGACAGCATTTAACTGCCACATCACCTTCAGATAGAACTTGCCATGGGAAAAACACAACTGGTTTTACCAGTTATGGCACTTCACTACACAAGAGATCCCCGTAGCTTTATGCTGAACTCCTTTCGCATCAGTATTAGCATAAATTTCAAATCATAAAGTCACTAAGGTTAAACCAGTAGGCTAATAGGGTATTCAATATATTACTGTCTAAATGAGACGTTCCTAGACTTCATGCTAAATACTAGAATCAAAACTGCAGCTCCTCAGCTAGTGCCAGGAAGTCAGTACTATCAGGAGGAACTTCCACTCCCTGGAACTCGGAGTGGAGTTGAAAAAGAGTAGATTAGCAAGGAAATCAGGTGAAAGACCATAGACAAGTGCAAGGATCTAAACAAACCCAGCCTACTCTTTTCTCTGCCCAAAACTTCGGAAAAGTGATCAAACAACAGCTTTGTTGGACCAGAACAGCTTATTGCCAAGAAGTTTGCTCTGGAACAAGAGCAAGCCCAAATTAAACTAGATCCTCTTAGCACGAAACACAAGGAGGAAGATATAGGAATAAAACATAAGGAAAACAAACAAAAAAACCTGAACAGGTGCTTCCCGGAAATAAATTATTGCCTTGCTCTACAGCAAGGCTTGTGGATAACGGAAAGCGGCAAGTAACCAAACAGACGCCAAGCTCCAGAATATCCACATTGTTTCACTTGGGATAGGGGACTCCATGGTGCACCTTTGATACTGTCTGTCTTGGCTATAAATCAGAACTGGATGCACTGAGACAAAACTGAATGCTCAAGGAGGACCTGTACAGGCCCTGAGCCTACAGCACCAGGTGACGGGAGACTTATTTACACTTGCTGCTGAATGTGTACACAGCGCTACTACTTACGAAAAGAGCACAGCGCCCTTCATCCTCTCCTCTTACTAAAAACCGATTAATTACCTTCTTTTTATTCTAACCCAATGTATGAGATTGACAACTCACACACCAGGTAGATGGATGCAGGTCTGGTTACTGAGATCAAACAAAATACAAGCTCTGAATGAGAAGTATTTCGCTGCAATCATTCCAATGTCATCAGCTGTAGGTGCCCGGCGTGCACCTGACCCTGCGCAGGCACCAGAGGCACGGCCCTGGGGTCACGGTGGCGGGCAGCCCGAATTTTAACCTGGCAGCCCAGCAGCAAAGCCGGAAACCACGGAGGAGAAGCGGCCGTTTTCCTCCCCATCCTCCCCGCTTCCAGTGGGCACCGAGCCAGGGAGGATGTACGGGAGGAAGGGAGGCAGAAACGGATAAATGCAATAATCATGGTGAGATAACCGCCCGGCAGGAGGGCGGGGGAAGATGCCATCTTGCACCTCGCCGATTTTAACCCGGAGGGCACCAGCGCCTCAGGCCCGGCCGCCGCGCCGCCTCCTTCCCCCCTGGACGGGCGGGCAGCGGGGGGAGGCTGCCCGCCACCGGCAGCAGCCGCCGGAACCCGTTTCCCCGGCAGGTCCCAGCGCGGAGCCCGGCGGGGCCCCCTTCTCCGCACTCACCTTGCCCGCGGCCGAGGAGCGGAGGGCAGGGCCGAGCCGGAGGCACCGCCGCCACCCCTCCAGGTGTTCCAGCGCCGCCGGCGTCACGGCGCCGAACGGAGCCGCCTCTGCCAGCCCCGCAGCGGGG
>JAOWBP010002978.1:16569640-16603137 GCA_028571105.1 Tragopan temminckii
GGTCCATATGGGGCTGTGAACACATTGCTCATTTTCTTGTTGCTAATTTAGTGGTCAATCACAGCAAATGCTCATATAGATGAGAGAACTGCTCTGATGCCCTCTTATTTTCTTTCTGTGGGTTCTACAGCTTAGACAGCTGGATTTGAAATTATTCTGGTTCTTTCTTTGAAATCAGTCTTTGTATCTTTTCTGACCTCATTTCATCATTTATCTAAGTACCAGTATTTTCATCACAGTTCTGCTTTGCTGTATTCCCAAGTGTCTTTTTTTTTTTTTTTTTTAATCATTAAATTATCTTTCTTCTCATGTTACTTGTGAACATGCAGGAAAATGCTAAATAGTAGTGCTAAATAGGTTAGGATCCTTACATATACAAAAATACTATTGGATGTAACGTATTGGTTTGGCTCAAAGGACTCCCATACCTCTCGTCAAAGTAGGCTGACAAAGCGCACCAGGAATACATTAACCCCTGTGTGCAGCTCTGTAACTTATTGTTGCCCAGTGCCGTGTTTGTTCTCAGAGCCTCACATAAAGACAAAATATTTCTTACAATCTCACAGAATTGCTATAGTTCACAGTTTATTACTTGGTAATGACTGAAGCAGTGCCAAAAGAGTTATTTTTTTAACTACCGACAATTGAGACTGGAGAAAGGAAAAATTATGTCCCCTTTTCTGTTGAGGGGGGAAACATGAGGAGGAGGGAATTGCATATTGCCTCCAAGGGAGATTTTTATCTCTAGGCAGTGAATTCAATTTTCAGGTCTCCTATAGAAATAAAATTAAACCCATCTGGAAAGAGGAAAGTGGTGTGCTATGTTGGAGGCTTTACTGCAAGGAATGTGACACTCTCTGAATAGTGGGTGTGTTGTCCCTGATTTTGTGCTGACAGCTTTTTAAAAGCAAAGATGTCATGTGTTTTTCTTTCTAATTCATGTGACCACACATCCAAATTCCCAAACATCAAACGTGATTTTTTACTCTGAAATTAAATTTGTGCTGAAATTGGTTGTTCTCAGCTTTTGTGAAATGAAGCCTCATCTTATCTACGAGTAGTAAGACTCAGCCTGACTCTGCAAGTGCTTAAACTGTGCTCTTATCTTCAAGAGCACGCGCGTGTTTTCATTCAGCTCGGTGTTTCTTTGTTCTGTTTTTAATATGTAATTCAGGAAACTTCACGTCTGCGTTTCATACTGCTGGAGAGATTTATGTTCGCTTTTGAAGTACCACAGTTGATAAAATTCTGAAGAGAGCAAAGATCGCGGATATCGCAGTGCTGCCCATCCTTTTCCTGTATATATGCTTCTGCTTTTTGTCTCTTTTTTCTTTTTTTTTTTTTAAGCTCTTATTTAAAGTTAATCTTTGTGTTGAGGATAGAGACTGAAAAAAGGGAAGTTGTTGATGCAGACCTGAGGGCATTGCAGGTTTACAGGAAACAAAAAATGAGATACTCAGAAAAGGTTTGCTTTCTGTCAGCGACAGGGGAAAAAAATCCAGGCTGTGAAAGTGCTTGTAAAGCTAATTTGACTATATCAAATTGTACTTACTGCTCATTTTCTCTGAATCGAAATGCCTCCAGTCTTGTTTGCTTGTTTGTTTGTTTGTTTTAAAGCACTGATGTTTATGCGTGCAGGATTTAAAAGCTGATAAGCTCATATTTTCCTGCACAGCTCTATCATGTAGATGTATGCGTTTAGTAAGATGCTTTACTTTGTGTGAGTAATAGTGAAGGGAGATCACTGTTTGGAAGAGCTGAAAACTGTAAAATAATGCAGATGTCAGAGAGGAAAAAGAAAGGAATGAAGCAACTAAAGCTCTGGCACCTTGGAGTGGCTGCCTGCAATTGGAGTCTCTACCAGAGCTACCTACATCGAGTTGATTTCACTTCTTGTTGTGTGCTTGGGAAGAAGGTAAAATTGCATTTTTAAACTGTTCCACGACTGCCTCTCCTTCATACATCACTGGAGCAGAAACCTGACTCCTGAGCGTTGCAGCGCAGGTTTTTACCACTTGAGCTATGGGACTGACAACCCTAATTGGTAGCAGGAAAAGACTTATTCCCTAAGGGCTAAAAAAAGGAATATGCTGCTGGCGCCTGTGTTGAGGCTGAGTGTGGGGGAAAGGAGGCAATTAGGGGGTTTCTGCTGTGTAATCTCCATGGGACTGGAATACCAGTATTTCACGCGCTAAGGTAAGGAAATGCACACAAAAGAATAAGGTGCACATAAGTAACATTCATTTTTTGTATGACTGCATACCTGAGGCTGGTTGGCTTGGTGTTCTTGCATGCATCAGTGTGGTTTATTTGACTGATAGAAATTCCACTGCGTCAGCATAAGCCAGCAGTAGCTGGCCAGCCTCTGGGCTGCTCTGAGTTTCATTCAGAGGTATCACTCCACGCTTTGAATCATTGCTGCTTCTGACCACATTCTATTTATATACCGTTGTTGAAAGCCAATGCTTACGCTTCATAAAGGATTCTGTATGCTCTGCTCTGTGAAAGGATTTGATATGCTTGTAACAGCAGAGTGGGGGGCAGTTCATACGTGGTGAATAGTCAGGGCTGGTTGTGAAGAAAATTACTGCAGGTCACTGGGCAGGGCACAACAAGTCTTGCCTATGGGATCACAAATACTTGGGTGGGAAGGGAGAAATTTGGGCAAATAATTAATCCTTTTTAAAAAAAAATTTAAACATAAATGGTAGCATTGTAGTTTCCTATATTTCACTCATAATGATTCTTTTTTATTTACATTTAGTGTAAAATAGTATTATCACTAGAGTATACCTTTCTTCTTTAGACCTGACTCTTCCTGGGTGTATATATTAGGATTTGTATATTGCTATTGGATTGTCAGCCCCTTCTCTATGCGTATCTTCAAAATAAGTCAGGATTCAGTTTTTCAAACTCTGCTTCAGACTCAAAATTGCATTATTTGACTTTACCAATTTTGTATTGGTATTTCAGTAGAGAAAAGCTTTATGCACCTCTCTTTACCTTCACTTCTATTTAATGCAACACTTCTTAGCTAGTCCATTCACACGCTGCTGTGTGGCTTGGCATTGCCCAGGGTGCCACTTTGGCACTCAGGCACTTCTGAGGAACTGGAGGTGAGCAGATGTTGGGCTGCTGGCTGCTGAGCAGTGCTGCTTTCCTCTTCTATTGCAGCAGCTCTATAGATGGGAGCTGCTGTTGCTGGAGGAGGCAGTGAGAATTGGTTGCTGTGTTTGGTAGTGCATGTTGTATAGAAAATGGAAAGGGGTGCTGTACTGATAGTCCACTAAGTAAGCCAAACTTGTAAATACATATTTCATGTGGTTCTGTTGTTCAGTTTTCGCTAGAGTGGGACTTGCTAATGAAGCTTTTTGTTCTATTTATTTATTTTAAGGAATGATCCTTCCTTGATTCTGCATCTTAGAAGTTCAGAATAATTAGATAATTCATGTAGGATGTGTTTTGGTTTATCCAGATGTATGGTGTGTTTCGTAGCTGGCCCATCTGGCTCTCTTTGGCTAATGCTTGTGAGGCTTTTCCAGATGAGTTTGTCCTCTTTAAGCTATTAAAAATGCTTCAAATCTTTCTTTCCTGAGAGAGATATTGAGCACAATCATTTACAGCTGCCATTATCCCATTAATGTTATGCTTTACCTGTTTTGTTCCAGCTCATGTGAAGTCATAGGTACAGTCTGTTTGAAAGATTCTTATCACAGAATGGCTTATTGTTATGAAGAAGCTGCTTGATTGTATTGTGGTTTCTTTTAAGGGAATATTCCCAAGTATTAAGCTGTATATAAGGCTATGAACTGGAAAAATGAAAATGGATGCTATGTTATTATTGTATATGTTTTTATTTTTTATTTGTGGCTTTGTACCTGATGCACAGACACTTAATATAGTGTAATTTGCTTAATTCAAGTACTGCTACATTATAGAACTACATTTCCTGTAGGATCGTGTTTTGGGCTTTAGGGTTTAAAAGATTGAGAACTAACTCTAGTAGGAAAATTTGTGTAACAACAATTCAAAAACGCAAAAGAATATGGAAAAGTGCTTAATAAATGCTAAAGAGTTTTCTTCTTTCATTTTCTATCAGAAAGATAAGTTGTTTGTTTTAAATGATTTTATTCCATTCATTACAAAAAACCCTTTTGTAATTTAAACTTTTTGCCTATTGAAGTCAATTGCTAAACCAACAAGGAACTCTGTCTGAGGTGCAAGTGCCTGATATTTCAAATCTGGTAGTAAAGATCTAGCTGTAATATCATGTATTTGGTATTTGGGGTGGTGTGAACTTTTTATGCTAAATTCTGCTGTCTTGTATTTAACGTAAATTGTCTTCATTTTAGATAACAAGCTAGAAGAAGAGAAAAAGAGACTATGTTCAACTTCTTCCGAAAAGGTCAAGATTCAAAGAAAATTACAGTGCAAGAGAGAGAAGCAGATGGATTTGTTATTGTGGGTAAGTGATGCTTCTGTATATAATGATTCTCATTGTCTTTGAAATGTAAAAAGATCTTTGAGATGCTTAGACTAAGAGAAAAGAGTTAAAAGAAGCCATAACAAAAATTACTCAGAATTCTTACTTTTCCACAAGTAAGCCTACACTATTACAGTCTAAATAGCTAAAGCTTTATTTCTTCACGTTGTTTTTTGAATAGGTACAAACTCTTCTTCAAGATCATGGAAGATACAATTTCTTATTTTCCCCTCATGTTTTAAACAATGAAACATTATTTCTTTTCAGAACAAGAAACCTCAGAGTTACCACTTCTAACTTTATGGTTAGAGTTGCAGAGAGAATATCTTGTTACAGCTGTTAGCTTCCCTTCTTCTAATGTTATCCCCAAAGTGGTTTTATACTAGAAGGCAAGATGTGTCTGTGTATTGCCAGTCACACAGTGAATGTAATGTTCTGATTCAGAATATGACTTTAGATTAGTTTGATGAAAACTAAGCAGTTTAGGATTTTCAAAGTCTTCCTGTTATTCAAAACTTAATCTGAAGTGTACTTGCCTGTGGTCAGGCTAAATCTACACCGTTAATTAAGTTCTGTCACAGTTCTGTAGGATGGCTCAAGCACACAGGAGAAACAGAATTTATTGCTGTAATGCTGTAACTGATCCTTTTCTTTTTCCTCTTCTGAAAATTTGTATTTTTCTCCTTGTAAAACTGTCATCATCAGTGTTCAATTTCTGTTGCTCTGATTAACTGAGTTCTTTTCAGAATCTTATAGGAATCTATGTAAGTAGTATTTGAGCATTCTGAAGTGAGGAAAACCTCTGAATTATCAAAATCTAACGTGAGACTACTAGAGCTCATTCTTAGGATAACTTACTCATGTTCTTAAAACAAATAGCCACAAGTAGCTACCACTTGTTAAAATAGATCCAGTTTCACATATGTGTCGTGTTGAACAGCTGTCTTCCACTGGATTTTCTTCATACAGACTTGTCTACTCACCTTGATTTGGTGACTGCATTAAATAATTCCAGCACTTGCATTGTGGAAGGGTTAAAGGAGAGACCACAATCATCTCCCAAAAGCTTGGAGACCAGAGTCTCAAATTCTGCAATAGAAAGAGAGCTCTGCACATAAAGGTTGCTTATCTGCCACAACTGTTCACCCAAATTCTGTATTTAACTTGGCTTCATTCCTTTTTCTTGAAATACTGTCAATGACTATTTAAACTTTATTCCTATAAATCCGTATTAAGGTAATCTCTTAAACATAAACTGAAAAATTATCAAGTATGTTTGAGTCTTCTGTTATTTCTATTTACTTTTTTTTTTCTTGGATAGCAGTTAATTTTGCAGGCTGTGATGAGATAGCATATTGTCTTTTCATCTGAACTTTTACTTGGCAGAAGAATTACTGCCTGTCTTGTCAGTGAAGCATATCACTGTCCTGCTGGTCAGAAGCAGATGCAGAATTATAGGTTAGTACCTAAGTAGATACTTACGTAGAAGTTTTGTCTAGGAAAAGTTATTCTCCTAGTTTGTTTTTTATGGGAGGTGTTGAAACTTTTCAAAATGAGATGTAAAGCATTCTGGAACATCAGTATTGAAGTCTTTAGCAATCTTAGTAATTATAGTAAAGCTGTTCTTACGACTGCATCATCAGGTTGTAAGTGTGAATACTGCCTTAGGCAGTGAACAAACAGTCTTAAAAGGGGGTCAGAGCTAAATGTTGTGTGATTCTGGTTGGTTTCTAAACCTAGTCTTTCATTTGAAGCATGTAAGAAAGAAAAAGAAAAAAAACCTTGTTCACTAATACTCTATGGAGAAGGGAGGAAGCATTTTGCTTCTCTTTCATGGAGAGAAAAGAAGAGGAAAAAAAAACATATTCAGAGAATGCTTGCTAGTCAGGAGAAGCTTGCCTGTCACAAATCCTTTTCAAGGTTTTTCATACCATGCACCATTAATGAGGGCCTCCAGGAACCCTACTAAAAGTCTCAGAGAGACCTATCAAGAAATAATCAAATTACAATTCATTTGCAAAATGAATTCCAGTCTACCATCCATTTTGATTATTCTTGGTAGCTGTGTGGAAGAAGATATGTTAATGCTAGTGTGTTGGTTTTAAACACAGCTAAAAATCTCCCATCAGTTAACAAAGATGCATGTGATCTGTAGTTCTAATTTCTGTCAAAAGTGAGGAATTGAAAAATTGAGGCAGCAATGCTGTTTTCAGGTATGTTTGGCGAACAAATCAGAAACTCTGCAAACATTGTTCTCAGAGATACGGTTTGAATTTTGGGTGGTCCTGGATGGAGCCCTTTATGTGCTCTTCAAAAACTACTGTTCAGTGTTCATTTTGTTTCCAGGTATATTTTAAGATGCTGATGTGCAGGGTCTTGATTATTCTTCCAGCAAAATTTGAAATAAGCCAGGTGTGCAGGAGCAGCAAGGGCAGCTGCACCCCAAGGCAAGTGAACCTGCAGCAGAGGGAAGGTGATGTGAGGGCAGACAGGCCCAGGCAGAACCTCAGCAGTGAGGGGCACTGTCCTATGCTGCCTGAGTAAGGAGAGCAGAGCAGGTCTAGTGGCAATGACCAAGCTCAACTTTAACAGGCTTAATCAGGAAGTGTTCTGTGATGAAGATACGAAAAAGTCAAATGATCAACACCAGTCGGTCTTTAGTTTTGGAAATCTTGTCTCTGTTTTTCTGAAGAGCAGTTCATGTATTGTTCCCCCCCGTCCATTTCTGTGTTCCCATTAATGTATTACACATACAGATATTCTTTGGGGTGCTTTTTGTTGTAGAAGAACTGGATAAATTGTGTCATGAATTAAAGTACACCTAGTTGTTTCCAGACATGTAAGTACATAACAAGTAAAATACTGTTTATACAGTAATGTCAATAATGCAGGTCTCTGTATATTTGGAAGAACTTCTTAAATGTTTGCTTCTGAGATAAATTTGCAGTTTTAAAATCTTCAAGAATTAAGTATGTTTTGAAAAGGAAATATGATATACTGACCCTTCTAAATCAAAGGACTACATCCCTACTGCTTTTTTAGTGCAATTCAAATAGCTGTTTTGTTTTTCTCTTGCATGCTTGTACCGCAAAGAGGAAATGCATCAAGAGATCTGTAAGACCTCAGTGTTCCTGCTGCTGCTGTTTTTACTGTGACTTGATAGTAATCTGTGGTAGAATCCTGTGAATCTTTACACTGTCTTGCCGTTAATATTTAAGGAGCTTCAAGTGGTGCTAGTAAGGAAGACTGGAATGCTGCAATATTTTAAAATAATATGCTGTTACATTTAAGAAATACACAAGGCTTTGTGCCCATTGGAGAAAAGGTTTCAGTGTCCTTTTTATTTTCTGCATCGGTGGGTTTAAATTTTGTGGGTTTTAAAATTTTTTTTTAATTTTTTTTGATTTTTATTTTTATTTTTATTTTTTTTTGCATTTAGAGTTAGTGTTTGTGTAGCTATTTCCAACCCTGCCGTTTTCCAGAAAGCAAGCTGCCATTTCATTTTCTTGTGAAGGTTTAAAAATATTTAGTGTTAACTTTGTGACAATCTGAGATTTTTGGGGAAATCTAATATTTTTTTTTTCTAAAGCATATATGCATATATGCCAATGTAAGTAAATGTTTTGGTGCATGCCATGCTATATTAATGCTGTTGAGGAGCGTGTGTCGATTATATTAAGCAACCTGTTTTTCAAATCACTGCTTTCTGCATTATATACAGAAAAAAAGAGCTGGTAGCTCATCTGGGCACTGAATTTTTCAGTCAGAGTTGACTGAAAAGGGAGTGGGAGAATTCAGAAAGAGAAGAAACACTCCTTTCCTGTTACTGATCTTTAGTTGCATAAGGAGGTAATGGCTACCCTTCATTCAGTAATGAAGTCAAACTAATCCTCTTGGGTACTAATTTTAAACAAAAACAAACTGCATTTTTCAGTAGTACCGCTAGATGGTGATTTCTCTTGTATCTCGTAGTTGTAGTGCTTTTCTCTGTCTCCTTCATATGCCCACACACACAGACACACAGAAAGTCGAGTAATAGTAATTACCAGTACACCATTTTATTAGACTGTAGGTTTTCATCAGATGTATAAAAAGCTTTTTAAAGCCTAATATCAAATTTATAATGGAATTCCAGTCTAATAAAAATAATGAAGCTTGAAATGTTGACAGCGTGTATCTAGATGTTGGCTTGTAATTCCTTCCAAGCTGATCTGTTGAGGCCCATGTGGGACCTAAATAACACAAAGAAGTAAATTTGCATATTTTACAGCAGGAGGAAAAACAGAATGCAAAAACATGAATAATTAGGAGCACAAGCTTCATGCTATATTAATACTGTTGAAAAGCATGTGTTGATTGTATTCTGAAAGCCAGTAGTGATTTGGTTGAGTGAACTCAGTCAGCATCTCTTATGCAGATTAAAGGAACTGGGTTACAGAACAACTGAAATTCATTGTTGTGCTGTATAAGTAGGTATATTTCTCAAAGGAAATATATTTTTTTCCTAGGTTTTTGCAGTACTGAAAATCTTTCTGTTTTACTGTTTCATCAAAGTGTGGATTTCTTCTGGCAGAGCATTTTTAATTGCTTTTTTACTTACCTCCAGATTTTAAAATAGTTATCTGAGCCACAAGTCAGACGTTAGAATTTTTAGCGCTTTAGTATATGCGACCTATTTTTCATTTCATTTCTGTCTTCATGCTTTCTAAGGCCTGAGCCCCAGAAAACACATTCATGATATGTATTATATCTTATTAAAAGTTAAATTTGCAAAAAAAAAAAAAAAAAAAGTATTTCTGTAAATGACTTAAATTTACGAAAATGCCCTTTCTTAAATGTTTCTGTGGAGGCAAATTCTGAATCATTGTGTTGGCGTCTACTGATTTAAATGTAGGTTATTTAACCTACTTTTTAATGATAAACATTTATTTAAAATGACATTAAAACAATGCTTTTTTAAAATTGATGGTTAGGCTACATACTCTCTTGGCCCCCAAAATGCTAAAGACTTATTCTGTTCAACTTTCATAGCAGTTTTATTTCTGAGGTGGGGGAAAAAAAAGTTTAAATATTTGCCAGTGTATTTGAGATTGTTTTTTTTGGAGCTTTAAGGTAGATCAAAAATGCACAGAATGAAGCATTTTTAGTCAGTCTTTTAAGCACATATTTTTAAGTTGCATAACCAAAAGAGGAAAATGGTAAAACGTACCAATCTCTTTAGAAATTGATGTAATTGTAAGAGGTTAAAGAGGCATCTGGCAAAAGGTTGTTTTGAGGTCACACATGCATCTGACAGTTTGCTGCCAGCCCTGTAAGAAAATACTGGTTGGAGTTGCATTCCTGTTTTTCATATTAACTGCCTTCCAAGCTGATGTATAATAGTCACTTTCTATGGTTACCCGTCTCCAGAATGCTCCTGAGAGGTTTCATCCTACTGATTTTAAAGCTTCTGTAAATAGCGATGAAAGTAGAATATACAAATGAAGAAAATCCTTTTTTTTTTTTTTTTGTCCTGATTTATTTATTTTTCTTAATCCCTCTTTCCCCCACTAGAAACTTCTCCTCTGGAAAGATCAAGGCATTCCTTGGACCTGATTGTTCTGCAGTGATGTATTTGCATAGACACTGCAGTATTCTTTAACCTTTGTTTATAGTATTTCTGACTGTTGTTGACACCTGAGTTCTGACAGCTTTACTCCCATAGGTAGTGTCTCAGTCAGTTGGTCTGTAATGCATTCTTAAAGCAATTTGTGGTTGGAATATAAGAAATAAAAATAATGGCTGCCTAAAATAGCAAAATATAACATAAAAGTAGGGATGTTCGAATGTCTGCTGTAAACTTTCCCAACTTATACTGGTCATTAAATCCCTTCTAGGAGTAAAAAGTTCTTTGCTTTATGATGCAAAGGAAAGTGTTGAAGATAGATAGGAAAATCAGACTTGGATTCAAGAAGCAAGTAAGATGAACTTACAACTGAAAAACAGAGTGGTGGAAAATGCCTTCCAGGAGTCTAAGTTGCTATCCTGGCAAATGATAAATTCAGGTCAAAGTCTTTTTTTAGAAATTTACGGCATAGTTAGAGCATCTTTCTTTCCAAATGGATCCCTCATCATTAGTGTCCGTAGTCACTGTCTGTCTGGTGGAAGTCATTCAGCCTGACACAGATGTTAATCAGCGTTAATTTTCTGTGAAGGAAACATTATGTTGAGCTTATTTTACACACATCCCTCCCTTTGTACTTCAGTGTTATGTCTTCTGCTTTTGCCATAACACATCTTTGGTGTTTGTCAAAAATACAGCGTGCTTTCTGATCACTGCTCGAGCAGCTGAATGAGCTTCAGTTTTTTCATGCTGCTTCCCCCCTATAAATTAGGGGTGCATGATGTCAGTTCTACAGTTATTCTTTCTGTATTTTTATGATGGATGGGTGACCATGATCACTTCACTCTTTTCTTATTTTTTTTTAATATTGTCTATGAGAATGAGTACAAACTGGAGAGAGAGCTCAAAGTAGTGCTATCAATTGTGAGGGTGTCTTTTGATTTGCTTTGATGGGAGGGGGAGGGGGGGTGTCTGTGTTTCTTTCTTCTTCCAATTGCCTCCAGATTAATGACCAAGTCTTTAAGCATCTGACTACCATTACATATGTAAAATAAACTCACTTCTTTTTCAGTTGAAAGCAGGCAAACTTCCTTAAAATGATTCAGTCCCAGAGCTTTTCCTTGGGGGACTGGGAGGCAAGGAGAGGATTTGGTCTGATAGACTGGATCATTCTAAAGCTTACTTTGCTGAGACCTGTACAGACATGCAGTTGTTCAGGAGCTCAAGCTCGTAGGTTTACTGTTTCAGGGTGAGTAAGGGAGAGGAACAACTTAGAACCCATAGGATTAGTTTTTATTCTTTCAGTTTTCATGATTTTTTTTCCCCCTTTTTTGAGAGGCAGAGAATGGGAATTCAGTTATTTCTTTTCTTTCTTTCTTTCTTTTTTTTTTAAAGGGAACCTGCCTGAATTCCTCCTGAATAATTTCAAGTTTAAGTCTTGCAGTGGTGGAATGCTGTTTCTAAGGAAGATTTGCTTTATAAAAGTATTAGCACAGATATTGTAGAAAGCAGTCAGTATTATATTTTAAAACATGAATATTAAATACACATACCAGTGCACCCTTCATTTGGATGAGGAACTGGATATAAATTTCAGCTGTATGTGCTGGCTATGAACTTATAAAAATTTACTTCTACTTTACTGCTCTGTAAACTAGAGCTGAGAACCAGGAACAAACCATATGCAGTTTCCAACTTGTGCATTGCATTATACAAAATTAGGGAAGGCCGATCCAGGAAATTGAATTCAGCATCTCTGAAATCCAGTTCTCAAAATGGTTTGAGCATATTTGCCTAAGATGACCCACTAGCAAAGGAGAAAGCTTGTATTCTTGTTGTGCTGTGGAGCTGAATTGTCAGAGTCAAATCACTGTATGTCAAGCACATCTGTCTACTTGATTCAAAACCAAAACCTGAAGTTACAGAATGTTCTTCTTGAAATGCATACTTGTGCTTATTGGAGCGTTCATCCAAGAAGCAGGAGACCTCAAAATCTAGTGCTAAGCCTATGCAGAACATCTTCTAGCATCAAAGTGTGAAACAGTCCAGTTGGAAGGACCACTGCTGTTTACTTTGGCTGCACAGTGATTCTACTCCAATAGTGTAAGATACATGAGCTTCTGTTACATTGCATTAATCATTGAACTGCAGTGACCTTGCAGTAAGGAAACTGGAATACTGGTGTCTACTCCCTACCCTGTGTCTGTTGTGCTTTTTGATTTTTGTTTTCTTTAATGGAGATGATTAAAAACAAACACAGATAGCACAAAGAGACGTGTGCTTGCTGCCAACTTGTAAGCATTACATTTGATGGTTTAACTCTGTTCCAGGCACCTTTTCCTTTCTGTGTGAATACCAGGTGCAGCTTCAAATGGAAGGGTGAAAGGTGCCTCAAGCAAGTGTGAGCATAGCTGATGGGGAGTGCTCCTGTGATGAACAGGAGCTGGAATACATTCAGGCTGTGGAGCCCAAAGCTCACGTTCATTGCATCTTGAGTGGGCTGGTTAGGAGATGAAGGGGAGAAGGTGGGATTTGCTCTAGGGTCCCATTTCTCTATTCAAGAAAAGGTGTCCATTGTGCTTGGAGTGTGCTACGTGGGAAGGCAGGAGTTAAGCTGCTTCCCACTCAGATCCGGGATGCTTGTTTTCATGTGCAGAAGCTACAGCTAATGAATTTAGATCCCTAATGCATTTTGTGGCTTCTGAGACAGCTGCTTTTTTAGATTATTGTTTTGGATATGCCTTTCCAGACATCGTACTCATTCTAATCTTCTTGTTGATAGCAAAATACGTACTATGTGAAGATAATGAGCCATGGTTTGTTATAATATGCTTTTCATTTTAAATAGTATTAAACTGCAGTCAAATTCTGTACTCATTGATCTTTGCTATTAGACTAAATTAACATTTTAGAAATATTAAGAAAATTTTAGGAGAAAGAAGGGGGAGAACTTTATGCAAAATAATTGCATATCACCCAGAAGTATGATCCTCAACTTGTCACAGCTGTGAACACATTTATTATCCATCAAAGCTTGGTTAAAATAAGCCTTGCTCTGTTGCTGGGAGGTATGTAGCAGGCACTGCTTCCAAGCAGCAGAGTTCCTCTGTGCTCCCTCTGCCACTGGTTTTGTGACCCAACCAGCATGGACCTTCTTGTTCTTCACAGGCACTAGATCTGACAACGTGGCTTATAAGGAAGAGGGGCCATCTTTAGTGTCTAAATAAGAAAATAAAGAAATAAGAGCTGTCTAGCACACTCTGATTCTGTTTGTTCTGAAGAAATTACTGAGAACCTCAGAACGTAAAAAGTTTCATAAACATTATTCCTCCATATTGCTTTTTGAAACTTGGAGCGCACAGTACTGCTGTGGAATCAGACTTCCTTCCATTATTAAAAGACCTTCACTGTGCCTGCCAGATATTCTCCTGGTACTTTTTACTGGCTAAGCAACACAAACTCACATTGAGCAGCAGGTACATTAAGTACAAATATCTTTCGGCTCCCTAACTTAGGCATTTACCTTCCTAGCAGCTACTCTTGAAAAAGAAAGACTTCCTTTTTTTTCCTTTCTCTAGATTTGGTGAATCAACTCAAAGCTAAAGATGTTCTCTCTGTTATTTTGTGTTCTGATTTCAGAAGGTGTGGTATGTGTTAAGTACTGTCTGCTTTCTTTCTTCTCCCCGACCCTCCTTTAGTTTCAGTGGAACTTTTGAATCCTCTGCTCTCTGTGGGCTTATATTTTTCTAAGTCATCAGCACATTCCTGACAGCATAAGACATCTGTTTGCTTATGTTCTGTACCTAAAGTAAATGAACTTAATGAGCAGAGAATGAATTATGAAGTTGAGACCTTTCTGGTGAGAATGTGTCCCAGCACTTTTGATCTAGGCTCTGAAGATCAAGCTTAAAGTGAGATGTAAAGAACATGCTTTCAGGACCTCTTTAAAGCCTCTCTTTCCACTTTACTGCTGATGACTTTCTTCAAATATAGTCTCTATTATCTTTGCCAAATGAAGAGCAACCCACAATTAATTATGATGTCTGTTTGTGTGACTTAAAAATAGTATAAGTACTCTTATGTGATGTTTGGAGTGTTAAAGGCCAGCGTGTCAACCTAACGTGTCAGGCAGGAGTCCTGTGTCTTCTGCCCCTTCTGAAAGAACTGACCCATGCACTGTACCAATATTCTGCAAGCAGATGATAGCTGGTGTACTGTTGAGTTGTTGTTTGACTCTTATTTTTACTCTGAGTATGTCTCAGATAGTTTTTGTTGGTGTTAAACCACTCAGAAGAACCGGTTTATTTCAACCGGTGTTGAAATAAACAGAAATATTGTTTTTTAAGAGAGTGTATTCTTCAGGGTAATTAAACAGATCAATATAATATGATGTGCATCCGGAAATAATCTGCAAGCCAGAATAGACCACGACGTGGATCTTGTCCGTCTTTCTTCCCTTCACAACACCCAGCACTTCTAACTGGGGTGCTGTAATCTGAATTATAAATTGAGTCGCCTGTAGGAGACCTAGTTGTGTAGTACAACGGGCAAGTATTCAGAATAAGTAACGTAACCATAATATGCTAAATGCTAGTCAAGCAGAGGCAGAAATGTGTCAAAGCGCCTGTTGTTTAAATCCTGTCTACTTCTACATATTTCTAGCTTCTGCTGTATTTATTATAGATGTCTAAAAGAGTCTTAGATTTTATACTTGAAGACAAAAGCCTATCCAAAGGAAAGTATGTAACCTATGTATGAATAAATTACACTCCTTCCATTCTACTGGCATACTAGTTAATACAAAATAATTTTCCTTCTTAAATGGAGTCATGTATTGATATTTTATCTGTACTTACCGTGTGCCTCACAGCTACGCATGATGGACTTTTCTCTGAGAGATTTGTTAAGAAGCTTAGGTACAGTTTGTAGATTTCCTTGAAATGCTGAAGCTGTGCATGTTGAGGGTCATGTCTGTGGCCTTCTTACTTTTTCAAGTTGGCCTTATGTGCAATTATTTTAGTTGGTAGAGCTCTTGAGGTTCTCAGTGGTGACAACAATCTGAGATACAGTCATGATTGAAATATTTGGATGTCCTGGATCTTTATGTTAATTTCAACATAGATGTACTGAATAACTATAGCTTGAGTAAATACAATCTGAGTAAACAACATTCGGATGGGAGAGATTTTGTTATGTTTTGTTTATTGTAAACTGACTATCTGGTTACATTATCTGGCTGTATTTTAGCCTGGGAGGGATAATTCTTGCCTTTATTTTCGTGTTTTGTAAAATTCAGAGGAAATACTACACTGTGGAATTGATTCTCATGGAACATTACTAAAATTTTGCTGCATGTGTACCACCTGCTTCTCAACAAAATATTTCTAGTGAGCCATATGTATATGATTTTTAGTTGCCAATCTGAGTTTAATGAACTATTTTCATAACAGTGAATTGAAGAAATAGTCTAAATTAAAATATGCATATGCACTAGAGAAGGATTCAGCACGGTATTAAAAACTGAAAAGATTCAAAGGTAAATTCAAAGGTAATGAAGCAAAACAGAGTTTCACAGTTCAGGCTTGCTGCTGTGAGATCTTCCAGGGGAGATCCTTGAACAGTCAAATAATATGTAAGCAGAGGAGCAAAAGACTGAAAAAGATGAAATGTCTGGTCCAATGTCACAACACCTTTTCTTTCTGGTGTTCACAGTAGGCATACTAGGCTGTAGTGAGGTGTGTCAGTATCTTCCACGATCATGCCTTCTTGACAAAGGGGAATGTCAGAACGTTAAATATTGTATATGATCGAACCACTGGAATTGAATTCTTTGTAAATGCTTTGGAACATGAGAAGAAATGTGAAAGGGACCAAGTATGGTTTTAATTTACTCTTGAACTAACCAATTTCAGGTGGCCTGTCACTAGATTAGTTTGTCCATGTAAATTAGAGTGCCCTGTTGACCCTAAAGCTAACAAATTTTAAAATGAATAGGTAGACAGGTAGAAAAAGCACAACTTATCAAAGACATGATGCAAATTATTACCTATTCCTGTTCAGAATTTGGCTTCTGTTGTTCAGAAGACTTAAATCTTAGAGAAACCAATAGCTGTTGGCTGGATTCCAGACATTTGGGGGAAACGATGTGTTATACAAACTCTGCTTTACAGCTTCTTTTAATTAAAAAATACAAAACAACTTCATTCTGCCAACAATTTATTTTTTTATCTAAGTGCTTTCACTGAAATAAATGTTTTACCAATGCTAAAATTTAATTCTTAAGAAAATGAGTGTAATTGTTAGTAGTTTTTATATGTGAATATGTTCCACAGAAATATGTGGTTATCCATACAAATTGTTACTTGCAAAAATTTGGTCACAGTAAACTTTTCTTTCCCAGTGTATACTGAAATCAATATTAAGTTTACATACTAGTATGGTTCAGTACTATTTTCTGCATTAGACGTAAGTTGAAAATTGATGCTATCTATTTTGTGTGCAGCTGTCTGCATTTTCAATACAGGAGGAAATACCAACAGTTCAGCGTGACTAGATTACTATAAATAGTTCTAGAAAATACCTTCATTTCCTTTTCATGTTTATGTCATATGCCTTACTCTTTAAAAATCAGTGTGATGTAATGAAAGCTAAATGTTACCTATTTATTTAAAAAAATTTAAGTTACGGCACTGAGTGGCGCCCGTACTTGAGAAAAATACATAGCAGGCATTACTTTCCTCTTTATTTTCATGGAAACGGCAACAGATACAAAGAGCACAACAACACTATTTGACAGAGCAAATTCTCAGCTATAAAACGCTCTTTTTTTCAACACAATCACTGCCATTAGCTGTGCATTTTTGCCAGCAATGAATAAGAGCCTGCATGCTGCACTCACGAACATCTGCACCAGCAGAAGTGACCCACTCTTGCTGTCTCTGCTGATGAAATGCACCACCCACCGCCTCACTGTGCTCACATTCACTGTTTGTTCTCCATCAACATTCAGCAAGCATCGATGAATGCGAATGCCAGTGGGTGCCATTTTTTCCATATGGATAAATTCAGTTCCACACCTTTGCTTCGTACACACTCCCATGTCAGACGCCATCTTGTCAGACTGCCCCTCTGCTGCCAACTGCCGCAGCCTTACTGCCATAGCACTGACATCTGCCTCTGATGTCATGGACCGACATAATAAGATAGGAGACGTTACTTTCAGAGCAGTCCTTGTGGTACTAAAATAAAGTTTATCTCATGCAAAAGAATTGGGCATGTTTTGCTCATTGGTTTATAAGGAGGAAAATAATTTGCCACGGATCAGTCACAAAGAAATGCGATATATTCTTGGGCTAGAAACATAAGTGATTTTGGAAACTAAATGGTACATTTCTTTGTTAATAGGAAAAACTATACATTTCATATTTGTTTTTCTTTCCAATGAAAGCTAATTAAATATAAATTTTAAAAAAGCAACTTTTTACAGTATTTCTATCTTAATATTCATTTCTAAGTGAAAAAGTTGAAATTCTAAATAGAATGGTTATGCTTTCTAAATGTATCACCATCTAGTAAATCATTAGCTTGCCTGCTTTTAACTAGTATGAAAATTATGTATTTTGTCAGTCACGCAAGCGCAGTCTACAGTAATAAGCAATGCATAATGGCTCTGAAAGGAAAAACCCCTTTCACAATAGCTGGTAGCTGCATTACAAGCAAAACTGATAAATCCTGGTCTTCTCTGGCTTTGTTCCTCACTAGCCTTAGCTCATTTCTCTCCTTTTTTTTTCCTTTTTCTTGCTTCAGTCCTTTAATGCCCCCTTCAGATCGCTCCTTTAAATTTGGTCTTACAGCTTGTTGAGAGGTGTCACACTGGGGATGGGCTAGTCTGAAATCATGCAGCCACCAATGCAGCTCAGGAGCTGCTCTCAGATAAGCCCAGCAAAGTGGTTGGCTTTGGGCTGCTAGTGGGCAACAGTGGCTTGAGAGGCTGCTTCAATCACATAACCCCTCCTGGGTTAGCAGTCTATTCTTGAGACTTCCCTGAAGCTTAATTGGTACAGCGATCATAAAATTATTGACGAGTAACAAAGAAAAACACACAAGCCACACAACTGCGAAAACCTTTTTTTGTACCTGTGAAAGGGTACGTATTGTTATTCTGAACTAACTTTTAGGAACAGTTTTCAACTTGTCAAAACTTTTTCCTTTGTTGTAGCCTTTGCATAAAACTTTATTAAAACTCACAAAAATCTTAGATTTTCATGCTGATCTTGCGTTATTTTTGTTTTAAAACTGAGTGGTTCAACAAGGTATTCTTGTATTGCTATAACAGCATTGTGTATATCAGTTGGTAGACTCAGTAGATCTGTTTTTTAAGCTTACAAAATCTCAAGTAGCTGTAGCTAAGCTTATCTCACAAGCACAACTGAAATCTTGTTATAGTGCATTGATACCACCTCTTTTGTATTGGTTCAGTATATTTGGAGGGGGGGTTGTGATTATTATTATTATTATTTTTAAGCAAAAGCTTTGCAGTCCTTAAAAAACATCTTATTAGGTGAATTCATAATCTGTGTCTAGTGAGTGGACGCGTTTGAGTAGGAACAACTTGAGGCCACCTGTCTGAGAGCAGCCATGCGCCAGAAGATGACTTGTGTGTATGGTAAGCCAGTGATGTTTCATAGATGTTTCATTCAGAAGAAGGAAGTTGCTTGCTTTTGCAAATCTCTGTGTCTGGTGTCTGGATGGTTTGAGATCTCAAATTGAGTCTTTTGAGAGAAAAGATAAACATACAGGAGAAGCGTGTAAAAAAAGTATGGGCTATGAGAAGTCCTATAAAAGGAGCAGAATGTCACTGCCTCTTTCTGAGAACACACGTTGCTACCTGGAATTGTAGTGAAGGTTACTGAGAATAGGTGGATGAAGCAGTAGAGGGGCCTACAGGAAAACTGGGGAGGGACAAGGAGCGACAGGACGAGGGGAAATGGTTTTAAGCTGGAAGAGGGTAGATTTAGATTAGATTTTAGGAAGAAGTTCTTTACTGTGAGGGTGGTGAGACACTGGGAACAAGTTGCCCAGAGAGGTTGTGGATGCCCCCACCCTGGAAGCATTCAAGGAGAGGCTGGATAGGGCTGTGAGCAATCTGGTCTATAGCAGGGGGTTAGAACTAGATGATCTTAAAGGTCCCTTCCAACACAAACCATTCTATCATTCTATGATACATAGTAGAAAAAAAGCACAGGTCTATTGTTTGGTAGCTTCAGAGCCACCTAACTAAAAGACAAATGTTCAAAGCAAGCAGATCCTTAAATAGATTGATGTTGATGAAAATACTGACATAATTTTTGCATGTCTATGGATGCATCTGTGTGGCCATTACAAATTTGATGTTCAAGCTGGTGATTTTCAGGGTGTTTTCAGCTGAAGTGTGGGTGATTTTACTGGTATGCTTGAAGTGCTTACTACAACACCTTAATACATTAAAAAAAGCAGGTTTTTTAAATCAGAACTTTCTCACAAATGGAGTGAAAGCAGGCTTTTTCACAGGAATTAAGTGCATATGCTGTGTCCCACAGTGAATTCAGATTGAAGAAGGTTGGAAAACTTATTTCGGTTCTAGTATTAAAGACAGCTGATTGTCAGCAGGCTCAGGTGAAGTTAGAACCTCTTGTCAGGCTGCAAAAAAATCTGTAAATCTCCAGGAAAAATGAAGTCATCTGTATTTCTGCTCTTCATATACAAACTTCCATTTTTCTTTTTCCTCCATGTTTACCAAGTTAACTTTCACTAAGAATTGCAAAGGCTTGATATGATTAATGGCAGTTGGTAGAAAGTTCAACAGTTTTGTATACTTGACACATTGAGATAAGCTGTTTAATATTGCCTACAGATAGTGACTTCAAATTTATTTTTAATAAAATGTAAGTACTTAGGAATTCACAAGTGCTGACTAGAGAGAACAGTTGTCACCTTGAAAGTTTGCAGTGGAAAGTCTTAGCTTGTGCTAACTCAGATTGGGGATATCTACTGTCTGCTCACTATGGTGACTTGTGAGAATAACACAGTGTAGTTAATAAACCTGGTTTGATATTGAAGGAGTTAACCCATTACACTGTCTACACTGCTTTTAAGCCCTTCTAGTAAGTAAACATCACTTAATTTGGGGGGCCTTAAAAATGCAGAATAAAAGCGTGAAACACTATCTGCTGTAAGTTCAAATGTGACTGTAGTTGAGACTTGCTCTCAAGTGTGCTACCCACACTTTGAAAGTACATTTTTGGAAATAGCTGAGTAAGGGCAGAGCGGATGCCAAAAACTATTACCCATTGTCTGAAATCTTCATATTATTAGTAGATTCAAAGCAAGAAGAACCTAGATAAAGCCCTGCTGGATGTATTATGTAAAAAGATGGATAAGCTGAATCTCATTTTTCCAAACATAAGAATTGAAAAAAGAAAAATGATTTCTTATTTTGCTGCCTTCCAAAGATTTTAATTCTAGCATTTAGCCATATGTTCTCTTTCAGCTCCTTTACTTGAAGCACTGAGGGGGTGCAGGGAGTATGGAGGAGAAGTAATACAAGGAAATGTTCTGTATAAAAGCGAGGGAGCTGCAAAAATTCGTGAGATTGGTTGTCTTGAGTAGATCTAGAAATTGAGTGTAGGTCTGGTATAGACAGCTTCTGTTGGCTGTGCTGACAAAAGCTTAATACTGTTATCAGCTGAGGAAGATTGATCGACTTTTCCTTCATTGTCCTTACATGCTTCAGTTGATGAGTATCCTGTAGCATTTGCACAATACTAGAAGCACAGTATTTTGGCATCTTTCAGAGAATATACAAGTAAGTCTATTAGGAATTCTGGTTCTGTTTACTCTCCTGTGTTACTGATCCAGATCTCGTATGTCTACAATAATTGTGGACATTATTTTATACCTTGTTCGAATCAATCCTGTCCATACATAAACTGAACTCAGTCTTCCAGTGCCACAGCAGGTAAGTTTGAAGAAATTTATGTACTCATTAAAATAATTGTTCTGCATGTTCAGCACACGTGTGTTCCAGAAAAAGAGAGCTACCCCATTCCTCTTGGCAACATGCTGACCATGCTGATGTCTCAGAACCTGCTTACATCAGATAGTCTTGTTGGTTTTGCCAGTTGGTGAATTGAGGGCAAAGATTCTGTAATAACTGGAAGATGAGTGGAGTTAGGTCGATTCTAGAGGACTTCTCTAGAAGAGGACTTCCCTTGGTGGAGCAGTTCCCCTTCTCTGCATGTAGTCCACCAGGGGGAGATGAACACCAAAATTTGCAAGAAGAGCACATCAGCAGGTTTGGCTAGGCCAGCCCTTTTAAATCTTGAGTACAATACCTTATTACTACTCATACGTGTCAGAACCAAGATGTGAAGCTGTGGATTGTTCCTGAGAAGCAAAGAGCAAAGCCATGACTGCATTTTTCAGCTTTTTATTGCTGTACATTTGGTCTAGTAAAATCTCGTAGGAAAGAGAGTAACAGTGATAGTGCTGTGGGTTTTCTACAGTGTTTCTTCCTGAATGGCCCGTGGCTTTTGCAGTTGATTTAACTTACCTCTAGGTTATCTATGTGGTAAGTCCAGATAGATTTGAGTTCATTTTGGAGGCAGGTTTTCTGTACATTAGACTTCCATACTTATTAAAATGCAACAGTGTTGGAACTGTGCTTGAGCTGCTGCCCTGCTGATAGCAAGGTTTGGATTACCTCGGCACAGTGACGTAGTAGAGGAGCTACCTGGTCCAAGTGGGGGTTGCCTTGACTCCTGCCTGCGTAGAAAGGTTTGCAAAGGAGCTTGTCTGCCAGTACATATCTATATCGGCACATCCTCAGACTCAAGGGCAAATGTGTAACTCTTTTGTGTCTGGAAACCAGGTGGTTTCAAAGACTTTTGAGATGACGGGGCTCTTCAGGTTCATAAGACCAGTAGAACTTTAAAAACCTTGATTTATGACTAGTAACTGCTACAAAAATTGTATTGTACCTTACTTTACAGTGTCAGTCCTGTAAGATATAACACAGGGAGGCTGTGTTTGAACTGCAGGTCACATGTCTTACAATCATTTAATCATGTTCAAAGAAAGGAACTCATATTAAATGCCTTTTTTGGACATCAACCCCCCAATCCAAACCTGCTGGTTTAGTAACATGATCACTTGTCAACCATTATCATTTTCCTTGTAGTGATTACTGGGAGCTTTCCTTAAAGCTTAGTATTTAACTCAAACAGTTATAAGTTTGTCATCCTTAGAAAGCATATGCTGTTATAGACTTTCTTTCTTGAGTTATGTGTCCAAGTCCCACTCTAGAAACTGAAGCAAAGTTGTGTTTAATTGGTTTTATATTGCAGCTTATCATTGATCAAGTGATCAGAGACAGATGATTTGATTTTTAGAACATACCATCTCCTTTCCTATTTATACATAAACAGAAGATAAGGGGAAAAAAAAAAAGAAGATATACGTAGATTTTACCTAGTTGTAGATCTTCATTGACAAATCTTGTATATTATCAAGGCACTCTGTAGCATCTTATATGGCAGGGTATCTGAATATCTTTTCCTGTTCTTCATATTATGCTCACTTGGAATTTACTTTTCTTATAGTAATGGCATCTACAGTTCTGGCCCACTCTTCAGATAAAGAGATTGTCCAGAATAGGATGGAAACAAACATTTGAGGATCTGGGGACTTGCCAATGAAATGATTTGTTGACTTCTTGAGGAAACCTCCTTAATCAAATGAAAAAGAAAGTCACTGATTTTTACAGCTGAATATACTGAATATGAATACTTTTGTGATTGAGAGAATTCAAAAAGACCTGCTGTGCGATTCTGATAGCAACATATGACTGCTCAATTTTTACAGATGTGTATATTGTTCAAAACCTGAGCTGAGTGGGGATGCTTAGGAGCATTTATTTAGACACAGGTGCTCTCACATTGTGTAAAGATTTATTTTGACACTGTTAATGTTAAGATCACTGTCATTTCCATTTTATCGTGGTCTGAAAGCGTTTCATATTAGTAGCTGACACACACACAAAAAAAGTTGGAGGGATGTCATTTTTTTGTCCCTCACTGTATTTAATAAAACACAGCAAGATTAACCAGGTTGGCAGAGCTGGACGTTAGAAGTCTTATGAGAAGTTTTCCATTAACTAGGAAGTCCTGTAGATGTCAACTTAAAAGGTAAAATAGGTAAAGTTGTGTAAAGCATGTAATAAATTGGTGTCAGATATATTTACATTTGATTCTTGCCGTAGTATTTCTGGCCAGCTGCTGATTTTAGGAAAGCCACTGAAATTGCACATGTGGAATATTTTGAATGACTCTCTTTTGGTTTTGATTTTTTTCTTTGTTTGCTGACAAAATATCACAAGTCTGCTGTAGTGAAAGGTTGTACTCTTGGTCTGTAATAGTTCAATTTAAATGTTTACTAAAGTGCTTGTCTGATTCTTTTCTATTTTTTTGGCATTAAGGACTGCATCTACCAACTTGGAAGGTATGGGGAAATCCATACTTTTACCACTAATTGTTTTCCTTTTAGAATTGTATCCTGATTTATGAACGTTGGTGGTTTCATTTTTGTTTGTTTGTTTCAATTGTAAATTTGTATGGTGAACCAGGTTAATTTCCTACTACATCCTGTGATAAGCATGTTTAGCTAGCAAAGAATCTCATCTACGATCTCTTCTTTCACTTTTGTGCTCAGCTGGTCCCAAACAATGTATTAAAAATAAGTGGACTTCACTGAGATCTCTGGTTGACTTTTGTATTTGTTAAGTCATTGTAGTGTTACTACAGGATTAAGATCTATTTGGCTTTTAATCATACATCCATGCAGTGTACTCTTGAAAATAATTATTATAATGTTAAAAATTTTGATTTCTGTCTTATCAATTTATTGAAGTTTAAATCTCTGCATGATATTAAACTTCGAAGCTGTCTGTAGTCTGTATAAATCAGGACTCAGCTGGAGTGAGCTTTTTGTGCAGTAAAGGCTCAGTACTTACACTGGTAATAACACAAGTGGTTTTGGTGACCTAGTATAGACTCTGTACTGCAGTAAACAGAATGAAGTGTGCCAATTAAAGACACTTCGTGCTTTATGAGAAGACATCTAGAATCTAGGCTTCAGCTAATTAATTTCAAATGAAGCAAACAACATGCTGGAGTGAAGAATAATTTGTTCCTTCGCTCATGCTTGTGAGAATCCCATCATTCAATTACCACATGAAATAAGAACACTAAGAAAAACCCCAAGCTCACCTGTCATAAAACCTGTGGATTTTAAAGTAAGATTTTCCTTAAAATTGAAAAAAGCTGATTTTATTTGACACCCACAGAGCGTACAGCTTTAATTGATCAATATAAAACTTTGGCCTTCACAGAGCCCTGTTCAAAGGACACACCACTAGGTGCATGGCAGTTCAGAGCAATTACGCGTGGTACTGTCACTGCTCACCAACCTAAAGAAGCCATGCAAATACTGACACCAAAATATATTTCAGTCTTCAGCAGGCATAATTTTAAAAATTATGTTGTAGTTTGTCAGTAATTAAATCTCACTTTGACATGCATATGTACTTTAAAAATCTGTAAGCAGTCTAATTTTCAGACAAAGTGCAAGCATCAAATGAAGGAAAGTACAGAATGAGAAAGAAAAATAACCACTTTCCGGCATAAACAATGTTCTCATAGAGCATCGCTCAAGTAATCTTCATATTTATCAAGCATTTATGTAATAGATATATATGTCCAGTTGGTAAGAGCATTTTTTTTTTTTCTTTGTAGCTTCATTTAATGCACTATCACCATCCACAGAACTCGAATGTAATAAGTGACTCTCAGCAGCAGATCAACTGAATTATAGTTTAATGCAGTAGTGTTGGATATGGTGGAGGAGTGATTACACTGTGCCTGAATACTCCTGCTGGCTAGTCATTAGAGGAACAGACATCGGATTATTTTCTGAGAATCTTATTCTGAAGTCCTTGCTGAAACAAAACTCTTTTTTCTACTTTTTTTTTTTTTTTTCCTTGACAATCTTATTGTGCTGATACAGAGACTTATAGCTTGAGAAGAAACAGTCCGTTAGGGCAAAATACAAGGTGCTAAACTATCTTAATTTCTCTATTGGACAGGATGTGTTAAAGGCTAAGGCCAGACACTTTTCAGTTCAGGGATGCAATAAAAAAGGTTGCGCCTAGCTTCCAGAAAATTAAAGCTGCAGTTATTTATTCTTTTTTTCATCCCATTTCATTAGTCTTTGTAATAAGAGCTATGCTTCAGTTCTTATTTTAGGAATATCAGTGTAGTTGTAATTCCTGTTTGGTAATAGCCTAGTTTTGTCTAGCAGCTAACTTCGTTATGCTACGTTATGAAAGGTGTGTACATATCACAAAAAGACCCCGTCCCAAGAATTTGTCATCTGAAAGATAGATAAGTTGCATAAATAAAGAAAAATATTAACTTTTGTTGTTGTTGTTTGCTTGCTTGATTTTTCAGAAATAAAGTTGTGGTGGTTGTTGTCAGTTGGCAATTTGGTGTAAATATTCCAGGAAGCAGAATTTTGGGAACTGTTTTGAAAACTGTTATGAATTTTGTTTTATAGTTTTTCCCACTCATGGCTGATGGCACCAGGAAGTTCATCACAGAGAAACCTGATGATGTTATCGTCATGAACAAATTTGGAAAGAAAAATAGCAGCAGTAAAGATGGTGATGGCTTATTCAGAGTAAAGAGCTAATGTGGAAGGGGCAGCATTGAGGTGTAGTGAGAAAAGTTCAGAATGACTTTGGCATTAGTCATTGAGTTATCTAAAGCAAATTGTCATGATCTTAGCTGAAATTATGTTCAAGCCACACACACAGACAGCTTGTAGGGATCAGGAACTGAAAATTTTTGTGCATTACATGGAGACTTTTTGATTACTGAATTAGCGTGTTAACTGATGTAGTGGTCATGAAGCTGGTGACTTTATCATAGAAGGAGGTCAGCTACTGTCCTGTGACATGGCGTGAGACAATATGCGAAGCTTGGGCCAGATGGTGTCAGTTATGGAACTGAGAACCGAACTCTGGAAATGCAGAAGTTAAGGCTTGATTACATTGTGTCAATTGTTTGTCCGTACACATCACAATAACGGCTCTAATTAATGGCAGCAGGCTGTTTTAAAATAGAGATATTTAAGATCTAGCTTTATGTCACTTTCTGTCCTTAGAAATGATCTTTGCCGTATGTTATGGACTCTTTGCTCTAACATCTTTGAACTTAAAATTGCAGACTTCTAATTGAATTTGCTTTGTGTTTCAAAAGCAGTTTAGTCTTTGAATTTTTACTTCAGATTTTCTCTCACTAAACCACAGTGTATGAAAACATACTTACATGTATTGAAAGCTTCTGTATTTCTGCTCTGCTTCGGAAAGAAAATGTTGAACAGTTGTAACTCCGAGGTAGCCTGATCTCTCTGCAACTGGCATAAAGTTTGTCTTTCAGAATTATTTTTTATTCATTTAGGTTTTATTTTACTTACTTTATAGGTTTGTTTGGTAGAAGACCTTTAGGCAGGACAGCTGTCACAGGCAGAGGTAATATCTTCTATTAACCATTAATCTTTGCAGAAAACTAGAACAGCTTTTTGGAGGGACGAGTCCTTCCTCATGTGTGGAAATAAAAGCTGCTGCTCCATAGCCAGATAGGAGCTGAGGCAGCGTTTCAAAATGTAGGTAAATTGAACCGTTCTGAGACAAAAAAAAAAAAAGATGGTTGATGTTTTTAAAGGAGAGATGTGGTGGGAGGAGAGATGACAGGGATTCATTTTCTTGTAGGGAGGAGGTAGTCATTTGTAATTGCTGTAAAACAAAGATCTTTGCTGAAGCCATGGTTTTACTGTCCATCAGATAAAATAACAGATACCTCTTACGAATGATGTGCAAATCTTTAGTCAGCTTCAAACAATAATTTAACACTTGTCACTCATTTTCAAAGTTACTGCTTCCAGTTTCAGTATCAAAGGGGTTCTGTGACCCAAAGCCTAATATATCTGCCTGCTCTAGCTGTCTACCACACTTCTGCATGTAGATTCTGTCTTTCTTGAGTTCTTAAACCTTTATAAGTACAGCTAACCACTGCTGCAGTTATTTTTAAGACTCACTTGTTGTTTGTCCATAAACAAAGATTTATTGTATTCTGATAGCTACCAAAATTTTTTGCCCTCTGTACTTCAGCGAGCCTTCAGACCTACTTATTCAGCTTTTTTTCCCATGCTAAAACTGAGAAAACAAATCAAAAAATCCTGGTCTAAAAGATATACTGTGATAATCAAAGATATGTCTTAGGTAATACTGTGTATAGTTATAGACCTTTGTTACAGCATTGAAGCAGTTTTTTCATCTAGTCAAAATATTTGCTGATTCTTGGTCTAACCTTCAAAAAGGAAAAGATGTGTCTGTTGCCTTTCCTCCTTAGTCTGGCCTGTCCATCCCTTTTAACCTTTCTCTTTTTCTTCTAGCACCTTGTTAAGGAGCTAATTTTAAGTAACACTTTTGACTGAAAACCAGAACAATTTCTTTGTTATGACTTGATCTTTTAGCAGTTACGTATATTAGTACTTTTATTTTGAATTCATATTTGTTAATTGTTGTAAAAATAGTAGAAAAATCCTGTACATTTTTGACAAACTACTGCTAGTTGTCTGAGTAGCGTGCATGGTAATACTAAGAGGTTGTCTTGGCTATTTTACCCTTCACTCTTTCTTGACCAGCCATTTTATGGTTGCCATAATCTACTGTTTGAATTCTCCAACAGGCTAGGCTTGTTTTTTTAGTGAGATCATCAGACATTACTACCACAGAGATAGATCCATTGTATAATCACTGGGACCATAGCAAAATATGCATTTAAAAATGGCAAGTTGAGCTTATTTAAAGTGGCAGCCCAATTTAACATTTTTTGCAGTCACGCTGAATGCAGCGCTTGTATTTTTCTGTTGTTTCCAAGGCAATTATTAGCATACGTTTAAAAAGCAATCAGATCTGGTCTGTTAGGTCAAGATAATATGAACATAAATGCACGTTCTTACAAATAAGCTTCCCTAAAATATAAAGCAGAAAAACAAATGTAGTGTGAAATGTTATGTAAAACACAGGCATGGCGTAATTAGCAAAGGACAGTAGTAATGCTGTTTGTTGGGACTTGAATAGTAACAGTCAATTAATTTCTCACAACGGGAAACAGCAAAGCATTTAACAAAGAAACATCATCTGTCTCTGCAGCATAAAGGCTATACAAAGAATCACAAAACTGAGGCAGTTAATAGATCAGAAGTCATGAAGTTAAACTAAAAAAAGGGGGCTTGGGGAAGGAGACTGATCATATTTTTTTGCAAAGAAATATGTCTCTATGTTCTAATAATTGATAGATTAAAACAACAACAGCAACAAAACAGATGAGTGGTACTGTTTTATATAAAAGGAGTACATATCTAGCTGTGTGTGTGTGTTGTGGTAAATAGCATGGACAATGTAATTGTAGGCTTGATGATTTAAGTACAGCTATCCCTATTCAATCTAACTACTAAAATTTCAAACTATCAGTTCAAAGTTGGCAAGTAAGGATATGATTAATGTTTCTTCCTTTCCTTTTCCTCCGTACCAGAATAATGGCAATGATCTAAGTTGGATAAACAGGGAAGCAAAGAAGCATTGTTGTATTACATTCAGAGAGAAAGCAGTTATAAACAGATCAAGAGCTCTTGTAACAAAGTCAAATCTTGCTATAGAACATTTTGTGTTTCTGCTTCAATATCTTGAATTGCCCCCCAGATAGTTTTGGTAACCATATAAACTTACTAGGCTCTAATTTCAGTACCTTCATTGAATTCCTTATATTGCATCATATAGTTTATCTGTGTCAAACTTGTTTGCAACATATGAGCAGTAGAGCTTTCCTTATAGTAGACTTGATCTTTCATCGCTAAAGCAAACTGCTTTTCACAGGACCAGTATCAAACCCCATGAGAGGATACACAGGTATTTTAAGGAAAACACAATTAAGGGAAGCAGTAACATTATGTGGAAGAGCTCTGTTATCTGGAATTTCTGGCTTCTCTACAGCTTTTCCAAGCATCACATGTCAAGGCTTTTGGGAAGGTACACATTTCCATTTAGTCCCCAAATCACATGGCAATTTTTTTGTACTGGAGTTGCTTTCAGGAAGACTAATGCCAAATAGATGTTCAGTAGAGTTTTGATAGATGTGCTAAGTTTTCTAATGATACCAGGGAGTTTGAGGCTGCTGCTCTTTACTGTTTAATTGGTGATTTTAAATTTTATATTACAAAGCATACGTTACTTGGTGGTACTCGTCTAGTTATTTGAGGAGGAAAAAAAGAAAAATAAATCTTTCCTCTTTCCTTAGCCACCATAAACAATTAAAAGGAAGGAAATAATGGGCCTGATTTAAAAGAGAGAGATGCAAATGTAATTCTAATGTAAATCAACTCCAGAAACCGTGGACAGAGAGGGAACGGAGTGGGAGGAAAACAACTCGATCTGCATCATCTCTTTTACCCAGAACGGAATGTTGCCCACAAGAATACAAGCTTGTTGGAAATTAGGCACAAAAAGGAGTCAAATAAATATGTCTGAGTTGCAGAGGTTTGGGGTGTATTTTGTATCTGTTCCTGAGCCAGTGCAGCTACACGTGGGTAGTCTTTTGTCAGGGCAGTCTGGCCCAATGAGCATAGCACAACACACTGCCATCAGGTAAGAGCATGCCAACCTTGTCCGGAAGTTAATGTTTAACTTCACTGTTTTGTCTCTGGTTTGCATACTTATAACTGCTTTTGGTTTTGTTGTTTTTTTTTTCCTTCTGCAATGTTTTAAGACCTTTGTCCACTGTGGAGGTAATTTAAGTGAAATTCTGGGGAACAGTGGAAACATCCTGGGAGCTTTGAATGTGCTAAAATAGTTGTTTGAAAATGTACAGATATCCTGAGGAATTACACAGTCGAAAGCAAATGAAATTTAGAGTATGCACAACATAGCATTTTGAACTAAATCCCAGGCTGCAACTTAAAGTAATATTTAGATTCCATTGGACAAGCATAAGGTGATTTGTTTTTTAAATCACCCCAGTTCATTTTCAGCAGAGCTTTAATAGTTTTTTTCTCCGTGGGGGTGCTGCTCTGCTATTGTACCTTGAAAACGCCAGCAGCTTCTGCTCTAAAGATTTTTTTAAAAGAAATATCCTAATTCTGGATAATTTCAAAGTAAGATGAAGAATTTGAAAACAGTACCTGCCCCTGGAGAAACCCATCACAAATATGTAATATAAAATGGCACAAAAGAAATGGTGCTTTTTGACTGGTATGTTTGCATAATAAAACCTTGTTTAATGAAGTGTTCCACGACTAATGTGTGATAGGTGATGAAATATTTGAGCTCGATGTGTTGCTGGTTTTTTTATTAATTTTTGAAATTATCAGTGATCCTGTCTGCAATACTTGTCTACCCGTACACTCTCCTCAGTTCCAAGGCACAGCCCAGCTCTAGCTTCAAGTACTGTTCTTACAACATTCTTCTGTTTAAAAGAAAAATAGGGGTGAGATCAGTGACCAGTGGAGGCCAAGCTCACGGATCTTCTTCACCCAAGCGGCCTCTGCTTCAGGCACAGGTAGGGCTAATGAGTTAGAGTGGTTGCAGGCCTGTTCTTCCTGCACCTAGCACCAGTCTAGTGGCTTGTCTGCTTTTTTGATGATTTGATTCATTTCACTAAGCTGGTGCAAAACAAGTCACTCCCTCCCACACCACACACACACATGTTGGCGTTTCCTGCCTGCTGAACAAACCGAGCTCTCAGCAGAGCGTCGGGTTAAGTAGCAGTGCTGCAGCCGGCTCTTAGGCCTTCAGCTGGCCCAGCCCTGGGGATGGCTGTGTGGTGCCTCATTTCTAGGGAACAAAATCAGGTTACTTCAGGTAAATGCCTTGTGAAATCAGCTTGAGATACCGTTCAGAGGGCACACGTTTGAAGCTGCAGTAAAAATGCAGAGATGTTGTGCTGCTGATGAACAAAGTGGAAAGCAGTAACGAGAGCGTAGAAAGGAAGTGGCATAACGGGGAGATAAAAATGCACAGAAGGGCTTCATTAAGTGCAAAGTCAAGCAGAAGGTGTTGAACCAAGGATGGCTTTTTTGTTTGGCTACCAATAGCCCTGGCAGATGAATACTGCCATGGAGAGCAGCTGATGTAAGCTCGGGGATTGTCTGGTAGCTCAGAGGAGCATGATCCTCCCAAATGGTGATTCCTATTTGCCTTGACTTGTAAATGGACCCAGGCTGCGTTATGGCACATTTTTCTGCTGTACTATAACTAAATTAATTTTTAAACATTTAACCCTTTCATAGCCAGTAACTTCATGTTTACATTGATTCCTTAGGCTGAAGAGATTTAAAACATATATTATCATTAAATAAATATTAACTAAATAGAAGCTTGCAGACTGTGATATGCTGATTCTGTGCTCCAGTTACTTTACTCCTAATCTCAAACATGTTCAATTGGTAAAATCAGCCCTTGCCAATTTGTTGAAATGATACACATTTAGCAAGAAATAAGACCAAAAGTTTGCTGAAGCATTTTGGCCTCCAATCTAAGGCTGAGTAAGGAGGTCACTTTGCAAACTGGGGGTGTCCTTCTGAGATGTAACACTGGGAGCCCGACTACACAGTGGCTCTAATAACATGGGCTGAGACTGTGCGCTTTTGCTTTCTTCAGCTGCTGTGTATGTCATTGACTTCAGCCTCTCAGTCTCTTTTTCCAGCTCTACAGCTTTGCCACGCACACTGCCTGCTTCCAGACTGACTTGCCTTTTCAGGACAAACTTCTGTCAATAAATGCTATGCGAAGAAATAATTCTGTCACCTATCATAATCAGTGAGAAAAGAATGCAAGCTATAAAGTACATCCTACGAGAGCAATGGGTACGATCCTACCCATTGCTCTAGGTTGCTCCTCCACGTCTTGAAAGTTGTAGTAGAAGAAGAGTAAGGGAATGAGGTAATAATAAGGGTAAACTTTGTGGGATATGGAAAGTGTTCCATCGAGTGAAAAGATATTAGTGTTGCTTTGTGGTATATATCACCCATATTTAATGTTTGTTCTGTAATACTGAAGCTAATTCATTGTCTCTTGAAATTGTCTTTCAGTTGTCCATACTGGAAAGGACTTTTGTCGGGGGTTTTATAATGGAAAAAATTTGTTATGGATTTTGAATCCAATAGTGTTATACTTTTCCAAACATCAGAATTAGTGCTGCCTTTTTCAAATTAAAGGAAGTGCAGATTATTGAGAACAAAGAGTTCATGTGATAGAGTGGTTTTAATCCAGGATTATTTCAGTCAGAATTCCACCTTGGAACTTACAAAGTGGGAAGAAAACGCTTGGCATTTCACTGCTTTTCATAGTAAGTGACAATGTATGTAGCTTGTTCAAAACATTTATCAAGATTTTCTTCCTAACTGAGCTTATGATAGTATTCAGTTGATTCCATTACTCCCAGGGTATTTTAACAGAGCAAGAATGGAATACAAACACCCTCCCTCTTGCCCCTTGGAATACTGTTAGGTCTACTTATTTCTGATTCTGATATTATTTTTCAGCTAGACTTTGCAGGTTGTACCTTCCACTTGCTCACAAAATCCCTGTCAATCTTAAATAGCTGAGATTTCAGAAAAGGTGTTTTTAGCCTTGTAATACCCAATACGAATTTTCGTACCTGCTAAATAACTAACTGCTGTAGATGTGTAGCACATTTTCGTCTTCATAAAGGTATACTGATCATGTTTAGTTTTTATTTTTTCTAAATGTTTGGCCACTATTAGCTTCTTCTTGAAGTAGCTATTTATGAAGAATGTGTTTGTAAATGTACATCTCAAGATTTGTTTGAGGCTGACTCAGTTTTGACCTCAGTTTACATACTCTGGACTAGCTTTCTCTTGAGCCCTTGAGGAATGTCACCTGATTTATCTTACTAACATTGCTGTAGTAGCAGATCTTCCATCTGACTGAATTGGAGAGTATTTCCAAAAGTAAAAACTACAATAGTAGTTTTGTAATATTCTATTATGGTTGAAAACAGTTTATTTAATTTGTATCTCAGTGATGATTCTGCATTTCATTTGATTCCAAACCTCCTGATTACATAACTTTCTTGATGAAGCATTTATTAAATTTAACAGAGAGATTAGACTCTTAACTTTCTCAGTCTCCCTGTTCAGAAACAGTCAGTTTTTGTAAGAATAATCCATAGAGTGTAAAAATGTTGCCATGGAATATGCATAACATTACAGACATCAAACGGATTTTTCACTAAAAAC
>JAOWBP010002978.1:16610327-16664023 GCA_028571105.1 Tragopan temminckii
ATAGCAGCTGCCAATCATACACAAGTGTTCAGGTCTTTTTGACCTAGAATTTCATCTGCTAGTCTTCAGTTGATTGATTCATAAACAGCACAATGTTATTGTTGGTCTGTGCTTTTGTGAGTACTGAATTCAGAATTTAAATGGTTAGGAACATGGCTGGAAATAGGAAGCAATATGATTATAATTGTTCTGGTCTCATCTTTGTAAAATTCTTGATCTTCAGGGTTCATTTCAATGCATCTTAAACAAAATGCATCGAAATTGCAAACCTTCCATACATGTTGGTTGATATTTCAACTAGGGGAGAGGCAGGGCTGCTTCTTTTGGCACATGGAGCTGTGAGCCTGACTCAGCCACATTGTGAAAACTCACCCTGGGGTAGTGATGTTCACACTGCAGACTGAATGGCACTTCTTCAAACAGTAGCCAGGAGGGAGTTGCTAAAGATGCGTAGTTTGTTTTTGTAGGGTTGCCCTGTCTGTTTTTGTTATGCTGGGTTTTGAAATAGGTACTCATTCTATTCTAACTGTGTTGTGTAACAGCTTTCTGCAGAAAAGTTCCGTGTGTTAGGTGTACCTTCCTGAGAACTTGCTCTTGGGAAGGGATTGATGTACAGCGTAGGTATATATGATCACTGCCATCACACAGCACTGGCAATTGATAATAAAAGTTACAGGGAGCTGTGACCTTTCTTCATTTTTTCCATTTATGATAAGAATACAGTACAAAGCCCCAGCAAATATTTTTTAATGAAAAAAAAAAAAAGAATATTGCACAGTTCTTTTGATTATTTTTTTTCTCTTTGCTTTGTGGGCAGTGTTAGTGTCCGTTTTTTGTGTGCAGGTGAATGTTTTGCTGTTTCATTGAACACCCATGCAGAAACGTAACAGCCAAATCTTTTGATCTATTATCTTTGTAAATGGATATTTTAGTGTGGGTTTTTTTTTGTTATTTTTTTTTAGACTATGTGAACTAAGCTTCTTTGTCTTTTCAGAAATTCTGATTTGTCCTTTTTTGTCCACCATAATAGCTTCTATTTTCCTCTTTGCGTGATTTTAAGGAATTCTGCTGTGCTTTTTTGTGCTGATGCTTTAAATTGTTATAAATTGATGCAACTCTGTGTAATATTGTCATGTAATTGAAGATCCAAGCAGTGGTTAAAAACATTTTAATGCACTGAAGCCATGCATATTAAAAATTTGTGAATATTTGATGCTGTTTGTCTCATTACCTTTCAAATGAAATAGTATACTGATAGTATGTTAGAGTGAACATTTCCATGTTGTTTACATACAAGTCAAAGGTAAACAAGAAGTTCCATAGTGCAGTTTCTCCTACAAAGCTGGCTTTAAAATAAAGTTCCTAGAAATACTAAACCAGCTTAAAGCAGAGAAGTAATTGGAAAATAACACTTTAATCCAAAGTAATCCACATTATTGACCTACGTGCTCTAAATAAATAAATAAATACATAAAATTATGTTGTCCTTTTAATCATCTGTGAAGCTGGCTGTTCATGAGAAAAGTGTGCCAGAAGATTAGCTGCTGTCCTGTTTTTGCCTCTTCTGAGGAAAGAGTAAATGGATTTATATTTTATTTTGTGTGGAGACTGCCTAATTCTTAACCTCTTTTTTGGTTTGCCTTTAGATTTTAGATCTCCTTCCTGAGGCTGAAGTAGTTCAGAAGGTTGTAGCAATAAAATGAAATTAATGTTGTAAACCAAAACTAATATATCAAGGAGCTTTAGAGGCAGAGGTGCCTGAATAATGTCTTCTAATTGCTTTTGGATGTAGGTTTTCCTTCTTTCATGTTCAGAACCATTGTGTAAAATCTTTAGATGTATTCGTAAGCTTGTATTTGCTACTACGCAAACTCCAAACAGAGTATTTATGCTTCTTAGAGGAAAACAAAATATGCTATGCTCGTAAGTATACTGCAAGCACATATTTGAAATGCAGAAGCAACAGTGGTTGTAACATAAGGTTTTCCCCTTACAACTGCCATTATATACATAGATTGATCCCAGCAGTAAGGATGCCTTCTAGAAAATCACTTAGAAAAATGAAGGCTATTTCTCTGCATTATGTAGTGACTTTTTCTTCTTACACTTCCCTTGTCATCATTTGCAGTGACCAACCACAGCAGTATTTGCTAATTGTGCTGCCTACAGGCCAAGAAGAGTAGAGAGCAATGGGATTCTCCTTTAGCAAGGATACTTGGTCTCATTTTACTGCCCAGCTACAGATGATTATATTTTGCAAAAATCTTATTCTTCTGTGCCAATTTCAGCCATGTTTGACAGTGTTTTTATTTCTCATCAGGGACAGAAGTTTGGTCATGTAAATCTAATTCCTTAGGAAACCAGGTTAAATTTGCAATATTTGTTGATTTGCATTTATGTAGCAGCTCTCACATGCAAATATGAGACTGTTCACACTGAAATTTTTGATAGACAAATCATTTTAATACAAGCTGGATCTAGTGGTATGAAGTTTTACAGTGTAACCAAGAGACTGATCAGGCAGTCTACACTGCAGATTTTTACATGCTAGAAGCTCTTCTATGCTGACCGAGGTGGCTTCCAATACGCTGTTTTCTTCTGACCAGGATGAATGAACCACACCATGAATAAAACAGGAGAAGGCTTCAGCCTCGTGATGACATGCGGACAGTGAAAAAATCTTAATTTCATTGTGAAAAATTGATCGTTATTTTAAATGTTTCTCTCTAGGTTAGTTGAACTAGTAGCATGAAAGTAATGCTGTTAAAATGTTTTTAAGGGAAGGTCGCTCACTAGCTCTATGCCCTGTGAGCTGCACCATTGTCTTCAGCTAAGTTTGTTGTTGTTACTGTTTCTACATAGCCTTTTACTGCTTGCTCATCAGGAACGAGGAGGTAAAGACTTTTATTGTTCTGAGTTTAAAGTTTTTATCATCCTTCCAATCAAAGTAAGAAAATGCAAGAGAGATTGTATAGATCATGACTTTCATATCCTCATAAAAGGCAAAGATGCATTTAGGCAAGAGAAATAGAGCAAATAAAGGCAGAGAATATTATCTTTACCTCCCTCTCTTGGAAAAACAAAAAGGATCCAGGAAGAGACTGTAACCCTAAGAGAGCTTTCAAACTACTTCTTTTGCAATTGCTGCATACCAGACTATCCATATAACAAAGGTGGATAATAATGAGTCACTACCCAGGAAGCAGATTTGAGAATGAGGTGGAAAGAGATAATATAGTTTAAGTCTAAACTTTTCCAAACATCTAAAAAATTTAAGGGACTTCTTGTTTTATTCTTAACCTGAAAACAATCTAGGGGTTGATTAAGCGGGTTTAGATGACCATGGCAGTAAGCTCTTCGTTATTATTCAGTAAGTCAAAAGAAAGACTAATTAATTTATGAAGCTTTCTTAGAAACAAGAGGGAAAAAAGAGTACATTAAATGGCTTTTTTTCCCAGTAAAGTACAATTCACTTGGGCTTAGAAGTTGCGTTTGTTTTTATATGAAGAGGAGGGGTTCTATTGACAGAGAAGGTGAATGACAGGGAGGACTGAAGAATCTTCAGTAATTTCAGATTCTGCAGCTGAATACATGTGGAGGCTCACCTATGGCATTTAATGCGTGTGTGCCAGGAAATCAAGTAAAATTTTTTTAAAGGCAATGTTCATGAAAAATGTTAGTACATCATAGATGTGCTGTGGATTATCTGTAGAGCACTGTCAGTTTGTTTAGCATGGGATGAGTAGCGAAGAGTTTGGAAGCTCTCCCTTAGGCATGGGCACACATATCCAGATAAGCATGACTGTTGGGCCAGGTGACTTGGAGGACCTACACTTCTATGGCGTGGCTGGTGTTTTCAACTTCTTATAAAATGATTGAATGCATTGTAAGCCCTTACATCTGTAGTGCACTGCTTCCTTCAGTGCTAAAGATGCATTGGGTAGCAAGACACTGATAGTAATCTAAGATAAGGAAGGTGTGGCAGCATATAAAGTAATGAACTCAAGAACAGGATTTCCAAAGAGCAGAATGGAAGAGTGAGGTCTGCTAAAAGTGGTGAAGGAATTCAGTGGTTTTGTGGGGTACTTGGAAAGGTTGGTAGGAGCACGTAGTGGAGAAGGTACTTGCATGGAAGCATCAAACCAGTAAAATGGAATGGGATTGATCCCCAGTGTTTCTTTTTGCTTGGTGTGGAAGTATCGTGATTGCTTTTCCTCTTAATAAGATCTGGACCTTTTGCAAATGCAAAACACTTATGATAATGTTTACCTTGTTACATTTTTCCACCTCCCTTTTCACGAGTTTGAAGAAACTATTTTTTCGGAATTCTCACTCTGCAGTGTTTATATAAATTTTCTTATGATTCATCAGAATAATTACAGAAGATACTGCTAAGTTTTACTACTGATAAAAGTTTCATTTATAGGTATCTTAATACCCAACTATAAAAGCACTGTTGAAATTCAGTATAAGGCTGACAAAGATTTACTGTGGGCCTGCTTAGTCTAACACAGCCCTGTGCCTTAGCATGGGCTTAGACAGATTTCCTTCTCATTCACCCTTTTGCTGCATGAACTCTTAAACTCTTGGTTTGCTGAAAGTTGCAGCTGTGGAGAATCTTTTTGCTGATATATTGGATTTTAAGCGGATATTATTAGCTTGTTGAAATGAAACTGCTGTTGATATGTAAAGCTCTAATATGAAAGCAGGATGAGATGATCTGAAACTAAGATGACTTCATTGTTTTGCCAACTATATATATTCTTATGAGTCTACTGTGTCTTGGTCATATGCATATAGAAACTGACGAGAATTAATGTAAAGTTTGTATGGCACAAATGCTGTACAAACTGGTAGTCCTGTTTTAAGAAAAGAGAACCACCCATCCATCTGTGTCCCATCTCTCCCACTGAAGAAGACAGCACATGGCTAGTGCCTTATTTGACTGAGGTAGATCAGTGAGTAATATGTTAATCTGTAATGGGACGCATCAAATCACTTACAACTTATTACAGTTTGCTGTACGGTTATACAATACATGATCATTAGCAAATATTTCTGAAGTTCTTTCCTTTGTCTTCTGTTAACAGTCCTGGTCCCACAAAATGAGCACAATTCTGTGCTCTGGATACTGCCATCTGTGTTCCTTGGAATGACTCCACTACACTCCATGTCACTCTGGGCAGAATGTACCTGGAAAAGATATTTCACTGATATTCTGGGTTGGCAGCTCAGAACTCTTCTTTGGCACTAAATGTGGCTTTGGACTTTTCTTGTAAGGAAATACAGCAGAGACAAAGCTTGAGGCTGGAAATAGTGGTGAGGAGAATGGCAGCAATGTGGCATCCACTGCTGGTTGCCTGTCTGCTATGTGCACAAAGAAAGGAAGAGGAACTTTTTAATAAATCACTTTGGATGGAGTTTGGATGGAAGCAAATGGATGCTCAAGGAGCTGGAAGCTGCAGAATGAGGCAGGAGAAGAGCAATGCTATCAGACCCCTTTGCACAGAAGTGAGGTTGTGGAAGAACCTGAGAGTCATATGTTCGGAGGAGAGAGGGATTTAATGTACTTAAATACCTCCCCAGAATTAATACCATGATAGTGTTGCATCTGTCAATGAACTGAAATTTGACATTCTGTTAGTGACTTAAAATTGCTGTGTCTGTCTCAGTGAAGGAGGGGAAGGTTTCTGAGTAGGAAAAAGGGGTGAGAAACTGCAGTAAAACCTCTATGCTTCTATACCATCAGCATCTCCTGTTTTCAGATCCTACTAATCCTCTCTTAGAGCTATTTGTCTTTTTATTTCCAACCAGAAGTCAGAATACTATTTGTTCCTGCCATTTTTTCGGTAGAAAAGAAAAGGTGGTGACAAGCAGGAAATATTTAAACAACTAACTAGAGTGTAATGGAAAATAACAATCTTCGTTTTGAAGCTGGAGGTGGAAATTTTTGTATTTGGTATCTGATTATTGCTTGCTGTGTTGCACATGGTTCACTTTTTTATTGGATTCTTATCCACACCAGGCCAAATGGCGGTCTAAGTTAAAGAAGGCTCTAACATGTATTTACAGTTCTTTTCTCTTTTTTGGGCTGAGGGTGGGAGAGACTTTTAAGTGCTGTCTGTTGATCAAGAGACTACACAGTGTGAGGATGACAAAATGCTGGGAGAGGAAAGAGTATAAATAGAAACGCCACTTCCTTGTTGAGTACAAGCCAAACTTGTGGTTGAACCTTTATATACGAGAGTTTCTGAGGTCTGGATAGGCAGCTAAATGCTAATTGTTGAAGATGCCAAAAATTCTGAGATCTGAGGGGGTTGTACATACTGCAAACTAACCTGGGTGTTTCTTTCCTGGTCAACACCTGTCTGCAGTTTGAGGAAAAGAAGGAGGTACTGGTGGAACTTGGGGAATCCAGCAGAGTGGAAGAAAAACTTGTGTCTGACCTTTGATTGCAACGTCATTCATTTGGACCTGAAAGAGGCTTAATACAACCTAAAAACAGCCTTCCAAAGCTGAGAATTGAGAGTGTCTGGAAAGCAGGATAATTGTCTACCGCTCTCTTTTCAAATTTGAAAATATGTTTACATTGTTCAGTAAGATAATATTTTTCAGGAATAAGCATGATTTTTTTCCTGATAGATTCACCAAGTGATCTTCTGTATGTCACTAATTATGCTGCTGATGTTTAAACCACATTACATTGCACACAACATCCTTCATTACTAATGCTTAGATTCTCAAAATAGTACATGATGTATTAAATACATGACTTCAGTTTTTTTAATATGAGTTTTATGACTAAAACTTTGCATAACGTTTTTAAGCCAAAGGATATATGAGCCAGAATCTAATTGTCTTGTAAAATGAATCATTTTGCCTGTTATCTCTTCATTAAAATACAGCTTTAAACTTGCTCTAGTTCAAACAAATTAATTCAAGAAATCTTATTGCCTGTATTTATATGGAGATTAGGCAGGATGATTACGGTGGTCCCTCTGACCTTATCTATAGTATATAGTATATAATATAATATAACTTATTTACCATTCAGTTCTGATGAAAGACTGGATGGGGAGTGCTGATAGCCCTGCCTACTGAGGTCATGTGTTCATGATTTTTTCAGAGCCAGATCTCCATTGCTTAGTTTGGCAAAATTATAATTACATACCTACTTGTATCAGGAATCTGTAAGAGTGTTTTCTCTTTCGGTCAAAGACTATAAACTTTAGTTTGTAAGGTGCTCAAAATTACCCATATTAGTTTCCACTCCCAAAAGTCTGCTCACATGGGATGTATGGGGTTCACCTTCTTCCACCACCCTAACATCTGGGTAGACAAGAAGAGACTGTAGGGAGAAGGGGAAAACCAGATCAGAGGGAAGCATTTGAGAAGCGAGACTGACAAGGGAAGAGAAACTTTGACTTGCAGTTAAGGAAGAGATTAGAACTGAGGTCAATGGGAAACCAAGGCAAGCTGAACAAAAAAATTGGGGGTGGCAGAACAGGATGGGTTGGTTATGGCAAACATGATAAGGCTGGGAACTGGTAGAGCTAGGAGAGGCTGGGTTTGGGGAAGTATGTGAAAGTTAATTAATCACTTGGGCTAAAAGAAATTAGGATGATTAATTTATTTGGATACTTGAGATAGGAACCAAGCAAAGAAGAAAACCAGAAATAGTGTTTTCTCCAGAAAACTGTTCTATTCTCATGGACATCGTAGGCAGTTTAATCTACAGCTGCCTATAACTTCATTAACTCAAATAATACTCATCTTTATAAATATTTGTGTGTTATGTTTGCAGGACTGTATAACTGAAAATTTGGAAGGATGCTGAGGTTTTCCATTTGCACTTTTTTTTTTAGCGAGAGATCTGCATTAAAGTTCAGTTTACAAAGTCAGCTTGAATTGTGAAAAACCATAGATATTACGAACTTGCCACCTGTGGGAGCTGGATGTCAGAGTTCGAAGTGAAAAGATACTTCTTTTCTCTCCCAGTAAGCTATTCTTGTTCTTCTTTTCTTGTGATCATTTTTACATTTTTGACCTTTTGGTCCTGATTTCAAGCTCAATCATTTATTGATTATCATTTGATTATCATTTATTTATTATAATCATTTATTTTCATCTTAAGGAAATCTAATCACAGGAAAAAGAGTATATTCCGGATAGCATTAGCACATATCAAATCGATCTTTTGTTTCTTTGAGTGTAAGAACTTTCAAGTGCTCTCTAAGGACCATCTGTAAGGACATAGAGAAAAAATTTCCCTTGTAACACTCTTTTGCTATGTTTATGCGTACACCCGACTATACCCAATGTGAGTCATCTCATTGATCTCAGTTAGCTGTCCCTTTGCTGCTGACCGGCTAACCAGCTCTGCCCTTTCACTCCTGATTAGGCTTTCTCCAGCTGGCTGCAGCCTGCTCACATCTTTACAAGGCTCCATGCAGCCAGCACAAGTTCCCCTGACAAATCCTGATCTCAGGGAGGGGTATCCTGTGTTTTTCCTCCTGCATCTTTTATTGAATGTAGGACTGGGAGGGAGCACAAAAGGTCATTCATCCTCCTTGTGTTGGCAGGACTGAAAGCATTCATAACAGATGTTTCTTCAACCTCTTTCAAAAATCCTTCAGAGGTGGACATTCCGCTGCTTCCTCAGGTAGTTGATTCTTAAGCAGCCTTACTTCTGGTGAAGCTGATCTTGCTAAATTTGCTAGTTTAAACTTGTTTGCAAATGTATCAGAATCATCCTTACTCTCCCCTTCCTGCATCTGCCGACTATTTTCACGCCTCCTCAAGTTTTTGCAATATTTCATTGCAGGTAGCATTTACAAGGCCACAGTTAGTTTTTCTTTGCGGTCATCTCCTTCATTACACATGTAAACTAAAGGTTTGACAGAGTTTATTTTCATGGCCATTACTTATATCATTATAGGCTTACAAATTTTGTTTTTTTGGAGTACTGTGGAGAAGAAATGCAGATGAACTGACTCCTAGTCTCCTTTGTTCTCTTTTTTTCCACTCCTCCCACTCCCTTTCTTTTTTAGAAGAGATGATGTGAATGTGAGTACTTCGGAGTATTTTATATAAAGAATTACTAGTTTACCAAGAAGCATTTTTCAGTTCCAGAAAAGACTGTGACAAGCTTAGACACTAATGGAGCTAGTAGGCATTAGTGACCTACAGTTATTAAAATATATTAAAAGTGTACCCAATGACCAAATATCTCTACTTGTTTTTATAAGATATTTTACTAGGTACTGCATTGTACCCAAGGGTCCTTTGGGGTGTGTGACAGCTTGGTGCAAGGCTGCATGGCCCCAGGTGCCACCAGCTTCCAGGCTCATTGGGCATGGGCAGAAGCTGGTCGCTGTCCTGATGGGCTCTTCCAGGTGCCCTGCTTCTAGCAAAGCCAAAAGCACAGGCTTACCAAAGGAGTAAAACTAAAGTAACATGAACCCTTTCATTTAGAACTGTGGCTGCAGGACTCTTTTTAAGAATGCAGGCTTTCAAAATAATCTGCTGCAGAAAGCACCATCAGTTCAAATAAAAATAAAACCAGAATTATGCAGCTGAATCTTTTTCATCTTTCTAAGTTGTCTCTTACAAACTATTTGCTGAGTAGCACTAACAGCATAAGGAGATAAACCACAGGATCGTCACAATTTCTTGTACAGCCTCTCTCAGACAAAGACAATTACAGAAGATAGACTGAGTGGGTTGATTTGGGGTTTGTTGTTTTTTTTTTGATTGATAGATTTGTTTTACTACCTTTACATTTTTAAGAAAGTTGCTAGTGTTACTTGTCTTTCTAATACCACTTAATTACACTGTCACTGGTTTATTGCTGAGATCTGCTCGTCTGAGATTGGCACCAGCTGCAGCTTTTCAAGTAAACTGGTATCTGTGTTGTCAGTGCCATCCTGGGCAGAGGTAGCCATGTCCATGCCGTGGGAGAAAAGTAGTGGCCAGCCTGTCCTCTAGTAATTTTCCTGGGTGGCCAAAACCAGGGATATGCATATGCTCTGCATATGCTACTCCTCTGTTTCGACACTCATGCTCAGATATGCCCTGTGCAGAGCCTAGGTTGTAAATGAGAATGGAGTGGCCACGCATGTGTCCTAGCTAGACCTGGGCCTGAGACATGATTGACATAAGCCCAGCTGTGGCCATTACACCAGATCCTCCCACTGCTATGTCTCCTCTGCTTGGCATGTTGCCATTGTTAGAACTTAATGGTCCTAAAGTGTTCAAAAAGAGAAGCCCTGCTTCCTTTCTTTCTTTGTTTCTCTGTATATTTCATTTTAATTGTTAGAGACATATTTACTCCCAGTTTTTGCAGACTGCTTCTCAATGCTTGTGTTCAATGTAACTTTGACAGCAGAGTTCTCCCTTTCTAAAGAAATTGTGCAATTTGATTTTAAGAAAACTCAAGATGTTTTCTTCCTCGCTAAGATGAAGGATTTTAGTGACTTAATAGGTATTTTCTGACTTTGATAGGTGACACAGCTGATGACCAAAATAGAGAGACAAAGGACAAAACTTCATTTCCCGAGACCAGACCAGTGTACAACCAGCCTCCACAGGTAGGAGATTGCTACTTTACTCATGCATGAAGAAACTTTGATAGCAGCTCATGTGAGAAGTGTGAACATGGTGCAGAAGGTTTCAGCGTATTCATATATATGTTGATTAAGTGCTTACTCAGCCTTTCTTGCCATCCATCATAAAAGAAGCATTATTAAAATTTAGATGGCAATATTATAATGACCACCGATATTGAATGGAAAAAGATGCAGGTATAAGGCTGGACTGTGTGGTTATTGCTGTGTATCTATCTTGTTTTTGTACTTGAGATTTACAACAATGGAACTGTGGCTAGGGTGTTAATGGATTGTGTACAAGTATTAGTGCAGTGAGCAGTGATGGAAAATGTCAGACGTTTACATAAGTTATTTCCACAGCTACCATTGTTAGTTACATGTTGTAAGTGTGTGAGTATAATGGACTTTCTTCACTGTTTGCTTTCTGTTTCAGTGCTGTGTGACTGTAAATATGAACATCTTCTTGTTTAGCTTGTTTATTTAATATTTAATCTATGTATATACCTTTCCAAAAGATTTCAGCATATAGCATACACGCATTTTTTTCTTCATCATCTGCTTTAAAAGTGCTTTTGCAATAAGCATGTGCCTGTTTTTCATTGCTGCATAATCTTAGATAGTTGCAAGATAACATTTCACTTTATTTTTTGTGTTTTTGTGGCACTTTTTTTTTTTTCCCCCTTAATCCATTATTTCTCTGTCTCTTTCTCATATCAAAACTAACCATGTCTCTCTCATCCCAGCGCCATTGTAGCATTTATTACTGCTAAGCCCTTGTAAGCCTTTGGAGTATCAGAGGTGTGTGTGTCACTGTTGCTAATCTAAGAGCGGACAATGCCTGTGGGGGTGCACTCTAGATTCTCATTTTTAATTTTTAATTAAAAACTGTGCCTTATGCGGAAATTTTTCATTCACCATCAGTAGTGAAAGCTTTTCCTTTTGATAACATAGGATTATAAATCAGCTAGAGTTAATAGCAAAACTTTAGTCTGATTTCTGAATCCAGGCACATCTGAGCAAGGTGTTTTGCCATTTTGAGGCAGTAAAATGCCATGGTATTGTGGTTACTGACTGCACAGACATAGTTTCCCTTAATGTGGTGTTCTCACTAGGTGTTGCAAGCTGCCAGTGACTGTAGTTCTGTGGAGCTTCAGAATAGGAACTGCGTGCTTAGGAGTTAGAGGAAAGAAGCAGTTTTCAAAATAAAATAGCAAGCGTTACCATGAAAATAAAATAAATATTTATTTTATTTTTTATATTGAAAGGCTTACATGTCACCAAAATGCTTGTATGAATCAACATCAGTTAAATTGAGAGACAGCATTTTAATTCCAGTCTCTGGATTTCGTGTGTTTGGACTTCATGTTTACTCAGAGGAGTTCTCAATTTCTCAAATTAAATCGAGATCATGGAAATGAAATTGATAGTTTTGGCTGTGAGGAAAGCAATATTTCTATTTACAGCAGTGAGTGTATTTTTATAAATTTGTGGGAGAAATCTACCAATTTAAGAAAACTGGAAAAGCGTTGTTTTATATACTCAGTATGTCATAGAGGCATAGGACATTAATTGAAATAATAAACTTGTTAGCATTAAAACAAGAATACTTCAGAAACATAATACAGTACGTTAAAATAAATTAGTTAAGCTGCAAAGTAATACCAGATATTTCCCATGCATAGCTGAAGAGAAAAGTTGCTGGAAACTTGTTTCTGTTTTAACACGTTATACATTTGACAACTTAATAGGTGTTGACTTTGTGGAACATGAATAAGTTCCTTTAGAAATATGATTTAAAGAATAAAGTCATACTTTGTTTGTGGGTCACTTCCTTTTCTGAAAGGGAAATGAGGTTGCGTTTGATTTTTGAAGAACACGTTTTCTGGAGTATGTTTTGTAACCATTGTAATCTTTGGAATTTCCCATTTAGGTGCTATTGGTCTCATTTTCTGCACAGCTATTGAATTCTCAAGTACATATGTTTGTGCAGTATTGCTTTATTTATATAAAACTAATGCACAAATTAAATCTTGAGACAAGATTGTTTTGCTGCAACTTGCAACATTTAACAGAAGCTCCTATAGCAATGGCAGTCCCTGCAATCTGCATTGTTTTGTGAGGTTTCCATGTTGCGTGTGGTGCTGTTAGAGGAACTGCAGATATCTACAGCCTCGTTGGTGTTTTCACTGACCAGCTTCACTCTGCTACACAGTGGGGACAGAATCTCCTGCTGTGAAGAGTTCCATGTAGGGCATCTTCTCCACCACCAGCTTGCAAGGGTTCTGATGCCCACTTAATCCTAGGGAATTTGGAGGTCAGGCAGGGTAATGAGTGCTCTGGGCACAATCAAGCACACAGCACCCCACAAACATGCACCATCCCCATCAGCATGCGCCATCCCACAAGCATGTGTCATCCCACAGAAGCTGCTTCAGGCTCATGGACTACAAGTTGCGTACATGTTTAAGTGCTTTTCTGGATGGGGGCCAAAGTGCTCAGTGCTCTGCAGGACTGGGGACTTAGATTTGTCTCTTTGTGATTGTGAAATGCAAAGCTTCTAGTTGTAACTGCAACACCATCACAATAGAAGGAGATATTATGGATTTGTTTTTTCATGCATGTGGGTTTTCCATTCCAGATAATTCAATCTTTATGTGCTTTCATTGGGAATTCAGGGTTACAGAAAGTAACCAAATGAAAGTGTTTAGTTTTGTATATGCAGAGTGCTAGAAGCCCCGATAATGTGGTGGGGTTATTTTTCATAATGAGCTGTTCCATTGGTAAAGCAAATTAGCGCAACCATGTATTTTTGTCCTACTGTGAGAGCAATTATATAGCACGTCTATTAGGAGACATGAAAAATATTTTTGACAGATGGTATGGCTGTGAATTAGGATTTATGAAGATTATTGTATGTCTAGTGTGCAGGGCACCTGGGATTATTACATTGATGCAAGAAAGAAAAAAATCTGATAATAGCTGCAGTGTTTTGCATCTCCCTACTGTCACCTTAAGAAGCAGTTCATGTTTATTTGATATTGCACTTCTGGATAATCTGACATACACTCTTTAGCCAACAGATGTCAGCAGATTTAATGGGTGGAAACCATACCAGTAAGTGTACTAAAATAAACCACCAAAAATGAGAGCTGCGTTTAGATTGTGAATTAAGATTTTTTTCTCTTACCATGTGTTTGTTTTTGTTTTATTTGACAGTCCTGTTTCTCCCTCAAATACTCAATCGCTATTGCCTTCTATCTAAGGAGCTTGTTATACGCTTTCTAGGGCAAGAGAGAATCCTCCAAGGGATTGCATAATCCATAAGTACCTAATTTATATTGTTGTTATAGCCACTCTTAATTATATACCTTGCTGTGATACTTATCATCATAGGACATAGCCTTTGCTATGAATTGCAGTCGTTCTGTTATAGCTCTTGTGACCTTTCTTGGCATAATTTAATACTACAAAGTGAGAATGTAGCAGATAGAAGGGCTATGTTTCCTGAAGTAAATTTACAATTATCCATGGCTTTTTGCATGGAGACACTGCACAGTGCACTATTTTGGCTGAGTTCCCAAATAAATTAGAAAAAAACCCAAACTTTTATATCAGAATTTGCAGATGATATCCTCATTACGTTGATCCTTTTTAAAGCTCTGCTATTTAAGGATTCCACATAAATGTAAATAACAATTTCTTTGGCTGTATTTGTCAATTGGGAAGACAGAGACACTATTAAGATATAAAATGTCAAGGAAGAGATAGTGGAGGTTGAGTGCACAGTAAAAAAAGTGAACAAAAAAGAATTTATTGTTACTTTCACTGTTCTGAAGGAATAGCAAGTCTTGCTGAATGTGTTAGACTTTTAAGATCTCCTTTAGAGCATATCACCTGGCAATTGCCTGATACAATTCCAGGATATGAATAACACTACTGTTACCTTCTTTTCCTTTTAAATATATGTGTATACTAATTAGTTCTTCCACACCTTTTATTGTCCAGTTTTTACTAAAGCCTGGCTGTCGTGAATATTTTTACAAGTTGGCAGAAAATGAGGTATTACTGGTTGTGCCTTCATTTAGTCACCCAGCTCTTAGTTTTCAGTTCAGAGTTCCTGCATTTTAGAGGCTCAGAATGAGTGTTCTGGGTTAGTTTTACTGCATCATTTTAAATTCCCTGCATTTGCTTTAGAGAAAGTGATTGATATATCAAAATCATTACAATTATTGGCCAGTGTTTGTAGTTAGTCTGCTCCACTTTGACAAATGCTAATGTTTATAGAAAATGTTATTTAAAAAGAAAAAAAGAAAAAAAAAGCTTCTTAAGCTGGGGTTCTAGCTGTGTCCTGGTTAAATTAATTGCTTGTCATATGTCATATTAACTACAAGTATTTCTTCCTCATCTATTAAGCCCTTAAAGTGTGTTGGTCCATATTTTCTCTCTTCTTAATTGGGCATGTAAGCAGTAATCACTTAATGAAATTATCCACTCTTAGGAGGGACTGGAATAAGACTGTCTTCATCGGGTCATCAAGCGCATACTTTTCTCTGAATGCTGGTGCCTTCAGGAGAAAGATCTGCTTTACTCGGCTGTTGTGTATGATTTTAAGCTATAGGAAGTGAAGTTTTTACATTACTTTTAAAGAGAGATTAATAGTTTTCGGTGTTGATGCTTTGCAATGGTCATCATCTTTCGTATCTCCCTCCATCCTGTGCATGTATAACACATAGCTGGGGAACTTGCATTTACTGTGCAGACACAGATTGAGAATCCCTTCAAAGTAGAGCTACTGTATGATAAGGAAGTCACACTACATGGCTAAGATCTTACTGAGAAAGAAGGTAAACAGCCCAGTCAGCTAAAAAATCAGCTTTTACACTGTAAAAGCTGTTTTTTTTTTTTATTTTTTTTTATTTTTTTTTTTACATCTGTACTTCATAAAGCTTAATTACACTGTATTGCTACCTGTTTGATAATCAAAATATCTCAGGGGTCTTTTCATACTAGGAAGATCTCCAGAACACTCCAGAACATACTGACCAGGGGGCTTCTGTCTGCCATCCACAGATGGGCAACCTAGGGGGTGCAGGTGTGTGGGTGTGTACGTGTTATGTATAAATGTATTATGGATACATGCATGCATGTGTAAAATTTAAGCAGTATGATCATCCATAAGAAGGTCTGCTTCTGCACATCACAAAGGATAAGTTACTGGGGCTTCACAAGCAGTGTTTTATAAACGCTCATGATCTAGTGACCTAGAGTCAACCAGTAAGAATTGGTCATGTGTTAGAAGAGTACCACCTTGTAGGAGTTTTTTCAGTCCTGAAGTGATTAGTTAAACTCATCTGGGTAACATCATAGACAGTGGAGGTTACTTCAGATCGATAGTAATTATAGTAATGTCAAGAATTATGTCAGTTGCCTTTTTTTTAAAGGGTAGTATTATATTTTTAGATCTAGGGAACTGGATTGGGAATGGAGAGATGTGAATTAACAGTGGTTGCCACCAGCTTCCTCTCATTTTCAAAAAAAAAAAGTAATGCAGCTTTATTACAAAACATTTTTCTGTGGTACTTTGCAATGTACAATTACAAGTGCCACTTGTAGTCCCTTTGTTTAACTTATGTTGAGGTTTCACTGTGACAAGAACTGAGAATGCTTAACATTCTTTTCAAAAGAAGCTCTAAACGTTCTGTGTGGTTAGAGTACACTTGTAACCATAGAGGCATTTGGGATCCCTACTGCCCACTGCCATGCTGGAACTCGGAGTTGGGATGCGATTGATCTGCCCATCAGTGGGATTTGTGCAGCAGGAGAGAAAACTGCTTCCTGTAGGGAAAGAATGGCACACAGCCGTGATAGATTTTCATTGTTTAGTACCTATAATTAGCAGCATACACACCCACATGTAGAAGTTAATAAAATAGTAAAATTGTCCTGATTGGCAACCTCTGCATTTTTGAGAGCTAGGCACACATGCTCCATATGCTGACCAAGGCACGTGTATGCAGAAACACAGTTTGCATACTTTGCTGTTTAGTTTGGGCAGAGATTCATTGTATGCTTACTGTAATTGCATGCTTATTCAGTTACATTGGATTATTATTTGTAAAGGAGATGCTCAAATTGGATGCCCAGATGTTCACATTTTCAGGCTTTGTCTAATTTTGAAATCTTCTGACTAACTTAATCCCTAGATAAAACGACTGCTTATCCTGTATCTCTTGCCCAAACACATGCGGTTGGACTAAAAGCCATTAATGCTGGTTCGCTTTGCTGCTGTCAACACATTGATTGGTCAGTCATCCTGCCTCTGGGAGTAACCCTTCTGGGCTTTCAAAATATTAAAATTGATCTAAAATACATTTTAAATCATACATCACTTGATGAAACAGTGTTGCTAATACAGCCTGATGGAAGTGTGATATTTACTGTGTGATGCATTAGTGTAAAATGAAGGCTGAAAGACCACAGTATAGGTCAGCTTATTAATAATTACTCTAAACGTCGCGTAAGGAAAGAAAGCAACAGTGTCCTTAGATTAGTTTCTCTGCCACTATCAGGGAAAAAGTAAAGGAAAAAATGATGTGAAAACTGCTCTATTTCAGTCCAAAATGCAAGTATGGGTAAGACAGGAATATGTTTTTGTGTAATTTCCATCAATATGATTTGATCCGCCATAACGTGCTTTTGCTTTAATTTGTACCTCAAAAAAATTTCGCTCAAAACTTCACCACTCCTCCACTGTGTTGGAATTTAAAAAGACTCTCCACTGGGTAGCTCATAGCAAAATTTGTTTTGAAGTACTTTTTAATTATATATGAAGATAAAATTGACTTGTTTGCAATTTTTTGTTTGATACCACATGATTATAAATGTTTAGAATACTTTTCTAGTGTCACAATGCAATTAGTAGACCTGCTTGATAAAAATGAATCTATGTTAAGTATTGAAAAATTGCCCTTTCTTTTCCACTGTGGTCCAGTTATCTTCCTTTCTCAGAGAACCACAAGGTCAACAGAGCTGAAAGAGATGACCAGTATTTCTTTGTTTTTGTCTTATTTATTTCTCTTCTCTGAAAGTCATCTTGCTCTCATCCATGTGTCTCAAAAGCGTAAGCAGTAGGTGCTGAGGAGAACTTTGTTTTATGAGCTCTGATTTCGGGTAAGCCCTCTCTGTGCAGAAGGTGCTCTTGACAAGTGCTACCATTACACACTGCGCATGGCATAACTTACAGTCAGATATCCATCCTTCCTTTCTCTATTGGCTTGAATCTCTGTGGGGAGACCAGGTAGAAAGTTGCATTAGGAGATACTTGACCATTTTTTTAGCATTGGAATGTTTTTAATTTTTAATTTTTAGATGCAGTGTATTGCTAGACTTGCCACAAACACTGATTTTATATATCAGGATAAAACCGTGGAGTAAAGCCCTTAGTACAGTACTGCACAGTACATCTGCCTGAAAATCCTTTTCTATTGTTTAAAACTGAGGGGAAATGCTGCTGAGAAGACCTAGAGGATCAGCTGCCTTACAGAACTTGAGGAAGGACCACAGATAACAGGATTTGCAGTTACACTGGAGAAGGCTTCACGTGGACTCAGATTAGTAATTTTTTTCCGTAATCACTATAGACAGTTACTAATTTCAGAAGGCCAAATTCAAGGTCATCACCTTTCTCTTTCCTCTTGTTGTAGATGCCAGTTACCTATCTGTATTTTTCCTCTCACTGATATTTACCTTGTAGGGAGGCATGTCATTGTCTAGACTCATGGAGAGATTTACTTTTCTTCTGGAATGATAGCATCATTTTAACTTCTGATTTCGGCAGCTTTTCCTTCTTGGTTCACTTTGCTGACAAAATTACTGACTTCTTTAGTGAAACCATGCTTACTAACCTTTTATTTTTAATTAACTTTTCTAAGTTCCTTTCTCAGATAGAGTTCTTCCTTACCCGTTCCAGTCCTTGTATTTTCATACACACAGAATAATGTAGCAGAATGCAGCATTGCCCCTCCTTTTTAGAGGCTCTGCTCCATGATCATGTGCTGTTTCAGAGGAAATTTATCTTTCTCCTATGATTCTAGCCTGCCATTCTGGAGCTTCTGCTGTATCAGGGATTGGGAACAAGAGATAAAGACATGGAGGCAGGGACTCCATCTGCTCCTCCTGGTCAGACATCAGCTGCCCCAAAAGTCTTCAGGATATTTCTTTTTTTGCCTAGAACAATGTAGAGAAACTCAAATCTTGTCACTAACCACGGAGATCGAATGTAGCTGCTAACTTTAAACTGATTATTTAAATACTGTTTGCTTAAATATGCAATCACAGTTTTATAGAAAAATCAATATAGCCAGAGAAGATATGAAGAAATGAACAGTTAAAATACAACCTTTGCTCCTGATTTCAGCTCTATTAAAAGAGTATTTTCTGGAGGAATATTTGCATTCCAGTTATTTAGAAATGATTCCCCTCATACAAAGTACTCATTCATGGTTCAGTTGCTTCAGCAGATGACTGCATTTTAGGAGTTAGTATGAGGTTAGTATTATGTCAGGAATGAGGGTAACAACAAAATAAATCAGGGTATTTTGTGCCGTCTGCACTGAAGTTGCAGAAGAAATCCATTATCAGCATTTATCAGACTCCTCTGTTCGTTCTGCAGCATATTGACTCGTCCTTCACTTCAGGTTTGTGGCTGCGGGATGCACTGCTGGGCGCTTAGAGATGCCTATATTTTCAATCACAGTTCTTCTGGCTCGCCATTTACTCACTGTAGTAATTTTCATGACCTTTTTAATCTTTCAGCATACACACTACAGTGAAAAAGTACAGCCGCGATCTGGCCCAGTTAGCAGCACTTCCTGGCACCGGCACAATCACGGCGCGTTGAATATTGTTGGTGTTGCTTATTGTGGTGTGTGAGATCGTTGCTACGAATAGCTTGTGTGGTGCTTCATAGGAATGGGGGAACTTGATATGTTGAATCCACTCTCACTTCTAAGATCATCCTTATCACAGTGTTCACGTTGTTGAGCGGGAAGTTGTCCAAAATTCAGCTGTTAGGACAGTGCCCTGAGCATTTAGAGGCACGGGGAGGCAGCAGGAGCAGGAACCCTGCTGCTGAGGGGCATAAAAGCCCATAAGCATCCTGAAGTAGCTAAGAGTGCTAGAATGGGCTGGGGTAAAAGGAGAGATAAGGACAGGAATGATGTTCTGCTTTCAGAGCAACTATAGTTGTTCAAAGAATTTATCATAAAAACATATTGCTTTAGAAGGATCTCATGTATAGTGCTGCACTGCTCCCAGATAGAGTGAGGTCTGATGTCTTACTGTTGGCAAAATCATTTGTGTGCAGGAATGCCCCTGGCTCCAGGAAAGGGGAAAAAGAAAATGAATTCTATTAAAGAAAAAAGAAATTAGGGCCCTACCTCACTAGTGCAGGCCTTAAAGCTTTTGCACCTGGTATTGCAAACCTCTCATCATGCTCAGCTAAAGATCAGGCTTCTTTTACTACGTGACATTTTTCTACGCTGAGTGGCAGAGCTCCAAGCCTATGGCAGAACTCAGAGCAGAGTCATCTCTTATTCAGATTGGTTGTTGGTTTGGGACCTTTGAGGTTCTGTTTTTTTGGTTTATACAATTTAGTGGTATTTTGGTGTATAGGAATCTAGGTATATTCATTTTAAAAGTTTAGGAAGTCCAAATTCCTGTGACACAAATATTATTGTAGTTATGTTTGGAAATTAAGACATTAAGACAGCTGTTTCCTGTGTTGAATCAGCATTTTAGGGAGTCGAGTAAAACAGAAGCTCCGTCTTGTTTCAGCTGGAGTTTGCAAAACTGTTAACTAAGAAAACAGTGTTTTTCCTCTAGCATGAATAAGGTAGTTACACACTAGATTTGCAGTCATTTGTGGTACTTAAAAATACTTTCCAGGGTGAAATTGCATTTTACAGGTATTTAATAAATAAAACTCACAAGCATCTCTAGTATTACATTAAACTAATGTATCTTAACCATGGGACATTCAGGGTATCACCAGTTCAGATGGCAGTCCCACAGTTCTTACTCTGCAGAGTTTATCAGTTCTAGCTGTGTGAGAGGACAAGGAACACTTATTAAATACAGAATGCTCATTCTGGGGCAGACTCATAACAAGAACTTTGCACAGGTACCAGCAGCTCTTTAGGGCAGACAGCTCACTGCTGTGTTACAGAATAGGAGTCATAAGAAGTTGGGAAACAAGAGCCCAAAGCGACCTGGGAAGTTGATTTCCATTGACAGCCGCTGTTGCTCTAGAAGCCTTTGAGAGAACTCCATCCTGGCTCTGTGTGCAAGGCAACCACTAGGATTATGGTTACGCCTGCATTCCTCTTAAGAAATTCTCTGACCAGGAGGCATTATGGTACTGCAGCCACTGTCAGATGTCCTGCACTTTTCCCTCTATCTACTTCTGTTGTCCCATAGTAGAAACAACACAACAGCCCATTAAACCTTCAAGCCGTTCAGCTCTCAAGATGCACATGAGGTTTCTGAGCCATTTCAGTGGTGTCCCTATTTTATTGGTCTAAGTATATTCTGTGAAGACATAGGCCACAAACTTACTGGTGTGCTGAGTGTGGAGTTTTTTGTTGCTGTTGTTCAGGTTTGCTTTCTTGTGACATTAGAAACTATGATGTCACGTACACTTTTTCCACCCCTCCTGCCCTTTAGTTCAAGTTTAAACTTCTGAATACAAAGTGCAAACAAGCCTTGCAAGTGTTTCTTTATTTTCCCACCTGCTCCTCTTTTCAAATACTAGAAGTAATGGCAAAGCAATTCATTGTCATTAGTGGTGATGCCCACTCTGGAATCCCTACAGATTTTCTAAAAAGACCCAATGAATATCGTAAAAGCATCAACTGAGACACAATTGGAAGAACAATCCACTAAGACAATCTCTGCTTCTTGATACATCAGAGCTAATTGCACAATGCTACCTAAGTTTTAAGACATGTTAGGATACACTATTTGCCCTAATGCTGCAAAATTGCCTGAATTGAAGATAATATTTCTGTATCAGCATCAGTGTTGTCGGTCTCTGTCTTTTGCAGAGTTATGATATTGCTGGATATTTACTAGACAGCCTGGAATATGGAACATGTTATTAGTTTCTTATGGCTGGCTTTTTAAGAGAAATGAATCTGCTTCTCAGAAAAAAAAAAGAAAAAAAAAAAAAGGAAAAAAAAAGCCTCTTTTACAGAAAGTACAAATTTCTTGAGATAAATCATTTCTTGGTAGAAAAGCTTGTTCAATAATGTGGATGATAATGCTAGCACTGATTCTAATGCTAGCACTTTGATTCTTCTTCAGAGCACTGTAAATCTGGCTTCCAAGTACACTGTAAATCATGATTTTTTTCTTTCTTACGAGACTCCTTGGCAGACTTTGTCATTAGTGCACATAGCTGCAGCAAATTAGATGTTTTTAAATGCATCTGAGGAACATAAAAAGTAACAGTAAAAGAGCATAAGATGAGGAATTTACTTTAGAGGATAATTTTATACTTCGTTAGTTTTGAAATAACATACAATGTCATTGCTGTCATAGCACAGTTGGTATCTGGTAGCCAACTACCATGTATGTTTACACACAGTTTCTTTTATCCCCTCTTCATTTGGATTCCAAGCCAAGAATGAAGAGAGCACCTTGCTTATTGGAATTGAATCTGAGCACCATACCTGCTGTAATTTTAACTGATTTTTCAACTCCCTGGTGCTTGCTGAAATGTAAATTGTTTGATGATATTCTAAGTGCATTCAATTAATATTTCTCATTGTGGGATTGTGTGTCATAGCATTTGCCAGTGCTTTATTTAGCTAATGTCCAGAGAATACGCTCTGAATGGATTGTATTTGGGATAAATAAGTTAGACATTTAAGCAGAAACCAGTGTGACTAATGTGGGATATCAAATTATCTAGGACTTGCAGTTCTATATGTGCTTGAGGAATGCATGCATGAAAACATAAGCCCTTTCATAACCTTGACTTTTGGTTGTGCAACGTAGCTTTGTGCTGGTGTTTGCATTCTAACCAGCTTGGGCAATTTTAGCCTTGGTGGGTGCCTGATGTTCTCTACTGGAGTGTCCAGTTCATTGTTTCCACAGATGCTGTAAAAGCCTTCTGGTCAGGTTGGCTGTACTGAAGGCTTTTAACTGGAATGGATGTCTTTATAATTAGAAAATCATGTTCTGGATGGGCAACAAAACTGGTGAGGGTCTGGAGCAGAAGTCTTATGAGGAGCAGCTGAAGGAACTGGGATTATTTAGTCTGGAGAAGAGGCTCGGAGGTGACCTTATTGCTCTCTACAACTATCTGAAGTGAGGTTGAGGCGAGGTGGGAGTCGGCCTCTTCTCACGTGTAACTAGCAATAGGATGAGAGGGAATGACATCAAATTATGCCGGGGGCAATTCAGGTTGAATGTTAGGAAAAACTTCTCCAAAAGAGTGGTCAGGAGCTGGAACAGGCTGCCCAGGGAGGTGGTGGAGTCACCGTTCCTGGAAGTTTTCAAGAAACATGGAGATGTAGCACTGAGAGACATGGTTTAGTGGGAAATATTGTTGATAGGTGGATGATTGGACTGGATGATCTTGGAGGTCTTCTTGGGTGATTCTATGATTCTGTGAAGTGCAAAATTGTATCTAGCTTGGTAACATCTTGCACATGAAGCCATTATCTGAATATCATTGTAAGAGGGCTCAGATAATTATTCACCCTGAATTTTTCAGGGCAGGAACATTTTTTTTCTTTGTGTGTAGATAGCTGGTAGATAACAGACACTGCCGTAGTACATCAGGTAAAAAGATGAGATCCGCAATATTCAAGGATTAAAACCGCAAACATAGCAGTTCTCCAGCTGTCCATTTTCAGTGCAAAGTGTTGCTTGCTGTCTCTGTTGCTGCCTCCATCTCTGCACCCTGGAGCTGTTCTTTTGGAACGAGACAAGGAGCCAGAAGGGCCAGCCTCGCTCCCTCAGCTCTGTGGCACATTTTAATGCTACCCCTCTCATTTTTAAGCTGCGCTTCTCTGAACATCATGGGAGGTATGGCCAGGCTGACTTTGGCTGGAGTTTTCCTACCACCCGTGGGTTTTACACATTGTGTTACACGGCCATCCTCCCCAGGTTACATGTTTTTCACATCATGTAATTTGTTGGTAAGTCAATACGATAAGACAGTCTAAGATGTGACTTTCTGTGAATGTGAACATTTTAAACTATTTTAGGCATGTTTTGGTTTTGTTTTTCTTGGGAAAGATAGTAGTGGTTGATGTGTGGAACTGGAATAGGAAATCTTGAGATCTTATTTCTGCTGTAAGCTCATGCTGTGATACTGGATCCAAGACCTTATGAGGGCATGGGTGGACTGGGACCAAAAAACTATTGAAGAAGAGATCAGATTATGGCATTTGTTACACTGACCAGCCTTTTTTTTTTTCCCCTTTGTTCCTGGCTTACATATCCTATGCTCCATTTCAGTTTTGTTTATGATGTTGTTTTGACTATTCAATCAGCATTAGCATCTATAAGCTGCTAAGAGCTTTACAACCAGTATATAGATACTAAGTGCAGTAAGATGATGTTTAAGAGTAAAATATTTCTTATTTATCCTTTCTTACTCAGTCTTGCACTGAAACATGAAGCTGGGCTGAGAATAAGGGAAGTTCATTCTTGTCCTGTCATTATCAGTACATGGTTTCTGTGTGCAGTAGGAGTCTAAATTGTGGGGGTTCCCATTTGGCACCCTTCTAACAACTGTAAGGCTTCTAGAAATGAAAAAAAAAAAGAAGAAAATCTGGGATGCTTTATGCTCTGTTCAGTTTTTTTCTCCTTGAAGTTAGGTTTGCCAACTGATTCTCTGATTTCCATTGTAAAGAGAGTTCATCCAGCTTGTGGGACAATTAAGACAGAAAAAGATGTTCTTAAAAGCATAATTTGCCAAATAAAATAAACATTAGATTGTAGGGATTTCAAATTATTGTCCAAGCTATGGGAATAGGATGGCAGGAGATCATTTTTCCCTGGAACACAGGAGTGGGGGAGGCTATTTGAAGATCTGGCTTAATCGATTCCTAGATGTAACCTTTTCCTGTTTTTCATTTGGGCCTTTCTGGCTCTACTTTCCTCTTTAGAATATGAGACTGATGTAAAAGAAGCAAATACCAGCACCTCAGTGAAAGCTCCACAGCTTTGTTCTTTCAGGAAGGAGTCTAACAGATTTGAGCAGAGCAGAACAGTATAGGATGTCTTGAAACTTTGAGCAGCTACAAGTTTAGGTACATATTTCAAGTGTGGTGGAGGATTTTTTAAATTTTTTTAATTTTTTTTTTAGGTAAATCTAACTACCATTGTGAAGAAATGTTCTGTGTGTTCAACAGTGTTCTTAGCAAGCCAATATGTCTCTATCAGAAAGATGGATTTGAGTTTCATTACAATGCCTTAAGCTTGTTTGGCCATGACAAGAAAGAAGACTTAAGTGTTGCTAACTGATCAGCAACTACAGAAGCTGAGATTCCCTTTGAAAGTGAGAGCTGCTGGTCTTCAATTTGCAGATAGCTCTGCTAATTACAAGAGACAAATACAAGAGGTTGTAGGAGTTTTCCTGAACTTACTGACTTACGGCTTGTGGTTTTTCAGTACTTTCTCTTCCCTACTCACAGATTTTTCTGAATGTGTGCTGAGCATGGAGGGTTGAAAGGAAGAAGTCAAGAGTGCAATCAGAAATTAATGTATAATGGTTTTGGCCCTTATATGACTTGTTAAGCACTTTTGAAGGAGTCAAACTGGAATATTTTTCTATGTGTACTTATATAAAATGGAAATCTCTGTGGCAATCATTTTATTCTTCGAGATTATGTGCGAACTCTTAGTTTGAATAGCACTTGGTTGCTAGAAATAGTAGAGTAAGTTAGATTTGCTTTCAGAGGCAGAGTAAATAGTCTTTTCTTTGTTTTTAAAATGGTAGAAGTTTTAGGATAGACGGTTACTGAAGTCATTCTGGTAAGCCAGTATCAAAGCTTGTAAGACTGTTGTGTTCACCATTCTATCTGATGGCATTTTCCATAAATTACCTTAACTTATTCTGTAAGTCAGGATTTTTAAAATTTCATTGTTAGTTTTGTTTTATGGGTTTTGTATGTTCGGTTTTTGTTTGTCTTACAGTTTTGTTTACTGTGCTTTTTTAATGCTCTATAAAGCACAGTTAGCAGACCTTACTAGCCAGTGAAACAACTCTGTTTCAAATTGGAGATTGTGATCAGTAGTAATTTGAAAGAGCTAGAGTAGGAGCTGGTAATTCGGGTTTCTTGTTGTTGTTTGTTTAAACAAAGTCGTACATTTATAGATGATTTCTGAAAGGCTGTAGAAGGGTAGAAGGAACATAACTTTCTATCTAAAAAGGAGCTTTGTCAGTTTATGAAAGGAATTGTATAGAGTATTTTCCTCTAAACTTGAAGACAGTATCCCACCTGCCTTAATTTTCAGCCTTAATTCAAACCAACCTACATTAAGATTTGCTATTTCAGATCTAGCTGAACTAAACTCTGAAACGACTTTTGTTTCGTTGTTATTTATTTATTTATTAATAGTTCATGATAGGAAGCCATATCTGCCTGATGTGTAGGATCTAAATTACTGTTCTTCTGTTCTCTTCAGATAAATACAGGGCACCGATCGGAATTGACTCATTCGAGGGCAGAGGTGGGAAATGAAAGGAGCCAAAATTTGGAAAGCAGTTCTTTCATGTCAGATCTTCTAAGCGATGTACCCTTTGCCCTGGCACCACATGTGTTAGCAGTGCAGGACACCCATAATGATGTTCCTGACCGACTGCTCACCTACAACATCAATGACAATTTATCAAGATTTTGGTACGACTTTACGCTTGAAAATTCTGTACTTTGTGAGCCATAATGTTTTCTTGATCTTTTCTGTGTGTCAAGGAAAAAGTGTGAATGTGAAGATAAAGATTTAATTTGAACAGCGTAGTATTTTAGGGGCCTACCACTGATACAAGATCCATTGGATCAAAAGGATTGTTATTCAGCGCTATGTTATATTCCTTAGATTTAAGTGGACTGTAACTTACTATGTTAAGTGTTCTGTTTATCTACAAAGAAATGAAGCAAAACTGTTTCAGTTTGATGTTGGCTGTTGGTATCTGCTTCTCATAGGTAGACTGTAGACACAAACATTTCATAAAGATGAAGTCTGAGTACAACTGCTCTGTTTTGTTGTTCATTCTGGTAATAAATGTGCAGATCCTGCTATACGTGTTTCTTGAGATCACCTTTGATTTTCTGCAGATAGAAGCCAGTGTTAATAGTAAAGCGTGCTTCTTTGTACTACTGGACAGAGAGTTTTCCAAGAGATAAGTTTTAAAACTCGGACTTAATTCTGAGTACTGAAATAATTTGGAGTACTTGATACGATTGATTACCAGTTTAAAGGTGACTGTGGGTTGTTCCATTCTCTTCCCTGTGGATGGTATTTTTGTGCCCTCATTTTGTGCCATTCCTGTTGCCTGGAGGATTCCTATAAGGCTGCCTGTTGGCTGCTGTTTGTTCTCACTACCACATGTGTTCCTGATTTATAAACGGATCAGCTTTTCCATTTTAACCTCTTTGCCCCCTAAAGAAGGAAATCTCAGGACACGTACTTTTAATGGTCACACCCTCCTTTTTTTAATTTGTGTGCCAGAGATACAGATGGCAATGTTTAACAACAGGAAAACATTACATTGTTTCTTATCCAGCTAAATTAGATGGCTAAGTACCTAAACATGCTTTCTCACAGACCACTGTGTCCCTAGCTCACATGCTTCCAGCATGTTTTTTCCAACTAAAACCAGAGTTGCTGTTGTATGAGCAGCAGCTCTCTGATGTAATACCATGATTTGTGTGAATAATGCCGTGTTGCACGAAAGATTACACTTGTTTTCTCTCTTGGGGTATTTGTATTGTGCCAAATCTTAGTAGGTAATTCCATATATTTTTATGCTCTGTGGTAGCTCAAAATATATATTTTTTCAGACTTACGTTCTGTAGGTATTTGAGATAAATACCGTAAATGATGGAAAAATTGCATTGTGAATGTCTTAGGTTGTTACATATTCTTGTTTAAGATTTAATCTTTTTTAATGTATGTATATAAGTGAATTTGTTAGTATATGTTTAACAGTTGTGTTCATAAACGTTCTGAAATACTTGCTTCAGGGAAAGTAAGTGTACTGCATACCAATAAATAACTGTCAAATAATGTGTGACAATTAATACTTGGCTTGACCTGTTTTCTTTTCTGTAGCAGTGACCACTGAGACTTTGTGGGAGCTTGAAATTGTTTAAATTAGAAATTTTTTTCAGTGTCACTTTAAAATCAGGGTATTCAGTGAGTCTGTCACACTTTCATCTGCTGTATTTTGTGCACTGTGTTGGTGATGTGCAGTGGTTGGTTGGTATTGATGACGTTGCTCCAAGGACACTGCTGCTGTGAGCTGGGAGAACTCAGGCCCCTTCGAGGGAAGAATTAATTTTACAAAGCTGCTTAGAACTGTTTTGTGTGCTGAGTTTTCTAGTTAGAACATACCTGAAGCACTGTTTAATTTCCATTTCTCCTTTAAAAATTAAACATTCAGCAAACAGAATGCTTCCATTCAAGATGTTCATCTCAAACCTGAAATGTCTCTCCAGCTCAGCTGGACTGGAAGCAGAACTGCACGATGCTGCTGAGAAGCCAACAAACTCACAATACTCGTTCTTCCCTTGTCATCTGACAGCACATAACTTTTTTTGGCATTTGTTTTTGATTAAAGCTAGATAATCCATCTAAAATAATTATATCTTGTCAGAGTCATGCTCTGCTGTGCTTGCAAGCCAACATGGTGTCCTTTTAAAAGAAAAGAAGATGCAAAAGAGTGTGAGGACGAGGTTGCATTCACCCATGGTGAGAAATATGGTTGGTAGGTTAAGCATTTGGCCTGCATCCTTAGCCGTGTTCCATAAAGGTTAAAATTTGCACATAGCAAGAGTTCTTGTAACGAGCAGGGGTACTGGAGTGCGTCTTCTCGCTGCCCTCTCTTTAGCAAAGGTTGAGGCTTTCCCTTGCTTAACATCATCCATAAAATTAGATTGAAGCTTAATGGTATCCAGACCACAAAGGTGAACTTCTTCCCACTGGGATAAGAAAAAAGACACTTAGACTGTTATAAATTAGTAAGATTTATGGATTTGCCTGCTAATAACATGAAGATGGTACAGAATTTCTGGAAGATGAAAGATTTCAAACAGTCTTAATTCATATAAAAGTGTATAGCACTGTAAATGCATATCGGTTACTGTCAGTAAATGCTGAATGGTTCTCCTTCAAACACTAGGCCACTGATTTTAAAAAATGAAAGTATAAACTATTATAATATAATCAATATTGAGATCTAAGTAGTAAAATGCCCCAGCCAGTCTTTTCTATATGTTCTGTATATTAAAACAAGAACTGGAATAAAGCTGTTTGCATTGTGTTATGAGTACGTATGTAAATTGTTTAGACAGAACTGAAAGATATTTCATAGCTGATATCAGCAACATCAGAGTTAAGACAGGTTGTCAACTCCAGAGCTAATGATGAAAGCCTGAGGTATGATCCTGTGCTGGTGGAATGCTGTAAATGGGAGCTTTGCTACTGTCATTAGTGGACGCTTTACTTGGCCTTTACTCTTTTATTAAATAGTTTATTTAGAAAGAGTTTGGTTCATGGGATATTTTGAGTTTCATCTGTAGTTCTGTACGTTTTCCTTGCAAGAGATGTACTCTGCTTTGTGTGATGGCTTCCTTATGGAGCTTTCTAATAAATCAAACATAACAAGACACTTCTTATTTCCTCTGGAAAAGTAGTAAATACAGGCCTCTGGAACAGCCTAATTTTAAATGTAGAAAAAGGAGACCAAAGCCCACATGTTCAAAGGTAAATCAAAGTATAATTGCATCCAGAACAGCTCTACGGAAGGCTGAGGGTGAGCCCATCCCTACAGACAGCTCCCTGGTGACAAACTCAGAAGTGGAACCAGACAACTCTGTGCAAAGGAAGTCAGTCAAGGAGATGGTTGCAGATCCCCTTTCTGTTGTTTTCTATAAAGTACGATCTGAACCTTGTTACCACAGCTGGCAATGCATGCTTGTGTGGTCACGGATGAGAGCTTTTGACCCTAGAGAAGAAAAAAAGGGCGAAAGGCAAAGAGTATATTCACCATGCCAGTTACAGCAGCTCAAAATAATATGCAGTTTATTGCATCGTTAGCTGGAGAACCTGTCATGTCCACAGAAAGCTGAAGCAGCCTCCCTGCGTGGGGCAAGCGGGCTGCTCAGAACAATAGCATGAAGCTTGTGCTTGAGAAACTGCTTTCCTCTCCTCCCCACTGCCCTTTTGTTATGACATAATCATTCATCTTGCTTTGGGTTTTCTCAACCTGGAGTACAGAGAGGAACCAGAACTGCAACTAACAGGGGCTAACTCCTTCCCTTCTTAGGTAACTGCAACAGTTCCTCTGATGACAAGGCGATTCCAGATTAACCAGATTTCTTTTCAAAGCCAGTGTGTGTCTGCTACAGCAACAGAGGCTGAGCCTGGCAACTAAGTCCTTAAAATCCAAAGGCAGTCTCCTATGTGCCAAAGGGCACAAAAGGAAGAAGAAAGTTTAATAAGCCATGTTGGATTTGCTCAGCCCATCTGCTGTGATGAATTTCCATGAACATAACGAGCTCACAAAGTTAGCCATAGGTACATCAGGCTAATTTCTTCCCGTCAGTGTCACAGTCTTGAAGTAGCATTGTGAATCTCCCCATTATCCACTGAGGCCATATTCTTTCTTAGATATTTCCTTTCCTTTGATTCTTCTAGAGAACTGCCTCTTTCTTTTCAGTACCTTTTACAGAGATGAGACTGTTTCCAGAAAATAGACCCAGCCTTCATCCTGCAAAGGGGACCCTTTTGCATAGGCACTTTGTTAGCCCTCCTTCTGGCTGAATCAGAGCCATGCAAAAGAAGCAATGTAAGTATTCATCCTTACTGAAAGGGGAGAAAAGACTACCTTGTTCCTGTTAACAGTCAGCTAATTCGGAAGCACTGCTGCCCACAAAACACAACTTGATTTTTTATCAATTTGGAATTTCATCATTTTCAGATTCCATGAGTCTAAGAAGGAAACTCAAGGAATGGTGCCTCACTGTTTAGTCCTGGAGAGCAAATTTTAGGTTCTGTGTTTGATATTCCCTTTGCTCTGTGTGATGCCAGAGAGCAAGACTGTTTTAATTCTTCAGCACGTGCTGATGAGCCTGCTGAGGAGGAATAAGATCCAAAAAGCAGTAAGATCCAAAGCACTGCTTTGACCTCTGTGGATGAAGTCCTTAGGCAATTCTGTATGCAGAAGCATTTTCCTCCGTGTATAAATGGTTTAAACAATTAATAAAACTCTCAAAAATAACGTTTCAAACTTTATTTTCTGAGACACATTAGTGGCAAACTTCCCTGCTTTCATGAGGAGTGCTAACGGTCTTGACTAAGCCTGGCTGTTCTGCATGCAATTACTTCGAAGCAATTGGAAACTACTGGTTTTGTACAAATATCTACCTGCTATGAAATGGCAGAGTCCTCATATTTCCTTTATTTTTTTCTGTTGTTCAGAACAAAGAACACATGGTGGAATTAAATCAAACTAAAGAGGGAAAGGATGGCAAGAACATGTAAAGAAGTTTTCGTTGCAGTAGCTAAAACTGGCTTTAAGTAAAATGCAGAAACTAAATGAAATGCAGATGCTAACAGTATGACAACACTGTTATACTGGTGATCCAAACTGGGAAGTAAATTGATGTTGGTATTGTGCTCAGTGGTGTCTTTTTTTTGTGTACATGCAGGAGACAGCACAAAGGCCCCTAGTGTCATTTACAGGTAGTGTAATATGTAGAGTAACAACTGCATACTTCTTTCGACATCCCAGAGCTGATACTTGTTTTCAATCTGCAGCCTTCCAGGCTGTAGTCTTTCTAGTCTGTATTTCACCACAGCAGGGCAATGAATATTAAAATTTAGTTTCTAATGTGACATCAGAGTAGCTCAAAGAGCTTTGCTATATCAGAGCTCAGCAGTTTGTCAAATACATTCCTCCTACAGGAGCAAAACTGTGTGAGCATGCTGCATGGTTCCTACAAGAACCAGGAGCTGCAGAGCTTTCAGCCTTGTGCTGCCAGCTATGGTGAGATACTGGAGAAGTTTTTTTAATTCTTGGACAAAATAGAGTATCTAGTGTTGGAAGTGGAAGTAATGATGACCCCAGAAGGATGGAGCAGCTGTAGAACAGAAGAAAGAGAGGCTTTGGTTCTGCCAGCCAATTCAACTCACTTTTCCATTCTGCAAAGATAAAATAAACTCTTGAGATCAAAGATCTCATTTACAAGGCTGTCGTCTTAAGTCAGTCAGCACATGCACTTCAATAGCAGAACATAAAAGAAACTGCTCACAAGCAAACAAAAAAAAAAAAGATGAGTATCAGTTATAAACATCCCTCATCCAACTGTGTGTGGGTATCAGCTTTATGATGAGAGTAGCCACTTGTATCCAAATGTTCATCTAACTATTTCAAAGGGTTGGATCTGGGCATCCTTCTAAATTACAGTGAAAAGAAGTTTGAAGCAGATGGGCTCAGAAAATTGGCTCAGGTGAAATGGGCCATCGTGAGGGGAAGGGAACTACTTGTTTAAATGAACTGATACTGACTAGAACTGCGAAAGATGTTGAGACTTCATTCTGAGCACAGTGTCACTCCTTTTTGTGAAGAGATCTGCTGTTTGTCTGTTCTGCTCAAGAAAATCAAGCAGTGTGTGGTGCTTTGGAAACTATGTTGTAATTTCCTTTTTCAGCTGTTTTTAGAAACTGCTGGTGCATCTGCTTGGCTTACTCTGCTCTTATAGACATTTTTAGGTTCCTGTAGCTCTGATTTTGACTATTACATGTTTAGATAGGGCTTTTGTCAAATATGTAATATTTATCTTACCCACTGAGACAAAGGATATTTTTGTTGTTGTTTGACTTCAATGTCTTTTGTAGCTTGGTTAGTTCTCTTTCAGTTATCTCTCAAATAAAAAACATCTACGCTTCTCCTTCTACTTGGTAGGATGGAGTAGAACATATGCATTAAATTTATCCCAGAAAGGATTGCCAGATTTTATTTCAAATAGCGTTACAGTATTGTAGATATTTTAGATCAGTCGTACTGTAGTTATGGCTAAATTTTTATCTACAAGGTTTACATATTCTCTGTATTTTCATGTAGATTAATTCATACTGTAGTTTAACTCATGGCTCGGAGGCAGGCAAACTGGGAAGTTGTCATATGGGCAGTGGATATTGGAGAGGGATTTACAATTACTTCCTCTACGTAAGTCTACTGCGTGTACCGTGCAGTATGTGCATCCACTCACAGTGGTAAAGTTAAAGTAACAACTTCAAAACTGGATGTGGCCATTGGATTTTTAAATGACAATAGTACTTTAAAAGTTCTTTGAAATACCATTCACTTCTGATCTTTCAGTCTGGAGATCGGGACCCAGTAATCTGTCAGTCTCTAACAGAGTAGTCCATGTAACTCAGTAACACTTGCATTACTCTGTTTACCTTTCCCCCTGTATATATCTATTGATCTTAAACTCCTCTGACCTAGAGACAGTCTCTTCGACACTGTTTATTATGTTATTAAGATGATGAAATATGGAGTAAACAGAGAAGAGGGGAGATCCCTATCTGAGAATTTCCACCCTTGAACTTTTTGTCCCATATGCATCCAACCTGAACTTTTAGGTGCCTAATGGTCTGCAGGCTCAACCCAGGCCAGAAGGTTTAAGAGGAAAATTTCTCTGACACACATCTCCATTCTATGCTTTCTTTGTGCCAATGTGTTTAATTACAATCCCAGTTATCCTTGTTTCCATCCATGTAGGAGAGAAGGGAAGGAGGAGCTCTTCAGCCAACTTTAAGGTCAGAAATCCCTTCCAGCTCGGCCTCCCTTTGGCTGTTGGTGATGGGAGTTAAGAGTGACTGAACTGCCAGCCATGGCCTCAGCTCAGTGCTGAGAAATGGGCTGTGTTGTCCTGCTTCTCTCCTGGTGAATTATTCCTGCTGAGATCAGCCCTGTCATTGACAATTCATTTATTTTTTAAATAAGTATTTTGATTTGTTCAGATGTTTTAAGTCCCAAAAACACGGGAAGGGTTCAGTAGAGTGTTTGCTCCAAATATACTGAAAGAGCTGTTCTGTTGTCAGTCATGGTGGGAGCAGTGGGAATCAGAACACACAGCATTCCAAGAAAACGTCATTCTGTAAGAGCAGTTTTAGTTGTGCAGTGAGCAGCTCTTCAAAGCAGAGAGGTGTACAGGAATTCTAATAATTATAATGACCACTTCCTTGAAATGGGTTTATTTAGAATTCTTTGTTGTAGGCCATCACCCAGTCTTTTTTCATCTGCTTCTTTCTCTAAATGTGTAGGAAGGTGTCCTTGTGAGCTCACACATCCTTCATGACACTCAGCTGCCAGTTGGCACCTGTACCTTGTCCTCAACATGGAGGTATTTTAGCAGAAGTGTATTTTAACCCCATTTTAACCCCAGGTATATTTACAGAAAGGATGGATGGATGGATGGATGGATAGATAGATAGATAAAATGATTATTCTTCAGTTTTTCCAGAAAAAATTTCTTTTATCCTTCAATTCAGATATCAGATACCTCATGTGGCTCTGCTGGCTGCAATCCTGTCATTTTGCCATATCTGCTGTCAATAACTCCATTGCCAGAGAGTCCATCTGAAGAAAAAGAAAGGATTCTGACTTTCATCATCATATTATTGCTATTTTATGACAAGTGGCAATACACAGAGATGAAGGTGCAATTTCCAGATCAGAGTCTCCGGTAGCTTCATGTGAACTATGTGCCTTTAAGAACCATTCTCTCTCCTCATTACTTATTGTACGAAATTGCAGCAATCAGGTTAAGTATTTAAATGTTTTCCATTTAACGGGGGGGATTACATTCACATTTCCAATTTAAGTTGTACCGTCTTAACTACAAAACCTCCTGGTGTGCTTTTAAAGTATGTTTTAGAATATTAGTACTAATTTTGCATGAAAATCCTTGATTTCATGACCACAAAATAAAACATACTATTGTATTTTTCTAACCATTTATATAGAGGTATGTTCTCCAGCAGGAACCAAATGGTTTATTCTTTTCATTGCTGCCTTCCCTTTGCTCTCCATTCTCATCCCTCTCCCAGTGATGGATTTTAAGTGCTCGATGTGGAGAAAATCATCATAATAAAAGAACTGACAAAATCTGGTCAAGAGCAGTGATCCCTCTTGGTAAGGAAACACATCTAAACACAGTTCACATCTTTTGTCTACACTTGTCTACCTTTCTTATTTTCCTTTTTTTTTTTTTTCCCCTCCAATTCTAAGCAGCTCAGCTATTTCCAAGACTGAAGCTCAGGGAAAAGGAATTCTGGTGACCTCTTCTTTGCAGTAGGACTAAAAATGGACAGGGAGAAAGTCTATTCATTCGTGATTGCTTTCCATGCTGCTTAACAACAAGCTGTGTGTGTGCCTGATGCCTGCCAAGCAGCCTGAGTGCGACTGGTCTGCTCTCATCAACAGGGCTCGCCCTACAGCTGTAGCTCATCTCTATTTTTAGGCAACACTGTCTCACCTTTTCTTTCCTCTGCTGAGCAGACATTCATTGTATTGTTTTCTGGGCCTTTTTCTGTGTGTTTCAACCAACCATCTAGTTAGGATGCTGAAGCCCCATGGTCCTGATAGCCCCAGCAGGGCGGCAGCATGAGCCGATGTGAGGGGATCTTGGGCACAGAATCACAGAACCATAGAATGGCTTGGGTTGGAAGGGACCTCAAAGATCATGTAGTTCCAATGCCCCTGTTGTGGGCCGGGTTGCCAACCACTAGATCAGACTGCCCAGGAACCCATCAAGCCTGGCCTTTAATACCTCCAGGGATGGAGCATCCACAATTTCTCTGAGCAGCCCGTTCATGTGTCTTACCACCCTCTGAGTGCAGAATTTCTTTCTAACAGCTAACCTAAACCTTCCCTCTTTCGGTTTAAATCCATTCCCCCTTGTCCTATCACTATCATCTGTCTAAGTTTATAAGCTCCCTTCAAGTACTGGAAGATTGCGATGAGATATCCCTGGGGCCCCAGGACTGGACTGAATACTGCAGATGGGGCCTCACGAGAGCAGAGTAGATCACCTCCCTCTCCCTGCTGGCCGCCCCTCCACTGATGCAGCCCAAGATATCATTGGCCTTCCAGGCTGCAAGAACATACATCTGGCTCATGTCCAGCCTTTCATCCACCAGAACCCTCCATCCCTGAGCATCCCTTCCAAAGCTCACGCTCAGCAGCAGTGGGAATGCTTTCACTTCACTTGTGAGGAGCCACAAAAATGGGATTTGTTATGACAATTACATAAATATTATGTAGTCATTGCAAAAGAGGTATTTGTTGTAATCAGTTAATTCTCGTCCTCTCAGTGCAGATCACATAACTGTATTTTTAATCTGGAATATCATTCCATCCCTTATGTTCATTCATTTTCTAGACTGACTAAAATACTCCAGTAGCTTGTGGTGAAATGGCTCCCATTTCCCCACGCTGTGCCTTTCATACTGCTGGGGAGGCAGATTTCATATTCTGTGGGAGATTTCCCAGCTGAAAGGAAAAAAAACTCATCATGGAGTGAAGCACAGTGCAGGTCACTGATGGGTTTGCATTACATAAAATTGTTGAATAATATCAAAAATCATTTCCACATTTCATATCCATTTTTTAACAAAGTGGTTTTGAAAAAAAACTAGAAATATTAAAAATGTGGAAATACTACAGAAACATTGAAATAGGTAGTAATGAGATGAAAATAATTTTGTTTTGTCACCCCAATATGCCAGAACAGTAAAGCATGTGAAAACTTTAAATTTTGGTGACTGTTGGCTTTTCAATGGAAACTACTGAGTAAAACTAATGAGTTGCTTATATAAAAGCAGGAAGAGGATAAAAAAACTCAGAACTTGCCTTAATTTATCCAAAAGGAAAAGCAGCTAAAAGATTTGAAAGCTCTTCCAGAGTCTTCTTCATCATTGCCTGAGACAGCCTTCGCTACAATTGCCACCTTTAGAGTTTCACGATGAGGATTTTGTTCCTGGAAAAGAAACTCGGAACATTGTTTGTGTTTTGTGCATGGTGTATACACTTTTAGGACATTCCCCATTCGCACCACAAATGTAACACAGTCCAGTTGTATCTACTGAGACTTCTGGTTGAAAGCAGTACTTTTCACATCACAGCCTTCAGATGTATCTTTACAGCCACCCCTTTATTGAGCAGCTTTATATTTCTCCTCCAAACACAGTTATCTCCACTGATCCATATAGTATCGAACGATCTGAAAATAATGTTATTAATGGGCAGATATTCACCCACAGGATCACATTTTATTTTAGACAATAATTATAAATTGAACATGTTGCCTGGATCGCACTTGCCTTTTACAAAAGGATATAGGGGCTATGGATAATTTATAAACAAATAGTATTATATTATTGATCACTGGTCTCCATGGTTACTGGGCTCCTCTGGTTTCATCTTGGCCTCTTTGTAATTAAGCAGTGTTGCACATACGCTGCGCTGTGAGTTAGAATAGGCTGGAAACACACAAATCATTACAGCGGGCAAAGAGGGGGATTTCCTTTATTTTGCACCGTGGCACAACTGGCAGAGCCCTTTTGTATGTACGTGTGGAACTGGCTGCCTGCGAGTCGGAGCGTGTGGGAGCAGGTTGGGGGTCATTGGGTGAGATCTTCACTTGGGGCCATAGCATCACTTCAGGGTTTGGGCACTCGCTGCCTGCTGTCATACTGGCACCCAGGGCATGGCTCGAGAGTCACTCTGTTCCAATGGGATTTAAAGCAGTGATGAGTACTCAGGTTTGCACCGTTCATTCTTTAAATCCATATTTTTAATTCCTTGTTGACCCAAACAATCAATAGAAGTATCTTTTCTTTCTTAAAAAGCAATGCAAAAATATGTACACATGAAAAATTCAGAGAATAAATAAATAAATAAATAAATAAACCTTTCCCTCCACCTCTGTTTTTCATTGAGAGTAGTCTCAAATAGTTCTTGGAACAACAGACTGTTCAAGTTGAAAACGAACTTTGGTGAGGCTTACCTTTTTGACAAACATGTTTTGCATACTCTTCTGCGTCACCTCTGAGCTGACCCGAGGCAGGTTTGTCTTCTCTAGGTGCCTCAACTCTGATACTGAAGTACTTTAAAATGCAAATAGGAAACAATAGAGGAAGCATTTGCATCTTGAAATAACTTTTTAAAAGTCTATCTTTCAGTCTCTGTGCGCCGATTATTCGTTTCCTTCTCCCTGTCAGACAAATTTCAGTTTCCCCATCTCTGGGTTTGATTTCCCCCAGCTCCATCTCTGTGGAGCACCCCTCCTGCTGTTCCCCAGGCTGTGGATATCTGTGTTCCCATCTGATGCAGAGGCTGTGAGGGATATGGTCACCTTTACCGCAGCAGACACCATGGGGCTCACTCACTGCTCCTTCTCCTTTCATCTTCGTGGATACCTAATCTGTAACACACTGCTTATTGTCCTCATCAATATCTTCATATTCTGCAGACTCTCTCCTCTCTAGTTTTTAAAGCCCTTATTTGGCCAAGGAATCCTTCCCAAATAAAGCATATTGATAATATTTACTTGCTCTACTATAGGACCAGTTTCAAATATGCAGCTTTTGGCATCTAACATATCTCCAGGGCTCCCAGGGGAATGGGCACTCGTAACGAGTAGCAGATATTAAAAAACAAAATGGGGCTTACCAAGAGGTTTTACAGGACGCTTTTCCACACAATCCATTTCCTAAACAAAAGGGTTTCAATACACAAAGACATAAGACTATTACACCAAGATGCTTAGGTGCTGTTGTAGTCACAGAGGGACCATAACCAACAAAGAAATCTACTTTTAAAACACAAAGACGAGTCTGTAGAAAGCAAAACATTCAGAGTACGGATTTATGGACGCTTTTGCCTAGATTAAATCCCAATGGATGAGATCAGGAGTCAGTCCTGAGCTGTGTTTAGAAGACACTTTCATAAAAACCAATGAAGCAACAATATAATTCTATCCATGTTTCTGTTTAAGTGCCTCAACCCCACATGCAAACATCTAATTCCCCTAAATTTTACCATCTCCGAAAACCCCCCACAAAACTGCAAAAATAAGTGAGCCCAAACAGGCCCATCACTGAGGACTGAAAATAGGGATTTGCAAAAAGTGGAGTCTATGGAAAGTTACCATGGGCAGTATGTATTGAAAATAGTATTAAAAAAAAAAAAAAAAAAAAAAAATTAAAAAAAAAAATAATAAATCAGAGAGAGAGTTTGGTCTTTACCACTTTATAAATAAGAATAATAAATAGCAAAATCTGCAAGGCTGGATTGTATTAGAGAATTCCCATAAATTATATACTACAGAGTTGGACATTAAACTGTTAATACAAGAAAGCTTTGGAGCATGGGTTTCCAATTTCTACTGTATGAATTTTTGTCAACACAGCTTCCTGTGGTCAGATGACTTATTCTGTCAGTGCTGGTCTTTTCTCCCCCAAAAATACTGAACTGAATTTTAATGTCAGACAGAAAATCACACACTGGTGTTCTGCTGAAATGCTGCACTAGAGAGCATTTGAACGTTTTGCTTCTGAGCATACCTTTGTGATTTCTTACCTTATTCATGCTTGTGATTGTCTCACATTTTGTCACCAAAGATGTAGCCATGTGAGCCTTTAATTAAACACGTCAGCAGTCATGGAACAATTAAAGTAAGTCTTCATCAGAGACAATTGGTCTGCAGGGATGAGGAGTGGCACAGTAAGCGTGCTGTGTGCCAGCGCTTTATTTACAGAGGCCACGCAGAAAAAAAACAAGATCAAATCAATAGCAGTTTGCCTAAAGAAGGAGCTTTAATGCCTCATGGATTGAGACACTAAAGTCTTCTTCTTGCCTATTACTCTTAATACACAGCCACTGTCATGGGGCTTAATCAGAATTCATGGAGCCGCTAAAGCAGGGGAAGGTTATTGATCTTATTAAAGATGTAAGAGCACTGGTCTGAGAAGACAGGGCCTTCAGAGAAGGGCTCTGCCTCACTCTGCCTGCCTGAGGCTTCACCACTGCCAGGACCCAGAGGCATTTTTCTTATGTAGATAAGGATCTCAAAAGCCTGGGCACAACTGCTCCACACTGAGCATCTAAATCTCCTCACCTGTAGTTCTGAACATGCCTTCCTGACATTCACCAACAGTATTTTCATTAACTTTGAGGACTAGGTTCCTTCTGCCGTTAATCCTATGCGATGCTCCTGAAAACAAAGGAGCAGCATGTGTGTAACTGGATGAGAATTTAAAAACCGCAGATTACAAAAATGTTACTGATGGCCTAATGTGACTGAAGCAGTACTGCTAGCACACAGAGAAATAACCCAGGTGTACCTCTGTGTCCTAGTTGTGTGGCTTCTGTTGTTGTTTTTGTTTCTTTTAATTTCCTGTACAAGCTCTGTTTAGTGTGCAAATTGCTTGCTATATTTATAGAGAATATTGAGTGATAACAGTAGGACTAGAACAGTGCTAATGAGTTTTTGATCAGTTGCCAAATGGAAAAAATTAAACTAAAATTCGTTTACGCTGACCCACAATAAATGTTATCCATTTTTCTCGATGTAAACAAGATCTGAGAAAGCTGTTCAGGGAACCCTTGAGTCATGGCCTGAACCACTGATTGATCACCTGAGGCAAGGACTGGGTCAGCCATGGGAGCACAGGTGAAGGCAATTCACCTGTATGACTCCTAGACCCCATTTAAGGGTTGACTGCCACCGGGAAAGGTTCTCTTTCAGGAGATCTCTCCCTTTGGTGTTTTCTACTGCAAGCCTAGGATATGGGTAAGCATTTTGTTTTTGATTGTCTCTTTCTACCATGATAATCTTTCTAACTGTAAAACCTGTATGATACCATTAGCCATGCCACTCTGCTAACTGTACACTTGTTAATTGTACAGCTGCAATTTGAGTATGTTTTTCCATTGGATGGGAAGTTAGATGTCTTACTTATAGGATTGGCTCACAAAAACCTGGAGTCATGGGTTGCTGCTGCTGAGCAGCTGCATAGTCATCATTTAGTGAGATACAAGAATCTGCGGAAAATTTCTCTCCAGCCTGTGGAGGAACTGGAGGAGCTTCTTTAGTCTTAGTGGACAGGAGGGAGACAGCACATCCAGTAGCTTCCATACAAAACAATAAACGTTGGCTCCCATCCCTTTCCTGTGCTGATCTCCTTGTGGCTTCCTCAGGCTCCTCTCAGTCTTCCTCTGCGAGGCTCTGGTGGCACACCAGTACCAGGGCTGGGGAGCCCATCCAGGACAAACATGGCAATTAGAAGGTAAACTTTGATATTAAATTAAAAATCTTAATTTCTACAGGGCAGTCTTGAATACATATCTTTCATGTTCTACATCAATCAAGTGCCAAGTACTGCAGCCTTTCCTTTTCCCCCTCCAGCTTTATCTATCTGAGGGAAAAGGTCAGAAGAAACTTGGGCAGATCTGCTCCAGATTAAACCCGGTTAACTAAACCTGGTTGTTCTGGTAATTACTGCAGTCATCTAAAGCATTCACCCAGATTCAAGCTGAATGTTGCAGCAGTGTTCTTGCAGCACACCTGTGCAGGCAGGATCTTCAGGCTAAGCTGGAATTCATTTTATCTTTCCACAGCAGGTGAAAATTAAATCTTAAAACTAGAAAGGAGTAACACAAGTTTCTTGAGCAGCAACCACTCTTTGGATAATAGGTGACATGCAGCTGCTCTTACTGATGTTAAAGCTACTGCCGGATGTTGGAAAGATGTTTTGGGTTCATTCCCATTGCTGAGCTGCTAGGTGTGAGGAAGGACCTGTGGGCTCTGCTCTTTGCACGAAGGGTCCCTGTTGCTGCGTGGCGCTCCATCATGCTCCTTCCTAACTGCTGCTGCAGTGTGCCAGTGGTGTTTGTCTTAAAAACCGTGGCTCAGCTGAGCCATTCAGTCCCACTGTGCCATTCAGGTAGTTGCACAGTTCATCTACCACTTGTACGCTCTGTACAAACCTAGATAGGTGTTCTGAAACTTCTATTATGTGATTACTACATTCTCTCTGAAGGCGTATGAATTTGTAATGGTGTACTTTTATAATAAATGCTTTACTTCTACAGACTCAGGTTTTCTTGTTCTGCTGAATCCTTTAATTAAAGCGCACCTAGGAAAGCTGGAATGTCAGCAGATGATGTTTGTTGGAACTGCTGCTGTGTGCTCATGAATATGCTGCAGAATTCAAGAGACAATGGTGGGTTTCAGACAAGCCTAAATGTCTTCTAACTACTTGCTCTTACTTTAATTTATGCTTCTTTTTGAATGTGTTAAATTTTAGTTTATATGTAGGCTCATCCCTGTGCTTTTGTACCAAGTGTGCAAGCCGCTGAGGCAAATGATGCACTCACTACAAGCTATAATTTAGAGGCAGGTGGGAAGTGCTTGAAATGCGTTTATCTTTGTAAGTTATTCCTAAAATGCTATTATTACCTGCAGTCTCTTTAGTTTCTGAACTAAATGTCCTTTCCTCCTCCCTAAGCCTTTTATCTGCTTTGGAAAAAAAAAAAAAAGACTAATGGAGAGAGGATCTGTTTCAGATCTGGATTTTTGGGAAGCTTTAGCAGCCATTCATCTGCAGATGACCATTTTCAGTGAATTGTGGCTGTACTTGACTTTCAAGAATCAAAGATGGGGAATGCAGAAGAGACACCAGCAAAGGCCAAGCTACTGATTTTTCCACTTTTTCTTAACTGTGGGAATATCCACGTTTTCTGTTTAGCCTGGTGCTGAGATCAAAGGATCCAAATGGTTGTGCTAGTGTGTGTTACAGCTTCTGGATAAACTACTTAAAATGTTATTGTAAAAGCTAAACTGATGTGACCCTTGTTATCATCAATCTTATATTTAATCTTTATATAGTGGCTTGTATAGAAGGTTCTTGTACTGCTATCCTTGATACAAAGATAGCACCCATTAAAATTCTTCACTTGCATATAATAAAGTGTGATATTTTTAGTGTTGTTGAGCATTAGTGAACCTGTATATATGCAAAATGGCTATAAAATTTGAAATTTAAATTAAACATAGATAGGAAATTGTAAATGAGAATTCTCATTTGGAAAGTTAACCACTTGAAAGAGGAAAAGCTATTTTTACCTGGTAACTTGCATGGATGGAATATTCCAACTTTTGGAAACACAGTGTAGATAAATTGAGCTTCTACATCTTTTCTACTCTCATGTGCCTGATCACTGGCACTGCAAAAATTAAGCTGCAAGAACTTTGATTTATACACATGCAAGAATAATAAAGTAGATCTACAAATGATGTTTAAGTACCCACTATGGGCTATCTATCAGATTGATATCAAGGAATAGGAGAAAAGCCTGGGAGCTGGAGAAACAACAGCGGAAGTAGACTTCTACATGCATAAAACACAGGAATAAGAATTCTGTTTTTTTTTAATATTTGTGTTATCTGTTAGTGTATACCATGGAGTAACATTTTTGAAAGCTGCCATCAACTTCACACCTCTGCCATCATGTTATGTGTTACCAGTTCTCATTTTTTCAAGAGAGGATCTAGGCAACAAATTTGTGTTTTTTTCCTTTCATCCACTCTCCCACTTTTCCCTGTCTTGGCAGTTCTTACCAAGTTTTCATTTGACTCCTCCTCTGTATTAGTAACAGAATATTTTTCTATTTGTGGCTTTCTCTTGTTCTTCACTTTTCTTTGTGGTGATCCCAGCATAAATAGAAAGATGTCTGTTCCATATTTTTGAAATAAACTTAATTTCATTTTGCTTTGTGATTTTTTTTTTGTCTTCCCCTTGAATGTAACTTCTCAAATAGAATAATGCGCTGCCTGCAGCAATTACCTCAGATGGCTTCTTGCCATCTTCACCTTTTCTCAAGTTGTCTTCAGTTTCTTCTATGTATGCTCCACTCAGCTGTTCTGAGGTCACTATTAATGATGTAAACAAATCTCAGGACTTCTTGCCTGCAGCATTATTGATCCTACTGTAACTCTGAAATCTTGTCTTGTCTTAACGGAATCTTTTCTTGTTTTCTTTTCCAAATCATTGCCAATTCTTTAATCTTTCCTTCAGCAATGCATCTCCAGCCAAGCTTTCTCTCAAAAAAAATCTCACCAGGCTCTATTTTACCTCCATTCACCCATTTGTGCATTTTCTCAGGTGATTTCTTGTGATTACATCAACTCAACTGTCACCTCTACAGTACAAATCCTTGCTTTTCATTATACGCACCTGGTTCCCCTTGAGACTGAAATGTTGAAGTCAAGATGACCTTCCTGAATTCTTGCTATGATTTTATCAGCCTATTTTTGTACCCTTTCCTGGCATTCCTCTCTCCTGTGACTCTGAATACAAATTAGGGCCATCCGTTGGGCACCCATTTATAATCTTATCTTGTATTTCACAATGCAGTTCTTTGTTCTGATCTGGCTATGCCATTTTCAGTTGCCCATGCATCCTCTCAGAAGGTGCTGTCATCCACTTTTTTCAGGTTTTCTTCTTGCAAACTATACTCAAAGCAGACTGTAAAAAAAACCTCTCAGTTTTCCTTCAAAGTTATCTCAAATCCTACTACTTTTATGAAGTGTTCAAGAAAACAAGAATTGGTATTGTCCTGGGACAGTTTCAGTGGGGTATGCATTCTTTAACTTATTTGTGGCTTTATAAATGTATTTCGTGCTACATTTTGCCTATAGAAATCTAGTCTATGCTAAATATATACTCAACTTCATTCTTGCTTCCTTCTTTCTTTACTTCAGTTTCTCTTATAAATATTATAACCTCCTTTGCTTTAAGAATTGTGCTTTTGGGTGTGTACAACCAACACAAAACCCTATAGTACAACATAATAATTATTTTTTTAGCTGTACTCACAAGACATCGCTGAGATTTCCCAAAACACCTAATCTTCTCAGACACCTGTAGCGGCATACACAAGAGTCAGTACTAAATGATGCAGTGGTAAAAAGTGAAGTAATCTCAAACATGATAATTTGAGGCATTAACACATTGTGGCATGCCAGCTCATCTCATTGCATTGAAATAATATAAAAATATAGTGAGAAAAGAAAACGTGGGCAGTATTGCAGTTTGGTCCAGTCAATCCAATCAGGCATTCACCCAGATTCTCAAGATATTGAGACAGACAGATTCACACTGGTGCCAGCTAGAGCTCTATGTATCAGGAGAATAAGAGGATATGGAGGGGCACTTAAGTTCTGTGTGTGTACAGTGCCAGACATAATAGTATCATGATTAATCACTTGGTCACCCAGCTGCTATGACAGTAAACAGGAAAAAGAGTTCAATTCAAAATATTCCCCAGGCTTCTTGAATTTAGTTTCTTAAAGGTGTAACAATCCCAGCCAGGTCGTGGCAGAATCAGTCTGTTCTAATTTTGTGTAAAACCAGTAACACAAGCTTACTGAATTGCATAATTTATAAATCACTTCAAGAGAGTTTGGTGTGAAAGGTGATATGAAAGTGGAGGTTGTTAACCACCGCTGCAGCTGGCTGAGTGTCTTGTTTATTCTCTAGCCATATTCTGCGTCAGGAGCCTGTACCACAACTAATTAGCCATAATGCTTTATAATTGTATAAACAGAATATATAATAGATCTGTATGATATATAATTAATTTTGCCCTTAAGGAAAGCTTTTGGAAGTCAAACCATGAGCTCTTTGAGAATTGCCTCTTTATGCTCTCGCTGACAAGGCATATATCCCTGCTGGCAGAGCTCGGGGAACCTTCCAGAAAACAATTTCATTAGGCATGACCAGGTGTTTTTTTGCAGGAGTGAGTGCTTGCAGCCACAACTCTGATGCTGAGATGGCTGCAGCTGTGGCTGTGCCTGTCTTCATGCAGCCAGCAGTGAAAAGTGGGACTTTTGTGCAGTGGTCAGTTTTAAAAAAAGCTAACCTACTGTTGTCATAGAGGTGCTACTTATTTAGACTTGTGTTTTGTTGTCCCTATTTTTTATTAGATTATTTCTATGCGTGTGTGTGCATATGTAGTAAATTCCAGGTTCAACTCCATTACTGCTACTGCAAATACTACCTCAGAAGCCCAAACAAATAAAGATAATTTTTTTTTTTTTCCTGGATTATGATGCATAATTAAGAACAACCCAGTGTAGTTGGAAAAATCACTGCCCTGATAGATTTGCTTATCTTTGCCACTGGAAAAAAAAAGACACAAAAGACTTCAGGAGTCCTGTTGGATCAGACCTGATCTCATCTTAGATGAGGGCTAGTTTCCTTAAAGTGGCAAAGTAGGCAGCATCCATCTCTAAGACGTGTTCAAGCAGAGGAGCAAAGTACCATGTCACCTAGATGTGGGGACCAGGGCTGTGTGAAGACCAGGCTGCAGCTGGCAGCAGTATCCCAACAGAGCTGAGCTAGTCTGCTGAGAGATTTCATCAGTCCTTGTGTTCAGCCAAAGCTTCTCATTGCGAGATGCTGATCAGAGCCAGCAGCTGTGCAAGCAGCCCAAGGTAGGGAACTCCCGTCTGCCTGGTACTCTGCTGACATTCTGATCAGAGACAGCTTCACATCGCACTCCATAGGAATGATAATCACACCCTTCCTGAGACCTGACATGCCATGGGCAGGGTTATCTTTGCGTGGCTTTCTAGATCCTTCTCACTGATAAAGTTTCTGTACCTGAGAAGTATTTGGCAGAGCTGTCCTCATGCACACAAACAGAGGAGTTGACTCTTAACCTCAGACGCTTGGGATGGGAGTAGTCTGTGTCAGTTTGCATGCCCTCCAAAGCAACTCAACAGGTCATTTACGTTCCCCTTTCCCTGGGGAGCTTTGAGGTGGATTTATTAATTGGGTTCCAAATCTTTTGAGGTAGCTTTTTTTGAAGTAACAAGATTTTTCTTCTTTCATTGCTTTCCCACCTCCGTCCATGTCTGAATTTCCTTCTGTTCCTTTGGGAGCTAGGAGTCACAGAATAAATCTTTTTTCCTTCTCCCTTCCAAAATTAAGACAGAGAGCTTCTGTCTTCTCATGTAATCAACTTTGTTTCTTACTCTCTTTCTCTGCACTTCATATGATGAATTATCACTTATCACTCTTCACACAGATACATTTGTTGTTTACCACTACCTCTCGCATACCAGAGACATTTCATTTGCTGGAAGAGCCAGAGCTGTAACTCAGTAGTGTAAGAGAAGGTCTTCCCCTTGAGATGTTTCATGCTGGGCTTACAATCGCTGAACAATTACATCAGACATTTCAGTTTCTGCATGGTGACAGGGATTTCAACTGCTAATCTGAATGTAGTGGTTACATTCCCATCAGTGTCATGGTGCTTACACTATATCTCAAGTATCGGGGACCTTATGTGTGCCCACCTGGCTGGCCAGCCCAAGTTTGCACATGACAATCCTGGAAATAACTTCTGGAAGTAATATGTGGGCTTTTCATCATTTAAAGCTATGAAGAATCTGAAGGAAATACCCAGATGCACGTCACTGGGACAGTCCTGATTTCTCGAAGGAAAAAGCCCTCTTTCCGAGCAAATAACACGTATAAATAGACTTACCAATTAATGCTTTTATTTCCAAGAACTCATAAAATCTCAGATTACTCTTGAGAGTAATAAATACTTCAATAATGCTGTTCTTGATTACAAGCAAGAGTGTAACAGCTCTGACTGGTAGTGATTTCATAATTATGTTTGATTACAGGCATGTTCCTATTGTACTGATGCAGAGTGGTTTTTGTTTCTTTCTATCAGTCTCCTGGATTCCGCTGGAGACCAAGAGCGCACTGTGTCAGCACGCACGGCTTACAAAGCTACTCTTCTCAGAGCCTTGTCACTAAGGCACAGCTATTAATAAGGACCTCTGGTAGCTGGGCCAGCAAAACTTTACAGAATTGTGATTAAAGCTCCATGTAATTACATCAGTGGAGGCCACTTTCTAAAGAAATCCTGAATTTGAGCAACTCTTGCGGGCTCTGTCTTGCATGCAAAGTTTTACTTCAAAGTATGAGAGCTGAAGTTACTTGTATCTTTACCTTATTACCATTACAACAAGAATCAGCATGACAAATTAGAAATAAAGAAAAACTATATCCATAATATTGTCCCCACTTCCTACTGCTACAGAGCTGAAAAAAGGAAAAGCTCTATTAAACCAATTAGCCCTCTGTCAACGAGCAACATCAACAGAAAAATCAGGCCTTGCAATTTATTCTCTGGCGCTTTGTTTATTTGGTATTAAATGACTCATGGAATATGGTTTCCACCTCTCCCCTAGGGAGATTATCCCAGCTGCTGAAACTTAGTAGCAGTTCCCTTTCTTTTGTCTCACTTTTAATGATCCCTGAGTTTTTCATTCTATTTTAGGTTGGGATGTAAAAGCTACAAGGGAAACTCATCTCCCCAAGCCTGCTTTTATAAGCAGTTAAGGCTGTGACAGAAACACATAAATCCAAGGAAACGTGCAGTCAAAAAAGAAACACATCGTTTGTTTCACTGAACGATGCCATCTCAGTGGCACTTGTATGCTTCCTTGTTTTTACAGGTTGATCCTGAGTGTTATGTAAATGTGCATTTATTGTATGTAAATTAGCATTTGGCTAATTGTTAAAGCTTGTTTTATAGCTTTTATGTCACACCAACAACCCACATTTACAATTAAGTATTTGCTCCATAGGCAAACACATTGCTTTCCTAGAATTATTATTTACAGCATTTTGTCTCAGTGCTGTGACTCTGTTCTGACCCCATAACCTGCTGTATGCACAGAATATCTCAAAATGGAACATATTTATTAAGGGTACGTAGCTTGTGGAAATGCAAGATCTATTTTTTAAAAAAAGGTTGTGATACATTTTATTCTTACTCTTCTTACCAGACTGCAGTACCTACTTGACAAGAGAATATTTTCCTGCTTTGAAGATGTAGTGACAGCATCTTCATTTGCCAGCCGTGGTTTTGCAGTATATTGTGTCACTTCATAGCATTCCACCTGGCTGTAAAGGAATGGCAAGGGGCTTTCTAAAGAAAATTCTGTGCTGCTTGTTGTGCCCATGGGGAAAGATGGTGGTGAATAAGGCTTCATTGGTGAGAAAATGAAGGGAGGATAAATAGGTAGAAGAAATCCAGAGGGCAGAGCTGCAGGCCAGAGGCAACCCAGCTTCTCATGGTGTACAGTCTGACATTCTTGACTTGTGCATTACATGTACCAATGGACAGAAAGAAAGCCTTACAAATAAACCAGCAAGAAGGATTGGTGATTTTAGCTGTGAGTTGAATGTCAGCCTTTGTGTTAAACTAAATGCTCAAGAAATACATAATTCAGAATTCCCCAGTGGTTGTCCTGTTTTCCTGTAGATGAGAAGAGGATGCAGCCAGCAGGTCTGATTCCAGATGAGATAAAATGTTGTTGTAACAAATATAATGGTTAATGAGCATGTTCTCGTTTAAGTGAGTTATCCACTACCACAAAGGAAAAAAAAAAAAAAAAAAAAAAAAAAAAAGACACAAAAAAAAAAAATAAAAAATAAAAAAAAAAGCTTCTGGCAGACAGGAAGGAAAAGCATTGCCCAAAATGGTTTTTGATATTCTTAAGGAAAAACCTTATGATTCTTATTTGCTAGTTTCTTGGTTTCTTCATTATGCAATCCTTACTCACAGCAAAACTCTAATGTGCTGAATGAAAAACAGTAACAAATACCATTTGACTAAACAGACAGCACTGTAATACCTGTTTGTTGAAATCTGATATGAAACTTAATTCTAAAATATTCTAATTTGTGAGTATGCATAAGTACTAATTTGAGTCAGTATAAATACTCCACAAGTATTTAGGATAGACATGAATCAAGACTATGAGGAAAGGAAAACTACCACTTGTCCAAGTATTTGGCTCTATATGGGACAATGAGCAATACAGCATGAGATTCTGCTGCTGATCTTTTGGAATGCATGGCTCCTGAATGATGCTGGAATACAGCACCAGCTCCTTGGCTCTCCTACCTCATTCCAAAACATTTTCCTTTTTTTTTTTTTTTTTTTTCTCTTTTTTTTTTCCTTTTTTCTTTTTTCTGTCTCTTGTTCCATTTCTCATTGCCCATCTCACCCAGACTTCTCAATGCCAACCTCTTCTCTGCTGAGTGTCAATGAAAATAGCAGCGAGACTAAAAGCTTTGTATCAGCAGCCTTGCAGAATTCAAGGACACAACTGCAACACATGTCCCAAAAGGCCCACAGACAGAGAGTGCTCAGGTGGTTGGAGGACATCAGATCTGCGCCACTGAACATTGTGCAGCTGTGAGGAGATGGGACATGCTTGCTAAGGCAGTCTCCAAAGTTCAGCTGTGAAAAAAATCATACAAACAAATTCCATATGTTTTGTTTTTTTCAAATGACTGGCTTGCTCTAGCTCGAGGAATCTTTTTAAGGCAAAGCAAGCCAAAAGACAAAATAAAACCCACAGCCTGAGATAGACTTTTTCTAGGAAAACTTGAAACTCCTGGTTTAGCAGCACCAGAAACTTCATCCCGTTCCTGCCTGAGGACCCTCAAGTGCAACTTCTTGGAGACAAAGTTTCATTATTGAAGGGCTGCACCTCGGCTTGTTCTAGTACTCCGCCTGATTTTACCTCCAGACTGCCACTTGGATATAAACACTTCATCTTATTATTTTTCTCATTCCAAATGCAATCATCCCGAATGTAAACTCACTAGAAATAACTCAGTTGTAGTGAATGGATCAGAAGATACGCAAAAACAAATGCACAATTTTTCATTGCTATTCTGTGTTAGATATCGTGTGAAAACCTCAGAGGCAGTCAGGAAGGACTTGTTTCTAAGTCGAGTGGGCAATGGCAACAAAGAAAATGTAGACAGAGGAAGATAAAAGAGATATAAAAGCGGTGAAGCTATGAGGCTGATACACTTAGAGCAGAGTATCGATGTTCTCAGACCCAGTTAAGTGCCTCAAAACAAAAGATGCATCCAGACTTGAAGAGTTTTTCCTCTTTAAAAACTTCAGGTAGGAACAAACTGACAAGGATTAGGAATGCACAGTGCCTAGTGACTGCCCAAACCTCTTCGGTTTCCATGGCTCGTGGCACTTCAGTAAGTCTATTTCTGTCCTAAAAAGATGAACCCATTAATTGATAACAGTAGGATACACATGTGCAGCTCTGCTTCATACTTGCCTGCAGCTGCCCTGATCTTTGAGTTTGCCCCTTTTCTTCCAAGCTCTTGCTTTAATGTATAATTTCCACTGCATTCAGGATGCCTCTCCCAACCCATGACTCCCAAAAGGCTTTAAATTTCTGAACTTCCCATTACTTCCAATGTGAACTCCCTAAGCACATGGAGATGTGAAGCAAGAAACACTTCTTATGTAGCTTTTGAAAAGCTGTCCCAAGGTATTTAAGGCAAATATGAAAAATATGTAGACTCCGATAGGAGCTCAGTTTTTGCTCCACTCTCCCTGTTATACCTTCCCCTGAATGTTACAGAGCAGTGGTTTTCCCTGAGGGAAGTACTCTGAAACCTATATCAAACACTTAATGGAAAATATCAGCACTTGGCACCTCACTTAAAAATAAGGAAGAACATATCCTTCATCTTCTCTGGCCTAGATGTGACAAATGTTTCCTGGGAGAAAGGTGCAGTGCTGTTTTACTATGTATGCTAATTCCAGCTAAGGTTGTGACAAAAAGGAAAATAACTTGTGGGGGGCAATGTCCACTCTGTATAGTTGTTGATGGGTTTGGTAAATTTGGCTGGGAGTGCCCCCAGCAGACCAGCCTTTGAAGGCTGTGTTCACTTGAACTGTGAGGTCACAGTGTAGTCCTCGGTGTCTGGAAAGGAAGAACTGATATTTTACAGTGCTCTGTCCAATCATTGTGGGAAGGGGTATGTTTTTGTTCTAGTTCTTGTGGGTTTTTCTTTTGTCATAGATTTAGCTTGTCTTTATGCATCAATTCTTCCTGTTCTTATGTGTCCTATTTGTTTTGATGGGGAAGGACATGATGGAATTATGATGAGGGGCCTGAAGCATCTCCCTTATGAGGAAAGCCTGAGAGACTTGAGACTATTCAGCCTGGAGAAGTCTGAGAGGGGATCTTATCAATGCTTATAAATATCTAAAGGGTGCGTATCAAGTGGATGGAGCCAGGCTCTTTCAATGGTGCCAAGTGACAGGACAATGGGCACAAACTGGAACACAGGAAGTTCCATCTGATCATGAGAAGAACTTCTTTGAGGGTGACAGAGCACTGGAACAGGCTGCCCTTTAGCAGGACAGTCTCCAGAGGTCCCTTCCAACCTTTAAGATTCTGTTATTCTGTGATTTGGAGGAGTTGTGGAATAGTGTCTAAATACCATATAAATTTTAAAGTCTTTCACTAGTTCATCTTTGCCTTAATCTAGTGTAACTCTGAGCACTGGTAATAACTGCAGTGTATCTCATTGCCCTGCACAGGCAAAGATGTGCCTTTTCTCAGCTGACCCTAAATGGTTTTTAGTCTGTACGAAACATTACTGTATCAGCAGTGTTATCTGACAAAACTAAAAACATAGGAAAGTGTGCTTACTATTTAAAATACTCCAGGACTAGTGTGTGCAGACTACTACTACAGAAGAATGGCTTCTACAGCCATTTTGATGCCAGTGCAGTGAAGTAGAAAAAACAAACTAGATAGACTTCATAAGCTGTGATTAAGCACAGTGCTAAATCCTCAGGGAGAAAAAGTCTCTACAATGCAGTTATAGAAGCAAATTTGGCTCATGTTCGCAGAAGAAAAGACTGGACTAATGGAAAAATATACGGTTGCTGACTTTTCTTAAAATTAATTTATACAAGTGGCTCTGCTGCCTGAGCACACGTTCGTGTGGATGTGAGGTGTATTATTCCTACCCTTTTTGTAACATAACCGTGGTGACTGCATCACATGATGCTAGTGCAAACAAAGTCACATTAACAGCCCATGAATAGATGCATTTTCCTAGAATACAGTTTTGCATTGGGACTATCGACTAGTTCCTGGGCTACCAGAGGATAAGGATAGGTACAGACAGCTTTGGGAGTGTGGGGTAAGGGTAGGAACCTTCAGAGCAGTAGAAGATAATTGTGTTTATCGTATAACTGAAAAGGGTACAAAGGATATAGTTAAGTCTGCGAGACTACTGCTTCGTTACTGTATCAAACAGTAAGAAGGGACTTTTAAACATCACCCCTTCTATTGCTACCTCTTCTCCATGTCTTTTTTGCTTTTAAAACCCACATTTTGAATCTGAGAAGCCAGCACATTGAGCTGACTTCCCTCAAGAAGGAAGACTTGCTCATTTATTCCTTACATCAACCTACTCACATCAAATTCAACGTAAACTGCTCTTGATGGATTCAACTCATGTCCCTAATTTCATAGCCATCTGATTTCCTAACTATTAAGTTGCTCGCCTTTATTTTCTTTCTGTCCCACTCTCTTGTGTTACCAGTTCATCTAGTGGGAGCTCTTTCTCCCACAACAGAAGCACTTCTCTTAATGCCGCTGCAAAACTTTATTTCCCCCTCGACATTCTCTGAAAAGCATTTTTTTTGACATAAATTAAAAAAAATAATAATCTCATCCATTTCATAGAAATCTACACGCAGTGACGATACTACGTTGAATTAGAATTTGAAGAAGATCTTCTGGCAAAAAGAAAACCTTTGCACGCACTTGATGGTCACACACGATTGGCGTGGGCGTGCTGGAGGCCATCTTTACAGCCACCTCACGCCTCGCGGGGCGGCAG
>JAOWBP010002978.1:16664123-16745245 GCA_028571105.1 Tragopan temminckii
AGGTCCATGTCTCTCCTGTACTGAGGACTCCACATCTGGATGCAGTACTCCAGGTGAGGCCTCACCAGCACAGAGCAAAAGAGCAGGATCACCTCCCTCACCCTGCTGGCCATGTTTCTTCTGATGCAGCCCAGGATACGGTTGGCTTTCTGGGCTGCGAGGCACACTATTGGCTCATGTCCAGCTGCCATCCACCAGTACCCCCAGGTACTCAATCTTTTTGTCCCTCACCTTGTATTAGTAATGGAGGTTGCCTTGACCCAGGTGCAAGACCTTGCACTTGGATTTGTTGAACTTCATGATGTTCACCTGGGCCCACTGCTCAGCCTGTCTAGGTGCCTCTGGATGGCATCCCATCCCTTAGGTGTGTTGATCGCACCCCACAGCTTGAGTGGGATGACTTGCTTGAGTGTGCACTCGACCCCACTGTTGATGTCATTGATGAAGGCATTAAAGAGTGTCAGCTCCAGTACTGACCCATGAGGACACTACTTGTACCTAATTTTGGCTGACTTCTCTTAAATTAAGTTTCCAACTTGAGTATTTGTTTAGCTCAGCCATTTTTCATTTAGATTCTTGCATATCTTTGTATATCATATGCTCAGTTACAGGGTTGCAGGGCATTGCCCTGAGATCAGCACTAATAAGGAATTTCCAAGTCTGAAAATGCCTAAATAAAAGGCAGTGTCTCTGAAGCTGCTTGCTGCTGCCTGGTTCATTTTTATGAAGTATGTAAAATGATGATGTTTGATGCCCCGTCCCTGGAGGTGTTCAAGGCCAGGCTGGATGGGGCCCTGGGCAGCCTGGTCTAGTATTAAATGGGGAGGTTGGTGGCCCTGCCTGTGGCAGGGGATTTGGAGATTCATGATCCTTGAGGTCCCTTCCAACGAAGGCCATTCTGTGATTCTATAAAAGCAAAAAATGCCCTCTGGCATTAAGTGCAGGCAGCAAGTTTCTTCATTGGCTTGATTACAGAGGCCAAAGACTATCTATCCATTTCTGTCTTAGGAAGAATGCTTTGGAAAATCTGCCTGATTGATCCGTTTTGCTTGCCTAATGCTAAGCTTTGAAACAAATACATGAATGACAAAAAGGAATTTTTTCCCAGGAAGTCAAATGTGTGTTTGAATTCTTCCTACAGTATCTTTAATCCATGGCATGCTCTGGAATTCTTGCTGATTATTTTGATTTGTTTTGTATTTTAGGGCCCTGGATGCTGCTCTGACCTTGCGGTTTCGTTTCACTATGTTGATTCCATGACTATGTATCACTTGGAGTACTTGGTTTACCATCTCCGTCCATATGGGTATTCGTATCGGTACAATCCTGATTCGGCAAAGAGCCTGGAGGAGCAGAACAAAAATGAAGCACTAGAGGATAATTCAAAGCTAAAACAAAAAACTTCTGAGAATTAATTGGACTTTGAAGGAAACTGAAAGAAGGCAGTACGGTGAATAAGAGTCTTCTCAAACTCCTGCATGAAGCTTGTGGACTAGGATTATTCGTTGCGATTCTTACGTTGGCAGTACTACCAGTCATTGTCTGTGCACAAAAGAGTCCAGCGTAGGCTCTGGCTGTTTGGGATAGTGTGACGTTGCAGCCCTACTCACAAAGATATTGGACCCTAGAGCTGTGGAACAGGAGGAGGTTCTGGTATGCTGGTCCCTAGAAGAACTCATATTTAAAAGCAAAGTGGACAGATTCAAAGATAATCATACAGTATTTCTTTTTTTCCCTTCCAAATGTTCTGTTATGTGAGTTCTTATTACTAGAAATCTGATGTAACACGAATGCTTCATGATGGTTTTTCTCCAGTATTCTCAGTGTTCTGAAGTTACTGTGTGCATGTTGCCCATAAGGAAGTGAGAAGGGTAAAAAAGAGAGCCTCAAATCTGTTTTGCCTTAATGACAGACTGGTTGGTAAGAACAGAGACACACCTCAGTGATTAATGTCTGAATTATTTCAGAAATTAAATTCACTGCTAGGAATTATTTACAACTTTTTACTGTAAATCTCTATTGTACAGAACAACATGAAGTTAGATCACTGCTGTCTTAGGGAGAAATCCAGGGATAGTTACTGTTGTTCAGATTACTGAGGTGATGTGAGGAGACTATGTTTGTCCATGGCTTTTTTTTATTTTATTTTAATCAAGTTACCATTTGGCTAAATGAATATATAAATTCATCACTTGTAAGATAAAGATGCTTTTTCACATGAAAGCTCTTCTCCATTACATTTTCTCTGTAAATCAGAACGGTTAGTATGTTAGCCAAGTTACAATGGCATGTAATAATTTGGATTCAGCCAGCGTTAATTAGTTCATTTCTATTCAATTTTCTCATTTCTGTACTTTGAGATTGTGACACTACCTTATTCACAGGATTTTACAGATACAAACACGTACTGTTTAAAACAGCAACAAAGCTCATTTGACTGCTTGGCTTAAAAGTACTTCATTTCCTTTTTTTGAACTTTTCCTCCATTCTTAAAGTTTCTTCTGCATTTGGTTCTTGTTGCTTTTTTCAGAACAAAGTGTTGGATGATCCCTATGTCACTCTTGTGAAGCTGAAGTATTTGGTTATTCAGGCAACCTAGCCTGAATGCAGGTTTCTTTCAAAGTGCATTAATCTCTCCACTACCTTATGAGTATCTCTGCCTCGTAAGTGAAAACACTTTCTTGGTGTGGAACAAAACAGTTTTAATTACTGAAGAATTTTCAGAAGTCGAGTCTGTGTTTTACATACACAGTACAAAACTTTGTGGTTTTCACTTGTTTGAATTCAGTTAATAGAGCAGTTCAGGGGATGGGGTTAAGCTTGACATGCCTTTATTCCACACTTGAACAAAATTTCTTTTTAGCATTTTTCACCTTCATCATATTGATGAATTTGGACATAACCTGATTACCTCCAGTCACTGCTTTGGAAAGGGCACATACCGATAGCAGGCAGCCTTATTTACTGCTGCTGTCCTTCACGTTCCTGGGAGAGGACGTTAGCATAAAGTACTGGAATTTGTGTTTTCCAAAGATAGTTCTCGCACAGATTGGGGTTCTGTCTGTGGTCCAGTTGTGAGGTCGTGACTGCTTTTCTGATCATTACTCTGCAGCATAATGGCAATTACTGAAATGTATGGAATTGAAATATTGTATGTCATGTCTCTGCCTGAATATAGGTTAGGTTCGTATGTTAAATCTGTTGATCTTTCATGAGGAAGATTGTCCAAAATACTGAAAGAGATGAGCTTTATTTTATGTTAATTGACTTAAGTAGAAAATTATAACTGTATTTGTTTAGAAAAAGGAAAAAGCCTCCAGTTTGCTCTAGTCAGAGGGGTGCTGTAGTCAGAGAGAGAATGCCTGATAGCTTTTAGTTGGATGCTTCCTTCTGCCAGCTAAACGTTTATCCTGCGTGCCACACAAACAATAAGATTGTGAAATCCATATGCTGTTGATAACTCTGGTGGCATTGTTCAAACCTGCAATTAGAAGTTCTGGAATACATCAGGAAACTGTAGAATGAAATCAAAATCCCAACGTTAATCTCTTTGCCTTTCCTCTGGGGCAGTTCTGATGGTTGTCTGCTCCCTAGCTGTGGTTTGTGGGTTTAGCAGGGCAGGGCCTTGGGTGGAATGGAGAAATACAGAAGTGAGCAGCACATATCTGCAAGATCCATTTCTTTAGGGAGCAAGGCTGAGAACATACAGCCTTGTGACAAGTAGGCGGCCTATCTGGAGAAGTAAGAGCAGCCGTCTCTTCCAGTGCTCATTCTTGCTTTGTTTTAGTGTTCTGCTCCTGCACCCCTGATATTATTTCTTTTGCCTTCCTGGCAGTACTGCAAAGAAATACAAATATTGTTGTCCTGTCAGTATCCAGATGGGCTTGAAAAAGTATTGATTTTACGTTCTAATAGAAGGCTGTTGCTCTCTGTTAAATTGTAATGTAGCAACGAGCCTATACCTCCTGAAATGAGCAGTTTGCATCTCATTCTTCAACAGCTTAAGCGGACGAGATTGGAATTTGAGCAGTTAGTATAATTTTCACATGCCGTCTTACAGAACCATTAGCAGTTTATTATTTCACTCTCAGGTCTTCATGCTTTGACAGAGTATTTATTGAGTTTTCTGTAGACCCAGCAGGCTTCTTCATGGGAGGATTCAGAAGCACAGAAGCACGGAGTCTCTTTGGCTCTTTAGATTGTTGCATGCTCTCTCTCTCTCTTGCTCTCAGATCTCTTAATGTTATCAAACGTAGAAACTTCCATTGGTATGGTTGTGATTAAAATGGTGCATCTAACATTTATGAACTAGTTTTCTTGGAATTAGGAAGCAGCAGGCTTTTCTTAAACAGTTGTTTGCCCCTGGATAAGGGAATGTTCCTTAGCATAAGACAGTGACGTATTAACCCTGCAGTAAGCGTGTTTTAGCTCAGAAGAAATGAGAGTGCCAAGCAAAGTTCCTAATTGGAGGACAGTGTTAAATTTGGCTTGCAGAAAAAAAATAAATTTAACTTTGAGTTCATTTGTGCAGTCTGTATTGGACTTAAGTGAAGGGGTTAGACTGTGTGGTGTTAGCACAGCCTCTCATCTTGTGCGAGGTCTTTTCCCGATGTCTTTTGCCTGTAAGGACACTGTCTTTGTTTTGCTCTGATGGGGTTACGTATTAAAATCAATTTTTTTTTTTACATATGACTGTTCTGTTTCCAGAGTGTGCGTTTCAGTGAGTAGCTGGCACACCTGTAGTGCACGGTTTGCCATCTGAGAAGGGCTTTTATCTTTGTATGACTAAGAAAGATATGGGTTATTTCTCTGCTGTCCTGCTGCTGCTGCTAATAGTGCACACGCAGATGGACACAGACGCTTCAACAGGGCACAGCGTGGGAAGGCTGCTTTGTCCTTTTTCTGACAAGAAAAACTTCTGTGGGATTCCAAAGGTGTAATTTGCTTTAGTTTATCATACTGTATTTAAAATACTCCAGAAACGTTGTTAATGCTCTTAAAAAATAAAATGAATATTGCTGCTGGACAGTATATTCCACTAAAAACCTGTGAATGTTTCATTTTGCAGTTATAGGCTGTTGTGTCCCTATGACAGGTATAAGTTGGTGACTTGTCTGGACTGATCACCGTAAGATTTGTTTCTGAAATACCTTCTTTGAAGTGCCTTTGACCAATTTTTAGCATCAAAATTAAGCTCAGAATTGAATAAATGAAATAAATTATCTCACATGCACTGCGTGTCTGTCTTCATTTGCCCGCCCTGTATGCCAGTAGTGTGGCAGCACAATGGAGTGCAATAAGAATATTTTTGTTTGTTTGTTCGTTAGTTTTGGTGGGTGCAGGAAAGATGGAAAGCTTGCTGAGTACTCTGTTATGCATGCTACTAGCAAGTAGCAAGCTACACAGAAAACTTTATTTAAAGACAATGTTAAATTAATCACTGGTGCTAGCACCAGATCCACACAAGCAGACTGCTGTTCCTTCATTGCGCTGATTTTCACTGTCTCCATGTTATTATAGCATCCTGAGTGAAGGGACTGTAGCTGATGCTCAGAGATAAAGCAACATTGTTCCAGTTGCAACACATTTGACAGGAAATACCACTTACAGAAAGCTTCGCTGGCTCAGGGGAATTTCCTGCACTGCTTTTCTGTGTGCTGATGTGAGTTTAAAAGGAATTTAAGTCAATATTTTCCATCCAGGGACTGAAGGCTCTCTGAGTGCAGGGTGGATGCACTTGTGCATTGCTGGTTCCAACACACTGCAAAATGGTCCACAGCCTTCCCTCCTGTTAGAGAGTTTTTTGCCTTAAAGAGGCCCTCCTTTGGGTTCTACAAATGTTGTGGTGAGTAACTTATTTTGACAACTGTGTAAGGAATCAGAAAGTCAGAGCCCTGAAGTGAATATTTTCATTGTTGCACTTAGGAAATAACATAGATGTGGAAAAGCAGCTGAATCGTGGGAAATTATTTCTAGGCATTAGGGTGGTATTTGGTATCATTTATAAAGAAAAGGTTTAAGTATTTACATCAGAAATGTAGACTGAACTCTGTGTTTTTCCAGCTTTCTAGTATATGTGTATATCTATTCCTGCAACCCCAGCCACCTTTCTTTGGTTTATTTGGTTCTGGCTGAAGCCTTGGGTGCTGGAGCCTGCAGCGGGGCTGAGCCAAACTCCAACGTTCCAGTTCCACTTGTGGCTTCTCTGATGTGTCATACTGCTCTTGGGATGAAAAAGTTGATTCTTTTGCACATTCAAGGTATTGCCTTCTCTTTGAGAGGCTCATGTCAGAACCTGGGTTGTCATTTTCACACTTCAGGTGTCTGCGGCTCACTTCAGGTCTGGATGCAAAAGGTCATACATGAGGTAAGTAATCTACAAACTGTGTTGAAATCAGCCTGCCTAAATGAGCCACTACCAAAGCAAGAGTCAACCTGAGGGTTATAGATTAAGGAGATCTGAATAGATTGAGACGTGAGTTTCTCAGGAATGTTTGTAAAAATACAAAGTTGGTTTGAACAGCTGCATATCTCCTGATATTTAAACCAAGGCTTTGCTTGAGGAGGTACGTGTTTGCAGGATACAGTTCTTAGTTTTACAGAACCTGCCTATGGCCTTCATGAGCCCATCCCTTTGGCATCCTAAAATCCACAGGGCTGGTTGGTTCCTTTGAATCTCTGTTCTGTCTCCCAGCAACTCCTTGCCCTCTTGGTTTGTCCCCTCCTAGGATGAAGTGCTCACTCGCTGAATGGAGAGGAACGTTGTCACTAACTTCACTCACGTGCAGACCTGGTCAGTGTGTCCTGCTCTGTTCCACCCCCAGTTTTCAATGTTCCCAGCAGCTCTGAATTCTTCACAGTCTCATGTCAAGGTCTCTTCTTCCCCTCAGAGCTGACGAAAAGGACTTGGAATTTAATTTGTTTTAGTACCCTGCACCTTTAAAACCTTATTCTATGATTTACTCCATTTGTTATTGCACTCAAGTTCTTAATGAGGAATCATCTGAACATCACACTGTTAAGTGTTATCAGCTCCTCTCTTCCTGGGAACGGAGAGCACAACATGGAAGATAAAAATTAACTTGGGGGCAAACCCTGGATGCTCGGTAGAAATCAAAACTAACAGATGCCTGTGTAGTTGTGGTAGTTGTGGTGTTGTTTTAATGAATAACCGTTGTCTCCAAATTCCCTACAGCTGTAGTCCAGCACCCTGCAGGGAAAACCACACCTGGAGGTCTGATGTTTTTCCAGCACGGAACAGTACTTGACCAGCACCAGTAGCTCCCGCATTTATCACTGCAAACAGCAACTGCCACATGTTCCACCATAGATTCTGCTGAAATCACAGCTCTGAAACAGCTCTTGTGTTTCAAGGGCAGGTAGGGCAGTCATACTGTGGCAGTGTGCTCACCCAGCCCCCACCTCCCACTGACACCCGGCACAGCTGATACCTACAGCATCCAGAGATTTCTTGTGAGACTGAGAGACTTTGCTAACAGCTTGCTAACTTGCTCCATGCTATTGAGCGACATGAAGGATTGATTGCACGAAGAATGCTCTAGACATAAAGTGTTGGCCAAAGGCTGCGTTCTGAACCTCATGGTGCAACAGGAGGGTTTCCCCCAGCAGTTCTGTCTGCCCCAATTCAGTACATAATCAAGCGACCTTATATCACCAGTCTTGTATAACCTTTGTTAAATCTTTACCTTACAGCAATGAAACCTTGCTGCTTCTCTCATATGAGAGTATTATATGATCTCATCCACAACACGTAACTAAAATCAATTTATAAATTGGAGGCAGAGCTCTCCTGTTCAGCAGCTGGTAGACGTTCAGTGTGAACAGTGAAGTCTTTGTTCCCTTTTGCCAGCGTTATCTCATTTTTAGCAGACAACAGGCAGTGTCTGTTTACCCAGATTGGAACGTTTGTTGCCCCACTAATTGCAGGCATCCTGCTTTCAGAGCTGCACCATAGCAGCTATGCTGGGGTTTATGGCCTTTATCTGTCAGCCTCCAAAGCTCCATTTCACACATCGTGTTCAGACTAATGCAAGTATTATTCACAGTCTCTAAAAGCAGAAGTTGTCTCGCCAAACTTAGATCTGAATGCTTACAAATTTAAGGCAATTCTGATGAGAGAGAATCTCCTGCATCAGCTGTATCTTCTTGCTTTAAAGCCATCACTATGAAAACAGCATTCAGTCTTACTAGCATCTCCTAAGTGAGCTTAAGGAAAGAAAAAAGGAGTACAAGTCATGTGGGTGTCCCATGCTGATAAATCCACCACCATCTACAATCCCACAGCACTTTGTCAATGTTGCAGGGGATGTGTTGGCACCTGGAGGTTTTCCTTGCTCTCCCAGGTGCTGCTCAGCTCTGCAGCCAGATTTTCCCTTCAGCTGCTGGCAGGGCCGAGCCGTGCCTGTCTCCTTGCTCACAGCTCCCGTGTTGCTTTTCACGTCCCCCTTTCCTTTCAGAGGAGCAGGATATCCTGGCAGGAGTTCTGCCCATCATTCTGACTGGTGCTATGCAAACTCTGGCTTTTATGACCCATTCTATAGAAGGATGGTAAGATGAGTAGGCTTTGTCTCAGTGTTAACATATATTACTTCCTTCCCTTGGAAAGTTCCCTTCTGTGTCATATATACATGACTTTTTTACTGCTGTTATAGGTTGTTTGCCTTTCTCCTTTCAGTGATATATCTCTGTGAATGTACAATTGGTTTTAAGGGCATTAATCCCTCTCTGCTCCTCAGTAACTGTTCCCACTGACTGCTGAACTTGGATCATGTTTTGTTGCTGTGCAGAGCCAGGAGGGTAACTGCTATTGGCATGGGCCTGCTGGTTACAAAGGTTCCTTATCTCTGATAAAGCGTAGGCAGCTGCTATAAAAACTCCATAGCATTATTATGGGCAAGAATATGATCCAAACCATTTTTTGTGCATGAAAACAACAAATCACAGAATCGTAGGGGTTGGAAGGGACCTCCAGAGATCATCGAGTCCAACCCCCAGTGAAGTGTGTTCATACACACCTGTGCCAAATGTAAGTCTACAGCTTAATAATTCCTTTCTGTAATTCCTAAAGAACTGGAAACAAATGCATGAGCACAGAAACACTTTCCCTTGATGTTCAGTTCAGCATTATACAGATATTTAGCTAAATCACTGTTTCATAAATACATCTGGTCCATGTTAGAGGGAAGAAGCAAACTGGTTGAAGAAGGCACAGTTAAAGAAATGCAGTATCCAGAGTCTTTTCTCCAAGGCCCATGGAGGATGATGCCCAAACAAACACTTGGCATCTTATGACCTGGGCATTGCTGTTTAAACAGATTTACCTCTTGTTCATTTGGGAGCATCATTTAATCCTCTGTTTGAGCCATCATGAAAAAGTGCTGGTATTTATGAAAGGCGATGTAGTTATGGAATGCAATGAAATGATTTTTTTTTCTTGTCATTTTGTGCTAATCTTGCTATTAAAAAGGTTTGCACTGCTTATCTGTTTTAGTATTTCATAAATTGCTTTTGTCATCAAACTAAACTGAATTCTGGATACTGGATTTGAGACATAGCCAAGAGAAAAGTCTCTCGATATCTCCTCCAAGTTTGAAAGTATGTTGATATTACACTTTAGTACTGTTTTAAGTTTTGAATCCACCTTTTCAGCCAATTTGAAACCTTCTTGTTCTTTCATTTTCTCACACTTTGTGTTTATTCCCATCTTGCTGAATTTATTTGGACATCTGTTCACTATTAAATTCTCCAGCACATGGATATACTTGGTGTTATTGCACAAGCTGTATTTCTGACCAGTAACTCAATCCTTTCATGATCTTTTTGCACCACTAGTAGGAAGTTTACTAGCTTGAAACCTTTTGTTTGACTTGCTGATTATTCCCAGCCGTGTACATAGCTGAATATCACAAGAGACAATCCTTTGTAGTATATTTTGAAGCTATTTATTTTTCTGATAAAAAACAAGAACAAAAACCAAACAACAAACAACCAGACCTATTAAAGTTGCATCAAATTTGAGTATGAAGGGAAAAGGTATGTTCCCGTGCATGTGTATGTGTAATAAAGTTATTGTTATGATGTTATAGATAACATATGCTATGCAGGAATCTAATGAATGTGAATTCCACAGTGGCGAAAGCAGTGGAGCGTGGTGGTAATATATTCATGTTCACACATCATTTTAGATTCTTCTCAGCCATTTCTTCCTTAATACATATGAACTTTTTGCTTTAAAAACTCCAAATGGCAGTAATTTCTAGAAGAATGAGGAATCAATTAGTTTTCTTGGAGCGTTCAGAAAGAAATATGCTATAGTTCAACAAATTTTTCCTGTACTGAAGGATGAAGTATAGAACTTAAAACAGTGTATTGGGGAGGAGCTAAATGTTTTTTATAAAGGTAATTATGCACTATGGATACGCAAGCTCTTTGAAGACCATCACTCAATGAGCATGTGGGCCTAAGGCAGTGAATAAGTCTGTCTGGATTTCTAAAAGATAAAGACTATCGCCAAAGGAAAATCATATTGGATTAACAGGAAAAGTCTTCTGATTTAGAAATGGTGAAAAGGAAGGGGAATAAATGGCTGCTGGAAAGAAGACACTGGAGGATGCATGCTACAGTGGTCTGTCCTACTCAAAATGATCATAAGTGATCTAGTGAAGGAAATAAAAAGTGAGATGACCAAGTCTGTGACAATATTGTCTTTCTCTAGAGTAGAAAAGAAAAGGGTTGACTGCAAGAAACTGCAGAAGAACATTGTGATGTTGACAGAATAAGCTGTGAGTGGAAAAGGAAAAGTGAGTTTTGAAGAATGTGAAATAGTACATATGAGAAAAATGATCCCAAATTCAAGTATAAAATGATGGCTTTTCAGTTAATCCTTAAAATGAGGTCTTGGAATTTTGATCTGTGAATATATCACCTTAATTCTCAGTAATGGTAAAAAAACCCAACAAACTCAAATACAACATGAGAAACTGTAAGATAAGGAGTAAAGAGCAAAGTAGACAACTACTGTGTCACTGTATAAATTCATGACCACAAAGCGCAATTCTGCTCCCACCATCTCAGAAAGGAGTAAAACCTGATCAAAGGTGTAAATGATATGTATGCATAGTATTGGAGACAATTAAATATTGTATCTTTTTAGCCTGGAAAAGAAGTGCTTGAAGGAGAAGAACCTGATGGAGAGAAAACTTACTTATTCATCAGTGCAGGTTCCTCGACATTCTTCTTCTGTTTCAAATCTATTGTTGGTACCATTACAACCTCCATACCAGAACTGGCCACAAGAATTGGCATTCTTGTCATAATACCATTTCACCACATAGTTCCGACAATTACCTGGTTTCATAGGTTCCAAGCACCTGGGATCTGAAAGCATATCTGTAAAAGTTAACTTGGATTCTGGGTATCAATTATGTTACCCTAAACCTGCATTATTTTTTTAGAGCATCTTTTTTTTTTTTTCTTCCTCATAATGCCTGGAATATATGCACATCTCAGATCTGTAGCCAAATTCCATTTCAGTTAATGAGATATATGAATAGATCTAAACAAACACATGGCTGGTTTGAAATCAGGCTACCTAAATTCTGATGCAAGACTCAAATGGGCATTTAAATACCTAAGCACAATCAGTACACAAAGGCTGTCATCTAGGTTTGAAATTCTTGAGTATGGTGGCTGCAGCCAAAACACCCAGATAAACAGAAGATGATAAAATCCAGTAAGTATATGAAGGCGGGAGTAGGGATTTTTGGTTGGTTGATTTTGGTACAGATCTGCTACCCAATATTCAGACAACAGTACATACCTTTTTGAGGTTTTGCTACCTGTGATTGCTGTGCTGTTGGGTGGTGATCTTTAGCAGCGGTTACATTGAGCAGAGGGTTGACAACTGGACTCTGAAGTCTGATTTCATCTATGTTGGAAAATGGAGGGAATCTCGATTCTCTGAGAACAGAGGTGGTCACAGTGTGATCCTGAGCAGATGGCAGCAGCTCAGTATATCTGGTCTGTGGCGGACTATGCTGCAAAAGGAGTCAAAATCTGTTAACATTCTGTCAGAGCTCAGATGTGAAGAGAAAAAGAATGAGAGAATTATAAAGGAAAGTAATGGTATTTTTTACACACATTACTTAGCAATAATGGCTGGTGGGTTCAGACCTTGTTCTAGTGATTTCTCAGTAAGGGACCATGATTTTAACAAATGCATTTTCTAATGCTGACAGCTAAATAAGAAGATAAAGCAATTCCTTCCATTTAGTCACTAAGCTGAATTAGTTCAGTTGCAGTAACATTTCATTCCCTGCTTATTTGTAATATAAACTAAAAAGGCAAGGATCTATGAGGTAAATCTGTGCTTTTCAGACACTCACTGGAAAAGAGCTGAAATCAAGACTGTCAAAGAAAGGGAAATGGCAGGCAAGAGGAACAGGATACTTGTTATGTTACTGATAGAAAAACACATTCATCAAAGATAATCCAAAGATCTTTTTAAATGTGGAATCCCTTGAATGCAGAAAAAATGTGCAAATCTTGTGTTGAGGGAATCACATCCCAATACTAAGATTGTCTCAAGAGATGCATACTTACTGTCTTGAACCAAGTGACAAATCACTCTTTTTCCTGTTTCTAGCTGCCTAACATCCACTTGCTTATTATCAGAATTTTAGAGCTTTCCTTGACCAAAATATTAAGGTAACAGACCTCTTCAGATGAAGATTATTATCTAAAAATGTGCGACTCTAGTGTTTTACTATATTCAAGAAGCTCTGCATGTTTCTTAGTACAGGATGGTACAAATGACTGCATTTATCCCATACATCTCATTATCTACTGAAACCAGGAAGGAAGAAACTTGATACTATATTTAACATCTTCCCATTTACAGGACTGTACTGACGTGTCAGTCAGTTTAAGAAAACTCCTTTTAGCCACTGGTACTCTGAAACCCAAAGTGTAACTGAAATGTAAATAGACAGTTCATCCAATCCTTTGCATGATGCATTTTACAGATCTACAAAAAGATAATGTTCATTGTGATGGTAATTAAATTATTTAGATTCAGCTATAACAACCCAAATCAGTCAGATCCAAGCATATGAGCATCTAATTAGTTAGAACTATTCATATTTGTGATCCTTATAATAAAACATGTAAATGTCAGCATCTATAATACCAGATTAACATTTATTTTCCCTATTATTTTTCTTAATGATGCAGGGTACCAAAACTGATCCTCTGTGTCACACAGATCTATGTGGAAGTATTACAGAGCCCAAGCCTATATCACTTACACTGTCTGAGGGAACTCTCATTCAGGGAAATTAGACTAAATTTTGAAAGTGAAGTTGATTTATGTAATTACCAATCATATTACATACACAATGATCCAAAGGGTTAGTATTGGCTAATAATGGAGGAGTTCACTGACTCCTCCAACATGTAATATTTATATACCGCATTAATTCACTTAATGTTTAAATGTTGGTACAGTGGCCTGCAATATCCATTCCACACAGCTACGGAGGATTATACAGCAAATATTTCAAAATTTATTTCAGCACATTATGGGGGCAGCTATTTTTTGGCAAAACAATTAAAACCCCCTAGAGTGTTAGTACTGAATTACTGTAAAGGTGACAAATGTCCTACTCTGATACTAACACAGTGACTGAAAAATACCAAAGACCTATTCAGAGAATTAAGTTGATGCACACCTGCAGAAAATATTTATCTATTGCACTAAAAAACCACCTGTCCTTTCTGTCTGTGCAGCAACTCCATGTCGGAGAATGGACAAACACAGGACAGGAGAAATTAAAACTGGAGCATAAAGAGTAGTGTGAGCAAGGAGTCCTGGAAACATAGTCCAACAAGAAAGGCTGAAAGCTTAATTATAAGCTTTATATTTATATATATACTTACGGGGCATCACCGGAGCAACTTTGCACTGACAATCGCATAAATAAATGCCTTGCACACTATCCGCCTGCATAGGCATGCATCTGAAATATTTCCAATTCACTTTTAAAATGAATCAGAAATACAAAAATACAGATTGTTGTCATTTATTGCAACGATGACACAGTATTACCTTCTTTTTTTTCTGTAAACTATTTTAAACAAGTTCACTCTAACTTTAAAACTTCTCTTCAGATTTTTTTTGAGACATCACACATATATTAAAATGGTGTAATAAATAACATACAAATGTCAACAAAGAGCTACATCTTTTAAAAACATTCAGTAACTTACTGAGTAACTGATTCCTTCTTTATGGGGCACTGAAGTCTCTGAAATTGTCACTTGAGTCAACTGAGTGTTAGTAACTTCATTAGGCATTTCAGGTTCTGGGCTTGGAGTTGGCGATATAACATTTTCTTTTCTGCCGTAAATTTCAGACACATTATCACAGATATTTGAGATGAGTTTATCTGCAAGAGCTGAAAACATCAACAAAATGATGAAATTTATTAAGACTAATAAAGAAAAGCCATAATGATTCTCCACAAGCTTTTAGTGCAGCATTAACCACAACATATAATGACAGTGACTTGTGAAAGACTGTCTTCTGAAGTTGTATCAGAACTCAGATTGGAATGAACAAAATAATGCACTCTCAGAACTAACAGATTTTAAAGACCTCTAGTTATTTTTGGAAACAACAGAAAAAAACACCAAAACCCATTTTAAGCATAAATTATAGCTCAACAGTCTAGAGAGAAAAACAAGGCGATGGAAAGAATGTGTTTATGTGTAAAAAGTAAAAAGATAAACTGAGTTACAGATCCTATTTATTCTCTCACACACACACACACCAAAAAAAAAATAATAAAAAAAAAAATCAGTGACTGGGAATACTTTCATGTTGAATGCTGGAGCCAGAGCTGTAATTTTAATCCTAGCTGGCACCAGCACGTTAGTGCGGATTCTGTTCTCATCATTAATGCCTTAAATGCATTAACTTAAGCCCATCCACAGGCTCAGTGTAGCAAAATGAGTTTATGCTCAGGATAAATATAGTTTATAGGGTTAGACTGCAGTTAGTTGAAACCAAGGTTCGTTTCATACACTGGTTATTATAGGCTTCCTCTGTCTTTTATCTCTGGTTCCAGATGTGGTCACAGGATTTTTCAAGTCTGTTTGAAATAAATAATGAGAATAAAGCAGACCTCATCCCCTTGTTGATATTCCTTCACCACCTCTTCCCTAGAATCAGGATGAAAGCATAGAATTTCCTATGACTTTCAGAAGAAAATGAGTGTATATAAAAGATGGTGAAGGGACTGCCAGACAGACAAATCACTAAAAACAGCCACATATGAAAGAGAAACAGACAGAGATGGTGTGCCAAGATGGAAGGAAATCCACTTCTTTTGGGACTGAATCTGTGGCCCTACACACTGTGTAAGGGAAAGCTGATGGAAGCTCTCAGCAAAGAGGAGTGCCCCAAAGAAGGCCTCAACTCTGAAAATCACTGTTTGTTGGCTTTCCTTGTTTCTACAAGAGGTAAAAGTTTGCCAAAAGTTTCATTTGACAAAAGAGCAAGGGACACTGAAAACCAAGCTGCGTCCAAAAGACAGGCATCAGCTGCCATTCATTGAGCATGTGTGGACTGCCTTGCAGTCCTTTTCCTTGGGGAAAGGCCAAACACTTTTACTTGCTTATTTCAAATATTCTCCTACATAGTTTATTTTACCTGAGAGTGTCTTGAAGTCCTCTATCTGGTAAAAATGTTCTTCATCAGGGTCTGTTGCAATGAGATGCATTTCTTTCAAAAAACTATCATAATGAGGATCAGTTTCTTGAACAATTCCAATGACAAATATCTCAATATTTGCAGCATGTGCTTCCCTTACTGCCACATCCAGGTGCACTTCGTCACGAGTGTCTGCTTGTTCATCTGTTACTATCACAGCAACTTTTCTTACTGCTGGGCGTGCTGCCTGAAATAGGTTAATGGCTTTTTTAATGGCAGAAGCTGTGTACGTGCCTTCTCCTAAGTAGAGCATTTTATCAACAGCAGATTTCAGAGATTCTTTGGTTGTGTATTTCTCTAGAGAAGATACCAACTCCACTTTATGGCTGAAGTTGATAACACCAATGCGAGTTTTAGCGTGGTTGGCCGAAACCTCATCAATGACTGTTTTCATAAATGTTTTGATACCGATGAAGTTGTCTGGTCCGACACTTTCTGAACTGTCAATGACAAATACTAGTTCCAGCGGTGTTACTTTACATCTGATACCGCAACCTAGAAGAATAACCATTTCAGACATTTTATGAGAAACCACCTTCCAATTATATAAATAAACTGAACTCAAATAACAGATTTACAGTCAAAGCTCAATTAGTTATTTCATATGACTTTAAAGTCATTGGTACTGGGAAATATAAACAGAGCTGGACTAAACTACTTCTCATATTGCTCTGGCAACACAGTGAACATTTTTCACATAAGTTGTATCCTTACACACAAACATGAAGAGAAAATATCCATTCAGGAAACATAAATTCAGTTTAGAGCTTTTTTATTTTTCCATGCTGGAATGCTTACCACACATTTCATTGATAAGCCTTATGACTTCTTCTCTCTGAAAAAAAAAAAAAAAAAAAAAAAAAAAAACAACCAAAAAAAAAAACCCTATTAATTAATCTGCTGTGTTTTAAGAACGCTGAAATTTATCAACTTATTTACCTACATCAATGCAGGGAATGCAATGCCCCTATATCAGCCTTGCTTAATATCACATAAACAATAAGCACATTCCAAAACAAATTTCTAACATTTAAATTAATTCATATACATACTTACTGAAAGACCTGGTTCACCTTTTCTTCCCCAAGCTCCCTGAAAATGTGTAGAGTGAGATAGTTAACAAAATCCAAGTTCATTATATTTCTGCTGTGTAAAATGAAGTAATGTATAACGTCTTTACCTTCGGTCCTGGAGGTCCTGGGTCCCCCATCTCTCCTTTGACACCTTTGCTTCCAGGATCACCTTTATCTCCGTAGTCTCCCTAATTTAAAGCAGTCACATTAAACCCAATCCACAACTCCAGTTTTGTTGCTAGTAAGAGCTGGAGTTATAGTTCAACTAGCTTTTAAGATTAAATTTCTGAGCTTTATCCTGTGGCTGATTTACCTTAAGCAGAGCATCTTGAAGAAAGAAAGCACTGTCAACATAAATATTTTCAAGAAATTTCTATCAGTAAATGGTGAAGATAAATTTATGCTGATTATGAGATTATATAATTTGTACTCTTCTTTGATTTTCTTGAATTCTAAACTGGACCGTGTTAATGCAAATCTGTGGAGAGATTTAACTGCTTGAAATCTGCCAACATATTGAAACTCACATCAGCTTTGTGCAGAACCTACATGAAATACTGGGAACTTGCCAAGAAAAGAGATGCCTGGATTGTTACATACATTGGAAAATACATAGTTACGTATTTAGAAACAAATTCTTCATTTTTTAAATTTGAGTGACTAGACCTGATTCCCTAGAAGAGAAAGCGTTCAACCTTACTGCATTTCAGCTAATGCAGGTATGAAATATACTACGGAAAGGATTCAAGATCTTAATTAGAAATGTCTTCAAAAAGATGATTGTGCATGACATTTTCTTTTCTTCTCTCTGGAATTTACTGATCACCTAATATTTCACCTGAAATTTTAGGAATTCAGTGAGCAGAGTGCCCATTTCGATATTATTACCCATTGCTACCCAGACAATGGAATAATTTAGATACCATTCCCTGATACAGCATTTGCCAGGATGATTGCTATCAATTCTGTGGAACCCATTTTACTCCCTGAGTCTTATTCTGATCTTATTCAAACCTGAAAATTGTACAGCTCCTCCACTATGTAAGCTTTTGGAAAACACTTGCTGGTCTACTTTGACAAAATCATAATATTCAGCTAATAGTACTACTTTCCATTATTTGCTTGTGAAGTCTATCTAACCTCATCAAAATTAACGTCAGCACAAGAAACAGCAAATACAATCTACTGATGCTAGGTGATGGTGATGCTAGTATTCTCATGCACATAAATACACTAAAAACAGATCTGCTTGGTTTTTGACACATTCAGTAGAACATAGGTAAATAAAATTCCTACTGAACTAAACTTTTTTTTTTTGTGAAAAGTTTGCTTTTTTAATAGCAAACAGCAAAATTGAAAATTTGGAGAGATTTTTGGTCAAAGCTTGGCAAATAAACAGACATTTTGATTTTATAATAGCTAAAAACTATATTAATATAGCAGAATGCATGATTTTACTAGTATTCTCCTGCTAACAGGTAAGAGCTCATTTCGTATATTACTTCAGAGCCTGATTCTTAGTGATGGTTAAGATTTTCACAGATTCCAAAGCTGACAACAAGTAGTAAGCACTTGTCTTTCCAACTGCATGAGGCAGTTTTTTTCTTTTTTGCTTTGCTTTTTATCTATCTTCAAAGATCTGTCACATTAAATCAACAATAATGAAAATAAAACCTTTCTTTCCTTATTGCAAGGATTTACCTTTGGTCCAGGAATGCCAACTCCTATTGAGCCCTTTGGCCCATATAAACCTCGATTTCCTTTTTCTCCCTAAACAGAATATGAAAAGTAAGTTTAATGAAAAATTAAGGTAGAATCCATGCTGTGTCTATTCAGTTTATGACATCCTGCATCATAGAGAAAGCCAGATACTTGTATTAGGAAATGAAACGTGTAATTTTCAAGATAGAATTGCTCTGAATCTGAAGAAATGAAGAAATAAACAATTGAGTATGAATCACAATGTACATGAAACTTTGATAAAGTATACAATGAATACTATATTCCTGTTTAATTAAACAAAATATTGACGTTACACTGACATGAATGAAAGACAAAAGTAGTGAGTTTCACACAATGAGGTTCAGTTATTCATCCAGCCTACAAGTGGAAAAACAAAGTCCAACACAAAGGTTCTCTAGGCACACACACCTACAACCTCTTCAGGGTTGACTTAATTTTTCTGATTTTAAGTAAATGAGGTCTCTGTTTTTCACAATGTGGAGAGAACACATTTCTGCTGACACTTCAAACGACAGGATCAGTCTGGCTACAAAGTGCAAATTTGTTTTGAAAGGATTGTTCTGTATGTCCTGCTGTGCAAACAGAGACTTGAAAAGCACGTTCACACTAGCAGGATGAGGATATAGCACATTGAAAACCACAGTTGTCATAAAATAAGTACAGAAAATCCTTCACAGCATGTGGGTTCCAGAAACTGTTCTGTTTTCTTTAACAGGGTAAATAACTTTTTCAGATAAAATACTGTATACATTTTAAACACAGCTAGAGAGAATTAGGTTCCCTGATACATAAAAGCTTCCCCAAAATTCACATTTGTAGCATAACAGCAATCTCCTGTGCAAATATTAAAAACAGCTCTAGAGAATATCACTGAGATCACCTATTGCCTGCACTAAACCTAGCTCAGGTATATCTGCATAGACCAGTACAAGTCTAGTGAGTTATATTTTTCAGTCAAGAGCTCAGACTGTCTCACACATCCCGTACTCATACTTGGATAGGTGTTCACAACTACGCCTAAAGTGACTATTCTGCTCATAGTGGACAGCGAAATACACAATCTTCAAGACTCCAATCTTCACAGTAGGTATATTAGGGCTTTTAGTGAACTGGTAGACTGATCATTTCTGCTGGACTGGATAAGGGAATTACAGATTTCTTCAGGTGGAGAAGCAGCTACGTGATGCACAACCAAGTCAGACAATTTCTCTTCCCATGATTGGCTCTCTTGAGCTGAAAGTTCACATGGAGTCAGACAGTGAGATGCACCTTACTAGAAGAGGCAGTATACTAGGAGTCAAAATCAGTGGGTGTTTTTTTTTCCCCTGTTCAAATCCCAGATTTCACTGAGAACCTGCTGACATGGGAGCCTCTGATTGCACACAGGTGAGCTGTGGTTTTTGCCCTGTACGAGGCAAAGGCACCTACCACACTCTGACACATCTTCACCAAAGGCACTGCCTGAAGAGCCCTGCCCTGTGGGAGCCTCTCAGATCCACTAGACCCAACACAGGGAGCTCAAAACCTCTGCTCCTTGTGAGGACTACATACCACTGACCTGCTAATCATTAACTCCTTGTCTCTGGAAAAAGAACAACTCTCTCATTTCTGCACTCCACAGTTTCTTACAGCCAGGAAGAACAGGCACTGTTAAGTAGATGCTGGATACTGGAAAAGAAACTGCCTGCAGCAAATTACATAGCTAATGCACTAGGAAAAAAAGTGGACTTTCCTACAGATAGGAAATGTTAATAAGACAGTGGAATGCACAAAGGAGTTCAGTTGGCATTCTTAAATGTACTGTGACTATCTAATTAACTTAAAGATACTTTTCAGCAGGATTGTACTTCATAGGTCTTCTATATAGGTTATTAATGCAAATGACTTTTAAACACAGCAAAGTTGCATGCCAGCCTGTTTCAATGCTTGTAGTCCAGCACTGGGACAGACTGTTCTTCCTAACTAGTCATCATAGAACTGCCTAATTAACTTCTTTACAGATTTGCAGAGAACATACACATGAACTAGAATTAGAATCTGCTTTGTATTCCAGTGGTCTGTCATTAACAATAAATGTCAGATCTAAGAAAACTATAGATTTATTGAAGTCATTTGACAGTTGGGATGGTGTTTAGGCAACAAAATCGAATGAGACCTACTTTTCTAAAGAAATCAAGCCTATGCAGCTGACATTAATCACAGACACACATGTGAATTTTATCCTTTAAATGTCAACTGCAAAACCAAATCCTGCTTCCTCTACTTGTGTAATCGATCATCAACAGAAAGGATTTGTCATAGATACCATAAGAAAATATTCAGTAACAAAGAAAGAAGTATATTGCATAAATTTTCAAATATTTGTCATTATACCAGCTCAGTGTATGTACAAAGTTAAACTCAAAATTGACCATCAGTCTTATCCTAAAAATCAAAGCAGTATTCATCTAAAAAAGGACCCATAAATCCTTGACCATAATATCTCGGTAGATCACTGATCAATAAATAGACTTTCATGTTAAAATGCTATTCTCAGAGTGCAGACCTGAGAATGTCTAGACTGTGGTTTTGAAAGGAAACCAAGCACACAAAAAAAGAAGACCAATGGATGCTGATATTAACATAAAGTTAGTCAAAACCCATCTCATTTTTTACATTCCATTCTTACCGTATGCCTACAGAACTCCATGTATATATAAGAATATACTTGGAGTAATATTGATAGTTCAAATCGAGGAGTATAGTAGCTTTAAGCTGATGAAGAATGGCCATAAAATAAGAAGCTTGTGATGTTTGTGAGGAGACAAAAAGACAGATGTGAGAGATTGATGTTCAACAAGCGCCAGTGAATGGAGGAAAGGGGTACTGATAGATATTATTCATAGCAGTGCCATTTCTACCATCCAAACCTCTGTATGTCTGCTTATCTGCATATCTACCTATTAGCCACTGAAAATATTCTGACTTTTATTTTTCTTCAGGAAGAGAAAAAATACACAGCGATCAATATACTTATTCCTGCATTACATTGAGTCATGAAATGTTTCTGCTCAGAATGGGAATTGTGCTTTTATAACTAACCTCCATACCTATGAAATTAACAAAGAAATATTCCAAGTATTAGATTCCGGGAACACAACAAAAATGTCTATTAAAGCGAGGCAAAAAGTTTTCCTATACTATAAAGCACATAGAGATGGCAGAAACATTTCTGCTTTCTTCAAGAATAGTGCAAACAGGCTTCTGAAATTCAGCAAAGAAAGGAAGAAGTTACCTACATTATTGCATTAGAATATTATCTTTATGGACACTGATAATCATTAAAATAGAAGAAAGGTGCAGATAGATCAAAAGCAAAGGTTCAGACAGTCAGATGACTCTAACCACAGACAGATCTTTGTCTAGGAGTCTTGAAACATGATAAATCAGAATCTGTTGAAGAGAGTTACATAATAATGAGAAAAGATGAGAAAAGGGAGAATGTGGTAAAGCATGTTCTTATGCTATAAAACACTTCACAGTGAAGAAGGAAAGTGCTCTCTGCTTGTATAAAAAGGGAAATGATTAACACTATTATGAAAGACATTGAAGCTGGAGTCAGAGTAAGTACTGATGAAAACAAAGTCAGGAATAATGCTTTCCTGGAAAAGCTTGCATGAAATAATTCCACCCTGAATAAAAGAAAGATTATCCTATGAAACATTTGGTAACAACATAAACTTTTTTATTTACTTATTTATTTTATTTTAGCACATCAGTAGGTTGCAATGAAAACCAATTTTGACAACAAATTCCATGGTGGCTTTAGTTTCTACAGCCCACTGCAGTATAGTGTGACATCTGTCTTAACCTGACTGAAATAGTGCACCTCTTATCAAATTACTGGTGATTTAAAACTTGAGAGTTGCAGAGTGGAGCTCAACTCCTGATCCAGGAAAATGTTCCATCACATGCTCAACTTTAAACATTGATTTATAGGGAGAAATAGGGGAAATATTTTTTTTCTGCACTAGAGCCTTCAGTTTCAGCAATTTGTTTCCACACATTTATGACGAGGCATTTCATTAAATTTCAATGGTGAGAATATGTTACCATTTTTGCCTTTCTCCTTGTAAGGAGGCGTGTATTGATACGACTGGAACTAGGCTAGTAATGACCTAGTGAAGAATACGTTGGAGATTGGCTAATTTCTTTTATGTTCTTATAGTTATGTGTTGTTTGTCTTGTTCTGGATAAATACAGTAGCTCTCTGTTATTGTCTTTACATAAGGGCATCAAAAGCAAACTCCAGATGTTTTCTTTGGACAGTGCTCTAAATATAACAAGTCAATGAAACATGACAAGGATGAGAGAGGTTAAATTTATTTGTAGCAATAAGAATGATAGGAGAGCAGCCAGGTGTCAACAGTAATGAAAGTCAACAGCTAAAGTAAATTTTACATACTTTATGAATGATTTACAAAGAATATTTGCAAGAATTCAGTGACTCAGTGGCAAACAGAATATACAGAGGAAGAAAAAAAAAGATGAAACTTCCTAGGAAAGAGATATAAGAAGAAACTGGAAACATACTACATTAAACTGGATTACCTTATCTCCCTGTATGCTGATGCCAGGAGGACCAGGGGGACCAGGCAAGCCTTTCCGTCCCATAACACCCTATTACAGTCAGTGTGACAAAAAAAATGAAGAATTAGGAGATAAATTCTATTCCCAGTAACACTAAAGAAGTCATTTCAAATTCACTGTTTATGGTTTCACACAGTAGGCTTCAGTACTTATACTTAGCTAACTCTCAGGAAAGTAAAGGAACAATTAAGCAGAAAACAATTAAAGAATAAAATATGCCCATGAAACAGTGTGATGATTTTCCCATTCCTTTCCTGGGTAGAAACCAACAGAAGCCAACTTCATCCAACAGCTTTGTGCAATCACTGCACCCAGAGGCAAGCAGTAGAGCAAGAAAGTTAGACATGTTAGCTCTTACACACTGCATAGGCATGTATTTCAAGCCATGGTCTCTGGAAGCACCATTCATTCAGAAAATCTTAAGTGGCAACAGCCAAAGCAACACGTGCTGATTTTTGTGGCTACAGTAGAAAACAGGTAAAGTCTTTCTATGGATCGGTGGACAAAATCTTGCCACACATTTTGACAGAATCTCTTGTAAAAGCTACTGTTAAACTACATTTATATCAGCAGGGGTCAACATCAAGCATTGTTGTTCTAAAAATCTTATCTCGAGAACTAGATGATACAAGATGGTTCTCAGCCATGAAAACAAAATATCATTTCCACATAAAGAACGTATTTTTCATTCTTGAAGGCTTTGGGTTGAGCACTATATATTGTCACACATTCTGTGGGCTTTGAGACCCAGCCTAAACTGATTCTTACCAAAATTACTCTTTTTAAACTGACTGGCTTTACTGAGGTACTGAAATTGCTATAGTGTTCACAAAGCAATGCAAAGTCATATGTCTATCCTGAGAAAACATTCATGCCTGCATTTCTGAATCAGGTTGGTAATAACATTTCTCCATTCAGACACCAATTTATTCAAAACAGCTGTGGAGACTTCTGTTATTGTATCTGCTAAAGAAATTACAGAAAAAGTTACAAAGACATACATGTTTTTAACTTAAGTAAATGTGGAGAAATATACACAGAAATCCAGTGTTTTCTCCACTGACTTTGTAAAAATAATGAATGGATATGTTCATGAGAAATACGGGCATGAACTGAGTTATCTTTTTTAGCAGCAGTTTTTTCCTTTTTGAATTATCATTCATTTTAGTGGAGGAAATTAAAATTTGTCCAGATGTTGCATGCTGGCTCCTTATAGAATTAATTTTTTGGCTTTATGTTTCTTTCCTAATGGTTTTACAAATGAAGCTAACAGGACTCAATTTCAGTGAGCAAAAAAAAGCAAACATAAAATCCAAATTTAACATATTTTCACCCACAAAAGAATATCTTGGAAATACAATAGATGCAAAAGGAATAAATGTGTCATTTAACTCATTTATTAGCTCTGTGTAATCTGAAGCTGTGATCTCATAAAGTTTAGCTGCAAATGCTGTTTTCAGGCAGTACTCCTTTCTAATCCAGGCACTAGAAATGTATAGTCAATCCCCACACTTTAAAACTTGATTTCTCCTGCAGTTGCACCAACACCAATCAGTAACTGAAGGAGCTATTCTGGTGTCAGAGAGATTGGAGAGTCTGGCAGTCAGCATTACAAAAAAGCAGGGAGCTTCAAGATAATGTAGTACCAACCTTAGGACCAACCATTCCGCTTCCCCTCGGTCCCGGGGGCCCAGGATAGCCAATCAGTCCACGTTCTCCCTGAAAGCAGTCATAATAGCATCAGTAATTTACCACTTACTAACTAGTACACTTTTTATACATTCAAAAAGCAGATGGTCAAACAACTGCTTCAAAAAGAAAGCAAATAAATGCTACAGACATTTGTTTTATAGATTAAAAAAAAGCTCAATTTATACTTCTTTTTCTCAGTTAATACTTCAATGAGGAAAAAAGCAGAAGGACTCATCCCCTAATAAGCTAGCAAACCCAGGGCGGCAGCTGGCAGGCCAGTGGGAATGTGAGCAGTTCTGAGTACCTTGCTGCCCTGAGTGCTGCAGACAAGCCCAATGGAAGGAGATAGGGGCCAGGGCACACTGCTGGTAGGGGGGAGGCAAAGGGACATGAAAGGCAGCTTTTTCCTCACAGTCTGTAACAGTACTAACAAATAGGCACATATCCAGCACATTTTCATTAGAAAACTCTCATCTCTTCGAAAAGAAAAACAAAACAAATTATTAAGTTATGGGCGCAGAAAATTCTGAACCAAGTTTAGCAAATGTTCTTAAATTATATCTGTGCAGACAAATGCGAAAGATAGAAATGTTCTGATAAGCTATCACTCATCCAATACACTAACAACAGTGTCATGAACAGATGGTATCTCTTGACAAAATAAAAATTTTCTTTGATGAAAGTCTTCATTCTATTTGCTTTCACAACTAGGAAAAGCACTACAAATTGATATGCCTGCAGAGGGAGCAGTCCAACCAGAAGAAAACTGCATGTACACATCACACTGATCACACATGGCACTTCATTTGTGATAGGTGAAAAGAAAGAACATATCATACTGATTAAAAAGGAAGGAAACAAGAGTACAAAACCTTTTACTGACTTCTTTTACTTTCCATGAACATTTGTACAGCTTTCAGATATGTAATGACTGCTTTTTAGGTGAAATGCCTGAAATTCAATCTCCAGTGACAGATCACACCAATCTGTGTGTTTTGTATATGGCTATGAAACTCCCATGCTAAGTTCTGGCATGTGCTATTTATGTTAAAACATTAAGGCCCTAGCTCCATTTGGATGGATTTGGAGAGGTGGTAAACCTGAATCCAAAGACCAAGGCTTAGATTAAGCTTATAATGCTTTCTTTCTTGGTGTAATATTTGGCTACTGAATTGATTTTCAGTTCCTCTTTCTTCCAAAGCACTGGACACTGGCCAGCTTGAGCCAACATATAGGCATGGTACACGGACACTCTTGGCTTTAAATTGATGTGTCAAGCTCGGAGTCTGAGGGTTATGCTGTCTGTCAGATTAGTCAGGAGAGAATTTCTCCCTCAGATTTGATCAAAGAGAGGAGTTGGTTTGTTGGTTTGGTCCAGTTTGGTTTGGAAAAGGGAGCTGAAGAGAGGGCTTTTTCTTTTTCTTCCTTTTTTTTTTAAGGATGAGAGACGTTCTTCCTCTGATGATCTGACACTTTTCTATCACACCTTCCCTGCTGATTCAAGAACAAAGACACTGGCAGTGTCCTTGACATTTTATTTTGTTTTGTGGCAGATTCTATCTGTAAACACTTAAAGATTACAAACCTAAGCACTTAAAGATTGTAGCACTTAAATCTGACACACAGTGCTGGGAGGTGTCCCTCTACCGTGAGAAGAATGGTAGGTATTCCTGATCTTTTAAAACCTCTGTGGTTTATCAGTTCCTCCTGTAAAGCATTTCCTTACCATTCACTTGAGATTTTTGTATTACTAGCAAATAGCATGAGACTAGGCAAATGTAGCCACCTTCCTTTTAAATTTCATCTGTTATCAAGAGAAAAATTATTGATTCTCAGTATAAAACAGCCTTAAGCAGATGAAGCAAAGAGCAGCCAAAGTTTTCCCTTCTCAAGCTTCTGAAACCTGCCAGATGTGTCAAAGCTATGAGGAAGTTATACTGACAATGCTTTGCAATATACACTGTTTTTAAGAGATTCCAGACTGCTGTGGACAAGGAAGTAATCTGTAAGTCATTGTGAAGGGAAGGTACTGAGCAAATAAACAATTTGCAGCGTTTCATTTTGCTGCAGTTGCAACCTACTCTTAAATCAGCCCTGACAAAAAAAAAAGCACAAGTTTTTCTTGAAATTTTGTCTTTCTCCCACAAGTAATACATTCTTACACAGGGTCACTGCAGGTGAAGGATCAAATTTGAGCCTCACATGCTTAGTTAATACCAGATGTCTCACTGAAAAGCTCTTTTGTAGAGCTTTATAGCAATTATCAAAGTTTTTGTATTTCTTGGCTTAGAGAAAAAGACTTTCATTTTGCTTTATAAGTTGCAAAAAGGAGCAGGTTTTTTTTCCTAAGGTGTGACACTAAGCTGTTCTCCAGGGAATTCATTTCAAAAAGGATTAGTACTGCTCTTTGATGAGCTCTAATTTACTTCCTGCACTGTGGTTGTAGACAAGCTAAGTCACCATTAGTGAACTAGAAAAACACCACAGAAACAATAAATAAAAAGCTGAGTCAAGACTACTAAGGCACTAAGCCATGTGGTGCAGTTAATACAGCAGAAGGAAGGGATACCATTGAAAGGGACCTGGGCAAACTAGAGTTGTGAACCCATGTGAACATATTGAGATTCAAAAAGACCACGTGCCAGGTGTTGCAAGATGTTGCACTTGAGTCGGGATAATCTCTGATACATGCACAGACTGGGAGAAGAGCTCACTGAGAGCAGCCCTGCTGAGAAAAGACCTGGGAGTCCTGGGGGATTAAAAACTTGACAAGAGCTAACAGTGCGCTTGCAGCCCAGAAACCAAGCAGTGTCCTGGGTTGCATCAAAAGAGGGGAGGCCAGCAGCGTGAGGAAGGTGACTATTCCCCTCTACTTTGTCCTCATGAGGATTCACCTGGAGTACTATGGCCAGGCCTGGGCCCCCCAGCACAAGAAAAACATGGAGCTATCAGAGAGGGTCCAAAGAAGGACCACAAAGATGATCAGAAGACCTCTCTTATGAAGAAAGGCTGAAGGATCTGGGGTTGTTCAGCCTGGAGAGGAGAAGGCTCCAGGAAGATCTCATTACGGCCTTCCAGTACTTAAAGAGAGCTTATAAACAGGACGGAGACTGTCTTTTTACACAGTCTGATAGTGATAGGACAAGAGGGAATAGTTTTAAACTAAAAGAGGGGAGATTTAGATCAGATGTTAGCAAGCAACTTTTTACTCAGAAGGTGGAACAGGTAGCCCAGAGAAGGTATGGGTGCCCCATCCCTGGAGGTTTTCAAGGTCCGGTTGGGCAGCCTGATCTGTGGGTGGCAGTCCTGCCCATGGCAGAGGGATTGAAAACAGATGATCTTTAAGGTCTCTTCCAACTCAAGCCTCTCCATGCTTCTGTGACAATAAATGTATAGGACTCCAAAACTTATTTCTTATCATTTGATCAAGAAAGCTCATTAAATGACCTAATGCTCACATGAAAAATAAATTTTGGCCTCCAAGGATATGTATCTCATTTACTGTAAGACGTATATTTGGTATTGAAACACACAATAGACGCTGCAGCAATCTCTTTAGTGAGAACTGGTTGATATAAGAATTTAAGAAAAAAGACCTTGCATCTCTACCTTTCTCATTTTAGTTCAAATAGAGTTGCCTCAAGCCACAGAAGTTATTTACATTGCAAATGGATCCATCCCAAGTGTTCATACTGTGCTAGGGGTTTTAATAATTCTCCTGTTATGTGATTACTATGAATGAAATTTTCTTTATACTTGGTGCTGTGCTCTTACTCTTGAATGTCTGTAACCCATCTTCTACTTGGCAATATTGCTTATGTGTATATTATTATACTATAATTGTATATTATGTGTATATTATGTGTACATTATCTGCCTCTGTTTAAATGCTATAGAAAATAGTGTGCTGCCCAGATTGAGTGCATTCCACATGTTCCAATTTTGTTTTCATGTAAATTTGACCTCTGATATATAAAATTCCTATCTTGCAGTGTGCACATATGTGAGCCTTTTCTGAGAGCAGGGAGAACAGAACTCTGATTCAGCTGAATGGAACATTCTTATGTAATGATACTCAAAGGAATTTTAAATTGACTAGTGAGTAAATTTATGAATCTCTTTTATCAAATAAATGTTCTTTTCACATTCTGAGATTGTTGGCGTTGTTGGTTTTCGGTGTTTTTTTTTTCTACATGTAAAGGATGAGAGATAGCCAGTGAACATAAGATCATCCATTTTATGAACTGATTTCTAGAGGGATTTTCACTGTTCAGGTGAATTATTTTCCCCTGTGAAACATTTGCTTCCAGGAAATTCTGTAGAGATTAAAGATTTCAAACTTTGTGTGAACAAACAGAAGGACAAAATAGAAGGGTGAACATCTGTTTGTGTTATTTGTTTCTTTTTCTCACTGTACTTTACAGTGATGTAAAAATTCTCCTTTGGGAAATTCTACTGCAATTATTGTGGTGGTTGCTTCACTTAAAAGCAAGAAAACAAACAAACAAAAACCCTTTTAATTGCATTTTGGATTTGTTTAACTCAAATTTCTTACATTAAATCCCTATATTCCCAATGAAATTTTGTTTTAAATTTCTTGTTTTTTTAATATTTCAGCCATGGTCATCGTAGTGAGAGATCACCTTATCTGATAACCTGACATGACCTTCCAATTTATTTTTCTGGAGGAAATACTACTCTCCAGAATTGTATATTTAGGAGTCAAGGGGGAATTCCAGATGTAAAGTTGTCCCTAGGCTTTTTGCAGCCTTAAGTTATATTTTTATGTAATAACTGCTTTAATAATTTTCTACAATATTCTAGGATTTAAATGAAATGTTATTCTGCAGTAACAAGAAAAATATCTTGTAAGACTGTATTATATCAAGTGTGAAGCCTTTATTTGGAAAAAAAAACTCACATAAAATATCTAATTAGTTTAGTGCTATCTGTTTTCTGCAAGTCTATACTGACTGCCATAAATGCAATTATGTTCTTTAGTCTTGGCATGTGCCTGTATTACTCCAGGTGGAATGTCTTGTATCGGTAAGTGGTAGCTCTGAACAGAAGGCCAAATCCAGGTGTTTCGGGTCCCTATCATCAGACTATTGGTAATTCTAAGGATGAATGGCCTTCAGTTTTTCCTTCATTGTGGATATGTTTTTAAGACATTATTGTTATTGTTTATTTTTGATAGGAACTTTCATGTTCTGAGAACTGAAGTTAAAAGTTCTTTTTGGGAAAAAAAAAAAGGTAATGTTTATTTTGCTTTCTACTACAACATGCTCTGTGTTTCCTATTTCACACGTAATAAGGAAATCATTAATTAAACCACTCTGCAGGACACCATAAAGCAATTTATAATATGATTTTAGTCATAGTTTTCTTTTTTCCGAGTTTTGATAACATAGTAGCTACAATGTGACTTTTTAGACCAATTATACACTGCGTGGAGCTTTGTAACACTTCAGCTATTTTGTGTTTTATGATAAAAAACCAAACAAACTCGGAAGTGTTTCAATGTTGAATTTCTAATCTCTTTATTGTTTCCTTTAGATTGTGTGTTCATTTTTTGCCACCAAGTTTTTCCTACAAAGTGTTATCCATTTTCAGTTAAGATCTGTAGTCTTCTCTTGGGAATCAATAGCTAGGAACTTTAAAAATACATCACTGTTTAACCTGTAATCACTATTTCTCCTTATTTGTTTGGAGCCTTGCCCTTTTCATTGCCATAGAAGAAAGAAGGTGAGTAATTACTAAGCAATATTCTGCCTGCATTGGATTCTGACTTCCATATGGAAATTCCAGCACATAAAAACACTCTGATTCTTTGGGTGTATGGAAAATCTGAAGAAATAAAGCAAGAACTGGTTTGCACCTAACAAGGTAGAAAAGTCTTCTGCAAGCTTTTCTTTGAACTGAAAAGTAAACTGGGAGATGAAATTTCAGCATTTTGCCATCGTAATGCACTTTGTAGGGAGATAATTGTCTACATTATCTACTAGCCAGATGCCACTGTACATACCTTTGGTCCAGGATCTCCCACACTGCTTGGGCCTGCTGGTCCTGGAGGGCCTGCTGGTCCTGGAGGTCCCTGGTATAAGAAGAATATAGCATGTCATTAGTTGTCCTAAAGAAGTAGTAATGTCCTGCAATAAAGAAGAGAATTTCATCAGTAGTTATTAATCTCTCTGTTTCCGTTGTTCTCAAATTTGCAGTATTTCTATTGTGTACTGAGCAACGGCCATTGTTATTACTCCCTGCTCAATCCTTCACAACCCCTTCAGCTACCCTTCATAGTGCTGAAGGCATCCCTACCCTCCCTTTCAGCATTCAGAGGACAGATGTCTTTGTTCTATCAAAGCCACTTAGACTTAGCTACATAACTATTGTTCATATCTGCTTGTAGTTTACACAATTGATCTTTACAGGACATGAGGTAGCAAAGTTGGCCTAAGAACGGGACATGCTACCACCTGCAGATATTTCAAAGATATGTATCCATATGGCAGGAGAAACAGACAGTTTTTACAGAAGTCTCTGATTGATTTGCAAAGAAGCATGACTCTTACAGCATTTGGAGATAGGAGTCCTGTAATAAACATAATTTAAGGAATACTACTGCTGAGTAAAGCTCTTTTTATACTTTGGTCACTAATAGAAATGCAGCATGCACACATACATACACCTAAGTTTTCCATCCTGTAACTGGGCAGACTATAACCAGCAGTTATAGTTTTATTAATGAATGGTTTGGCCAAGCAGATATTTTCTCTTGAAGAGAAAATAAGGAAGGAAGAAAAAAAAAGGAAGAGAGGAAGGAACTCAAAGCAATAATAACATTACATAATAATGTAATGTTATTACATAATGTAAATACATATGAGCAGCCATGAAGACTTTAATGAAATTACATAAATTCCCTTTCATGATGCTGAAACAAAAGCAGTTCAGTTTATGCCCAGTTCTGATTGTCTGTAGATCTAGTGCTGTATCCAGGACAGGAAAAAACTTCAGAACAAATCTGAGATATTTAAAATTGGTGAAGGATAAAAAAGAAGTTTAGTTACACTTAACTAAGTGACTAAATACATAGCATACAAAGCAAAGTACAGAATGTAATTATAAGCAATAAGCAGTAAAGAATTAAACTTATACTTACAGCTTCACCTTTGTGGCCTTCACCTTTTTCTCCATGGGGTCCAGGTGGTCCAGGTGGTCCTGGATTACCCTAAATACAAAGTAATAAATCAGGCATTGTGCATGTAACCAGATCATCGTAATGTAACACATTAAAAGGCCTCCACCAGGACTTAGAGTCATTTATAAGAATGCTTTGCCTGTGACCATTCAACCAATTCTTTATCCACTGAATTGTCCACCTTTTAAATCTATATCTCTGCAATTTAGAGATAGCAATGTCACATGGGATTGTGTCAAAGACCTTGCACAAGTACACGTAGATGTCATTAGTCACCCTTCCATTGTCCACTGAAGCAGTCACTCCATTGTAGGAAGGCCAACAGATTGGTCAGGCGTGATCTACCCTTGGTGAAGCCATGCTGGCTATCTCACATCACCTCCTCTTCTTGCATGTGCCTTAACATATCTGCTCCATTATCTTCCCAGGCACAGACATGAGGCTTACTGGCCTGCTGTTTCCCAACTCTTCCTTTCTCTCTTTCTTTAGAATGGAAGTGATGTTTCTCTTTTTCCAGTCACCAGGGATTTTACCTGACAGCCATGATTTTTTAAATATGATGGAGAATGGTTTGGCAACCACATCAGCCAGTTTCTTCAGGACCCTGGGATGCATGTCATCCGACCCCATAGACTTGCACATGTTGTCTCATAAGGTGGTCTCTGACTTGATCTTCTCTTACAGTGGAAGGGATTTTGTTCCCCTAGCCACAACCTAGAGGTTCAGGTACATGATAAATGTGGGAGGCCTGACTGTCGCCAAGGCAAAAAACTTGTTGAGTACCTCAGTCTTCTCCATGTTCATTAAGGCCAGTTATTTATTCTCATTTATCACAAAATAAAACTTCATACTATAATGTATCTCTCAAGGTACACTGGCAGTTTGCACTAAAGGTGTTCCTATGTGACTGCCGAAACAATTGGAATTCCTTGTTGATACTTGTAAGTCACACATTCACCCCACATCTAAGCACGGCACGCATACAGCCATACAGGGGACTGCACACAGTACTAGAGAACAAAGAAAGGTAAATGGACCCTACTGTAGACTGATGGAAGCTTAGTTCATAGAATCATAGAAACTTAGAATCATTAAGTTTGGAAAAGACCACTAAGATCATCATCTAGTCCAACTGACACCTTATCACCACCATGCCTGCTAAACCATCAGTTAAACCACACGTCCCTCAGTGCTACATTTACATACTTCTTGAACACTTCTGGAGATGATGATTCCACCACTTCCCTGGGCAGCCTGTTCCAATACCTCACCACTCTTTCTGAGAAGAAATTTTTCCTAATATCCAATTTGAACCTCCACTGGCACAACTTAAGGCCACTACCCCTCATCCTACCACCTGGGAGAAGAGATCAACTCCCACCTCGTTTCAACCTCTGTTCAGGTAGCTGTTGGAGAGTAATTAAGTTTTTCCCTGAGCCTCCTCTTCTCCATACTGAACAATCCCACTCCCATCAGTTGCTCCTTGTAAGACTTGTGTTCCAGACCCTTCAACATCTTCACTCCCCTTCTTTGGACACACCCCAGGGCCTCAATTAAAATGATAAAACATGAATTCATCTCTATTTTTACTTTTAATTCCAGCATAGTAAAAAACCTGCCAAACAGATTTTCATTTAATTTTAGCAAACCACTGTAAATACCAAACACACATTAACACAATCTCTTCTTTAAGAACTGGGATTCTGTCAGGTAGTTGGATTTGCCATTAGTAACATAACTATAAATCTACTTAAATCATAAATCTACTGCCAAATCTGCTATCAGAGACAGCTCTTTAGCCCAAATTATGTAGTTGTTTGTGTGTTGTTTTGTTTGTTTTATTTTTAATGGCTGCATCAGAAATACAATAGAGATGGCTCAGGAGCATGTCTATGATTACTGCTTCTCACAGCACAGTTTTGTGGTATCTGGATAATACAATACCAGTGACTCACAGCAAGTCAGTGTACTTGCAACAAAGCAGGTGACACTGTTGTCACAGATGACATGCTGAATTAATTCATTGACACTACTTTCCTTTCCAGGGTATGTTTTAAAGTTATTTCCCGAAGCAGTACTGTAGAGACAGTTGCTCTGATACTCTTAAAATTAAATAAAAAGAGGAAGGAACATAGACATAAATGTGCCCATAGCTTTCACTTTCGTAGACATCACCAGGCACAAAAATGTTGCTCAGGCAGTTTCTACATTTTCACAGGAGCTTTGCACAAGTCTCAGATTTCCAACTTTGTCTCAAAATTCCTACCCTCGGACCCATTATTGAATGTCCAGGACATCCATCTTCTCCTGGTGGCCCAACAGGTCCTGGATCTCCCTATTTAAAAAGAAATAAAACCAAAGACATTTTCATTATTTTCATTGTTAATATTTGAGGTTTTACAGAAAAGAACAAGTATTCCATTCTTTATGACATTGACATGACAATTGCTGAGCTAGGTAGTATGAAATCAATACTTCAACAGGAAGTTTCTACTACCACAAGCTAGCACGGGCTGGTGTAAGGCTGATGTAACCTTGTTCCTGCCAGAGCACAGAGGACAGCAAAGAAATTAAAAGTGATGGCAAAGACAGGGTCTATTTAGAAAGGCTACAGATGCAATGGCACAGCATTTCAAAGTTGCAAACTCCACAGGCTGAATTTTATGAAGACCCAGGAAGAAACTTGAGTATTTCTTCAGATGTTACCCAGGGTAATTTTAGCCCTGCCAGTGACTTTCCTGGAAAGCAAAGAGGCTTAGATTTCACTTTTCTCATGCTAACTCTTGGACATCTTCTGATGTTCAATTTATGGCAACAGATTTTTTACTTTACTTTAAGCATCATGAAAAGAAAATTTTGGTTTCCAGTGAAACTTTTGCTATTTTTTAACAGTGCTAAGAAAGTCAGTATTTCAGGACGTTCACTGGGGAATGCAGATCAAAGGTTCTGTCAAAACCATCTCTGAAGGGAATCTGAAGTAAAAACTACTATCTAATGTTACTGTCTCCATATTAGTAACAGCATAATGGCTGTCTAGGGAAATGAACATCTAATCCCCAAATGTGGGTGTAGCTCAAAATAAATAAATTTCCAAATACACAACCACAGCTGTTCAGGAGTTAGATGTAGATCTACTATTACATTAAATTCTTAGAGATATACTAAAAAGACCTCAGATCATGACAACTCCTGGGACTGCAAAATACGCCATTTCCTCGCCTAATAAATTTATGCCTGGCTTCACTACTTCAGATACCAGGATGTTTCAAGAACACGAATGCTAGCAAAACATTGTACTTTCCACAATGAAGAGAGAATACAGACCTGTACAGTCTGTTATATTTTTGAGCAGTTGGCAGAAACACAAGCGAATTTTGTTTAAACAAAAAAAATTATTATGGAACTAAATCGGCAAAGATTTTTACATATTCTAAAAATCAACTTGCACTTTATAAATACTCAAACTACTCATACTGATGTACTAGTTTCTGCACATAAAAGCCTGATATAAAATCTAGTAAAGAGTCTGAAAACTCCTACAGGCTCCAGTGAATTTTTATTGTAGCTATTCTGCTATGAAGGTGTAATGAACTATACCAAACTGATCAAATTAGAGTGTAAAGGGCATTAAAGTCTACAAAATTATTATTTTTCAGCAAGAATGTTATACAGATGACTTACTGGTCTATTAAAAAATGTCACATTAATGAAGAAAATGGCACTATGTCAAGAAGGCTGAGTGGTGTCCTGAAACCTGTCTTCATGCAAGTCATATGTTACAGCATGTCACTTATATTTTCTTGACATAAAGTTTTGCAAATTATTATGATTTTAATCTAAAATAGAGATATGAGCACCTCACACTCCTTCTTTTTTTATAAATGGTTTTAAGAAACAATAACACCCACTAAGTCCAATACCATGTTAAATGGCCACAAAACACTATGTAAATTTTTGGTACTTCTCAGTACTCTTGACCTCTAAAATGCACTCAGCTTTATCACTACAAAAAGAAATTTTAATTTCTTTAATTTACATTCCTTCACTTTTGACAGAAGTGTGCACTAAAAAATATCCAGTCTCTGGTCTCCAGCAGATGCATACTAAATAATCACCTTTGGTCCAGGAGGCCCCTGAACAGATGATCCGTTAACACCAGGTGGTCCTCTCTCTCCTGGTTCACCCTATTATAAAATAGCATAACTCTCATTTAAACAGTGTAATTTTCTGCACAAGTAACATTTTTTTTTTTTTTAATATTTTCAAAACTTTATATTATAAAAACATCTTGTAAAACTTTACATAAAAATTGACAATATTTGGGAAAAAAACATAAATCAACTCACTGCTCTTGTGGAAGGTGGTCCAATTCTCAAGTTTTAAATAACTACTGGTTTAACTTTATATTTGATTTTTTTAATAGTAATTAATTTTTTGTGTCTGGCATAATAATAATCAGAACACTGGTATTATTTCAATTTACTTACCATTCAGAGTAATATTTAATACACACAAAATACTCTGATAGAAAGCTAATGTTTCCAAGACAAAATTTGCAGAATGTTTATTATTAGAATCACTCTGGCAATTTTAATTTAGCTTTTCAGTGCTCAAGCATAACTATAAAGTTTATAATTACATTTTCCTGTTTTTTCTCTTCTTGGGACTCTCATGTCATTTAGTACAAACAGGACAAACAACAGAACTGTTTTGGCTTTTTAAAGCATGGTACACTTGAGAAATTTATATGTTAAATATATCCCATAGATTTTTGTATGAAATACAAAGTGAAGGGTTGCCCTGTAAGAAGAAGCTTACTTTTGGTCCAGATAGGCCTTTTTCTCCTTTAGAACCAACCAGTCCGTGGGATCCTTTTTCTCCTGAGTCACCCTGAAGAAAGCAAAGCTTTGGTTTAAATTAAAGCAAAATTTCATTCACAGCTGAATGATGCCCATAATTAGAAATTTAGATGCTTCATTCAATCTGAAATCCCACTCAGTTTTAGAATCTGCTCCAAATGTCTTGAATTTAACTAGATGAGAGATAAAAACATTTGTTTGTTTACTCATACATCTTTCCAATCTTTTAATTTCATATTTAGACATCTAAATAGTCACATCATTTACCTTAGCTCCTCCTCTTTCCATATCAGCATGCTGAGATAGTCATAAAATGGCTTAGGTTCCACATATTACATTAGGTTTAGGAAAATTGTCTAGGAAAATTTTGATTTTTTTGCATAATATCAACCAAATTAGTGTATTAGAACAATTGCAGGTAATTCAGAAAGTGAAAATTAGATTAAAATGAAGTATAAACATTCATCTTTGATTTGAGGTCTTGTTGGACGTGGTAGTTCAGAGTCTGCTGTTGTTTAGCATCCCTAAGGTTCCCATTTCTGCAAGACATCTTCCTACTGGCATAAAACTCCCATAACGTCTCTGTGCCCACTGTTCACAGCAGACATCAAACTGTTCTTTGCATTGTCCTGAATACACCAGGTAGCTGCTCAGTGCTAACATTTTAAGTTATAATGAATTATGACAATGAAGGTGATAATATCAAGATGATCATTAGAATAATGTGTGTGAAAGAAAAACTCAGCATCGTCAAGTACAAAAGCTAAATGTAACTTTAACTCAACCTTTAATCTCAATTCAGTTGTATCTCCCTGATACACCAAGAGCTTCATTTCAAAGAACTTTAATAGTAGGTGATTTCTATCTTTTTTTTTCCAAAGTAACAACACAAATGCCACATATTTATCCACAGTGGAAGGTTGGTATTTGCACTGCCCTTGCAGCTGAAAAAACATGAAGTTGCATCCTTAATAGGTGTTAATTACAGCTATTCAGATACTTTCTGATTAAAGATTTACAGTTAAAAAAATATTACACTGAATAATAGAATCATAGAATGGCCTGGGTTGAAAAGGACCACAATGATGATCCAGTTTCAACCCCCCTGCTATGTGCAGGGTCACCAATCACTGGACTAGGCTGCCCAGAGCCACATCCAGCCTGGCCTTGTGGGGCATCCACAACCTCCTTGGGCAACCTGTTCCAGGGTGTCACTACCCTGTGAGTGAAAAACTTCCTCCTAATATCTAACCTAAACCTCCCCTGTCTTAGTTAAGATAGGACAAGGGAGAAAACCATTCCCCCTTGTCCTATTACTATCCACCCTTGTAAACAGTCGTACCCCCTCCTGTTTATAGACTCCCTTCAAATATTGGAAGGTCACAATGAGGTCTCCCCAGAGTCATGTTCAGTTCATCAGTTCAATATGTTAGTAAGATGCTACCCTCGTGTAAAGCTGCACAGCAGCAGACTTTGAAGGCCCCTGGATTGTCAGCAGCCATTCAACAACTAGCCAAAGCAATGAGTTTTGCTCACTCAGCATCTTTTTCTCTTTGGATGAAATAAGATTAAAACCCTCCTCCTTGCTCTAAATTGACTGTATTGGTCACTTTGATTTGCTGCCCCTCTAAACTTCCTTCCACCATACTGAATTTATTAACATTTCTTGTAACATGCCTGAGATTCTCTTAAAGTCTCAGAATTTCCCTTGGAAACAAGGAGCTTTGGTTTTCGATTTTTGTGGCAGTTTAGATACCGTGCTGGAAGACTTCAGCCACAGCTCACAATTCTTCTAGATACTGCAGGTTACATCAATTTAGCCTGATTTCTTTGTGTCAGAAAAAATCTGAACAAACTTTTAGACACAAGCTATCTGTTGTGAAGACTGTGAAAATTAGTGGAAGTCAACGGCCCACAAAAAGCAGGACTGCTAAAACAGCCGCATATTCAGATGACAGTCACTGTAAACAAAATTTGCTGGAAACATCTCAACTATCACCCTCCGTTTTCCCCGACAAATCTGTTGGCACATGCCATCCCCCAGGATGAACTGCTTGTTATTAAATATCTGTAAAGTATTGAAGGCTGAGTTTGGTCTTCTTTCATCTAAGGCTTTTATATGCAGGAAAACACATTTTCTTACCTTTTTGCCTGGATTCCCAGGGTCTCCCTGAACTCCTTTCTCTCCTGGGTCTCCTGGTGGACCTATATCTCCCTTAGAGAAGAATAAATAATAGTATCTGCATGCATCAAAAAACTATTTCATTCTGTAAAATGGTTTTAACAGTGTGTTAGAATGTTAACTCATTAGATACAATATTTTTACTCAGGTAAAGCTTGTTATTCCCAGTAAGTTAAATATTCTATAGATCCAAAAAGATAAGTATTTTGAATTTCTCTTAAAGCCTTTCACCTACTTTTTAAGCCTTGGTTTTATATTAAATAAATTTACATTTATTCAGCAAGTAAAAATATGGATGAAATTTGATTGTTATTCTGTGTACAATGTTAACATAATAAAAAAGCAACTTTCTTGCAAAGTCAAACACTTTGGACTGAAGGATTGCTCAGTCTAAAATGCCTGTCTAAACTAATCATTTTTCTTGTGAATTTGTATTATAGTCTTCAGGTTTATCTGAATATATTGCATTGCATGAGTTGGATGGTGCTCACAGGCTGGTTTGTTTCATACGTGAAGGTGGGTATTGAAGACTACCTCGCTTGTTGTATAAACTGGTCTAGGCATTGCTTCTAAGACAGGCCTTGCTACAAAGAGTTGAAAAATCTATAGGAACCAGTCCTGCCCAGTGCTTCTTCCATGAAAAAAATCACCAAACTCAAAATACCCATGTCACTTGACTCAATTTTGGGGGAATTCCTATTTGAAATGGCAAGGTTCTTATACACAACTTTTGTAACGGCAGCTGAAGTCAAAGCTGTAAGCACCTACCATCTTTTCTAACATGAAAGCAGTATGAGTACCGCCATCAGATAAGACTGCATTTTTTCCAATCATTGTAGAGGAATAGAGGTAGCAGCAGCCTTTCTAATAGGCCACAGAGGTATCTCACTAGCTTAGAAAAGATGGGAACAAGCTCTTTCTGGTATGGCTGCAGTAATGGTTTTAGGAGCATGGGAGCCTTAAGAAGGACATTCTGATTTTAAAGGGTAAAAATCTGAAATTATGGGAATGTCTATATCTCATATATTTGATTTGATTTTAGTTAATTAACAGAAAGAAAATCTTCTACTTTGTTTATCAGTAACCTAGGAAAAAAATAGAATTCACTGTAAGAAACAGTTAAAAACAGGCTCACTTTTAGCCCTCGTTCTCCAACTGCTGGGAGTCCTGGTTCTCCTTTTTGTCCACGTTCACCTTGTTGACCCTAACAACAAAAAACACTTCTGTTTGTATTACTTAAATAACTTCTTTACACACAGAAATGGTCAAATTTTCAGTCAAGTCATTTTTGAATGGAATATTCTTTTCTGTCAAAACTCCAGTAACTTGTAGGACTGCATTTATTTTATTCAGCCATGCAGTGTGGAAAAAGTCTAAGTAAATAATTCCAACTTCCTTCTTCTTGTTCTAATTCATTTAAGTGCATTGTATTTTCTATTTTATGTTGATATACCAAAGACTCTTCTTTCACTGAAAGAAAGATAATTCCATATAAAGAAAAATCAGAACTTCTGTTAAGAGAAAGTTTTGCCCTTGTGATTCTTCTTTCCAGTAGTATAAAACTAGTTCTTTCTAAAAAAATAGGAATTTAATTTTCCAGTTACGTTTTTCAGATTGGTTTTCACAGTAAGGAAAATGTTTTCATATTTAATATGTTTCAGAACTACCTATTTTTCCCTACATTACTATTAAACATTGTTGTTGTGACTGCTACTTATGTGGCAAAGTAATGTCCAGATGAACATGACTGTACTTCTTGCTGCTTTTGCTAGAGTGACGACTGTGACTCTTTTGTAAATCAAGGTGATTATGAAGCATACATCCACTTCATAATTTATAGTTCATTCCATTAGCTCTCCTGAATATTATGCCAAATTCCCTTTTTCCTCTCATGCAGCTCTTAACTGATACTAGACATTGCTAGAGGCTTGGACTTTGGAAGCAGTAATTCTTTACCCTATTTTCTCGTTCTCTTTCTACTTCTTGCTACGGTGCAGTGCTGCCTACTATATTTAAGCTCTTTTCTCTCTCCTAGTGTTTCTACCTTTGGTTTTGGTTCTCTCTCATGGTCACTGTGGAAGGCTGAAGGATAGACAAGCCCAATGAGTCTCCAAACTATAACTGGTTTACAGCTAAGTAGCTTACTAAAATTATATATTTAAATGTACTATGTATGAGGAATTAAATTCCTTTGAAAGAAACATGTCTGAAAGATACTTTGTTTATAAATTTGTGTTCACCTAGAACCTAAAATCCATATTCAAAATGCAGAAGTCTCACGTTCCACTTTGAAAATGAGTGTTTTTCCCTCAAAGATTCAAAAGTGAATTGCTATTTTCAATGAACAGTTCTCCAGTGAACTTTTTCATCTCACAAAGCACACACTTGAAAATCTGGCACAGATACATTGCCTGTTGTTTCTTGCTAGTGATAGATATTTTCAAAAATAATGTATTAATTATTACCTTTGGACCCTGTGAACCAAAACCTCTAGATCCTTTTGCCCCAGGATTTCCTTGTGGACCCTGTATACCCTATAAAACAAAAATGCATTATGTTCTTCTATATTTGAAATTAGCCCTGAGTCTATCAGCTTACAATTATATTATTTCATCACTGTCATTTTTCTGTGGATTTTACAGCTTCATCCAAGTGTAATGACCACAGTTACTGTTTAGGGAGAAAGCAAATGGGAAGCATCTCAGTATCTGCATGTAAGACCTGATTCACTGGTCCAGTACGTTGTAAGCATGAACTTTAATCAACTTTCCTAAAAACAAAACAAAACAAAAACCAAAAACACAAAGCAAAATATCTTTTTGGACATTTCTGTTATTCTGCATCCACCTATTCAAGGCTGTGTTCAAGCTTCAACAGAGCTTGAAATTCAGAACTGGTGGACTTCAGGGACAGATCTGTGTTCAGTCGTGGCTGGGTCTCTATGAAAAGACTAGACGAAATGCAGGACAGATTGTACAATATATATCTAGGCTGCTTATAGGTTCCTTCTGACTTAAGAATGAAACAGACAAATACATGATTCAGCTCATGCTAGCTGTTTCTGGCATATTTGCAGCTCAGTGTCTGTCTGTCCCTTATTCAAACTTACCTGGCTTCCTGGATTACCGACTCCTGGTGGTCCTGCTGGGCCCTGTGGTCCTACCTGGCCTTGTTCGCCCTATACAAAAAGTATTCCAGAAAGCTAAATTGCAATAAACCATGTTAGCTGATTAACATGCTTAAATTAATCACAGAGTAGTAGTCCCTCAAGCTGTATTATTTTGAATTGCACTACTTCTTTTTGAGTGAAATAAGAATTTTGAATAGAATCATAGGATCATAGAATGGCTTGGGTTGGAAGGGACCCCAAGGGTCATCAAGTTCCAACCCCCTGCCACAATACTTTAAAGTCTGCTTATGGCAACTGATCTAATAAAAGTCTGACTTCTTCATTCCTTCAATTCCTTCATTTATAATAAACAGTATAGGCTAGAAGGATCAGTAGCTTATACTTGCAGACAGATTAATTTCAAGGATTTTCTTCTTGCACAACACTCAGAAGAAAAGCTTGTGACCATGAAGAGGGCAGTTAGAGAGTATTTTGGAAAAATCTTTGTCAAGTGGTGTTACAGAGGTTTTGTACAGCACTTAGGGAGAGAACAGAGGAATTCTGGTGGGGAGGTATTGGGAGGGTATGGGTACTGGGATTGGCATGGACCCACAAAGATATCCAGGATGTGTGACACCAATCCCTAGAAAACAATAATTCATTTCACTTACACCAGAAAATCTTAATTACTGAAATTGTTCCAAATACTTACTACCCTGGCCATCACTGCATTTTTGTGAGCCTGAGCACCAAAAAGCTAACACATTTCAGAAGCCAGAGTGTTTCTTTACCTGTCTCAGGTCCATTAGACTATATGACTGAAAGTGTGTTCAATATTTTTAAAATATTCAAATGACATTTTATACAACATTTTGGAAATAAATTTATGCGGAACAAAAAAAGTCTATTTCTTCCCTCATACTCCGTACTGCACAGAATACAGTGCTTGGTACTTGCAGTTAACATTATGACACTCATTTATTGATACTGACAAGCACAGTCTGTGAAGCTGCATTGAATGGTATAAAGTAGTTCCTGAGATTCCAGGATTCACACAGATTCCTAAGATTCACATAACTGTTCTGCAGTTTTGTAAATAATTCATCTTTAATTTACTATATATATAACTTACTATAAATATGATTAGGAAAATATTCTGTCCCTCACCTTGTCACCTTTTATCGGTAGACCTGGCAGTCCCACTGGACCAACTCGGCCTTTAGAGCCTTTTTCACCCTAGAAATATGAAAAAGTTTGGAATTGAATTTACAAAGAACATCCAAGACAAACTGATCAGCACAATGTAGATAATGAGGAAAAAAGTATTCCTTTGCAAACAAACAAGAAAAACAGTCAATGGAATTACTAGTTTTACAGAAAAGCAGTTCAATTCAGTTCATAATTTCATCTGCATTCATTGTGTTGTTGAACAGAGCTTCAAAAGGAGAAAACTAAACTCTAGGAAATGGGAAGGCACATTTTGAGAATGTGAAAATAAGTTCATTTTGTCAGTAAATAGAGTGGCTCAGAACCTTCCAGTGCAAGGAAATGGCTAACATTGTTTCCATGAAAGGAAGAAAAATCTGCTTTATTTAGGAGTTCAAGGCTCTAGAGAATCTTGAAGTCACTCAAGGATTCTGATGAGAAGCCCAGTCACAATTTAATCATAAATCTTTGCTTGTTTCTATTTATTTTTTTAAAAAAAGAATGTTTACTTATATTAACAAGTGCCATTGATGAGGTAACTGTCCACAGAGAGAGAGAGACTCATATAACCCATTTTTTAGCTTCTGAAAATGGTATGACAGGAAGAAAACACTTCCTGAATATTTTCTTCCAATAGAGAACATAGATAATTTTTCAGAAGACAACGGTAACAAGAATAAGATATCTTATTGAACACACAAATAAGACAAACGCTGACTTCTTGAGAGGAACGGTACAGATCTTTTGTAATTATCTTGAAGTAATTATCATAGTTTTGAACTACGAGGGATATTCAGAGAGCACAGTGATTCAGAAGACCAAGACTGGAATAACCAATTCTCTTAAATAGCTTAGACTTTACAGCAAATTTGTTCCACAATGTTTAAAAAGAAATAAATTCCATAAAACTACCTTTTGGCCTTGAATACCTTCTCCTGGTACACCTCTCTCACCTGGCAGACCATCAAGGCCACGTTGTCCCTGGAAGAAAAGAAAAAGAATTAGATGACATCAGTATTTCATTTCTTACTGACTTTTTCTCTAACTTGCCGATATAGCTCCTAGCAACTCTTACGACACAGATAGCTAGCAACAGTTCCACAACAGCTGGCTGAATCCAGGTGATTAAAACAAATTGTAGTAAACCATAATTGGAGGATTTTGATTAGAAGAAGCTAATGCTGAAATGCTCTGAATGACATAATTAATGTTTAAAGATGGTATCTTTAAAACCCAAGTGTAACTGTGGAATAAATTACAGTAATTATATTTACTGCTGTGAAATTTATTCCCTATAATTTCATGTACCTGAAATGATGTCAGTCACTAACTTGAACGTAATTTTTTTCCATGCAAAATGATTGGCTTAACATACATACTCATAGAATGTCAATTTTATTTTAAATAAATACTAATTATTTTTTATTATGGTAGTAATTTCTGTTCTTCCACAGAAATCAGCTCTTTTATTATTTTAAAGGTACTGAAGAGTTTTTAAGGATGATCTTGGTTAAATTAAAATGTTCCCACTTTTTTTTTTTTTTTTTTTGGTGTGGGAAAAAAGTCTTTTACTATCACTAAGAGAAACTCAAAACTAATATTAGAATGACTTCTAACAGCTATTTACATTTGTGGCTTCTTAATTAACAATCTTTTTGTGATTTTTAATGGAATAAGAGAACTACACATTACATACTTTGACCAGCAGGAAGAAAAAGCCTCCAGCAAGCACTTCTTAACAATGAAAGAAAGAGTGCAATCCTTTGCTAAAAACTAAAAATACCCTCCAAGGAGGCTATTAGAAAAAGAGAACTGTTTCTCAAAGCTACGAAAAGCTTGCTAAAAGTAACTTGCTCTAACCTGGGAGTTAAAAGTATAAGTAAAAGCATATCATTTTGGAGCTTTGTATTTTATGTAAATCACATTACAGATAAAAGTTACAGAATATCTCAGCTCCTGGATTTTCACCTTCTTACAATAATATTTTAGACTATTTTAAAATATATCCCTATCTCAGAAAAGTAGGAGTAGACCTATTAACATACAATTCCATGTCTGCCTGCAAGCTGAATACTGTAATCTTGCTCACAGGGACCAAATAATTTTTTATTTTACCAGAACACATTTGGACATGACTTAATTCTCCTACTCTGGTAAACCACACAAAATTACTGTTGCAATATTGGGCTGGCATAGCCAAAAATACTCCTGTTGCTCTAGGTTATGCAGAGGGGTTTATGGAATCAGTACAGCAGCTGCTGTTGATCACTAAGGCTTACCAACGCTCACTAAGGCTTATTTTCACTTCCAATACATATATCAATGACTTACTGTCATTCCTGGCTCACCAATTCCAATAGGCCCAGGAGGTCCAATTTTACCTTCTGAACCCTGAGAACCCTTGTGAAAAATAATTAGAAAGTTCGGTTTTAGTTCAGTTTGATGCTTCTGAAAAGAGAAACTTTTATATATAGATGACTTAAACATGCCATCAGAAAGGTCTGAAATCAAACAGTTCTTGAAGTAAAACAAATACAAAAGATAAATTTGAAGCATTTGAAAATATATTTCTATTGACACTTGGAATCCAAGACTGCGTTTCAGCCAACAGCAAAGGATGGAAGAATACTAGCTCACTAGTGAAGACATAGTAAGACGAATCCATCACTTGATTGTATATTTCAGTGATTGAGATGTATTTCTATGCTTTGATCTATGTTTACTCATTAGTGCTTGACTCTCACCTCACACATTCAATCCTCATTTAAATGATACTATGTCTGACATATTTCAGCACAATCATAATGAAAACTTAGGGTTGAGCAAAAGGCAAGCCAGTTGCCTCAATCCTATATAAACGTGCAAACCTATCAATATTATACAAGTTCTATATTTACACTAAAAGAATTTGAGTTTGACAAAGTGAGCACTTTCACCCAAAAACGTTTGTACATTGTTAGCACTTTAATGGATGTGCGTATAATTGAGACTTACCTTGGGTCCTGGCTCTCCAATGCCAGGGACTCCTGGAGGACCATAGGGACCTATAGGACCTTGTTCTCCCTAGAAGAAAAAACATGGAGGGAGACTCCTAATGCAGTAGTCTCTTTTCTTAATCAAACTCCCCCACAGTGCCTGTCCACTTCATTGTTCAGGGCTATAGAAATATGTATTTTAAGTTAAAAAATTAAATCTTTTAGAGTGGAATGTTTAGATTAGTAGCAAGGTCAGCATCCCAGCAATAAAAGTTGCTGCAGTTGATAATGATATTAAAAACCATTTGAAATATATTTGTTCCCATCACGTCTTTAGTTTTGACTCTATTCAGTAATTTGGTATGTGTTTCCTTTGCTCCTTTCATCTCCAGAGAGACATTCATTTGGAAATCAAGCCACATTTATGTTTTAAACGTAGGACTAATATTTTTTTCACCTCATAACTGTTGTTCTTAGTGCTATCTTTGAAGCAGCTCCTAATTCTCTTGTAGATTCTCTAACAAATCCATCGTATCTTTTACAGAAAACAAGCTTCAGATCCCCTCAAAACTGACAGGGGTCAGGCAGATACAATCCTTTGAAGGTCTGATCTTCATTGCCTGGAGTGCCTGCCATAAACTGATGCTACAAATGCTAGTCCTGACACAATGGTAGATACATTCTGGAATCACTGCCTCAAAACATTATTAAGATCCAATTTAACCTAAGTAATTCTCAGATTAAAACTTCATGTAGCTAATGTAGTAATGATTTCCAATCAGTTGCAACTTAAAGTACTTGAAAGTTCCCCAAAACAGAATGAACTCAGTTAGTTGATAACAAATATACATTCTCCTTCCATTCACTTCACACAACACACTTCACTGTGTTGAACAGGCTCCACACTGCTCTGTTCAGAAATTCCAGTAAAACTGATAGGATAACCCCACATTAATTTGTCCCAGGACCCTGCCACAACAAGGGACCTTGAGCATGATCTCACTGGGCTTGCATGTGTTTAAATACAAACTGTTTCCAGTACATAGAAAGGCTAAACACTCAGTACCTACAATTTCTTTGAAGATTAAGGCTCAGCTGGAAATTCAAGTATTACAGTTAGTGAAAACTAACGCAATCTGTGATGTTATAGGCACAAAGAATTCCAAAATTATTTTATCTCAACTGAAGAATAACATGCCTCAAATGCATTTTCATTTTATTTCTAGAAAGTTCATAAAACGAAGATCTACAAATTCAAAGACAACTTAGAATTCCTTATAAATAGGATAGTCTGAGATAATTACTGAACAATATAATAATTTGAAGAATAGCTAAGAAATTTAATGCTTATTCAAAAGAGCACACTTTCATAATTTAGTAAGTTAATACAACATCAAAAAGATAATTCTTATCAGGCAGATAAAAATCAGAAAAAGCTGGTACAACTTTGAAAACATACGTAACCCAGAAGAGTTGAGAAACTAATAGGATTTCATGAACATCCATACTGCTTCAGTGCGAATTCTGTGCATGTAGATCTTGCCAAAATATAGGGTATAGCAACCAAGTTTAATGTATTTCTTGATACAGCTTATTGTCTGGATTAAATAACTGTATTTATTTTCATGAAGGCTTTGGACCAGAATCCCAAGTCAGTGCATATCCAGATTATCATAAACGATGCATTTCTTTATTGATACAACAAAAATTAGAATAATAGAATCAGAAAATAACTGAGTTGAAAGAGATCCACAAGGACCATTGAGTCTATGTCCTGGCTTCACACAAGACCACCCAGAATCCAAACCCAATGTCTGAGAGCATTGTCCAAATGCTTCTTGAACACCAGCAGCTTGGTGACGTGACCACTGCCCTGTGCAGCCCGTTCCATACCCACCGCCCTCTCTCTGGTGCAGACCCTTTCCCTAATCCCCCGCTGCCCCTCCCCTGACACAGCTCCATGCCATTCCCTCAGGCCCTGTCACTGTCACCACAGAGCAGAGCTCAGTGCATACCAAACAAAGTGAACTCAACAACTTCTCATACGTCTTTCTCACTAGACTCGTCACCATCTTTAAGCTCCTCCTCTGAATACTGTTTAACAGTTTTATACTCTTTTTATATTGCGGTGCCCAAAACTGCTCTCAGTGCATGACATGAGAGCACATCAGAGAAGAGCGGGACAAACTCTCCCAGCTGGCACTGCTGGGTCTGATGCACCCCAGGTTATGGTTGGCCTGTTTTGTTCATAGCTGTTTTGTTTTTTTCTCCTCAAAAGGCCCATCTTCTGGATATCCATTTCCCTCATGATAATTTGGAATTGAACATAATGTCCCTCTAAATTCAGCTGATCAAAACCAATTTTCTTATTTCCCATCAGCAGGAAATTTTAAAAAGGCCAAGAATAATACAACTAAAGCTAGCACTGGTCTTCACTTTAATTCTGTTTACAAACTCTGTTTTAAGAACTTCTGTCCTTTAAGTGAACAGTTAGCTGAATTTTAGGGAAAAGTTTTATACCATTTTTTTAGAAAATAATATACACAAAAAGACACATTTTCAGAAGTGAATTAGAAACCTCCTTTTCAATTCCAAAAGGAGTAATTTTGTCTACCGAATTTTGTTACTGTTGACAGGTCACAATGACTCAAGTATTAATGGAAGTTCAGCTTCTGAGCGTGCATCAGTTTGTAGAGGTGCAGAACAGAACCAGCTGTCTCAGCACTGTTGCAGGGCACACCCGGTGCCCCATGGTGTGCTCCACTTTCAGGGCAAAAGCATCCCTATGGGATGTGGCAGACTGGAAAACTGACACAACATAAATAGTTGACTACTGCTGTCTCCCCACTTTCTGAGCCTGCATCAGAAGACTACTGAAGTCAGTGCATTTTGATTCAGCAGGCTTTGAGCAAGTTGGTTTCTTTGTAGGGATGGGGAAGTCCAAAAGGTGGCACAGCAATTGCCTTGGCTTCTCTCTCCTCCATTATCCATTGTCACTGAGAATCTCTCCCACTCCTCCTTCTAGTATTCTGCAAGACTTGCTTAAAACATGCTAGTGTGATAACCATTCCTCCCACTAAACTCACATGCTGACAGGATGAGCTGTCTTTGACAACTGTTGGAATGGGATCCCAGCTCTGGCCTGCAGCCTGAGAAGCTGTAGGCTCTGCCAGGGATCACATCCGCAAGAGATGCCCTCTCACCCTGCTACTGCTAGAAATGGTACACATGCACGCGTTGAAAGCCAGCAGTAGCTGCTGCTGAGCTTGGTGCTTGTTTATCCCAAGGGCATAGCCGCATATTCCTGTTTTGCCATGGTACTTCCCTCCTGTGCTCTCTCCCGATCCGTCCCTCTCACGCATTCACTCACAGAGACCTGAGTTGGCAGCCATGGCCAGGCTAAGCACATCGGCTCCTTTTGTCAAAGCTGTAGGAACTTGTTCCATTCTGAAAAATGTCATTTGGTAAGTACAGACTTCTCTCTGAGCCAAAACAATAAACCGTGTCCCTTTGTTCTGTTTGGAAAGCGTTTCATATCTATTTATGACAGCTTCCAAAGACAGAACTTTCCAAAGACAATAACTCTGAGGAATGTTTCCAATTACAAATCATTTGTTCCTTCCCAAGTTCACCCATGTGTTAGAGCTATGCTAATACACGTACTGTCTTAATGGGAGTCCAAGTGAAGTTAATATTTTTCCAAATGCTCAGTTAAATTTTTTACTCTTTGATAAAGGAGAATGCCTGAAGATGACTGGAAGAGAAAAATAACTTTTCCCAGACAGAAAGCAAAATAGGAAACAAACTATTTCTATCTGTTCTAAAGACAGCATATTTCAAACTTCCTATTACTAATAATATGAATTACTAATAAGACTGGCGTTAATCTTCTGCACTCATGGTGCTACAGGTAATATGAAATGTATTAAAACAATTAATTGCTCTCAGAGATATTACCGACAGTTAGAGGTAAAATTCTGCTTTCCAAAATAGCTTCCTTATAGTTACCTTTTTTATGTTGAGCACTACTCAAATTCTACTTTCCTTCTCTGTTGGGATTTTTCTTCAAGATGCATTTAATATCAACTAGAGCAACAGGAGGAAAAATTTCTCTTCATCTGAGCTTAACATTTTTACATTAAAACTAGACAATTTTGGGAATATAATTAACAGTCTAACCCTTAGCAAAGAGTTTGTTATGATTAGTGCTGCTGTAAATAACTTCTTTACTTCTAAGACAGCAAGTACACACTGCAAGGAACAGAAAGAGTGTATTTCAGAGCCCTGCAAGGAACAGAAAGAGTGTATTTCAGAGCCCTTAATACTATAATGACTGAGTGATAACAATTAAGCTAAAATGAAAAATAAGCTTTAAATTTAATGATTTTCCTTTCAAAGTAAACAGTAGAAACAGCAATGTTAGCAGATACAGATATTTAACAGATATTACTGATATTTTACGTTTCTAAGCTAACTGTGCTACATTGGAACTATGTTACTTTACTGGGAAACTGCATTTTTCTGTCTCCTGGGAAGGATGTAACTTGCCAGATAAGCAAGGAAAGAATCTGTAAGTCATGAGAGAAGGAGCAGGAATAGTTTATTCTGGGACACGTTTTCAGGGAAAAATGCAGTAATGGATTTTGCATAAAAGTATTACCCCAAGATGTTTTCGGGGAAATAACTAATTGAATATCCACATTCAAACTTAACTATTTAATTCCTCAGAAGTCTGAATACACATCAGTTCCCATCTTAGATGGTAATTGAACATCCTACTACGCATATGAAGTTTTCCAGAGTGGCTTTCACTTTAACAGTGGCCTTTGAAGAATGTTCTCAGTCTTTCCAGTAAGGAATATCTCTCAGTTCCTGGAAATGTGTTTGTTCTTTCAGTAGCTTGTCTAAGAGTTTAAACAAGCAACCCCAATGTTATTTCTGAAATGAGAGCCATAAGAACACCTTGTAAGTGGCTACCTCAGCCACACAGGTCATATCCACTCCCTGATTTTATGTCCCAATTTTATAATGTGTAACCAAATCTGTTTGTGAATTGTTCACTTTTTTTTTTTTTTTTTTTTTTAATATTCAGTCCCTCCCTGATTTTCACAACTGCCTTGAATACAAACAGCTACAGAACCTTACTTGTGCTATTGTATAGACATGCATTTTTACGTTAAAAATTAGTTAAACAATTATTTTTGAGTAAATTAATGAAAAGCTTGATAACAGGCATATGCATTTTGCAAATTCATTTATGTAACACCAAGAATACTACGCAAAAGTGTATCTGTACATCTTACATTGCTGATCCCGATGAGGTACTTTCATTTTGCAAAAAAGCAGTAAAAGCTTAGAACTGAGAGTTCTGCGAGAGCAATATATGATATTAAAATTATTTATTAGTTTAATAGTATTAAATTCATTCTTAGAACTCCCTTGTTTTCTAGAAAAATATGGTGATTCTGTTTCCTTTTTAGAAAGAAAACCAAGATGCATGAAATCTTCCATGTTAGAATATTCACATTTTTCCCTATAACCTTTCTTTTCTTGCTTTTGAAAGGTGTTTTCTAGTAAGACCATAACCACATGGTATAAGTAGTAATAAATTCTAAAAAATCAAATGCAGTAGTCAGTTAGGATGCTATTTTCCTGTATTAGCCAATGCAGTTAAGTGCTATGTAGAACATAAGTATCTAAATCACACAAAACAGGCTACTAGAAATGTTGGAAGAGAGATGAGATTCTATTTGGATAACGTTTCTGGGCACTACAGCTTACAGCAGAGTACATCATATTCACAGAGCAAGTAGATGTTTTGTTTCAATCAGTAGAAAACACTAACTTTTTCTACTATGTCCCTTTGTGAAAACCTGTGCCTGAAAGCTCAATGTGATTTTTGAGAAGCACACCTTACAAAAGCAAATACTATTGATTTAATCAAGATATCATCTATTAACAAGCCATCTAACCTACTGCTGCCAATCCAGGCAAGAATACAGAATATTACTAAAGCAGATACAAGCACAGGTTTCCTCTTTGCTGACTTTCTATTTATTTCTCTTTCTCGTATTTTTAATCTTATAATCTTTCTTTCGGTGAGATAGTAGGGTTTTTTTGCTTGTTTGTTTGCTTTTTTGTTTGAGGAATAATAGTTTTGTGTCATCCAGCAAAAAACATATTATAGGCTAGGAAACACAAAATCTGAGTTTCTTACTCCGAGAACAGGAATCAAATGTCTTTACAACAGATGGAGGGTTATAAACTGAAGTTCTACAATCTTAATTAATCAATTTGGTGTGTTAACTTTGAAAGAACTACAAAAGTTTTTTTTCCTCTGGGTCTTTTGTAATTTTCTTTACATGTTCTATACCTAGATGAGATGTACAGTATGCTTTGATGTATGTTTTTATTTCTTGTTACAATGCAGATAATATGCTGCAGTTGATGAAGCTGAAGTATGCCTTAAAGTGAATGACCCTCATCAGCCTTCTAAAAAGATACATTAAGTACAGCTGTGAAGGGTATTTTTTTCTTGTATTCTAAATCAGTATGAGGAATAAGACAATACAGACTTTGGCTGTAACAATTCAACATCTTTCTAGTGAAACATTGCCAACAGAAAACAGAAAGTAAACCAGAAACCAAAGAGAATTATCCTGGTCATTTTCTCAGGACATCCCTGGAGAACAGGACCATGATGATTGTTTCAGAAGATTGGAGACAAAAATGAAATTTGTCAGTTCAACTCCTACCTATGAGCAAAATGCCTTCTCTGTTTGTTTTATTCTAAAATTATTATGTTTTATGCTGAGTGGTAGGTTTTCTGCTAACATGCAAGTTCAACATTTGGTTAAACAGAAATGTATTTAGTCAGGGAGACTAATACTAATATAATGTAAGTAAAAGATGAGTTAACATATTCTTATGGAAATTGAGTTTAAATTTTCATTTTAGACACTGTGGCATCTTTATAGTAAAAGTTGATTTGGTAATAAAACTATTTAGCTATGTTTGATATGTAATAACTCTGCAGAAATGCAAATAGAGAAAGCTTTTAAAAAATTTGCTTAATAGCAAAAAGTTTTTAGTTAATGTTTGCATTCTGTCAGGATAAGTGTTCTATAGTACGTTCCTACATTCCTTCTTGAAAAGAAGCCAAAAGTAAGATGACATTGTTTGCTTTTATATAAAAAGAGATTATTAAAGTGAAGGGCTGATTTTGAAGTGCAACAGAAAGACTTCAAGAGATTAAGGGTATGATTCAACGATATGATAGAGCAGTATCAGATTGTGCAACCAGTAAGAATTGTGTACTGATAAGATTAGCCAGCATATCAAGAGAGAATTAAAAAATGCAAATGAATAACAGAAGGAAATAAGGATGAAACTTCTTTCAAGTAATTTCTTGAACGTTGGTTCTGGATCCCATATTATGTTGCTTCAGACGTGTCAATTTCAAGTAGGCAAGTTAAAGTTGCAATATTGTCAGTCCTCTCCTGCCAGCGGCTGCCAGAGCCAGCAGCATCTGGGCAGCACATAGACAACGTCTCCAGCTGTGTCTGCCATCAGGCACTGCAAAGCTGGGGAAGGGGTATGGCACTGCTTAAGGAGGCTGGGGATGGACTGGACTGGGCAGATACATGAGTGATCTGCAGACTTCACAGAAGAGACCCAAAACATCTGTAGGCTGAGCTTGATCTGGAGTTCATATCATGAGGAACTGAATCTCCCCATTCAAAGCTCACCATGGCCCACCAACAATGAACATAAATGTTCAGTAGTGCTGTTCTGCTTTATGTCATATTGAACTGCCTTCATCTCTGTTAAATCAGAGAAGCCAGCTCAGTAAGCAAAGAGTATTAGCATGGAAAGGCCATGGATACAAGAAAGTGCACTAAGAATAGCCTTATTTCTTTTACCCATGGCAATTATAAATAACTGCTACTTCTCAGATATATTGTACTATGTGTCATGAAAACTAATTTTAAAAAAGCAACTGACTAATCTTTCTGTAAGGACAAAAAATACTGGAAAGTTTGCTATGTGTCTGAACTAAAAAAGACCTTGACCTTTAGTAGCTGAATGGGTGTTTATAAAGCTATAAACAACTACTGATTATCTGTACTGATCATTAAAAAATTCTTCATTCATTTGAAATAAGCTCTGAAATGCCAAAAGTTGGTCTTGGCACTAGGTAGCGATAAGAGAGAAATTAAACATGCATATGTTTTGTTTTGTTTTTCTATATTCTTTAGCTTTAAGTATAATTACTTGTGTATTAATTAGACTTCTCTGACAGTGTTTTTGTTTACATGGATGTCTGATCCTGAAAAAGCCTTGTCTATAAACCTTAGCCAGAAGGTTGCTGAGTTGGAAGCTGACATACGAGGAAACTTTCTTCTTCATAGTGAAAATCTGCAGCAAAAGTGAAGCAAAAGACCACGAACACTGAACCCAGGTGGGTGAATTATAGAGAGTGAGCTGCATGTATTTTACAGACAGGTAAGCATATGAAGAGATTTTCAGGACAACAAACATACAACAAATACAATTTAGTATTTAACTAAGGTATCTAGTAGTATACTATCCTGGACTCATCAATGTGAAACAACAAATTAAAAAATTACTGTCATTTGCTCTGCTAAATTAAAGAGACGCTTGAATTTTCCACCACATGCATGAATAGCTTCTTTCAGATCCACTGCCTTTTTTCTTTCCTCACTTCTGAAATATTCTGTACCAAATCTCCTAATCAAGCATTTTGAAAAAAAGATGAAGAAACAAGAAGAATGAAAAAGCACTTGTCAGAAGAGGAAAATCATGGTTGATGCCAGTATTCCAGACCTTTTACCATGAATACTTTCTACATCTGAGTTTATTTCTGTGGACCTTCAAATTGACTTGTTGCCTAAGAAACAAAATGTGAATGTTGCATCTTTGTCAAATCGCTCTATGTGAATTTTGTTGCCTGTGGTAAAATATATTTGTCTTTAGACTCTACATTTTCAAATTGATAAATAAAAGATCTTCCTGTACTGAACGATGTTAATAGCTGTCCCATGGACAAGACAACTGTATTTAATTACATAATGCAATTTGCAAAAGGTTTGCAAATCAGAAGACTGCCTACATTAATTAGATATCCAATTGTTTTTGCTTCACAAGCTGTAGTCAATATCTCCAAATGATCTATTTTCAGTGTAACTAACCTTACACTCCTACTAATTTTAAAGTTGTCCTGAGTTTTTTCCAGTATATAAGCAATACAAAAAACGACTTTGCAAGCTCATTCTCAAGATTTTATAATTATGATCTAAAAATTAATTAAAATTTTTAAACCAATGCTCCTTGTGCATCTACTACTGTGCATCAAGTAGATGAAGTATATTATGTATATTATGATGTATGTTGAGGCAATGTCAAGCACAGATACAGGTTGGGCAGAGAACGACTTGAGAGCAGCCCTGAGGAGAAGGATTTGGGAGTGCTTATTGATGAGAGATTCAACATGAGCCATGTGCACTTGCAGCCCAGAAAGCCACCTGTATCCTGGATAGCATCAAGAGAAGTGTGACCAGGCCGAAGGAGGTGATTGTGCCCCTCTACTCTGGTCTTGTGAGACCCAGCCTGGAGAACTGTGTCCAGTTGTGGGGCCCCCAACACAAGAAGGACATGGAGCTGCTGGAGCAGGTCCAGAGGAGAGCCTCAAAGATGATCAAAGGGCTGGAGCACCTCCCTTATGGGAACAGGCTGAGACAGATGGGGCTCTTCAGTCTAGAGAAGGCTCTGGAGAAATCTTATAGCAGCCTTCCAGTATCTGAAGGGGGTCTACAGAAAAGCTGGACTTTTTATAGGGGCATGTAGCAACAGGAGGAGGGGAAATGCTTTTAAACAGGAAGAGTGTAGATTCAGACTCGATATTAGGAAGAAGTTCTTTACTGTGAGGGTGGTGAGACACTGGAACAGGCTGCCCAGTGAGGTTGTGAATGTCCCCTTCCTGCAAGCATTCAAGGCCAGGCTGGATGGGGCCTTGAGCAACCTGGTCTAGTGAGAGGTGTCCCTGCCTATATCAGGGGGGTTAGAACTAGATGACCTTGAGGCTCTCTTCCAACCCAAAAAACTCTATGATTCTACGATATTATTGCAGTACAAGGACCACCACTAAAACTATTACTGATAAAAAAAAAGATAGTACAGTATTAAGATTCCACACAAACTTCCTATATCCTCTCTTCTTATATAACATCTACACATATAAAACTACATCTTACCTTGCTTCCTTGAATGCCTTTCAGGCCTGGCTCACCTGGAGGTCCACTGATGCCCTACACAAAAGTCAAAGAATAGAATGAGTTTTCTTTGAAGGTGCATGTAATGTTTCTCTTGAGTTTGGCCTGAATTGCACACAGTAAAATGTAGCATAATGCAACTTCTGCCTCATATCCTGTTAAGTGCCCAGCATAACAATACCATATTCTTAAAATTCAATAAGCAAGGCTGGCAGAAAAGGTATTTTACTACTCCACACAAATTTCATCTTTTTTATCTAAAACTTTCCTTTTGTCTTCTGTTCCTGACTTCAAATCTGAATAATTTTCACATTATTTCTTCTGCCCAGGAAAACAAAATAAGCCACCACCTCCCCACACTTTAGCTCTGTTTGTAAGAAATCAATTCTTCTAAATCACACTCTCAGCTGATGAACTGAGTTAATTTTAATTCCCTGACATTACTATAACTGTTGTTGACACTACTATAACTGTTGTGTCCCCTCACACAATGAAATTGTTAATGGCTCTTTAGGAGCAATGACATATGAGCAGGCCACTCCGAGACAGGTTAGAAACTTACAGAAAATAATGTTTTTTTCTTCTATTTGGTATCTTTTACTTCCCTTACCTGAGGTCCCCGAGGTCCCCTAGGGCCAAAAGGACCTTCCAAACCCTATGAAAAGATAAATTTCAATTATCATATTAAGAAGAAATTGCAATTTCCAACTTCAAAACAAACTACAGCATATCTCTGTTCAAGTATTTTCTAGTAAGTCTGTTCATTTTTCACAGTACTGCTGTTTTCTTTCTGTACTCAGTAACTGTTAATTCAATTTTCAATATATGGCTAAAATACTTCTCTTATACAACAAACATTGCGGATGGCTACTTAACATCATGAATGACTATTTGGTTAACTGGTTGTTCTTTGCCATAGGTCCTGAAATTCAATTTCAAGTCATACATCAGATACAGAATTCTTAGATTAGCACATTATGGTGCTAATATCAGAATAACTTCAGGTAACTTAGTCTCAGTAGCTCAAACTGTAGGAAGGTAGAATCACACTAATAGTTTGCAAAAACCATGTTAAGATGCCATATTTTATTATTCCATTAGCTCTTATTTCTCCATGGAAAGAGTCCTTATCAGAAACTGCTATTGCAGATTGCTCACAAATCTTCCACAAATTCTTTGCAGTTCAAAAATCCAATTTGCAATATTGAAGTTATTCTTTGCCATATCTGCTCTGTTTCTGATGAATTTGTTTAGCAGAGATTACTTTCATTAAAAAAAAAAAAGTAATAATTTACTTTTCGGAATGTGAAGCTGGGAATCATGGAAATTTAGTCCACTAAATACATCATAATTCCTGATCCACTGCAGATGTCAAATTTCTTTTCATCATTGTCCTCAACAGAAATGAATCAAGAACATTTCCAGCAACACTGGCATATGGTTTCTACACCCATTTGGCTGATTCGATTACATTCTACGCCAGCTTCTGGACAACTTCCTTTGATTTTAGTAGACATTTCACATAACCTCACACTATTTCTCACAGATGGCATGGATAAAGAAGCTAAGAAGTAATGACCTCTTTTTATTCCTCAGAGAGATGCGACTCTTTCACATTCTTTAATCGTATTTCAGTCTTTTCTGGCTCACTTGCTGGCATTTTGAATACCAGTTTCTTAAAGGATACACATGATCTTTTATTTTTTATTATAATACTCCTTTTTCTTCGTGACAAATACTTCTGCATTAAATATTTCCTAATTTCTGTACCTGTAATTTATCACTACAGAGCAGATGACTGGAATCACAAACATTTCAATTCGATCTTTCACAAAGATAAGCATAATGCAGATGTTAAAATTGAAGAAATGTTTTGACTGAACGATCACCTGTAGTCTAGCTGGTATCTAATCATAAATGAGTGGTTTATATGAGCTCAACATACATTTTTACAGTATCTTTACAAGCTTTTTTTATGAATAGGTCCTGTATTTTTCAGTGTGCAACAGTTGAAATAAAAACTGTACTTACTCTTTCCCCTTTTACTCCTGGGGATCCACATTCTCCTCTTTCACCCTTTATAAGAAATCAATATGTTAAGATCTAAACAAGATGTCTTGATTACATTAGATGCACTTAAGACTGTGCAAGCAGTACAATAGCAGAAGAGGCTTAGCAGATTTTGAGGACCTGAGAGTTGCACCATTAGGCATAATCTACAGAAGATATGGTGTGCCCTACTCAGAATGCATACTTTCTGTCTCTGAAAACATCTACAAAATGTCCAACCTACATAGTAAGAGGATAACATATTTAACATCTAACAAGTTTTGCCATATTTTTCCACTTTGCTGTGCTGCCTCCAAAGATCCTGTTTCCCTCTATATTCCAGTTTCATTACTGTAATGTCCACTATTTTCCAGAGTAATAATTGAGAGATTATATAAATGAAATGAAGAATTACTAGAGAAAAATCGGATCATCTCTGTTTCTCTACTGGTTATGATGGCCAAGTTAGTCAATTTCAGCTCTAGAATCTGACAAGATCCTGAATAATACTCTTTTTTTTTTTTCCTCTCTGTTTGAAGAGCCTACCTTGGGATTTGTTTTGGGCGAGCATTAACTGTGTCAAGTAATAGTTAGCTTAAGTCAGCTGCCTTCTGTCAAGTTTTTTAATAGCTAATTAATTACAAATCTACTTGTGTTTGAAACAAATAATATCAAATTCTTTCTATTTAACCTGTATTCAGCACTCACCTTTCTTCTTTCTAGCAGTTTTTTTCACTGGTCTTTGGCATTTTTTAAAAAATATTTAGATTTTTAATCTTGTACTTTTTTGGTTTTTATTCCAACAAACCAGTCTGCCAACTCACTTACATATATTTTTGCTTTACTTTTAGGGATTGCACTGGGAGCTTTCATGACAGACAAGACAGGCTCTTCTTTCCATTCTTTCACATACATCATCAACAAGTGATAATTTATTTTTACAGCTCATCCATTTTATAAAAATCTTACCTTTTCACCCTTATAGCCAGGAGTTCCCTGTTTGAAAACAAAACAAAACAAAAAAAAAAAAGAAAAAGGGAGGTGGGGGGGGGGGAATAATAAAAAAAAATGCAAAGGCAAACAGGCTGTTAATTTATATAGGAAAAAAACAATAACTAATTATGATTAAGAAGATTAACTACTCATTAAAATAAAATATTTCTCTGGTATCACTTAATTCGTAATTATCTCCAAATTTAGAAATGTGTACTATGTGGTTATGACATTGGCTGTAAATATATCAATCAGATTGCCTGACTTTTAGCAGATATACATTACGTTTAAACAAGATTTTTAAATTGAACTGATCTTATGTGTGGAGTAATGTTAATCTTTCTACTTGGAATGAACAAGAATTCAAGCTGAGAAACACCAGATGTTAGAAGCCATTGTAGAACTACCTAGATGTTGTTAGTGATGACATCTTCAACTCTGTCTTCTCAGAAGTACAATGTAAGTCAATACAAAATCATATAGCCTCAAAAGTTTGTTTTGTCAGTGGCATCCCAACTCTACGCTTAAGCACACGAGTAGAATGAAGCAATTTTTAATGTGTTCATCTCAGTACAGATGCTTCTATAAGCCAGAGCCTAGCTTAGGTGCTCTAAATAATTAAATAAATTGGATTTGTGAAAAATGGAAAATGTATTTTCAATTGAGTGAAAATAAACTTGGATATCCTTAGGATCTGGAAGACAATCTGAAAAAACAAACAAACAAAAAAAAAAACCACAAATATGAGTTAGCTCACGTACCTCTTCACCTTTTTCTCCATGATCTCCTTTTTGAGTGTCACCCTGTTGGAAGCAAAGGAACATAGTTGAAATAGGCATTGTTCTTTTATTTCTTACTACTACACTAGAACCTAGAACACTATTCAAGGATTAAAAATTGCCTTTCCTATTTAGAAATATCAGCACTTCCTCACACAATTATGAACACAGTATTCTCAAAAATTAATATAGAAAACTCAACTACTGTTATTAAATGACAGAAACCTCAATCATTAGAGCAAGCTGCTCCATACAAGAGATTTATCTGTTGTTAAAAAGTTCTGTGGAGTTTAACAAGCCTTCAGACAGATCCAGAGATCTCTTCTGTTAGAGAAACAATTGAATGACTAGCAGTTTTAACATGTTCTTCTTTTAATAGCTGACTATTAAAGCAGCTAACTGTAAATGTCTCATAGCAAAAGTCAGTTTTTAAACCACATTTTACCATATCTCTTCTTTTCTATTTTCACCTCTGTAGTTTGGACAAAAATAGATAGAAATGTGCCTATATTTTTTAAAAACTCTCTCAACCTTGTTTCCTTTTGGTCCTGGATCACCTCTTTCCCCTTTGTCTCCAGCATCACCCTGAAATAAAGCAGGAGAATGTTATTACAATGGTAAGGATAAAATTACCAGTTCCTTGGAGGCTACAGATTTGGTGCTGGCAAAATTATTCTGGAATAAGATAAGGGATAAATTCACACAGAATCAGGTATAGCACACGTGACACAACTTCCACACATTTAGAATTGTAGAATATCCCATGTTGAAAGGAATCCATAAGGATCATCTAGTCCAACTCCTGGCTCCACAAAGGACCATCAAATAAATAAATAAACAAACAAACAAACAAATAAATAAATAAAAATCAGACTCTATGCCTTAGAGCACTGTCCAAATGCTTCTTGAACTCTAGTTCTTGGGACCATGCCCATCACCCTCTGGTTCAGACCCTTTCCCTGACCCCCAGCTGCCCCTGACACGGCTCCATGCTGTTTCCTCAGGCCCTGCTGCTGTCACAGAGAGCAGAGCTCAGCGCCGCCCCTCCACTCCCTGTGAGGAGCTGCAGCCGCCATGAGGGCTCCCCTCAGCTCCACTGCTCTGGCCTCAGCAAAAACCAAGTGAACTCAGTCACTTCTCAAATGTCTTCCTCTCTAAACCCTTCACCATCTTTGTACCCCTCCTTTGGACATTCTCCCATAGTTTTATGTCCTTTTTGTACTTTGGTGCCCCAAACTTCACACAGTACTTGGGGTGAGGCCACAGTGCAGCAGAGAGCAGGATGATCACTTTCCTTTACCCGGCGGCAGTGCTGGACCTGATGCCCCTCAGAGTATGGTTGGCCCTTTTGGCTGCCAGGGCACACTGCTGGCTGACATACAACTTACTGTTAAACAAGACCCCCAGATCTCTTTCTCTGGGGCTGTTGTCCAGTGTCTCATCCCCTATATATATAGCAAGGGCTGCCCCATCCCAGGTACAGAATTTGGCACTTGCTCTTATTAGTCTTTGGGTGGTTGGTGATTGCCCAGCTCTTAAATTAGCCTGGATCTCTCTGCAAGGCCTACCCACCCAGAGTCAACTGCTCCTCTTAGTTAGTATCATTGTCAAACTTATTCAGAGCAACTTCTAGTCCTACATCCAAGTCATTTATGAAAACATTAAAGAGAAGTGGCCCTAAAATGGAGTCCTAAAGCATTTGATCAGTTGCTCAATGTCTAGAAAGAAAGGCAAAAACCTTCATATGTACCTGTCTGTCTCTGGGAGAGCTATTAAAGATACAAAAGAGTTCAGAGGTCACACACTCTGTTCTTTGCCTGGGCCAAGAAGCTGTTATGTTCTGAAGTGTTACAAGAGAGTGGTAGAGGAAGAGTTTTAGAACATTCTTCACATAAGCCATCATTTTCTGGTAGATATAAATCTTTGTCTAACAGACCTTTGCTTTCTTATTGCACGTTTCAAGGATAACTTTTTGATTTGAGTTTCAAAATAATGCACCTTTTTAATCATGGTGTTTACCTAGTAATATAAAGATACGTCCAAGACAGCATGTGATTACAGACATTTTTTGTTTGAGCTCTTAAAATGGCAGCAGCCTTTCCAGAGATATCAGTGACATACTATGATACCTCGCTTCTGTTTTACCATATATGCACAAAAAATACCTTGATTTATAAACACATTAACCAATTGTAATACAGTGCAACACTGATCACAATGATTAAAATGCAAATTCTCAAGGTTTTTCACGTGAATGCATACTTACAGGATCACCTTTGTCTCCTTTTATTCCCATTTCACAGACACAGTTCTTCTGCATACACTAAAGGGTTAATAGAAACATTAAGTAGAACATTTTCAAATGTGTCATTTCAGATTTCTTAAGCAAAAACTCTGCTTTTGCCTACTGACATAAGAAAACATTAGGAAACATAAAATACATGAAATATTTCCTTTATAATCAACATTATACTTCAGTATAGCCCAACCAAAATCAGTTGTTTGAATTCCAAACTTCATTTATAACACAAATCAGTTACTGATGTAGCTACAAATATTTAAAGCTGCATATACATACTGTAAAGTACTGTGAAACTTTACATAGTTTTTGGGCAATTCTGACATTGCTGTTGTTTTTAGTGCGACAACTAATGGACTTTCATGTATTGCAGTGTTTTTTATGCCATACTACCAATACTACCAAATGGAAGTTGAAGATTTATCAGGAACAGGGTGGGAGAAACTATACTCAGGAAAGGAAGGGTGACTCATTCTGCAACACTTGCTTTACAAGAGAAACAGACATCAGGAGGAAAAGATACCATCTAGTATTAATAAGAGCAACCATGAGTAAGAGGAGTAAAACTCAAAAAGACCTACTTTCTTCCGAAGTAAGGCTTCCTGTAAAGAACAAAAAAACCCAAAATGTATTATTTCTGCATAGAATTCATTTAAGAGTGTACTAATTTAACTGTTTTCCCTCTCTAGTTTACAGAATTCCCAAGGTAAATGATAAAGAATACGAACACCTTTATCTGTCATCATTGGTAAGAACACTAGTCTATGAAACTAGTCACATAGAAATGATTCTTCAGTATGAGAAGGGGGGGGTGCTCCAAGTGACCTATAATGACCAGAAAGCAACTAGACGGGTAAAGAGACAATATTAAAAACCAAAGGTAAGAAGGGGAATATGAAAGATTGAGGAAAGGCCTTACTGTGGAAGCTTTTGCTAAAATAATAAATAGAGGAAGGTCGCAATGCTTTATCAGTATTATGCATGATAGCACCAGTAAACTGTTAAAGTTTTACCATATGCTCAGAGACACACTCCTTGTGCTGGGGAATACCCTGTCCCTTCATTGCTGTGCTATCATTGTTCAAGAACAATCCTTGGAAGGTGGCTGGAAAGAAGAAGCCAACTCGATCCTGACTCTTGGTTTAACACAGAGACATGAATTACAAAAATACTCCTTCCAACAGCACCATCCCCTGAGATCTCTTCAATGAATTTTTGTTTTGTAAATATGTAAATTTATAGGGGCAAAATATATACTTGTAACAGGAGAAATATTTTAGAAGTGTCTTTTGTACTTCACTGCAAATCTCTGCACTGCCTTCAGGACTAACCTGGCAAAGTTAAAGGAAATTTGCCACAGATAGATGTGGGACCATATTACATCAGCATTACTTACCAATTCCAATGCTACATCAACTATCAGGTTCTCATCATCCAGGCATAAGACATGTTTAAAGGATGAATCACCAGATATCAAGCGCAATTTTTCTTCCTTTACATTTTTCTTGGAAAGGCCGATGGTAAAAAAGTGTATTCCAAGACTCCTTGCTGCAGTGGCTATACCCTGGACACTAGGGCTGTTTGGATGATCCACACCATCAGTCATAAGAAAAGCCACTTTTATACTTCTCTCACGACCTTCAGTTTTGAACAGCTGAGTGGCATTGGAAAGTGCATAATAGGAGTAGGTTCCTTGGCCAATGTAGACCAGAGCCCTGATTTTCTCTTTAAAATTCTGCACATTTTTCCATGCTACAAAAGGATGATCAATGCTGACTGTGCTGCTGAACTGCATGCCTGCTAGTTTGACGTTGTACCTCTGAGATTTGACTGGCTTCATCTGGAAAATGTTGTCAGTTAATCTTAAAACAAAATTCTTCTGTAAACCAAACAACTGATTTTTGGCACTTTCTGAACTGTCCATGATAAAGACTATATCAATGAGACACAAATCACCTGCAATGGAACAATGAAGTTAAATCTATGAATGATGGGCACACCTGCACCACAGACTCTCTGCAACAATCCCAATCTTCAAACCATTTCCCCCAAAATTCCTGTCTTTTCAGTACTGTTCTGAAGAGAATTTCATTGTAAATGCCAATATTATTGCCACTATTAAAGTCAAGTAATTAAATTTAATTGATTTTAATTTATATCAGTATTATTAAAAGTAATCCACAGACAAACACTTTCAAATTAAGTTCTTAATGGGATTGGTTCAGAATTTTAATTGGTTCTGCATACAAATTACAAATTTTCCACGTGCAATTTCAAAATGAAAATAGGTGCCTTATCATTTAAAAGAGAAACATCCGTCAATTGAAATAATAGGGCAAACTGTAATGCCTAGCCAAGAAAATGCAGGATACAACTCAATATTTTTGGTTATTAATAATCAAAATAATTACATTTATAAATGCATTCATATTTATTCTTAAACATGAGGATATACGCAGTGCAGTCAACTCAGATATTTAAGAAAATGGTTTTACCTTCATCTCCTTGCACAACAGAATAAGACTTTTTTCCTTTCTTTTTATCTTGTCCATCTGCTATCTGGTTTGCTGCCACAGCCAGAAGTAGAAAGCAAAAGAAAGAATGTTTTTTCCTCATAATGACATTTATCCCAAATTAGATGACTTTTGCTTCCTGTTAAAAGAAAAAAATAATCTGTGAACACTTCATGAATAAATACAAGCAAACAAACACACATATTTACAGACAAAATACACGTTTGTGGGAAGCACAATTCTAGAGGCAACTTATTAAAAACAGTTATAAAAAATAGTCATGTAGGTGGTTTAAGCATAGCAGCCAGTGCAATCCCAACTGAAGCTCCCATTTATATTAGAATGTGTTCTATTAGAGAAGATTTATGGGTAGAATACAGTGCCCACTTTTCAGTTTTAAAAACATCTTTAACTTTCAGTTGAACATACAACGAAGTAGGGTAAAAGAAATTGCCATTAATTAATGGTGCTCTCAACATATTTTGCTATTAATATATTTATATTAAAATAGCAGAGATATTACAGAAAATAAAAATACAAATAATTTCTAGAAATTCTTAATTGTTAGGAATAAATAGATCTGAGTGCTTCAGGATACAAATATATTACCTACAGCTGGAGAATCAGCATGAACAACTTCTTATAAAAAAAACAATGGCTTAGCAGTGAAATTCAGTACATGAATGCATCATTAATGTACATTATTATAATAGAATGTGTGCAATGTTGTCTGAAAAGACAGTAGTGTATTATGACAATATGCATTAATAAAGTGAATATTGCAATATTTAAGTCAGTGACTTAACATATTTCTAGAGAAGACTGTACTCCATTAAAAATTATTTTTTAAAAGCCTTTAATTCATAGTAATTTGAAATACCACTAATAATGGTAACCAATAATATCTCAAATCTAACTATCCTTCCTAAACACTATCTCCAACTCCATCAAGCAGTTACATCCATAGAACCTATCAATGTCATTCTCTAAAGGTACAAAGGAAATAACTTAAGTCTCTTACCTTCAAAGGTATTCAAAGGGCAAATTGGGGACTGAATGAGCTGTCAGCATAGAAAACATGTCCAGTAGGTTTACACAGTATGGGAAAACAAAGAAAACTGCAAATGTCTCTATCTTGCCTCAAGACCTTTTATGGTCCATTATTCCTGGCCAGTTGGCCAAAATTTAAATGAAAACAGTCAGGCATTTTGCCAGTGCTGAGCGGGAGACCAAGCCACTCTGTTAAAGGGACAGAGCCAGGCCAGGAGCAAAGTACTTTTCCTTTTTACACAGTTCAACTTTCACACTAAAATACTCGCTCCTAAACAATTTACATCTTTACCAATCAACCTTGTCAGCCACACCTCTTTAGCTTCTCCAAGCAGCAGTGACTACACAAGAGATGTGACATTAGCATAGCATCCCTTACAGCCTGTGCTTAGGCTTAAAGAGGAGAACCTGGGTGCATTGCAATAAAGAGAAATATTGGGAGGACTGACGTTACCGTTGAGTGTCTGGGAGTAAAGAGGATGTACAGCCCAAAGAAAACTAGCATCTGTTTCATTGTTTCACAAACAACTTGCAAGGCACATATATAAATCTGGATACAATATTACAGCCTTCTTGAAAGAAAATAGTTGTGATTAGGAAAGGAAAGAAGTAATAAATCCCAGAGCATTTGAAAATTCAGATTACCTTCAAATTCTGCAATATGAATGTATTTAAATGTCTAATAGGCCAAAATAGGAGGCATTACTCACAGAACTGCCCTTGTACACTTTAAATTGGCAAATGAATATACAGATGACAAGTTCCAAATCCCTTTGCGCATAACTTTCACACAAAACAGCTTTAACCTCTTTGAAAGCATAGGTACTTAATCCCTAGTGTGCCGTAGCAGCTCACTGTATCCACTGTAGCTACTGACCTTTCACACTCTACCTCTCAGAGCTCCCTTACTAAGGCAGATAACCCCACCAGATTGAAATAGGGGATAATAAGACTTTGGTCAATAAACTTTACGTTATCGTTCATGATCTGAGAGAATGTGGATACTGTCTGATATCTGAGTTACAGCAACTCAAATGGCACAGTAAAGAAACAGAAAGAGGTGACAAAGATGAGAGAGCTTCTGGATGAAGGGAGACAAGAAGGCAACAATTCTTTCACTTGGATAGCCACAACTGAATGTGAATATGATACAGATCTACAAAACCAAGAAAGAAGGTGACCATTGTATACTACAAGAACATAATATGTCAAAAGATGTTTTGGTTCTGCTTGATGAGTGATATTAACCAGATTTGAATGCCCTAAATTTTCTTCTCTTTTTTTCCCCCCAGTATGTCCTTCACATGACAACATTCCCTAGAATGCACTGTAGATTTTTTTATCCTGTTAGGAAACACAGCTGACTGATGCAATTTGAAGTACACACTTTAAGCAGTTTTTATAAAACAGTTTTCCTAATGTCTGAGGTATATTAATTCAGAGACATTCACACTTTACGTAACGTATAGTCTTCAAAAATAAGACTGCAATATACCAAGCAAATGATCATTTAGCTGCTGAGTTAAATTAAATGTGTGTAACACATAAAATAAAGATACTATTTATGCTGCCTAAATTCTGCCCTCTGGTGTATCTACATGATTATGCACTGCGATAAGTTTGGGCATCTTATTCAGCCTTTAACCAGAACACAATTAGCAAACAAAACTACTGTAAAGCATAAGGGCCATATGTATAAAATAAAATAAACCTACAGTATAAAAGTATAACACACATCCCTTTGTAATAGAAAGTGAAAGCTAAAGACTAAGATAGTAAAAGACCGAAATACTGGGCTTCACGAGAGAAAATATCTCCTAGAATAACTGATTGCACTCCTTCGTTCCTGTCTGATCCTGATAAACTACTCATTTCAGATATTCTTCTTTTAGATACCCAGACAGGGAGCCTCAGGACCTGATGTTCTGTGCCCTTCAAAGTCAATGGTTGCTCAAAGCAACCAATGAATGTATCGACAAATTAATACAACCTACTGAAGGACTTCCTTCAGAGTTTGGAGTTTTCAGAGAATTCGAATGACAACCTAATTGTGACACTCTGGAATACATGTGAACGAACTGTTCTTCAAATCACTGCATTAAAGAAACCTGTTCATTTATGTTCTCTGTGTAATGCTCCAACATCAACATTTGCAGTGACTCGACTTTCTACCAGCTCTCCCTGCTCACATTCTCACAGCCACCAGGTAAAAGGCAACATGCGTCCTTACCAATTACACTGTAATTCAAGAGTGTGCTCACACTACCATGAGGTCTCAAGAAATGAGTAAGAGTCAGATATTTAAGCTCCTCATTCCCTCATACCTAAAGAACTTCCTCTTAAAATAAAAATTAGATAATGCGATTATTGCAAGTAATAACTAAACTGATTTCTTATACTTTACTGTGAAAAAAATGTTAAGAACACACAAACTGATCTCATCTTTGTTGTAAACAGAAACTAAAGGTGGTTACTGAAAACAGACGGGAACAAGTCAGTATGTCTGACTTCAACAGTAGCAAAGGAAGTAGACCACTGAAGAATGAATAGGCAATGAAATAAGCACAAAAATACAGGCTGCAAATGTCGCCTTTGATATATGATATACTACTCTAATTGAATTACTCTTATTTTTTCCATAAATTTTAGCTTGCTTTATTTATCAAAACCATTACTAAGTTCCTAAAGACGACCATTATTACAGAAAAAGGTGTTGTGTTTTCATGCAGGATGTGATTTCTACTTCCAAAAATGAAACTTGGCCCTTTTTAAAGTACAACTCAGTAGCTAAGTCAACAGCTGGAATCATAATTTAGCTTGGAATGCCAACTTGTGCAAATACAAAAATCTATGAATCACATCAGTTTTAGTTTCAAAATTTAGGAAATTAAATTTGATGCTTTAGAAAATGAGCATGTTTATTCAAATCATAGTTTGAAAGATTCAGATAGAAACATACTGCAACCAGTTCCTTAGGCTCATGATTTCCTGTGGTGGGGAGTCCTAGAGGACCATGAAGACCAGGAGAGCCTTGCTCTCCCTGAAGATATAAAAACAATTAAGAGAGTGCTATAGTGGGTGGGGGTTTTTTGAGGTTAAAAGTATTATTTTAAAAACAAATTCTCCACTGTTCGTATTTTGGAGAAATATGCTTTGAAAGGTACATGGCTTAAGGAGGAGAAATAAGGTAAAATAAGGATACACAGGTTTTAGTTCATATGCAATTCTGTATGTCCAAACTGTGATCCCTTGAATAATGTAATCCTGTCATAAACAACTCAGACTGGAATGGGGAAGATGTCTTGGAAAGAGGGAAGTTAGAGAAACTAATTCCGATTCTGTTTCAGAGAAAGGAGTCTTATCGTTTACATATGAATTCAAAGTCTGACATATCCAATCTTTGTCAGACCAGTATTTCGGCCAAAATTCTCTTACCTTGGTCCATACTCGAAGTTACCAGGTCTACATATCAATTTTTGTGCCTGTACCTTCTCCGCTTCTTCAATCTTTCATGGTCTATCTCTAAATAGTCTCAGTCTCTCGTCAGCCATTCTGGGGAGGTACCCCAGTGCCCTGACAGGCCCGCTAAACTCAGCGGGGTGCACCTCTCCTATCCATGGTAGCCAGAGACCCCTGAAAGGTGATGGCTCCTGGATGAGACCCCAGACTGTGAGAAATAACTCAAATGATTTTTCAGAGACTGGATCTCTTGTGAAAAAGTTTTAATTTGTGATTGCAATGGTAGGCATCCAGCAAGAAGGAGCACACAACCAAAAAAAAAAAAAACATCACAGCCTTATATCCCCTATCAACTGCCACCAAGAATTCCTCCCATTTCCTTGTTAATTGAGTACTCCAGGTTCACAATCTACCTGACGCTTGCTATTGTATTTACAGCCTGATCCCATCAACCTTGGACCTCTATCTCATTCTTGCCTCATAACTTATTACCTCCTGCTTATCATGTTTGTCCCATACATTTCCCTAATCTTGACAGCTGAGCCTCTCACTATCTGCTCATCTGTTTGTCTAAGAGTATCCTAGCTGGTATATGAGGTTGGCAAAAAAACCCCACAATTTTAATTTTCACAGCTCCAAGGGCGCACTGCTAGCTCATATCCCAATGCCATCTCCATTTTTTTTGGTAGGGCTCTGCTTATCCTAACATCCCCCAGATTGTACCGATAGTGCAGGTTGCCACAACGCAGGTGTAAGACTCGCACTAGGATTTGATGAACCTCATGATGTTCACCCAGGCCTGCTGCTCAGCCTGTTTGGGTCTCTGAATAGTATCCCATCTGTCAGGAATGTCAGCCGTACCACACAGCTTGGTGTTGACTGGGAACAAGGAACAGATTTTCACATAACTTGAGTGGATATAAACTGAAGGACAGGATGCTTGTGTAAATGAAAGCTCAAGAACAAGAATGTGGAAGCTGAAGGAACTTGGTGCCAAGTAAAGACACGAAAACAGAAAGAAAAGACATCGAAACAGATGCCTCAGCTCAGCACAACGCAGTTGGGGTTACCTCCCCTTAAAAGTCAGAAGTTGACAGTGAGGATGACTACTAGCCTTCATCCAGCGACCACGAGATGGAGCCCAGAGACTCTCCACATTTTAGGACGCATGCTCGGTGGGGATGAACAGGATTTACTCCCATGTTGCTGTTAATGAGATACTCAGAAAACACAGCTGGAACAGCTCGCGCCAACAGCACGGCCGCGTAGCGAACCCACCTCCTTCAGAGGCGGGGCGGGGCGGGGCGGGGCGCTGTGGAACCGCTGCGTGACGTCACCACACCAATCACCAGAACACTCCTAACCCGGAAGTGAGAGCGCGCTCCCGACCACCGGAAGGAGCTGTGCGGAACGGCGCTCATCGCGCGCCGGAAGTGCGGTTGTTATCCCTTCCCCACCTCCCCGCAGCCGGAAGTGAAGCCCTGCTGTCGCTTGTCCCCGCGGCTGGAGGCTCCGGCTGGCCGCGGGTCGCGCCACGGCGGTGTCGTAGCGTTCGCGGGTGGGTGAGCGGCCGCCGCGCCCGGGGACGGGTGGGGGTTGGCTGCTACTCTTGCTTCGGACTGGCCCCGCTGCCGCGATGTCTCTGTGGGCCTCAGCGGCTTCCTCGTTCCCGCAGAGCGGGGCAGCGGTGAGGCGGGCCGGGCTCCGGACCGAGTAGGGGCTGGGCTGGGGCGGGAGGAGGGGAGCGCTGGGAGCGGACAGCGGGTGTGGAGAAGAGGCCCGGAGGCAGCAACTGGTGCTTCCTTTGCCCTTTCCCAACACGGTAAATCTTTTCTTTTTCCCAGCCGTAAGAAAAACTTGTAGGAATCACAAGGTCGTTTCCTTTGTATGTAGGAGCGTGTAAGGATTCTGGCCGTGGGGCTCCTGCAGGTATCGGTGGAACTGACAACAGCGTGGGTTTATGTGTGCTGCTAGGCCGTGTGCAGAGACCTGGTGACAGTGGGGCAGAAGGTGGAACTAGGAGCAGCTGAAGGAGATGATGTATGTAAAACTTTATAATTACAGAAATCTTCAAGTAGGGTAAGCCTTTGTCGATTATAGATGAAACTTTAAACGAGGCAGACAGACTCTAATATCTGTGAATTAGTGCATTTCAATTAGGCAGAGACACTTTCTACTACGTGTTTTAGGGAGTGGCCCTTTCCTGGCAGCACACCCACACATCATGCTGCATCGCAGTTTGGTTGATGCTCTCTTCCATAATAAGCAATACTGGTATGGAGGTTGTGAACACACTGCTGTTGGTTTGTAGATGGCTGCGTGGTTTCTTCCTCAGTCAGTGTATCTTAGCAAAAACAGGATCTGTCATGGGAAAAGTGGCTAAATGTGAGAAATGCTTCAAGTTTTGGCTTTAAATGTGTGCACACAATAAACTTGGGCTGAAAGTAATGCAGAACAATATTCTTGTTTTTTTTTTTTTTAATGATCTGAGATGAAAAAGGAATTTGGCTTTTGATAACATTCCTACAAATGATTTTCTCAACAGTTTTCGTATGAATGGATGTGACCAGAATCTTCTTACAAGAGTTTAAGTTGTTTGTGAACTCACCCTAAACATGAGTGGCTCCAAACCTGATATTCTTTGGGCCCCGCACCACGTCGACCGTTTTGTTGTGTGCGACTCAGAATTGAGCCTTTATCACATTGAATCTGCTGTAAGTTCAGAACTCAAGGCAGGGTCTTTGCGTTTATCTGAAGAAACTACTGCCACGCTGTTGTCAATAAATTCAGATACACCATATATGAAATGTGTGGCTTGGTATCCCAAGTATGATCCTGAATGTCTTCTTGCTGTTGGACAGGCCAATGGTCGAGTGGTGCTTACGAGCCTTGGTCAAGATCACAACTCAAAATCTAAAGATTTGATAGGGAAAGAGTTTGTTCCCAAGCATGCGCGACAGTGCAACACCCTAGCATGGAACCCACTAGATAGTAACTGGCTTGCTGCTGGATTAGATAAACACCGGGCTGACTTTTCAGTATTGATCTGGGATATCAGTAGCAAATATGCTCCAGAGACTGCAGTTGCTACAGAGAAAGTGAGACTTTCAGCAGGAGATCCAGAAGCAGGACTAGTGGTAACAAAGCCACTTTATGAGTTAGGGCAGAATGATGCTTGTCTCTCCCTTTGTTGGCTTCCACGGGATCAGAAGCTTCTTTTAGCTGGAATGCATCGCAATCTGGCTATCTTTGATCTGAGGAATACAAGCCAAAAAATATTTGTAAATACCAAGGCTGTCCAAGGAGTGACTGTTGATCCATATTTCCATGATCGTGTAGCTTCCTTCTATGAAGGCCAAGTTGCCATATGGGATTTAAGAAAGTTTGAAAAACCTGTTCTGACCTTGACAGAGCAACCAAAACCTTTAACGAAAGTCGCATGGTGTCCAACGAGAACGGGACTGTTAGCTACTTTAACAAGGGATAGTAATATCATTAGGCTGTATGACATGCAGCATACTCCCACGCCTATTGGAGATGAAACTGAGCCTACAATAATTGAAAGAAGTGTCCAACCGTGTGAAAACTACATTGCCTCATTTGCCTGGCATCCCACAAGTCAAAATCGAATGGTGGTAGTGACTCCCAATAGAACTATGTCTGACTTCACGGTTTTTGAGAGAATTTCTCTTGCATGGAGTCCAGTGACATCCTTAATGTGGGCTTGTGGGCGACATTTATATGAGTGTACAGAAGAAGGAAAGGCCAGCTCCTTGGAAAAGGATATAGCGACCAAAATGCGGCTCCGAGCTTTATCAAGGTATGGTCTTGATACTGAACAAGTTTGGAGAAATCACCTCCTAGCTGGAAATGAAGATCCTCAGCTGAAATCACTTTGGTACACTCTGCACTATATCCTTTATTTTACCGTGGTTTATATTTTAAAGAAGTAATGCACCCTTTAAGCATAAACCAGTTGTATGAAATGTGTGAAAGTCTAAATACAATGCAGTGTCCTGTAAAAGGCCTGTGTTAATGGAATATGAGTTTTAACTTTGAAGAAGTGTTTTTTCAAATTCTTTGGAAAAAATTAAGCTTCCTATACGTGTAAATACTTATGAAGCAGTATACTGAAGATATGGATCAAAAACTTACAGGAAACAAAGGTCCCCTAGTTTATGCTGGCATTAAGTCAATTGTGAAGTCATCTTTGGGTAAGAATGTTCCTACTTCGATAAGTTATATTACAGTGTATTTACAAAATGAAGCACTCGTGAGTTTGTCTTTAAAAATTGTTGAAGGAGGCTGCAGAAATACATAAAGTGTATCAGTCTGTGTTTTAATATATATTGTAAATACAGAAGTGTGAGTGAACAGTTTATATTGTAGTGATTTCCTGAATTGTTTTCTTTGAAGATCATCAGTAGAACAAAATAACCTCAGAGGCAGAACTTCAGCTGAACTGTTGCAAACATTTAGCTGTTGACTATGACACCAAAAAGTCTTGTTCCCTGCATAACTATTTGTTGCATTTTTCAAAGTTCTACATGGGAATATAGTGCAAGAAAGCTGACTTTACTGTAACCAAAGTACATTTGTATGTTTAAAGAAGCTACCTTATTTTGAAGTGGCAGTCATTCATTGTGTATCACATTACGCCCCTTAAGCTGAGTTATTTTTTAGGGGATTCTTATTTGAATCTTCTTCTCTCTATTCATTGTCTTATTAATGTTTGATCTGCTCAATGTGGGGGGAAAAAAAAACCAACAAAAGCAACTCTTGAGTGTTGGAAAAGTTTCTAACACATTGTTCCTTCTGAGGAGAACTGTAGAGCAGGTTCTTGACTGTATTTTCAAGGTGAACGCACTGATCAGTCCTGTTTTGGTAACAGGAATCTCCACAATCTTAGGATGAAGGAAAAAGAAAGACAGACTTAGGGAGTAAGTGTCAATTTCAGATGTGTGACTTTTAGGAGATCAGAATAAAATCATTTGCTGTCTGCTGCTCCTTACCATGTAGTTATTATTGATGTTAATTTAGTAGTAAAGGAGGATACTTGGCTTTTATGTTCTGTTTTGTGATTGAAATCAAAGTGTTGCAGTTGCAATTTAGGTTGTGGTCTAAGCATAATGTAACATACTGTTCCCATTTTAGGAACAACAGAGAACCTCAGGCACAGCAGGAGTGGATCTGATAGACAGGCAGATATTATTCAGTATCTGAGCGAGGAGAGATCCTTGGCTTTGCAGCTCTGTGGGTGGATAAAGAAGGGAACAGATTTAGATGTGGAACCTTTTTTAAATTCACTGGAACAGGAAGGAGACTGGGAGCGAGCTGCTGCTGTAGCACTGTTCAATTTGGACATACGGCGAGCAATACAAATTCTAAATAAAGGTGCTTCCTCAGGAAAAGGTTTGTATTCCTTTTTGTCTTTTCTTTTGGAGGTACATCACCTCAGTAGATGCTTACGAAAACAGGATTTTGGAAGGCGGTATGGAAAATGTGCCTGCTGTCTTTTACAGTACTTACTTGGAGTGGCTGTGTTGAAGCCTCAGAATCTGATAAATCCTAATCTTTTCACTCCTCAGACTGTAGTATGCTTTGCTATGTAATTAAAGCGTTGTAAATGTTGATACATACCACAGGAAGTGTTACACTCAAAAGTAACCCACTCAAAAGTGGTGGGATTATTTTCTTTTAATGTAATTGCAGGTGGGTCAGATGTCAAGTCTGCTTCAGTTGGGTTATATGCAGCATTCTGCCAGTGCAGTGGCTGGAATAACTGAAATAAAATATTCAGAGTTTACAGAAGACATTAGTTCTGAAATATTGTTTGGGAAAGTGACAATGTATGAAGGTAATTTAATGATTCTAAAGCTAGTTTTAGTTCCTCCTGGGACTCTGATTTGCATCTGTTCTCTTATTAAATTTAAAATAGTGACTTGGCACCAAAGTGTATTGGTATGGCATGACAAGAACTGTTAAGATTCTTTTGTTTTTAATATTGCATTTTTGGAGATTGGGGGAGGTGTGTGCATTTTTTGGGTGGGGAGAAGGTTCAGAAGAGGGTCTGGCTGTGTTTGAATTAGAAAAAAGGAATCATTTTCTGACAGACTATTTAGATGAAATAAATATAATGATTTTAGGAAATGTATTGACTTCAAACTCTTGTATGTCCTTTTTTTTTAAAAATCCCAAACTTAAATATTCTTTCATTTTTTTCAATAAACCAGGTGATCTGAACCTTAATGTAGTAGCAATGGCTCTGTCAGGCTATACAGATGAGAAGAACTCACTTTGGAGAGAAATGTGCAGTACTCTAAGACTGCAGTTGAACAATCCCTACCTGTGTGCTATGTTTGCTTTTCTGACAAGTGAGTCTGGTTCATATGATGGTGTTTTGGTGAGTAAATTTATGTTAAATTTCTTTAAATAATAGTTATGCATATAAACACACCGATGTCAGTAAAGTGTTGCAAACTCCATGAGTTCTTGCATTAGTAAGCATTGTCAGTGTGAAAGCTATATGAAATATGCAGAGGCAGTCAAAACATCCAACATAGTTGACACAGTTCTTAGGGGATTTTGTTTATCTTTTTTAGCATGGAATTCTTAAGCCACTAGAAATATGTTCTTAATATAAGCTGGTAGGAAAAAAGCAGGAGAGAGGTTAATGATCTGGATGCGGGAGTGAGGTACATCCTCAGCATTTATCAGTTTGCTGATAATTCCAACCTGGGAGGTGCTGCTGACTGTCTGGAGGGATGACAGACCTCATGAAGGGATCCAGATAGATGGGAGCACTGGGCCATCAACTATGGCAAGGAGCTTAACAAAGGAAAATGCCAGGTCTGCACCTGGGAAGGAGCAATGCTGGATGAAAACAGAAACTGGGGGATGAGTGGCTGGAGAGGAGCTCTGCAGGAAAGGACTTGGAGGTACTGGTGATAGCAATTCAGTACAAGCCAGTAGTGTGCCCTGGCAGCCAAGGAGAAAACTATTTAAGCACAGCACAGCCAGCTGGTCAAAAGAGGTGATTATCCCACTGCATATAGCATTAGTACAGCTTCACCTTGAATATTGTGTGCATTTCTGGGCTCCACAATATGACAATGATGTTAAGGTCCCTGAAAGTATCCAGAGAAGGCACCATTTCTGAGAACAGAGCTGTAGAGCATATCCTGTGAGGAGAGGCTGAAGACACCTGGGTTGTCCAGGCTAGAGAAGAGAAGTCCAAGAGGTGGCCAGGAGCAATCTGCAGCTCCCTGAGGAGGGGAAGGTGCTGGACTGTGCTTCTGGGAACTAATGACAGAATGTTCAGGATTGGCACAGAACTGTGCCAGGGGAGGCTCAGACTGGATATAAGGAGAAACGTCGTCCCTGTGAGGGTGGTCAAACACTGGAGCAGTCTTCCTAGTGAGATGGTTGGTGCCACACATTTGTTGGTGCTCATGAGGCATTTGGGCAGTGCCTTCAGTAACATGCTTTAACTACTGATTAGCCCAACGTAGTTGGACTCAGTGATCTTTGTCCCTTCCAAATGAAAAAAGTTTGAGAGAACTGGGCTTATTTAGCTTGGAGAAGAGAAGGCTCCAGAGAGACCTTGTTGTGGCCTTTCAGTACTTGAAGGGAGCATATAAATGGGAGGGGTTTATGGCTGTTCACAAGTGTGAATAGTGACAGGACAAGGGGGAATAGTTTTAAACTGAGACAGGGGAGGTTTAGGTTAGATATTAAGTGGAAGTTTTTCACTCAGAGTATGATGATGCACTGAAAAAGGTTGCCCAAGGAGGTTGTGGATGCCCCATCCCTGGAGGCGTTCAAGGCTAGGCTGGATGTGGCTCTGGGCAGCCTGGTCTGGTGGTTGGCAATCCTGCACATAGCAGGGGGGTTGAAACTGAATAATCTTTGAGGTCCTTTTCATCCCAGGCCATTCTACGATTCTATGAACTGTTCTATTCTAAAAAGAGAAATGCAGGAAACAGTAGGTGCAGAGAAGTTTTTGTGATGCTGTCTTTGCACTGAATTGTATTTCATTTTTTCTTGTTTAATTGTTAAAATATTTTTTGAGTGATGAAATAAACAATTTTGTATCTTCTAAAATTGATATAAAGAGCATGCTAAATCTTTAATTTAATCATGAGATACTTTGAGGGCTTGGAGAAGTAACATTCTTGATCCTTAGTTAGAGAACAATGGATATGCTTGATTTAACCCACATGTAGAAGAGTAATTGGACTACACATGTTGAAGACAAGGATGACAAAATATGATATATTTAGGCTATTAAATAAGAATAAGATAAGAATCCCAGAGGAGAAAACATTTTCTCTGAAGAAAAGAGAATGCTCTTGTTCTCTGGGTGTTAAGTAATGATTTTATATGGGCACAGCTAAGTGCCAGGGTGAACGTAATCAAGGTGTTTTTTTCTTCAGTGCCTGATATAGCAAAAGGATTAAAAAGTAGCAGGTAAATGTTGCATGCTGCATGTTGGGTGCCAATATACTTTTGAGAAATTGATGTTTTGGGTATTGTCATTTTATTATTATTATTTTCTTCAGTTGTGGTTTTAGGAAAAATAAAGTAGTTGGGCTAGGCTTTTTATAAATATGGAAGAATAAGGGTTGTTTGTTCTACTTTTTGTGACTTATTGAGACTCTTGCCTATATGTGCTAGAAACGCTATCACCCTACGTGATTTGTAAAACTTCTGTTTACTGTATAGTTTCAAAAAGCACGTACGGTGTGTTGTACCAGGCTTTTCTGCCACAGGAGCAGATTGTTCCAGATAGCCACAGTCTCAGTCTGATGCCTATATCTGAGTATAAAAAGATCAGTTGATTTTTGGTGTTAGCTTTCTTCTGGTGCATTCTTTGTACATAATAAAATTCATAATATTAGCTGTACAATAAGATAAATGATCTGATTTTTAGAAGCAGTGTATTGAAAGCTTGGAAGTTGGCATTGATGGTGATATTCCCATTTTTCTTTCCTAAGTATGAAAATAATGTGGCAGTACGAGACAGAGTGGCATTTGCTTGCAAGTTCCTCAATGACGCTCAGGTAAGTCTATGGTTACAGATTCAAGTAAACTGTTAAGCTGGGGTTTATTTAGTGAGATGAAAATTTGGGGTGGGAGCTTGAAGCAGTGTATCATAAGGGATTTGGTTTTTCCTCACAGTAGGATATAAGCTATGGTATAATTTCTCTCCCTCTCTCTCTTATTTTTTTTTTTTTAAAGTAAATAATGTTCTAGACTTGCTAGTTTTAAAAATTATGTCACATTAGCTAAATGTTTTACTGGACAGTATTTGTATTTGGTATTTATTTCCAGACATTTACCTTCTCTTGCAAAAAGCCTTTATTTTACAGTAGGAATGTTTTCCTTCGAATTTACAGAAGTGTATGGAAAAACTGGTGATCTCCTTCTTTTTGCTCTTTGCATCAGGAGGTTTAAAGTACGTTAATATTTAAATTATTGGTATATAGTGGATATAGCCATATACATTTTCCTGTATAACATGCAGCAAGCAGCGTGTACTGTTAGCAAAAGACATTCTTAAACTTTTAGAAAGTTTTGCTGTACGCATTAAATTAATTACAGGGGGATGTACAAACAGCAAAAGTTAAGAATTTCTTTTTATTTTTATAGCTGAACAGATTTATTGAGAAGCTGACAAATGAAATGAAAGATGCTGGGAATTTGGAAGGAATACTGTTGACAGGGCTGACAAAAGATGGTGTGGACTTGATGGAAAGTTATGTTGACAGAACTGGCGATGTCCAGACAGCAAGCTATTGCATGTTACAGGTTAGTGTCTCTCCCAAAAATGAATCTTTACATAAGAGATCTAAACATAAGTTTATTTAGCAGTATAGCACTGATTCTTGCAAACTGAAAAGTATATTCTGTAGTAAATTTTGACAGTATATAGCTTGCCTGTTTTGTGCAGTCATCTGAAACACTTGGTGATAACTACAAACTTGTATATTCAAGCTGTCTCAGTCAGAGAAAGTGAAGTCAAGGGGAAGATAGGAAAAGAAAAATAGTTGAGCAGTTGAATCGTTGAACTACTGCTGTGTTTTCTGATAGGTTCAAAATAGGCTTTTTTGCTTCCAGAGTTCTGTTAGAGAACTGCTGTAAGGTGGAGGGTTTTTTTTTTTTTTTTTTTGTCTTTGGGTGGATGTTGGTTTTGTTTTTTGTTTTGAGCTTATCTTGGTCCTTACTGGCACAGTTGGAGTTACTACCAGTGCTGTTTGACTACGTACGTAACCATAGTAATGGTATGAGCTCAGATGTGCTACAGAAATGTATAATCCGAGTTTTTAGGAGAACAACAGCATGAGTATTCTCAACCTGAAAGGCAGACTGAAGAAAACTTTTATCAAACTTGTGTTAAATATTTCCAAATATCATCCCTGTCTATGCAAATAATGCTATTATTTCTTGTATTTTGTCTTATGTAGTAGTAAAGCCTTTTGAAAAAGTGAATAACTTGTGTTGTGCATGTTCAGTGTATGTCTGACATTTTTTCCTTTCTCTTTAGGGCTCTCCATCAGAAGTACTTAAGGATGAGAGGGTTCAGTACTGGATTGAAAACTATAGGAATCTTTTAGATGCTTGGAGATTTTGGCACAAACGTGCAGAATTTGATATCCACAGAAGTAAGCTGGATCCCAGTTCAAAACCTTTAGCTCAGGTAAATATGATTCTTACATGAAGTATGGCCAATTCAGAAAGGAAGGCAATGTGGTACTTAAATAGAAAAAAATAAATTTCTGTCTGCATCTTGGCTTTTGTGAGGAAAGGAAAGGAAAGATTTCAATTAAGGATACTCTAAATCAATGTTTTGTGTTCTATTTGTAGTTTTTATTTATTTATTTTGTTAATATTTTTAAAAATATTGTTCCGAGAAAGGACTTAACTGTTTTGGTAGGGGTTAAGGAAATAAACAAATTTACATGAATTCTAATCTAGGAAGTGCCATTTTATTCAATCATTATTTGGTGTTTTTTTTTTTCCCTAAGCCTTTCCTTCTAACAAAAACTCATCTTTCAGAATCTTTAATGTTTCCACACTTTTTCCTGGTGAAACTGTGGGTTTTTTTCTTCCAGCGTTGAAAAACAAAATCAGAGACTTACTCTAGTGAGTTCTTCATCATTATGAGGATGGTGCTGAAACTAGGGAAAGGAACCAGGGACCAGTTCAAATTGGCTTTTAGTTTGACTG
>JAOWBP010002978.1:16745342-16756320 GCA_028571105.1 Tragopan temminckii
GCCGCGTACTCCGCGCTCTACATCGGCGGAATGGGCTCGCGCGAGAAGAACTTCTACAACCAGCTCGCCTGCCGGATGGGCTTCGAGGACGAGGCCGCCCGCGTCCAGGAGCTCTTCCTCGCCGGCCAGCACCGTGACGCGGCCGCGGCCGTGCCCGCTGCCAGGCAGCCAGCGGTAGCCGAGCTCCTCCCCTGCCGCCTGCCGAAACCCGCGGGCAGGTTTCATCATGCGGAGCCCGCCCCTGGCGCGGGCAGGCCGAGGCTGGCTCGTTGTGGCAGCCCCGAGTCGAGGGTTGCTATGTAGGGCCCGGGGTACGGAGCGCGCCGGCTCTGTCGGAGTTGTAAAGAAAAACACGAGTCTCCAGGCGATGTGGGACCCCTCAGGTTCACGGGGTGGTTTGTAAGGGTGATCTGTAGCCATCCGTGGGGCTGCCTTATTGTGTTTGGTTTGGGACCCCTCACCACAAGAACGACGTGCAGGTCCTGCAGTGTGTGCAGGGAAGGGCAGCGGAGCTGTGAGGGGTCTGGAGCACAGATCTGATGGGGAGCGGCTGAGGGAGCTGGGGTTGTTCAGTCTGAAGAAAAGGAGGCTCAGGGGAGACCTCATCACTCTTTACAACTGCCTGAAAGGAGGTTGTGGCGAGGTGGGGGTCGGCATCCCAGGTAACAGTGGTAAGACGAGAGGGAATGGCTTTATGTTGTGGAAGGGGAGGTTCGGGCTGAGTATGAGGGAAAAAAATCTCAGAAAGAGTGGTGAGGCACTGGCACAGGCTGACCAGGGAGGTGGTGGCATCCCCATCCCTGGAGGTGCTCAAGAAAAGTTAAGAGGTGGCACTGAGGGATATGGTCAGTGGGCATGGGTTGGTGGCTGGACTAGGTGATCTTAGAGGTGTTTTCCAACCATAATGATGATTCTTAGAGCTGTGTTATTTTGTTTGGAAAAGAGCATTTACAAGGCTGATACCTTCAGGAGTGTTTACTTAAGGAGCTTGCCTTGGGAAACTTACAGATGATTACAGGTAAAGGGATTTTGATTTTGATGCCTGTGTGAACTTCATTAATGGGCAGTTTTGCCTTTTTTCCCTTAGAAAGTGATGAAGTGAATTAATTCTGCTGAGAAAGCTAGAAAGAGAAGAGCTGAATATAAAACTTTGTTCTCCACACATACTTCAAGAAGGTCATCATGAAGAACTCTATAAAAAGTTATTTTTTCAGATTTTAGTAAGCATGCTGTAGTACTCTATGCATGAGAAGTGCCTCCCATGCTGATCATGAATAGAGGTAGGAAGCTGCTGCTCAGCACAGCCTTGCTTACACCTACCGACGCTAAAGATTGGCCCTGGCAGAGCTGTAGCTTTGTGCAGCTGTGCAGGTGCCAGATGTACAGCTCTCAGCAGCTTTGCACAGCCTGGGCGAGCACAGTGAAAGCGTGAACCTTGGCACGTCAGTCACCGCCCACAGCACGAGAACGCTGGTTCTGCTGAGGAGCACCTCATGCAGCTTTCTGTTGGTTGTTTTTTTTTTTTTTTTTTTTTTTTTTTTTCCCAGAGATCTAAATGTTAGAAACTACATTTTGAAAATGTACAATAACAGGTAAACACTGCATTAATTTAGGGTTGTTGTTTGTGTGGTTTTTGTTGCTGTTGTTTGCTTTTTTTGTCACGGTCTTTTGTTAATAGCTTTTCATTACCTCTTTTCCTTCTTTTCTACCTGCAAAGAAAAGATCTCTGGAAGAGCCTGCTTAGCCTTAAGTTGTTGTATTTTATGGGTTCATAACGGGATCTCATACAGTGTTTTATAATAGTGAATCCAGAAGTATTTGGGAAAATGAGAATATTGTCATAAAAAGCCAGAGCAGGGAGGTGAGAAGCAAATTGCAGGAAGAAATACCAGGCAAGCACAGTCAGCAAAGCTGCCCAATTCCTCATTAATGTCTGTGCCCCTGGGGCACACTGGGTAACAGCCACTTATTTATCCTACCTTTTATTACCCTTTTTTTAAAATTGGAGCAAACTGCTGCATTTGAATGTGTCTTGCTTGTTTCATCCTCCATTTTAATGAAGCTTATGTTGTTAAATGTAGGTCTAATGGGAGAAATACCAGACATCATATATTTTTAGATGTTGGCAATTTCACTAGTCACTAACTACAATGGCACAGGTGATAACTGATATGTCTCTGTCCTTTTCTAGCCTTTTCTCTGCTATTGTCAAGTAGCCCTTTACAGTCCTTTTACATTAAACGTTGAGAAGAAGAGCAGTTCTGCTCTTCTCAGCCATCTTTCAGTGTCCTGCAGACACTGTCACGGGCAATAGTTTCTCCAAAACATTGTCTTCTCAACAATTTCCCTGAAGCAACTTTCGGCAGTATTCCAGCTTTCCCATTTCTATATGCCAAGATCACAGCCTTCTTTGTAAACTCTTTGCAAGCAGACTCAGACCTATATTTGTTCTTATTCTGATGCTTGATAAGCTTAGGCTGGCCTTTGACGGCTGACATTCTCTGCAGATACCAACTTGTGATCAATCCCCTTAGAAATGGGCCTGAAACATGGATGCTGGTTGGTTAGTTGTATTTGAATCATGTTGAGTTCTAACAAAGCTACAGTAAACTGACTCTTAAGACAGAAGTGTGGTTAGTCAGGTGTGTTACAGTCCTTGATGTACCCGGATGGAAGTACCTTTATGACTTCCTTTGTATCCAATATCCATTTTTAGCATGGGCCAACTGCCCTTCATTTAGCCTTACACATCATGAATTGCAACATCATCTCTAATTCTAACTGGTGTAGTAATGGAGTCATGGGAATAGGCTGTTTCTAGATGCCTTGAGTCATCTTTTTTTCTACTCTCAGGGACTGGATATTCATGATGTAAGCTGGGCACAGATCTCCAAGAATCCTCTATTTTCCAGCTTGAAATTTTCCTTTCACATATTTGCTGCAACAACATATCACCACACATCATCATAGGCTCACCTGAATGGGATATGCTACTATGACTTGTTTGTGAGCATCCACAAATTACTTCTGTGTTGAAGTCTGTGTACTACAGACATCTCCTGTTCCTGAATGCATACTGTGACAAGAACAAGATGCCATCCGTGGGGCAGGGAGAACCAAGTGGCAAACAGCAAATGTTCTTCCTGGCAGCAGCCTAATATATATCCTAGGACGGGAACTGAGCTCGGAAACAAAAGGCTGTTTCTGCTAATGGAGTCAATAGAAACATCCTTACTCTACGGCAGCCTCGCCAACCTACTACACACTGGAAGAAATTACATGATGGGCTGGACCCAGTGGAAGCTGGAGATCAATTCCTTTACAACTGCATGGGTTGGCATAGATAACATATCTCATACTCTGCCTGTCTTTACAAATACAAAAATGTGCAGTTTGATACATCCACTTTTACTAGGTGGTATCTGTAGTGCCAGGTGGTCTGATAATACCTCTCACATTTCAAATGCATGGCTATATGTCAGGAATATTTGTATGCAGGGAGCAAAGCCCTTTTCCTAATTTAGTTTTCCTTCCCCAGGAGAACAGTAACATGATGTGCTAAATAGGTAAAAGTTGGAGTGATTGCACTCAAGTTCTCAGGCAACAACATGCTTTAACACTTAGATCTGAATGGGAAAAAAACAAACAAAAACAGAAAACAGCAGCTGTCAGAATCAAAAGCTGTTTGCAGATCTGTAGCTTGAAGTAAGATAGGCTCACATTTGTATCACTCGGTCTACCTTTTACCCAGTGGAATCGTACCCCATGTCTGAGATCTTTGTGCTTGCAGCTTCTAAAGAACTTACCATCCTATAACTGTGCTGTTTGCACCTCTGATTTTGAATATATCTATTTTTCTTTCATTCCTTTGTGTTCTCTTTTCATCCTTTGGAGGCATGTAAAGGATATGCAGACTATTTGTCTGTCCTCCAGACAAAATCCTCTCTCTCTCGGTATAAAAAGTAGTTGTCTCTTCCACTGGGAGTTCCTTTTGCTATAGTCTCTCTCATTTAATCCTTTTTCTTTTCTTTCTGCTTAATTATGTTAAGCTTCAAAACAAATAAGACTTGCTCTGACCTCAGAGTTAAGAGGTCACAGCACTGAAGTGTTAAAAGAATATCTTTTCTAGAGCTGGGCATTCAGATCTTCAGTAATGTACTAGGAAGGCATGTCTAGTGCAGCAGTGAGAGAAAACACAAAGAAAGGTGATTTGTTACTGCCTGCACAAAAGACTAAGCATTTTACACTGCTGCAGCATCCTTTCTAATGTCCCAAGTCCTTCCATTATCCCCTGTACTTCTTAGCACAGATGAGAAAAGGTTGTTGAAGGAGCTGCTGGCCATACAGTACAGATTGCAGGCATGGCATATGGCATACCAAAGGGTCTTTTGTGAGGAGGCCCAAGACCAGAGAGGAATGAAACGTTGCTGACTTTAACTGAATCATGGTCTTGGCTAGTGCCAATTTATGCTCTTATCCCTGGGGGGAGGGGAAGAAACCCCCAACCCAAAGAACTGTTACATATGCTTTTTTTAACAACTTGCAAAACAAGACAGAAAAATTAGCTTTCTGATGCTAATTGTGTAACATAAAGCAGAATAATTCTCTTGAGTTTTTAGTTGTGCTGGTAGAACTAGTTTAAATCCTGGTTCTTTTTCATACAGTACAAAAGATCAGGTGTCAGCTGAATTAGGCTTTAACAGCCGTAGTCAGTGTAGCAGGATTAATGGCAAACTGCAATCTTCAGTTCATTTTTTCACCATGCAGCACCCATTGTGATATTTTGCCCAATTCAGTAGATGTTTTATTACAAACAAGATCCTATTCATCTAGAATACAATTAAATTCCACTGTAGGAGCCATGGCTAGCTGGTGTAAATTTGTAACAGCAAAACCTGTGTTTGACCATATATAACAGTCTTAAAACTCATTGGAATGTATTTTTGATTTGGAATTACTTGACTTGGTTCTAACAAAGTCATTTTCACACACATCAGTGGTGCAAGTTTAGTCCTTTAAAGCATTGTATTTCATTTTGTGTTTGGAAGATACCAAAAGCATCCAGTGAAATTGCTTAAATGCTCACATTTGCCCTCCTAAATAGAATTAAGATCAGAGGGGGAAGAATGACAATTACTGAATACTGCTTGAGGGTCATTTTTTTAGAGAAGGTAAAATCATCATTTGGTTTATAAAGGGCTGAGAAACTAAGCTAGTCTGAAACATAAGAATGCAGCTGTACTTTCCCATCACTAGATAGTGCTATTGCCTCAAAATGAGAAATCGTCTTGCTTTTAGTATTGTAGCTACCAGAAATAGAGGTGAGGAACAAATACAGCAAACGTCTTCAGTGAAAGAAGTAGACTGGCAAATGCATTGTAGAAAATGCAGTGTAGAAAATTAACAACTGCACTAACACACAAAGCCAAATATTTTCTTTAAATGAAAATATAATAGCAAAAGTAATTTGTTTCCAGTTTTCTCACATACATGCACGCTGAAATACAGCTTACTGCATAGTCAGTATGTGGTGCCTTCTTACTAATCTGTTAAATCAAATAGTAGCAAACCCTTCAAATGATTGCTTTGGTTTTTTTATTATAGCTATTTACTCTGCTTTTTTTTCCCTAGGAATTAGTTCTGAATGCTGTACAGAGGTAATTTTTGTTATTAGTGTTACACAAATAGTAAAATGGCGTATCTCTCCTCCCTGTTCTTCCATAGCTAGAAACTCTTAACAACTGACTTTGTAAAAATGTTTCTTTACATGTTAAGAAAAGAAAACATGAAAGAAAGATAATTCTTCCTAATTAAAAGAGAAAACCAACAAGAGACAAAAAATCAAAAGAGAAGAAAACTAATTCTAAACTCAAAATGCAGTATCAGTTCAAAAGGACCAAAAGAATTGAACAATTAATGGTTGGAAAGTAGGAGGGAACTTTGTTCTGCATGCTAATTTGTACCTCATTTCTCATCACAGATATTTCAGATAATAATGTATTTCTACTAATGCAAAAGCTTGATTTCCAATATTAATTCCAACATTTTTATTAAGCTTTCTGTGTTATTCTGTTTTCTAAGGAAAAATAAGGAAACGTGAACGAACTAAAATCTTCTGTCAACTCTCACCCTAGCACAAATATACGATATTGATGCTTGAATCTCTGGCAGCCAGCCACGGAACCTTTTTGCTTTTGCCAGGAACGGGTATGAGACAGGCAAACAAAAGAATGTACCCACAAATGTTGGCTACTCTTCAAGCCATTCTGAAATTCACCTCTTTTGGTTGGGACCTTTGATGTATCATTTCTGTAGGATTTGACAGAGAAAGTATTTGCACTGGCTACCTTTTAACTTGCACGTAGATGTAGAATAAATGGAAATTTACTTATCTGTGCAGAAATATATCAGTAACAAGAACAAAAAGAGATGCATTTTTCTTAAGTGCCGAAGTTGGTTTATCAAGGCCATTTCTACAAACACAGCAGGGCCAGAAAGTACATTTTGTTATGGCAGCTTAACTAATTATTGGCACACCTGTCAGTGTGATTTATGTCCATACCGAGTAGCATTCCTTGAGAAAATCTCAAGAATGGATTACAGAATAATACCTGCCAGGAGCTACTTTTGCAGAGCACTGTGGATGAGACTGAGATTTCATTCCATCCATCCGAGGGAATCCCAGCAGACTTCATAACCTTTCAGTGCTCCTGCGTGCCTTCCCACCACATACCATGGTACTGAAGGTGAATACCATTTTCTCAGTTTAGTGATAAGTGAATGTCATTCTGGTGGGCTGAATTGGCTTATTTTGACTGAGAAGTCATAAAATAGTTACAGCTCCTAGCTCTGACTCAAATAGGTATAGCCCAAGGCATTCTGAAGTGGGCTTTGTGTGTCTAAGCAGGACAGAAACATTGTGGGAAATGCTTTTCTTGTAGAACATTCAGGATGAGAGCGTACTGCAACTTGTCTGACATTTACAATCAAAATATTAAGATATTTAACGTTCTTTAATTTTTGTAATGAACAAATTGCCTCTCCCTCACATTCTTTAAAATGCGCTTTAAAATATCAGCAAGATTCAGAAATTATTCTTCAAGTCTGCCACTCAAAGTGCATCATTCAAATTTTTGGCACATGCTGAACACAGTGGATTGTTTTAAGTTAATTATTTGTTTAAAGCACATCTAATTAGCATGGATAGCAACGCAGAGATTGTACATTGTTTAAATGCAGACAGTATTTCTAACTTTACAGATCAGTGAGGTGTGTTATTGCATGGCAATTCCATTGTTTGTGCAGAAATACAGCAAATGAAGTTCCTTATCATGATAGGAGGTCAGACTTAAAGCCACCAGGTGTTTCTTTGGGTAAAAGAAGAAGAAGTAATAAACTTAAGCACAGATAACCCCTTTCGTTATTATTTTATAATCCACTTTTCTCAAATAGATGACAGTAAATGAGTTTTGCAACTCTGTACGTGGCTCTAGCACCATATGAACTGCATGGACCTAACACCAAATAAGTGTGTGCCTTCCCAAGTCAAGCAGGCGGAGGTCATGGTGATAAATTGAAACTGTTTGCTTTCCTGAAGGCCTTTGTTTCGCTCTAGGATTTAGCGTAGGCATAAATTATACGTGTAGTTCAGCTAGTCCAGCTTGCCTGCAACTACAATTTGTGGGTTCACATGCTCACAAAGAATGGATAGTAAGTTCTGCAGAGAAGAATGACCTCGCTGAGTCTGAAAGATAATAGGATTTATTTTATAAATAATATTAAGCAAATAAAACATAATATTTAATATGGTCATCTCTTTAGCCAAAAATGAATGAAGAACAAAAAAAGTAGTTTGCATTTTAAAAATATGGAAATTACTCATCCATATATATTTCCATGGTCTTTGATAATGATTCATAAAAATATTGGCATAAATTAATTCAAGATAAAACCATTTATAATTGAACAAATCATCAAGAAAAAACAGCTAACCCTGGAAATATGTAAAATTTGGCCTATTAAAGCTGGTTCCTTGCTAGCCATTAACACGCAGAAAGAAATCAGAGTTTTACCTTAGATATCTAACTAAATATGTATTCAGTCATTGGCTTGTCGAATCACAACATTTTGTCTTCTACATTAACTTTCTGTCATTCCTCCTAACTACAAGGCTGCTCCTAAAGCAATTCTCTTACTTTATAATGCTGGCCCACAACATCAGAGATGGATGTTGGTGATATGGCATAGAAGTTGAACCTTCCCACTAATATTCCTTCACATTTTGTTGGCAGCAGAGGGGCAGTCTGACAAAATGGTGTCTAACATGGGAGTGTATATGAAGCAAAGAGGTGGAACTGAATTCCCACACATGGATAAAATATCACCCACTGAGATTCATTGACATTTGCTGAATGCTTATAGAGAGCAAACAGTGAATTTTGGCACAGTGAAGTGGTGGGTGGTGCATTTCAGCAGTGGAGACAGCAACGTGAAAGACAAGCCACGTTCCAGACAGCCATGCACAGCTGTCACACCACAAAATGAAGAGCATCTCAATCAGATAGTCCATGTGAATCAATGGATTTTGACCAGGGAACTATGTACAGAGCTGAATATTGGTTTCAATGCACTGGAAATGGAGGTGGCCACATTGGAATATTCCAAAGTTTGCACCAGGTGGGTCCCATGAATGCTCACACAGGGAAAGAAAGAACACCCTACGCAAGTTTGTCAGGACCTACTGAACCAACAAGAGGTTGAAGGTGACATTTTCTGGATCATATCATTACCAGTGACGAGACATGGTGTCACCACTATAAGCCGGAGTCAAAACAACAGTCAGTGAAGTGGCAACATGATTTTCCCATTGATTAAAAAGTTCAAGATGAAGCCCTTAGTTGGTAAAATGCTACACACGGCCCATTGAGGTAGGAAAGGAGGAGTCCTTGTGGGTTTCCTGGAACTTCAAAAACCATTGACTCTCACCACTACATCACAACACTAAACTCAAGAGTCAGGCTAGAGAAGGCAACAGCCCTTCTCTTGCAAGATGTTAACACCAGGGCCCCTACCATTTGAAGACAGTGGAGGACATCGCAAATCTTCTCTGGACAGCAATCAGAGATTGCTTCTGTGTGTGATATGCAGGTCCCTGCATACAGTGTTAAATAGCTGTTATGCAGTTGCCAACCCCCTGCCATTTGTTGAAGCAAACATTGTGCACACCGATATTAATAGTCAGGCCATATCTGACCTTTGTTAAATTACAGCTCGTTCCACCTTTGCTCTTTGAAATTCTCCTTTCAAACCAGCCTAGGAATAAGATAACTCAGTAAACAAATCAGTGTGAAAAAGTGTAGCACCTCACACATACGTATGTGATACACATAGGCCATGATCCGTGGCAGTAGCAATCCCACGATGCAAAACCAGACTTTCGAGTTTGCCAAGCAAAATGAAGTCTCGCATTCAGCACCATGGTATTAAATACCTGTAATATGAGACATTTTGAAAACTTTACCTATTTCAAAACGTTAAGGCATGGGTGGACAGAACTGCAATCAGAATCTGAAGTAGTAAAAAAAGAAAAAAAGGAGGAAACGAGGAGACAAAGACACCTCTACCTCATCTGCTGCCTTTGCCAATTCCATTGCTTTTGTTATATGTAGGCCACTCCAAAAGTAACGCCTTTTATTTATTTCTATGCAAACTATGACAGATACAAAGAGCACAATCGCACTGTTTGATAGCACAACTTCTCAACTACAAAGCACTATTTTTCAACACAGTCGCAACCATCAGCTGTGTATTTTTGGCAGTGATAAGCACGAGCCTGCATGCTGCGATCATAACCACCTTCATGGCTGTCCTGAACATGGCATATCTCACATTGCCCTCACCACTGCTGAAACGCACCACCCGCCGCCTCACTGCGCTCACATCCACCCTTGGGGCTGCATAAACGTTCAGCCACCATCAGCGAATGCTGGTGGGCGGCATTTTTTTCACACGGACGAATTCGATTCCTGCACTTCCACGTTAGATAGCGTTCTGCCCCTCTGCTGCCACCTGTCTCACGGCAACAAAATGTAGTGGGACGCTGGCGGGAAGGCTCAGTTCTTCTGCCAGACCGACGGCCACCTCATGTCATGGGCCAACATAACAGGAGCCAGTACTTTCAGAGCAGCCCTCGTGGTTTATAGCTGTATTTATTAACGCCCAACACTCAAACTCTCCCATCAAGTGTGCTCGCCTCACCTTCGTCCCTTCTGTGATGGAACTGCTCAGGCAGATCCTGTTCACTTCTGGTTATTGTTTGGAGGACGCAGCAAGCAGCGGGAGGCAGGACTGGCACTGCGACACGGAGCAGCGGGCGCTCCTGCAGCCAGCACAGAAGCCGCGTCTGGTGCGGCCCCGCCGAATGACTCGTCAGGAGAAGAGCCGAGGGAAGGGCACGCCTGGGGCCGACGGGCTGACATCTGCAGGAGGGCAAAGCCGCAGTTCGGGCTGAACCCCACCGACGGGAACCGCGCCCTTCACAGAACTATAGTCCTTATCTCCCCGTCAGTAACTTCCCGCTGCCTGCCGAACGCGTCCTTGGTGACGTCGTAACGCCGAGCACCTTCTAAACCCGCAGTTCGTCATCATTCTTAACCGCATTTTCCCAGAAAAGATATCCAGAGCGATACGTCACCGGCGCTGGGAAGGCAGGCGGCGTTTGCACAGGGCGATAAGGAGCTATTGCGGAGGGCTCGGTCTCCTAGCAACCGTGCAGCCGCCTCATGGCAATTCGGCAGCGCGGAGGCTCCGGGCCGGCGGCAGCGCGGAGGCGAGGGGCCGCGAGCGGCGGTAGGAAGGTAACCGGAGCGCGAAGGACCGCGCCGTCGGGGGGACGCGCGCGGAGGGAAGCGTCTCCAGCCCCGCGATCCGCGTCTCGTCCATGCCGGGTGCCACGTCCGCACCCGTCACGTTCATCGCG
>JAOWBP010002978.1:16761083-16775155 GCA_028571105.1 Tragopan temminckii
GTCCCTCTCCAGCTTTCCTGTAGGCCCCCTTCAGGTACTGGAAGGCCACTATAAGGTTCCCCCGGAACCTTCTCTTCTCCAGGTTGAAGAGCCCCAGCTCTCTCAGCCTGTCCCTGTGGGGTAGGTGCTCCAGAAAGGCACAAGCACAGTGTAGCAAAGCACTACAATTCAAGCAACATCCTCCAGAAGGAAACCTTGCTTGGAGAAGACATTCCTTTGTTGCTGAAGGAACAGACACGTACAGCAGGGCTACATTAAGACTTCATTTAAAAGCAGAAGTTAAACACTGAATCTCTCTGGATAGGGAATCAAACAATGATGACAGATTTTCTGAGTGAAAAATGGGCTATAGTTATACCTTTTAAGTTATATGATGGGCACAACTGCAAAATTAAGTTTTCAGGATGATAAAAAAGCAATATTTTAAGAAACATTTTGCATATACCTGCAGTTATTTAAAGGTGAAGCATTTTGCTTATGCACTTAGCTGTTTTTTAATTGCTCACAGGATGTACCCATGCACTTGAGATTATTTTAATAGCGATACACCATGCAGCTGAGGAAATTATGTTGCTTGCTGTTTCATTTCTCTTACAGCTTTTGTTTGTGAGATGCATCAAACGGTGCAATACTGGGACAGCAGAAAAAGAGCTGCTGTTTGTTCTCATTAAGACCTGCAGGGCAGCCCATGCTCAGCTCACCCCTGTGCTGTGCTCCCACCTGCAGCCTGAGCAGCCTTGGGCCCTGGCACCTGCTCCATGTCCTGGTGCTGCAGTGGGTGCTGCTTGGGATGGGCTGGTTTGAAGGAAATCACCTGGAAAGGAAGACATCAGCATAAACAATTTCCTTTTAAAGTGCACACTTCTGTTCAGCGCTGAGAGCCCACCAAGAGTTTATTTGCTTATCTTTTTCAATTGTTTTCTAGGGAAAGTTTTGTTTTATCATCGTTGCTGGGATTTCTGCATGTAAAGCACACAGCTACCTGCGCTGCAAGGGAATGATTTATTGCACTGAATACGAAATATGAATATCTCATCCACCACTTACCAGTACAATGGCTAAATGAATATGGGCTGGAGCACTTTCCAGCTCAGACAATGCATGTTTATTAGCAAAAGAAAAAAAAAAAGTAGAAACAATAATACCATTTTTTTCTGTCCCTCTCAAACCAATTGAATTTACTTTGCCTTCCAGATAGAAGTGTTTGTGTTGAACAGAAACCAACAAGCCCATTACATATTACAAACCATATTAGAGAAAGTCAGCTTGAATTATAACACTGATACATTATTAGTACATTTCAAAGATATTTACTTAATGGTAGTAGATTTTATGGTGAATAACGTAGCCAGGATAGAATCTTTTATATTTTTCTTTGCCAAGCAAAATAGATGTTTCAAAGCTTTTAATGCTAATTCTTACAAAAGCTTCAAGAGGTTCCTCAAGAAAGGTGCCCAAAGCCAACACAATGCTGACACATCTCATTTTCTCTGATGTTTTTGACCTGTACCGAGGTTATAAAATCATAGGAGATTCCCAAACTTTGTGCTGTACAAGAAATGAAGTTTACAGGCAATACGTTAAGAAAATAAAATATTAAAATGGCTCAGAAAGGAGAATATTTCCATTATAACAGAAATAGGATGTTTCTGCGAGTCTTTTATAAAATTTCATGAGTTTTACCACATTAGTTTGGAGGAGGTCCAACAAGCTCAAAAGCAGGGCAGGACACAGCTAGGAACTCCTTGTGTAGTGCAGCCATACCACTGAGTGCACAGAGCTGCAGAAAAGATATATTTCACATGCCAACTATCTCAAATTGAAGATGGTCAGAGAGCACTTCTCCTATGAAGAAAGATTGATGGAGCTGGGCTTGTTCAGCCTGGAGAAGAGAAGGCCCAGGGAAGACCTGGTAGCAGAATTCCAAGACTTGAAGGGAGCTTATAAACAGAAGGGACATCACCTGTTTAGATGGCCTGATAGTGATAGGACCAGCGGGAATGTCTTTAAACTAAAAAAAAGGGGAAATTCAGGTTAGATGTTAAGAAAAAATTCATTACTGAGAAGGTGGTAAGGTGCTGGCACTGCTGCCCAGAGAGCTGTGGTGCCCCATCCCCGGAGGTGCTCAAGGCCAGGCTGGGTGGGGCCCTGGGCAGACTGAGCTGCTGGGGGGCAGCCCTGCCCATGGCACAGGAGTGGAACTAAATGATCTTCGAGGTATCTTCCAACCCAAGCCATTCTATGATTCTATGAAAAATATGTCTATCTATCTTTCGTTGCTGCAAAGAGTATTTTTAAGATTTTCCCAGCAGGACTTTTGCTTTGAGCTTTCAACCATTTGGTCAACTCTTAGAATTGTGCAGTGAAAGTTTTCACTTCCTGACACAGAAAGTATGTGCAGAAGCTGCCATGGAGTATCGTTTCCTTAATCTTTATTAATATTTGGCTATTAACTCACGTGGTGATGTTAGGAAACAAGAGGGAATTTATTTCTATTTGTACTAGAGATCAGCAGTTTTACCTGAATGGGATATTTCAGTGATCTGAAACTCAGAGCATGCAAGCTTTTTGGTTATCCAAAAAAATGAAGAAAAAAAAAAGAGCATATTTAAAACAATTTAAATCGTATCACGAAATACTGTACTGAGAAGAACTACACAAGTTCTTTCTGAAAGGAAACCATGAGCAGGGCCCAGTAGCACCATCCAGCAGCCAGAATCCCCTCTTTCAAGCAGCTTTCACTGACAGAGATAACCGTGCTCCAAAACACAGGAGAGAAGCAAGCTCAGGCGTTCAGAGCAGCAGGGTGACCGCAGTGCTCTTACATTGCTACATCTTTTACACACCCCTCAAAAGATACAGCAACCTCTATACTCCCAAACACACTTTAAGCATTTGATCCAGCTGAGCATTTGGCCTGCTTAAACGCTGTAGCATTTGAGGGTGATTATGGCACATTCCTAAAGTTCAATACTTCTTCAAAGTCCTGCTCCGCTGAAGTGCCCATGAATCTGTTTTTCCCTCTACTGAGCAAAGGAGATCAAAAGTTATTATGGAACAAAAAATGGCCCCTGATTGGTTGCAACATTATTTCAGGTAATTTAATTGAATATAATGAGTGATACCTCCTGTACTTTGGGTTTGATATTGATTCCTTCAGATCTGTCTAAAATAGAAACAATTAAACAAGCAAATAATGATCCTGAGATTTAGATTAAAGATAAACCTTAAGCAAGAAGCACATTCCATAGAGTATCCTGAATGGAGCCATCCATTTTGGCCTGTCAAGTAATGGTATGGCTTCAGAGGCAATTACATTTGCTATTTACCCATCTTTCCCCCCGTGTTTGAAGTAAAAACAATGTGTTACCTTGCTCCACTTTTTGCTTAGCCTTGCACACCAAGATACCTCTTCATCCACTGAACTGCAGCTTATGGGGAACAGAGGGGGGAGAAGCTGTGGAGCTGCCGAGCACAAAACCACTCAGTCTCCTGTCCTGTAAGCACCATCTGCCAGGCATCACCTGGAATGTGCTCTGTGGCTCTTGGGACTTAGAAGAGGTTAGAGAGTGTAACTCAAAGGCCAAATGTAAATACTGTTCTATTGTCAGCAGCCTGATAATAATAATATTTATCTTAAATCTGTGCTGGGTGCCCATCACCTGTTCCTTACCCAGTTCTTAAAAAATGCTGATGTCCCTGTAATACCAACTTTCTATGAAATAATGTGTAGTAAAGTGTTGTGTCTGAAGACAGATGAAAGTTTTGTTCCACTGTGACACCAGGCTTCCTGCCATCCCAGCTGCAGACCTGCTCTTTGGCACTTCAAAATTAGCAATGAGAAATCAGCTGGGAGCCAAAGGGCTGCAAATATTAAGGGCAGCTTTTATCCACCGGGACAATGTAGCATCTTTCATTCCCTCCAAGGAACTGTGACAGAGCCAAGTCATCACTGGAAAGTATTTACATATTTAAATTGTTTCATTATCTCATAAAAGTCTCTAATCAGTCATTCGTGTGCTAAGAGAAGAAGAATGTTAACCAAAAGGAAGAGGAAATAAATGCAAATACATCTTCACAATCTCACGGAGCAAAAGACTCAAAAATATCAGGTAGATTTGGGACAAAAAGTAATGACAAAAATAATAAAAATACGATTTTGACCATGATAAGAAGAAATACACCATAGTAATTGATCCTTTCATAGACTACCTCAGTAAGACATTTATACACACTTCTACAGAGAGTCAGCCACTGCATTTATCTTCTTCTGCTATTTCAAGCTGGGGCAGTAAGCCATGCTTAATTTTAAACATGACAGGAGGGCTGTCTGACAGCTCCAGCTGTTTCAGCTTGTGCATTTCTGCACCAGAGCAGAAGTATCTGAGCAAAACTCAACATGAATCACCCTGAGCTGTTTTGAAATCATTTAATTCTTTAACAGTTAAGGAGGTATGATTTAAAAATAAATAAATCATGCTGAGGGATTTGAACAAAATTTCTGTAGCCTGGCATCCTTCACAAGTAATATTTGGAAAATACAGGAAGACAAGGGAAAAAAATAACCACAGCACACCAAAGAGACATCTCTAGACCTACCACCACCATTGGTGGTTTCTCCCTGTGGAAGGCTGTAGGTTTCTGGGAGCACAGGTATGGCCCCATCCCCTAACTCACTCCTCACCTACACAGATGAGCTTTTGACTTTTAGTCCTCATGACATTCACCTTACAACTGCACACTGCCCATGTACACTCAAACTATCTTCCTCTTCCTCCCACACCAGGACCTACAGGCCCCCACTCAAATGAGTAACACTGCTGGCAGGGTTTCATTCCTCAGCTTCCCTGACCTGGCCAGATCTGAGCTGGTGGCTCTGCCTGGGCTCACTGGCACCATGGCATGACCCTCTCAGCCACATGACCTTCCTGATGCCCAGACCCCAAAGGGCAGCAAACATTCAGTAGGGATACAGCTGTCCAGCAGCATCTCCTGGCACACAGCATCAAAGCATGGCCTCAGTCTCATGGCCAGCTGCACAGTTACACTCAAAAGAGACAGGAAGCTTGCTTCACTGCCCCCCAAAAACATGTTTAAGTTCTAGATCCATCTGCTTTTCTCCCACAGAGAAGAAATAATAACAAAAATTCCACCTTTCTGCTGAAAACTCCAAACCAAGATCATTGTATCAAAGGGAGCACATACAGTCAGAAGTGAAGAAAACCTGGATCCCAGCTGGCCTTTCCTGAACTTACCTCCACAGCATCTTCAGAAGGCAGAGAAATGAAATGGCTCTGCTAAAGAGGGGAGAGGGGCTGAATTGCTTTTTGCAGCTCATCGGGGAGGTTTACGTTGGAGTGAGGAGCTGAGCACAAGTTTCCCATCCCCTTAGAAAATGAGAAGTTCAAAACCTGTGCTGATAGCAGCATCTCACTGTGCCTCACAGAATGACGTGTGAGACATTATTTCAGAAAATGGAGCTGGGTGTCACACCAAAATGCACACATCTCTTTTTTCAATGACCTTTGAGTTGGTAACACACCTTTTCCGTGAGTAACTCATCCACTGCCAAAATAGGCAACTCTGCCACCACCTAAACCAGATTCTGCACTAAAAATTCATACCGATTTAGGGCCCACGAAGCTCTAAATTCCCAGACACCAGCTGTGTGTGGAGTCCCTCTGTGTCAGCAGACTTTCTAGCTGCAGGCAGTGAAGAAAAAATCCTTTTTGTAATTCAGAAAAGACAAGGAAGGGCAAAGTGCTCGAAGCTGGGATTTCTGCAGGTGGTACCGACTCAGCCCTGGCAGAGCAGGAGCTGCGTGGAACCAGCACCACCAAGCTGGAAACTGGGGACAGACAGAACTCACAGCTTCAGAGCACATTCCTGAAATACACCGCAAGGAATCTGAACGTTTGCAGAGGGCAGTCCATTATCTGCCCAGGTAACAGCAACCCGTTCACCCACCGTGCAGCTCCCCTATGCTTCCTCACCTACCTGATTTAAGCTGGAGGAAACAATCACATCATCTTCCTGCCCTGTCCTCAGAGGCTGCCATTACAGTTCCAATTAGCATCAATTGGGATAATAGTTCTATTTGCATTTTTAAGCTATTATTAGCAAGCCGTCAGTCAGCCAATAATTTGTATCGCTACCCCCTTCCTTTTTGTGCTAAAATAATAATGGTTTTAATCAAAAGCAATTTGTATTAATATATGTTTTGCCCCAGGTGTTAAGAGCAGTCTTCAAGAGTGGTGGCGAGAGGTGTTAAAGAACACTGTTTATTAATACAGATGACTACTGATAGCCTTCAAAGTAGCACAAGTGGAGGCTCTTTTTGCAGCCAGCTTCTTAGCAGGACTCATGGGCACACAGAGGGTCACACACTGCATGAACACTTATGCTTCTTATATTAACCACCACAAGAATGGGGTGGAGGAGTAGACCTCAGAGTAAAACCAGTGTTTCCCATTCCCCAGCCCAGAGCTACTTTACGCAGTCCTTAGAACCAGCATTATATACCTGTTTTAACTCACGCTTCTGATTTGTAATATCATAACTGGTTTTAAATTACTTTCAAATGTAATAATGAATGCACTCAGTGCATTTAGCTCTGAGCCGCCTTCTCACCTGCAGCACCAGCATAATAAGCCCTGCGCGGTATCTCGCGAGCAAGATTAATTAAACCTTTCCTTTCTATTATCTTTGTTCCTATTCTAATCTAATGCTTAATAAAAAATCCCATCAGCAACCGCATGTGAAAAACCGAGCTCCGAACGCAAAGCGGAACGGGAGGAGAGCAGCTCCCAGACTCACGAGCGGGAGTCGGGCTGCAGCGGCTGCCCTCTGCCGGCCGGGAAGCCCCGACAAGGAATTCTGCCTGCCCTGCAGCACAGCGCTGCTCCGCCCTGCACAGACACAGGCTCCTGCACAGGGAGAGAAGTGGTCCCTTGCTGCTGATAGATAATGGGCTACAATAATTGATCATGTGCGAACATAGTTCCTGGTTATTTTTTTCCCCAAATTAAATGTAGAAAGAAAAGGAGGTGAGCGCAGAAAGACAAAAAGTAAAACTTTTTGGAGAGGAGAAAGCTCCGGGGAGACGTGGAGACCTCCTTGTGGCCTTCCAGTACTAGAAGGGAGCACACAAACAGGAGGGGGAATGGCTGTTTATGAGGGTGGATAGTGATAGGACAAGGGGGAATGGTTTTAAACTGAGACAGGGGAGGTTTAGGTCAGATATTAGGAGGAAGTTTTTCACAGAGGGCAGTGACGCACTGAACAGGTTGCCCAAGGAGGCTGTGGATGCCCCATCCCTCGAGGCATTCAAGGCCAGGCTGAATGTGGCTCTGGGCAGCCTGGTCTGCTGGTTGGTGACCCTGCACATAGCAGGGGGGTCGAAACTGGATGATCTTTGAGGTCCTTTTCAACCCAGGCCATTCTATGATCCTATGAAAACCATTCAGAAGGGTGTTGCACGCTGGACCTCCATCCCACTCTCCAAGCTACAAGTCCATCTTCAGCCAGCTGGCCAACCACACGTGGCTGTTATCTTAAATCAGAAAAAAAAAAAAAACAAAAAACAAAAAACAAACAAACAAACAAAAAACACCCAAAAAACTACATGGCTTCACAGAAGTCATAAAGGCTGTAGAATTCATGCCTGTATATGGGAGTGAATTAATAGGTTTTCACTCCTAAGACCCCTAGCATATATTCCCTTAATAAGACAAGAAAACAAGGCCTTCCTCCTCAGGACTCCAGAAAATAGCTATAATAATTAGGATCACCAGTCTAGGATCTTGCCTAAGTAAATGCCCAATGCACTATGAATTAAAAAGAATTATGGTAGACTTTCTTAAATACCTGACTCTTCCACAAGATGACTTATCTCTCCTACAGCCTACCACCTGCTGGTTGCTCTTCCTTATCTCACAAGTGAGCAACATTGCGGCAGAATGTGCATTAGAGTGATGACAGAACATGTGCTGCATATATTTTTTTACTGCAGGCATTTTCATACCACCTGAGCCTTGGAAAGTTCACAGTAACAGATCTTATCTTTACACAGCAGAAGCCAATCAATATACTCTATACTCCTTGCCCAAGTCAAAATACACTTTACTGCTTCAAAGAAAATCCAAGGCAAACATATGACCCTTATGTAAATAGGTCTGCAGGAATGTATTATCTTACTCATGGCATGTCGGTAACTAACAAGTACATGCAAGGCAAAATATGGTCACTACCAGTAAAGCTGGACAGTTCTTGAGCTCCACAGTACTGGGAGATTTCTGGATCAAGGAGCCAAATTCAGAAATTCAAAGAGACTCAATGGATTAGGAGGGGTGAAAAAAATAATGAACAATCAATCACTTTATGGATTATTTTTTTTAATACCAGAATTGCTTATGGCTTTGGTTTCCTTGTCAAAAGGGATGTTAAACTAGACTACTGTCTAGCACGATGGTGGTCAAGTCAGTCTGCAGCACTCATACTTTTGTTTCAAGTTACCTTTAAAAAAGCAGCCTCTGTTCCTACATAATTATTAAAAACTTGTCCCAGGTAAAAAAAAAAATTATTATTTCTTTTTTTTTTTGTAGAGCATTAAAAATTCTTATGCTTAATGAAATCCTTTTCTTTTCCTTTTTCCATTTTCGTAAGCAAGGTCCCTAATCCCATTGTCTTTGAAGGTGCTTTGTCCAACTACAATCTATGGCTAAGAGGGCTGACTCACCACACAGTCGATCACATGCAGCTGAGCAGCAACAGTCTACCTTTCCATCTCACAGTAAGTGAAAAAATGCTTGAAATATTTAGTCATGTAACTTCCATCAGACTGACACAAATCACCCCGTTAACACTCTATTTTCAAGAATAATAAATACATTTAAAAACTGAAGCCCCTGACAGGTGATATATTTAAAAGATTCAAAAGGGACAACCTGTGGCTTTACAGTAACAAGGAAGATTCCCATTAGTTTCATTTAAGTATGATCCAGCACCACCACCATTATCAACTCTAGTAAGCACCTCTGCATAGCTATGTATCCTTTTCAAAACTAGACCAAGGTTCTCATGAATTACTTGAAAGACATTCAGAACAGAGTAATATATCCAAACCCCACATCGAGGCATACAAATCACTACACAGCTCAGGTGAACTTGCCTTATTCTCAGAGGATCCACAACAGTTTGCGTCACTTTGCCTTGAGTCCTCAATGCAGAGTTCACTATAAAATATGTTAAATGACTGCGAGGCAAATCAATACATTTGAGACCACCACATAAGGAACCAAAGTTTTCTATAAAGTATTTTCCCATGAATTTCAAAATTTTGGTACAGCGGGATGAATTTTGTAATAGAATAATAACTACAGAAAGCTTTTATTTTCAATAGCATTTTCAAAATCTATTTCAAAGACCACTTAAGCTTTAGGTTTGCATATTTATTTTTTCTTTTAAAAGGAGAGCGCATGCCAATTGCTTGCAGCACTTGTATTTAGGGTTGATTCTATCAACAGCTACTCTTGAGTAGCTGACTTGTAATGTTTCAGTGTGCGAGCAGAAGGATCAGTTGCTTTAACCCATCTTGGCATCCAGTAGTGGGGCAGCCAGCTGCTTCGCCCTGGGTAGTGCTTCTCAAAGATCTGACGGTAGTAGTAACTTTCTTTTGTTCTAGGAGGATTGAAAGGATATTTCTCTGCTGCCTTTTCCAGCAGAAGGTCATCAACCTGTAGAAACAGCAGAACCCACATTAAGCTGCTTTCTAATTTATGCAAGCCAATTTGCTCAAAGTCAGACATAAGAATTCACCACAAGTGGCCTGTAAGTTTTTAAAAAAACTTTAGACCTATTCTAAAGGCAGGTAGAGTTTTCTCACAGGTGAATTTCTGTCACATTTCTGTTATGTATCTTTATGGATACATAACCACATGTCCAGTGCTGCTAATATTTCTCTCTGTATTACATGAGATTACATGTAATATCCCTTTGTTATTAAGCCAAAAAAACCCTTTTTTCTTATCCTTCTCTTCGCTGTGAATCAACTGGCAGAACTTGAAGCAGACTTCTTCCATGTAAATGGCATCCTACTCTTTTCTGCTCATACTGAGCTGTTCACTCTGCTTGTATAACTGGGCTCTTAGCATCAGAAGATCCGGGATGCAGAGGCAGAAGACACCTGCAGCTGCTGAAGTGGCTAAGAAAGGAAGAAAACTTGCACCAGTTGACAATTTCTAAAGCAGCTTCCTCTCAACATGCTGTGTAATTCTCCACAGCCATGAAATAAAATTGCCCCTACTACACCAATACAGGCTCTGCAGAGGCAGCACAACACTACTGCGTGACTCAACTACTTTCCTGCCTGTGGATAAAGTAGAGAAGGACACACACAGTTGGTAGTAAGACAAGTGCCCATTCACAGGCCCAACTGCACATATTTCTGTGTAACAGAGCTCTGTTATAAAATGAGTTGTTAATCCTTCTTCTCAGTGATGAACTACCTCTCTGCACCAGAGACTATCCTTTGTCTGAAGTCAAAATGCTGCAAGTCTTCAGTGGTTATCGGTGCAAAGAGAGGCATTAAAAAGCAAAAGGGCTCAGGTGGGCATAACTATGAAAAAACAAATGAAATGAACAAGAAAGGACATTACAGTAATTATACTGTTACTCCACTGCAGAGTAAGTTCATGCAAGTGTTTTCAACTGAAGCAGCTGCTTTACTTATAGCCCAGAAATTGTGTTTGCCAACACAGAATCTAATTTGCAATCCAGATACTTAAATGATGCTCATTTCCTTACAGTCATTTCTGCCAGACTCTAGCATTTCTTTGTACCTATGATTTCAAATGTCTTTAAGCAACTCCCATCCCAGCCCCATCTTTGAAGGCATTTAAGGTCAAGCTGGATGGAGCCCTGGGCAGCCTGACCTAGTGGGAAGCAAACCTGCCCACAGCAGCAGGGCTGGAAGTAGATAATTTTTAAGGTCCCTTCCAACCCAGGCCATTCTACAATTATATGAACTTGGAAGGCTGCTGATTAAAACTTTTCTTGCTCCTCCACCATGAAACTCAAGTTACTATCACATCCAGATTTATTCTCCCAACTAAGAATATGATCTGTTTCCTCTTTGGCAGTAATATCTCAACATAACTAAATGTGAAAGAGAAAAACCCCAAATACTGTGGTACTATACCTGTTGATCAATATAGTCCTGAAGAATAGAAAACCAGGATTTCTTTACTGATGCTATACCATCACTGAAAGCTTCTTTGGGTCTCCAGAGTATTTCTTTGGGAAGTAAGTTGGAATCTTCAAAGGACTGTCTTAGAAGGTATTTTTCGATTCCATTCTGTTTGCAGAACAACAAACAACGCCATGAGTCTCAGGAACTGCAGTACAAAGATTTAAATACTTGACTAAGAAATATTTCCTTTCAAAAGGTCTGGCCAGAGAAGAGTACCCAGTAGCCCAATATTCCAGCAAAATATTTAAAATCATATTTGGTCACATGGAATGCAGCAATTCAATCATGCCTGGAACACATAGCTGTTAATCTGTAAATCTGCATTTGGGTTCAACCCTAGTTTTACATACCTTTGGGATTCGCAGTTCTGCTGGTAGAGATAAATAGTAAGAAGTAAAGCGATGATCCAAAAACGGGACTCTTAGCTCAAGACTAATTGGGGAGAAAAACAGAAGAGATACTGAATTAATCCAACACACGACACACTTATAAAATCCTTAACAGTTAAGCTGTCCTCGTTTTTCACATCAGCACAAGATTTTCTGCTTTTACTTGCGAGAAATTGCACTTGTATTCATGACTAACTCATGACTAATTCATGACTAACTTCATTTAATTCATCAATTTAGAGAGTTAAGTTTATTGTCTGAGTGGATTAACTACAGATTTCAGATGATTTATGATGCCATCTGCCGGACAGCTTCTGGTACAATGCATTTACAAACTACAATCCTGCAGGATTTGCAACATCTGTTGTTTCACATAAACAAAAATACATTGAAATATCTGTTTGCCTCCAGAGAACTACCAAGAACCTGCAAGCTGCCAACTGGGATTTGCATCAGTATTTGTAAAGATGTCACAGAATCAAGCAAAGATTTCTACTGTTCTATCTGAAATCCACATTTGTTCATATTTTCAGAAAACACTGAAAGAGAGCCTGTATAGACACCATTCAGCTGCTGCCTACTTATCCTGTAGCATACGCAGGATATGTCAGTAGCAGATATACAAATACAAAGCCTTTCTGCTCACATTCTCTTACAGATGACATGGCTTTTAAGGACACTCGAAAGTAATAAATAGAATAACGGAGGCAACAAATAAAATTACAGTAACTGTGTCTTTAGTAGGAAGAACTGCTCTCAGTGTTTTCCCTCAAGAGACATTAAGCTTCCCAACTTCAAAGGCAAATGGAGATGCTATACTAGATACAGAGTTCAAGCAGAGTACGGACTGCATCCAGTTTGTTACTACTGCTCTTAAGACTGATGTTCTTCTCAGAGTAGTTTAGATCCAGACAGTAATGAAGTTATCATGTGTCACAATATTCTAAAGCATTCAGTAGTTCAAGCAGCAACAAGTCAACAACTGTTACAGTCTTCTCAATGGCAAAGGAACTTTTATTATCTTGTTAAGCTCTTAAATGAGGTGTCCTCAGCATCCAAGAGACCACACCTTACCCATGTGCTGCAGTAGTTCTGTCTGCACGAAGTACATCAAACAGGTAGAGCTCCTTTAGAAGCCTCTCGCTCTCTTCTGCAGCCTCTTCAGGAGATGGCGCCTGTAACCAGACGTGTATGTAGCATGCAGATCTAACACAGCTGCAGTAAGGGAACCATTAGTCACTGTCCTACCTTTGTGTGTGCCAAGCAAGTCTGTGACAGCTGACAAAAACTTGTCAACTTGCACACTAAGATACCCAAATACCTATTTACAGAAATAAGCAATCTCTCTTCAAGGTGTAAGACCAATGCATGCCTTTGCAAATACATCATTGTAAACTGGAAGCATACAGAAGTCCTAATTTTAATCATATTCATTTTCAGGAGATTAAGTAGGATTCACGTGATCTCAGAACTAGTAAAGAACACACACAAGAAATAGCAGTCTGAGTAAGTTTGAAAAAGTCATTTTTCCAAGAGATTGAGTCCCTTGGATTTTATGCCACCTCAGGACTAAGTCTCAACAAGTATATAGCTGTGCGAATTCTCAGTAGAGATTTTCTGTTTAAGGGGAGAACAAGAAGTCCAAGGGCCTGCTGGAAATATACTTACTTTATGGAAATATATATATCCTTGAGTCAACTCATCTGATCCTTCTCCCGAAAAAATGACCACACTGTCTGTTTTCTTGCGTATATATTTGGAGACAAGATACATACCTTAAAAGAAGTATACATTTATTAAAATACAGCTATATATGTTATACACAGTTGGTACAGTTTTAATTCAGTATCTTAGAAGTTTCTTGCCTGCAATAATTTCTTCTGTAGTGTTAGTACACTGCAGTGTACTAACATGACACCTCGCTGTTGTTCAAAGCCAACCATCACCAGCCACACAAACTAAATGCTGCAGATACATCTAAAATGTGTACTTATAGTTTGCACTGAAAATATGCAAGATGTATGTGTTAGTCATCCTGGGAACGCTGGAAGATTCCAGTGGGAACAAACACAGAAGTTCTTCTAACTCAATTAGAAATGAAGCATGTTTAATCTCAGCAGAGTCCTGAAAAAACCTTCTAGGTTTGGAGAACAAAAATATCAGCAGAAGTTGCTGCTTATCTCTGCCACTATGGATTGAACCAGGCAAGGTCTTTTTTTTTTTTTTTTTTTTTTTTTGAAGTATTTATTAATCAGAGTTATGCCCTCCCCCCATTAAATCTTTCCAAACAATATGCTTTTGTAACAGAAGTATTAAACAGGACAGTGGGAAATGGCCTGAAGTTGCGCCAGGGTAAGTTTAGGTTGGGTATCAGGAAACACTTCTTTACAGAAAGGGTTGTTAAGCACTGGAATAGGCTCCCCAGGGAGGTGGTT
>JAOWBP010002978.1:16775255-16804540 GCA_028571105.1 Tragopan temminckii
GAATCACAGAATGGCCAGGGTTGGAAGGGACCACAAGAATCATAAATCTCCAACCCCCCTGCCACGTGCAGGGCCACCGGCCTCACCATTTAATCCTAGGCTAGAACTGGCGTATAGACTGATAAACATTACAATTCACTCGATTGTAATTTTGTGGAAAGTAATTTTCTGTGAAAGGGAAATAAATAGATTATATTCTGGGTGCCTGATTATAAATAAAAGTTCAAAGAAGCTGATAATAGTGATTGCAGTAATTAAATCACAGACATAAACAAAGAAGAAATTAAAACAACTCATTTCCGCACCAGCTGTGCTCTACCTACAAGCTTATCTACAAAAACAAATTTACTTGTCATTGGGCAAAACCAGACTGTGCAAATTCTGCTTAGCACTGCAGGTTTGTGTCAGAGACATGTCTGTATAGAGCATAATGGATGCTCTCAGGCACAGATTTCCCGAGGATGTAAAAAAAAACAAAGACCACTTTCCCTCTCCTTCTCCTTGACTCTTGCCTGATTCTGCACATGTTCTGTGCCATAGAAAAACCTGTGAAAACACAATGCAACTCCCTGCCCTCTCCATCACTCTCTGGCTGCACCTAATACATGTTGTAGAATCAAGTAGATTCTTGCTATTTGATTCTGTCAGGAAAGATCTCTGTAGGTTTCCATAATTATTATTCTACTTCGAGAGGATCACTTATTTAGGAGAGAAAATGTTCTTATAAAGATGGGAGATCTTTATCAATGACCTGGATGAAGGGATAGAGTCCACTGTTGGCAAGTGTGCTGATGATATGAAGCTGGAAGGTGCAGATGATACACCAGAAGGCTATGCTGCCATTCAGCAGAACTGGACAGGCTGGAGAGCTGGGCAGAGATTGACCTTATGAAGTTTAACAAGAGCAAGTGTAGAGTCTTTAATCTGGGGAGGAATAGTCAAATGCATCAGTACAGGTTAGGAGACGACCTGCTGGAGAGGAGCTCTGCAGGGAAGGACCTGGGTGTCCTGGTGGACAACAGGTTGGCCATGAGCCAGCAGTGTACACTCGTGGTCCAGAAGGCCAACAGTATCCTGGGGTGCATTAAAAAGAGCATGGCCAGCATGTCAAGGGAGGTCATCTTCTTTCTCTTCTCTGCCTGGTGAGGCCATGTCTGGAGTACTGTGCCCCGTTCTGGGCTCCCCAATTCAAAAAAGACAGGGTCTTTTAGAGAGAGTCCAGTGGAGGGCAACAAAGATGATGAGAGGTCTGGAGCAGGAGGTTGGACTCAATCATCTCGAGGTCCCTTCCAACCCCTGTAATTTTGTGTTTCAATGACTCTGTGAAAGGAATTGAATCCTTAGGCAATACAAGACCCATAATCCATTCTATAAAAATATCAACACAGCATTTCCCAGCATCACCTGTCAGAGGCAGGATCAGTCCAGAATAAACCACCTCCATTGTCCATTTAAATTTGTTTGTTTTCAGTAAGCTTCCAACCAATGATGTGAATAATTGGGCAGACACACTGATGGCAGGCAGTGTTCAGAAGGCGTCTCCTATATGCCTAGTCTCCAAGAAAATGTTAACTAACGGCAATCTTTTCTGTTGTATCAGAATATGTACAGCATCATTAAATATTTTACAACTCTCTTGCAAACAAGGGGCAACATTTAATTGGGGTTGAATTTAAATTTAACCTATTCTTCTGTAGGGCAAGAAAGAGGAAAACAAATCTTTTTTTTGTCCTAAATCAAAGTTTATAATCTCAGATTCCTAAACTGGCAAATACATCTTCTGACTGACTTTTCCTAACCTGTTCATTAGTACACATCTCAATTTTAATCTTCTACAATAATCCAAAAGTATTTAAAGATAGAAAGTAACATGGAGAATACCTCATCAATGACAACACTATAGCAAAGGTTCTGCATGTACTGATGAAGACATCTAGTTAAGCTTGGCTAACTACTGTTCTCATTTATCTTGTAGCTTGTCTAGCTGATTCAGTGATGTAACGTTACAAGACAAAAATGGGGAAACCTTTATAAAACCCTACTAGAGAAATCTCACAGCTCCAGTGATGCATTCAGATCCAGTACAAATTTCCTCCTTGTTCTTAGATGGTGCCAGTATTATCAGGAAGATGTATCAACTCCCATGGGAAAAAGCAGATTTTGGTTATAGCCAGTAGAAATGTTGGATTGGAGAAGGCTTTTGATTATGTGGAAACTAAATTTTTATGCCTGTGGTGTAGCAGAGCTTCCATTCCGGTAGCTGAGGGTAAATGTTAGGAGAATAGTAAGGGGGACTTACTTTGGTATATAGGCACAATTAACATCTGAACAATCAGACAGTAAGTTCAGCCCTGCCCCTGGAGATGTCTAAAGATCTGTTCAGCATCTCCAGCACAAATTTTTTCTCTCTGGCATTAAATTTCAGTCAATTTGGAACCAAGATCTATTTCCTCCATCCACCCCCTACTTCAGGCAGGCTCAGAAACAGCTGCCAGAGGAGAATGAGGGAGAGGGAGGATAGTTAGTATTTTAGCTAGAAATCAGAAAATGCAGAGTTTGGGTGCTGTCCTCCTCTGGCTGATAGACTTGTGTCCCTGCACCTCCCATTAACACTTGGTTCCTGGCTATGTTCGAGGTCTCTGTGCCCAGCATGGCTCTCACATCAAAACTCTCTTTCTGTAGCATTTGCGCTGACCTCAGTTCTCCCTGAAAACTTCAGGTTTCTTGGGGCTGTTGACTCCCCAGGGATTAGGCTCTGCTTCTCTCTGAATAGTTAAATCCCTGTGAGAAGGCAATCTAGCCTGGGGACAGAGAGACTGAAATAAACATCTTTTGTCTAATGATACAACTAAAAATGAGAATGAGCCTGAAAGAAGCTTGGCAGCTGCAATTGCTCACAAAATAGATTTTTTTCCCAATTTATTTTCCTTTCTTTAATATATTCCTAGCACAGACTATTGCTATTCAATAATCAGAGGGCCAGACTGACTCATTAAATGGAGCCACTTCTCATTTTGCATTCTCTGGGCTACAAGAAAATACTTCCTACCCAAACAAGATACTGCAGGGCTGATCTGCAGTGCAGCAGAAGGCCAACACAAGGCTTGTAAACCTTGAGCCAGCTATGGTTGTGTCCCTGGACACAGACAGCTGGAAACACCTAGCAGCTGGTTTGCAAGCTGAGAGCTCATGAATCTTCTCTGCATTATCATTCGTCATCCATGCTGAGGTGCTTCTATGTAGAAGATATACATGGAGATAAAAGCAATCGGTGCTTAAGCCTTCAGGGGATCATTTCTGTGGGTCTGCCCAGGCTCTCCTTTCCTCTCTCTCTCACACGAGAACCGACTCCACCTTCAGTACAGAGCCCTGCAAATGCAAAGCATTTGTGGCTTCAGCTGTTCTTTCCACACTTACATGCAACTCCGATGAAGGAAGGCCAGGATATCGTTCCCAGATTTAATCATATTGACTGATGAATATCAGCTCTGCTGGTCCTGAAATCCATTTATCCATTCTGAAGCACAGTTCCTTGCTTGCCAAGCCCTGAGATCCATTTATCTGCTCTGTGGCACTGTTCCTTTCTTACCAAGGCATCTTTGCTCTGTTTCGAACTGAAGAAAATTCACAACTTAACAAAAAACCCAGCAGAACTGTTTTGCAGCATGTATCTTTATGCTGCAGGAAGATTCAGGTAGTAAAAGAGTAGCTTTTCTGTCTTTCCTCCTTAGACTTTGAAAAAATTGAAATTTTGGTACTATTTCTCCCATGTCTAAGAACGAAGAACAGACTGATGTATATTCTTTGTGCAGGGATACAGTTGTAGATATTTAACAGACAAAGCATAGAAGTGTTACCAAAGAGCACTGTGCTACACACACTAGCAATTTTTTGTCAGGTAACAGCAACATCATTTCTATTAGTGGCCCGAAGGTCAGTGTTGATGTGCTTTTTAGTGTTGGCACTTGAGCTAAAGGTACAGAGACTGTGTGGACCTGGTGATGTCAGATAGCCCAGGTGAAGAGATTTGCTCTAGAAGTTCTCTGAGACACTGAGGGACTCCCGTATCCCATCAAACACAATGCTGCAGACTTAACTTCTTCCCAAATAGACATTCACAAGTAACTGTGTTCCGATGACTGATCCTATTAAACTCAGCAGGACTACTCCCCTAAGCAAATACCTATCTCATCAGCATCGCAGTGAGAACATAATTAACTGCTCTCTTTTCTTTTTCAACTCCCTATTCCTTTCCGAATGTGAAATAAATCACATTATTCAGAACATTACAAATCCTTATTATTCAGTTAGTATTTTCATGGAACTACGCATTCCATACAATTTTGTAAATATTAGAAGACTAATGATGAAAGTAATTTAACATTAAACATTTATCGATTCTTTGTAAATTCAGCCTTCTAGCAACATTCAATTTATTGTATGGATGAAACCTGCAATAAATTGGTTCCCCTGCACATAATAGTTGACATCACTCAGTTTCACCACAAGGACTTCAATTAACTGCATACATTAGCAGCTCTGTACTAAGAAACAAAAAAAAAATAGCAAAGAATTTCTGTAAGCTTCAGAATAGTTTTATGTATTCTCGAGCTGTCCAGAGCCTTTTTTCCCCATCTTAGATGTGGAATGAAGGAAACCGGCAACTCTTACAAGCTCAGTTGACACATCCCCCCTAGCCCCCACCACCCTGCAGCTGAGGGATGATGGGAAGGGGTCATTTGATCTTTTCCAAAGTATTGCTGTTTTCTTTGGCCATCCGTAAAACTGATCACTTCTGCTCCCTGACATGACTTGCATATAGTGGAATTACTTTCAACTTCCTTACTTAAGATTTTCTAAATCCTATTATTACAGAACAGAGACCCTCAGAACAAGCAGCTCAGGGTCAGCTTTTAACCCACAATCCATCTCTGACACAGGGAAGGTGGTTTACTCTCGTTATAGTCAGTCATTGCTATTACTTTTACTTAGCATAAATGGCAATTTTTAAAAGCATTCATTTTGATTCCCCACATTTAAAAAGTGCAGACTGCCATGTTTCTTATAGTGCAGGTAACATTAAAGTATAAAAATTGTCTTGTGATCCTTGAAACATTTTTTTCCCCAAATCATTTTGTCTCTGTTGGTGTTTCTTCTAAAAGGTTTGCAATGCCTGGAAAAAAAGAAACAGAGAGAGCTAATTATATGCCGAGACTTTCTTAATCACTTGTTCCAGCCAATAAAATTATTGATTCAACTTGGCAAGAGTTTCACACTCTAAATTTGCACCCAAAGTAAGTGATTAAGTGCTGTGCTTTCCTCTAGACACAGTAACTTTCAGCTCCAGCTAGCAAAACCTGCGCTGTTAGTGAGTTTTCGAGAGCACTGTATATCACAGCTCATGACAGTGCTGCATGGAGAAATGGGAGCCAAGGGAGAGGTAACCCTGACTGTACTGCTAGAAGAGGCCTTTAGAAATCTATGAGTGAAATCCAGCCCCTCAGGTGTCTGTGTTGGTTGATGCTTTCTACTGAAGGAGAGAGGTGGTCCCCAGAGCTGCAATGGTCCCCTCCATGGCAGGCAGACCCCTCCTTTTGAGGAGATTCTGTCTTCGGGACCAGGTGCCAGAGCACCCCTTTTCCAACTGCACTCAGTACAACAACAAAACAAGGACTTTCTTAATCAAATCCTATGGGGAAAGAATGATGGAGTTAAATTTTCTCATTCCAGAGAAAATGAGGATCTGTTGAGGTCTCATCATGATGTTTTGGTACATAAAAGGCAGCTACAAAGAGGGCAGAGTCTCTCACTTCACAAGGAGTCACATGGAGAAGATAAGGGGCAGTGAGCATTAGTTGTGCTGGGAGAGGCTACATCCTAATATGAGAAAGGAATATTTTACACTAAGAATGATCAATCACTACCACAGCCACCCCAGAGACATAGTAGAATCCACATCTCTGGAGGTCTTCAATTGACAAGGGTATAGGATAATTGTCAAGGGTATAGGATAATCTTCACCTAGGTTCTTACTTCCTATGAAATGTTGGACATGAGGATCTTGTGAGGTCCATTCAGTACTGGGCTCTTCGATAGCTCTATCAGTTTAAAATTTGAGGGGGCCAAAAGTTAGCTTTTGTAAGATAAAGCTCCTTTCTGCAAAATCAATGAAGGGACTGGCTATGGCTGTCTCCAGACCTCTATTGCTCTGTATGGAAACAGTCAGGGCTGGCCGAGTGTGCTGGAGCTGCTCTTTTGACTTGTTGCAGCCCACACAGAGCACCAGCAATGCAGTAAGAGGGCATATTGAACAGCTACTGCTCTCAAAAACCGCACATCTGCTGTGACTGACAAACTAAAAATTGCATCTCACACATAAGATGTTGATTTACCATTGAAAAGCTCTGTGGATCACCACGCTAATTTAAGCCTGATTGTGTAATATTTTCAAAATACTTCTGTGGAGAGTTTCAAAGGACATGTAAGAGCCAGTGCTATAATGTACAAGTATTAAAACGAGGTTTGTGAAGCTGCTGAAAATACAGATTCTTAATCTTCTGTTAACAAAATGAAAATGAGGACCGTATTTCTTTTGGTCAAGGAGTAACTAACATGGCTGTTATCCACCATTAGCGCTGCTTCAATTGGTCAAAGAGGCCAATTAAGACCCTTTCCCTTTAGGTGCACTGGTGCTGTAGAAGAAATGTATTACCTTTTTTTGGTAATGAAGAAAAGGCAAAAGAAGAGAAGAGCAGGAAGCGGTTCAGCCCTACTGTGTATTGCAATTAGAAGAGAAGGGACTCCTGGCCTTCACTGAGGACTGTGGAGTTACAGCCATTTGCAGAGGGGCACCCAGAGGTTTGTCTTGGAGTTGTTGGCAAAGCAGCTTCGTATCCTGCTGTGTATCTTCTCCTGCCTCCAAATGACAGCAAGACAGAAACTGGAAAAGCTTTGGTGCAGATCTTCTAGGCAATCTGTCACTGGGGTGACACATGCAAGGTACAGTGTAGGGGTGCACATCATTAGTGATGCAACACAGCTCTTACAGCTGCATGACCTGAAGTACCCACCACTGTTGCCCACTTCTGGGCATAACCTTTTCTAGAAATTTTCTTTCCTTCCTTTTTCTTCCCTACCAGTCAATATTTAAACTGCACGTTCAATTCAGAGGGAAAGTAATAACACGGTCGTCCAATTATCAGTTAATCCTCTGTGCTTTTCCTTACTGCTACTGGGCAAGGAGAGACATAAATTTTCCTCTCCATCCGAATAAGTTGAACAATAAGTATCAGGGCTTGGGAGCAAGGTGGGGGTTTCCCCACGGCAAGGTAAAATATTGTCTTCCCGTTATGGCTGCAGCAATTCAATCTGAGCTTGAAGGTAATGAAAGAGCTTCATTCATTTAATCAGATATTGATTGATTGCTATAATATAGTATGTCAACAATTGCTGCAAGGGAACAAGGGTTGGCTGAAATAAATCAGATTCCAGCTGACTCTGTTAGAAGAAGTAAAAATTATGTCAATATACTAGATGCTTGATTCTAGTGCTGTGCCAGAATTGTCTGTTAGTAATTTCCAGTACAGATAAATATTTTGTTTGTGAAGTCCAGTACTATACATTTGCAAGACAGCAACATCCAAGTTTTGCTTCCATATTGTAATCTTTCATGATTAAAAACTTTTACTATGTCTTTATTTTGCATGCTTACTACAGAGCACAAGAGCTATAACAATCACTTTGAGCAATAAAACTTGATGGAGTTTTTTAGTTGTATTTGATTTACCTGAGATAAGTTCTTGGCTCTATCTATCTATCATATCTTTTGGGTGGAAATCTATTCCCATATATTCATCCTGCTCTCCAAGAAAATGTTGTGTAATTTCAGTCATTCCCTCATTTCTCCTCGTGCCTATCTGCATTGTGGCTTTTTTTGCAAGAAGTTGTATGTACGAACACATCTAACACTGTGAAGTTTCAGTTCTTATTGCTCTCAGGAATTATTGCAACATATATGAATATAAATAATAACAATCTAAGAGTTTGGAATACAAATTTAAGGGAAAGTGAAAAAAATAGGAAGATGAATCTAAATCTGCAGTTGTACTGTGAAACAAATTATTTTTAAAAATGTTACACTTTCCACCAACTTTGTGAAATGATTGAAAATAAAGTTAGGGAAAGCATTCTAAGAAGTGCCTGATAACTCATTTTAAGTTTATTCTATTTTGAGTTTATTCTATTTTTCAAAATATTAGTCTTTCAAATAATGCCTTGTAGTAATAAATGTAAGGCCTGCAAGCTTTTATAAATAAACATCAGTAACCTTCCATGAACTGAAAAGTCTTTTCTAAAATATCTCAATTGAGATATCAGTGTTGAAACTTCAGTTTTACTCTGTGACACTTGGATGTGTTTATCTTGCATTGAAGCCTATATAGCTAGCAATAGTTTTGAGCACTCACAGCTCTTCCTCAGCTCAGTGACTGGAATGTGAAAAGAATCACAGATAAAGGAGCATTGGCTTTGGTGTGCTGGCAGAAGGAGCAGTGAGCACTTGAAGCAGATGATTCTGTCAGCAGCTGACAATATCCAACAGAGAGGAGAGGTTAAGAAGCCCACGTTTTCAATCAGAATAGTAACAGCTCTGTGTGACAAATGTTTTCTCTCTGGAAAGATGGCAGTGCTCTTGGTAAATGCACAACAGTTTCAACGACCTGGTGGTGGGCCCCATCTATAATACAAAACTGTTCTTAACAAACACAGACCCCTGCATCTGAAAATATCTTGAATTGCTATGAATGATACTCCTCTGCAACAAACAGGGACACCTACAGCTAGGCCAGGTGCTCAGAGCCCTTGAATGTCTCCAAGGACAGGGCATCCACCATCTCCCTGGGCAGCCTGTTCCAGTGCCTCACCACCCTTACTGTAAAAAAATGTTTTCTTTTTATACAATCTAAATCTTCTTTTAGTTTGAAACCATTTCTCGTTGTCCTATCACAACTGATCTTCCTTTGGAGTCTGTCCTCTACTTTCCTATAGCCCCTTTCTTGCATTACTTGCTCAATTGTATTGGCTTTATCACTGTTCATGTGAGGAGAAGTGCTAAGAGGAAAGCATCAATCAGACACCAAAGCCAGTGCTGATTTCCTCAGTGTAGAAAAACAAGAAGGTATGGACCTTGTATCTAACTACTTACTTCATAAAGGAGATCCTAGGAAGCACGGACACGGCCCTGAATTCCAATAGTTGGACTTGTGACTGCCCACGTGTGAAAAAGTACCCTAAGTTATTGTGTGGTGGTACCTCTGGAGATGGATGTGAAGACTACACCAGATACTGGAATTTTCAAGAAGGGAAGATCAGAAGTCCCTGTGCCAAATCAAGGAGAGATAGCAAGTATCATCTCATCACAGAGAAGAAGAAAAGAGTTTTTCTAACAATGGGCTACTTCATCTTCAAAATATGTTAGTATTATCTTGACTGACTAATTTCAGATACAGTAGCATAGGATATCATAGTCAAACTTTGCTAGGTTGGTCAGAAGGTTGCAAAGACGATATAGGAAATTTCTCTATGCAAAGATACGTGAGCAAGAAAATGTCATTGAGAACGATTAATAGGAAATTATCACTGTTACAGAACTTAATACTTGAAGTCATGAAAGAGCTCTCCTAATGTAGGATAAGATTAATGCCTCAAAATGTCCTTCTGACCATACTGAGTGTCTTTTAAATGCAAATGAAATCCAGATCTGACATACTCAGAATATTAAATAAACTGTAAAGAGAATCAATGTGCTACTTAAATATGATAAAACTCCTGTGAGAAATATAACTTAAAGCGCTCATTTATCTGGTTTTGAGAGCTTTCCCAGGCTCTTCAAGGATGCCCTGTTTTGTTTCCAGGTGTGCTCTCAACAAGCGAGTTCTTTCTTGTACTGCTCTGACAACATCCTATCTATAGCTGCGGTAGGTTTTATAGATTACAGGAGCTGTAGACAGGTAAAATTAGTACCAAAGTTCTTACAAAATCATAGAATCATAGAATCATTAAGGTTGGAAAAGACCACTAACATAGTCTAGTCCAACTGTCAACTCATACCCACCATGCCCACCAACCTGTGTCTCACAGTGCCACATCAGAAGATTCTTGAACACCTCCAGGCATGGTGACTCTACCACTTCCCTGGGCAGCCTGTTCACACCTCATCACACTTTTGAGACAGAAATTTCTTAATATCCAACCTGAACTTTCGCTGGTGCAACTTAAAGCCATTACCTCTTGACCTATTGCTAGCTACCTGGCACAAGAGGAGCAGCTTGACTGGAATCATGGCTTTCTCCTCTCTAAAATGATCAACTTTAATCTATTCCTTCTAGTATTTCTTCGACCTTTGTCTCAGTGGGTCTTTATTAGCAAAAGCCAGCAACACATATGTCTCTAGTTGTGATGTTTGTCAGTCTTCTTTAAAGATATACTTAATCAAGAACTCCCAAATCTTCTTGAGTCCTCCTAGTTCTTCACTGATCTAAAAATCACCAAAATTACCTCAGTAACACTGGCTCAATGCTTGAGTGGCTTTGGCATGGCATTAGTTCTCTCTCAGAGGCAGCAAGTCTAGGGTAGGACAAGATTGAGTCATGACCTGATCAAGTGCCATGATGTGTTAACTGCACGAAGCTCACAGAACGGTCAGTTAGCAATGTTAGGATGGTCTGATTCCAGTTTGCTTCTCTTTTCTTTTTATTTTATTATTTATTTTATCAGTTTTAGGAAATCACATGTCACTGTACAGTTTTAAGAGATCTTGAATTTTCCTTTGTTTTCCCACCAAAACATCTCCAACTGAACAGAAGAGTGTCTGACTATATGATCTTGTTCATATAAGTCTAAGAGACAGAATCAGATTTGCACTATGTCCTGAGCAATCCGGTTCCCAGACCGCACAGATTATGCACAGCAGGACAGACCTGACACTGTGGTAAGGTGGGATCTTTTCTTCAAGTGGAAAATATGTAAATAGAAATAAAAAATGATTACAAAAAAGAAGAATTAAATAAAGTTTCTGAGTGGAAGTGGATTACGTTCATTTCTAATTTGTAACCACATGAGAGATCGAGGAAAGAAATTTCAGTCAGTAGATGAGGCCCTCAAATATCAATACTTGTTTGACTGCCAAAGAAGAGCAAGGAATAGCAGCCAAAGGGGATGCATTTCTTGAATTACAGCACTTTTCATTAGCTAATGCCCAGGAGAATTTCCTTGGATGTGCAGAAATGCTAACCATGATCACGTGAGAGCAGGGAATCAGAGAGAATAAAGTCTTTATGAGCACAACAACATTTCAGCTGCTAGATAACCCAGACAGAGAGGGCTGTTTCCAAATCAAAGAGAAAGCAATATATCATGAAGCTAAAACTTTCCCCTGCAACCATAACTGATTCATTTTTGTGATATATTATTTATAAAAAACAAACACTGCTTTTATCATCTACCGCCTCCATTCCTTCAGTGGAGTTTTATGTGGTTCATTTCAGACTCCCAACATCATTTTTGAGAGGAGAATGCTTTCTGTGAAAGCATGTATAGGTGGTCCAAGTTCTGTACCCTCTGCACTATATGCCATGGGCAAAGTAATTCGGAGTGAGATGGAACATGATGCTGAACATGCTGAACCTGTCAGCAAACACGATGCTAAAAGGTTAGTAGTATATAATGACTGATGATCCATTCACTGGCCCTCTTCCCTGGTCCCTCTATTATTATTTGGCTTGAGGAGGAATATAAAAAACAAAAAGGCAGAGCCTTTCCAAATGGAACAGTGGGATCTTTGAGTTCTATGGGAAGGGTCATAGGAGACAACAGTCTAGTCAGAGAAGCATGCAAGGAGACATTACTTGCTTCTCAGAGAGAAGGGGCAGTGTATGCAGATGCAAATGAATGTTGTAACTTGGATTTTATAGATTAATTTGAGGAGCTTAAATCCCATTTATATTTCGTGGGACTGCATGAGTCAGAGACCTTTTTTTTGTGTTTCCTATGTTACCCTGTTTTTAGCCATAGTCATGAATTTAGTGATTCAGTGCTTATTCTAATATGACCATATCTTTTCTGTGATACAGGTTGTATTGTCCATGCATTTTTTAATCAAATCAGTGATTTGCAACTAATTCCTTGGCCCAGAATAAGAAAATGTGTTTACTTCCCTTTCACCTATCAGGTTATTCAGCTGACTCATTTTCAGGGAATATTTGTAACATTCTTTGGGAACAATCTTTCAGTATGGATTTGTTTAACATAATGCTCATCTGCTCATTGATTCATATTTCCAAGAGCAGTCTTGCACTTCAGCAGAGCAATTTTGTTCTTGTTCTTTTCTGTTTGTAGTATTAAATAATCATTATAATGTCTCAAAGGATAAGCAAGCATTATACTGCAAATTGCAAATTCAAAACATGTGGCATTATAGACAAGGGAAGAAATTTATAAAAAATAACATGTGAAGCCTACTATTTTTCCAAACAAAATTATCCTTAGCTGAAGTAGAAACTAGTTGTAATGTTTGTTAATCATTTAGAGCACAAAGACAGCTATTCACAGCTATCAAATGCAGGTGAAATATTGCATACTCTAATCACTTTCCTAGGAAAGAAACACTGAGCAAGATGATTCAAATATAAATTATTCTCAGACTGTATACTAGGAAAAAGCCATGGCTAGCCAAACTCTTCCGTACAATCTGACTGTCCTGGACACCTTTGCATCTTTCTGAATATCAAGTAGTGTAAATAGCTGAGAATTCTGTGCTATGAAGGTGAAAAAAGGAAACAAACTATACTGCAGAAAGGTTGTGGTGGTGCTTGTTGCTGTTTCTTATTCTAATTGTTTGGTTTCACCAAGAAATGAGAGGGAGGTTATACTGATTATTTGTTGTTGTTTATTTTCTGGGCAGTTCTCAGAAATGTCCATTAGACAATGCAGGATAGGAATCATGGGAATGTCTCTGCTGTAGTCAAAGACTTGAACTAGTCGTGAGCTATGATTTCTTGGCATTGAACAATCATGGGAACATTATTAAGCGCAGACACAAAGAGCAAAGCTTCTATACCTCTTTACTTGAAAGATATGTGCCAAGAAATGTATTCCACACACACCTACTAACATCATCATCATGCTTTCAAAGTTTTCATCAGTTCGGTATTCTATTACATTTAATAGAATACTGAACTGTTCTATCAGTTACTGTATGCACAGTTCTTTTCCTCCTGAAGAAAAATGATTGTATTTTCAAGACAAAAACTTCTTAAGTTGGAATAAAATGAATGACACTTATAAATTAGTCAATATAGCACATCTTTTTTTTACTTACTATCTTTTGATTAACTGTATATGCATTTTTCCCTTTACAATTAATAGTTCCCTACATCATCCAAATGAAATCTAGGCTGAACAAAGAATGTAGAAAGAAAAAGACAAAAAAATTAGAATTGTTTCTTGCTTTTTTAAAGAAGGGAGCAACCTCCAGGATGACTTTTATTGTATGAATGCATGTGCGTGTGTATGTCAGGAAGCACAGCAGGCTCTTTGTCTCAGAGACTCTCAGCTGGGAGATTATAGCTGCTGAAAGCATGACCATTCAGCTACTTCCACCCATCTGGATATAATCTACATGAAGCAAGATTCATTAGGTCATCAAAAGCGTTTTTATGAAGAAGAAATGAAATAGAAAAGGGAAAGGGAAAGGAGAAGGGAAAAAAGGAGGAGGAGGAGGAGAAGGAGGAGGAGAAGAAGAAAGAAAAGGAGAAGGAGAGGAGAAGGAGAAGGAAAGGGAAAGGAGAAGGAAAGGGGAAGGAGAAGGAAAGGGAAAAGGAAAAGGAGAAAAAAAAAGGAGAAGAAAAAGAAGAAAATCCAAACAAGATCCAAAGCAAACATCGTTCACTCCTGCACAGACAGATGTGATCAGCTTAGGCTAGAGGGAATCCATTGTTAGAATGCTACAAGAGAGGTGAATCCAACTTGTTTTAAAGACATTCAAAATGATTCATTTTGCGGGGAAAATTGTATTGACATATTACACTGTGACATTTTATTTTATTACATGCCTCTTTTGTCAGGAACCAATGGTTTCCGAATGCTACAGTAAGAATAGAACAAATAAGTTTACATTCAGTCTGTTCACTTTAAACTAGTGTTTTTCTTTGCCTTATAAGTTTCCAAAGTGATCAGGTAGTGGGATGAAACCTGTCATGTTTCATTGTTGGATTTCTTTTGAAGCTATAATCTAAAAATCTTTCTATGTTCTGGTATGACTAAATAAAACACTATTTTTCTTTCCATGAGCTCTGATGATATTTGATAACATACACTGCAAAAACCAAACCAAACCAGAAAACATCTCCCCTTGGGTATAAAGCTGGAATCTGGATTGTAAATGTATGGAAGAGGTGGAGAAAATATCAGTCATGCAAGAAGACAGCATGACTGAGAGTTATTTCCAGCCCAACAGCCAGCACTGATGAATAGAGCTGCCCCAACAGAGAACTGTAGCTTTCTTGTGACTGACAGGAAGATTTGTACTTTTTCCCACTTTTAGGAAAAACATATTTAACACCCAGATTTCTCATTCCCCTTCTTACCTTCCAGTGCCCTCCTTCGCCATCATGTCTCATCATATCTGGGCTAATGAGAGGCCTTGTTCACCTCTTCCATTTGCAAATTTATTTTGTAGTGCATCATGTTTATTTCTGATTATATCACATAAGAAAAAGACCATATTCGTAGTCTTATCCACGTGTCTACCTGACAGAAAGATACATTTTCTTAGCTTGTTTATAGCCAGCTAGATGTTTGACCCAGCACAAGGTGTAACAAGGAGAGAGGTGCTCCACAACCTTCATTTCACAAAGTGAGTCCATGCTTGACAGGATAACAAGTTCTGTAAGAGACATAGACTAGTATTTTTCATTAATCATCTGTCAAAAAATGGGAAGTTGATCAGGAATGCTGTTGAGAAAAAGACACGCAAAAGAACACTTACCCCACCTCAGGGCAAATGACAAGAGATGGACCTTTTCGGCAAGACTAGATCTCAGCTTTGGGAACTGCATAAATCACTGCAGGAATTAGCCTAATCTGGAAATGTGCTGGCTGAAAGACAGGCAGAATCTACCCTGAAGTCAAAGCAGAGTATGAAATGACTAAAAAGCTCTCTACTTCCATGCATATTAATCAATTATCTGGACTTGACAGTTTTAGTAGAAATTAGGAGTTATTTACTTGCACTTTGAAGTTTGTCTTGTCCTCTTTATCCTCAGTACTTATTTCCCTGGAAATTAAATATATTTCATCTGCATTTCTGGACAGACTTGTAGTCTTAAGCATTTCCCTCCATGGAACACAGAGCAGTGGATGTTCCCTGGTCCAAGTCCCCCCCAATTCTGCATGCCCTGCCATTATAGCAGTTCCATTTTTATGCACCATTTTGGTGCCAGCTCTTTATCAAAAGCAATTCAAATATCTCCATCTTGGCCAATCTAGTTCTGCACCTGCACATGTGTGGTAGCTAACATCAATACCAATTTCTGTCCCTTATTAACTGTGCTGAGCCATGTAGGAATGCTGCATCTCCAACAGCATCACATTTGGTATTTTCCTGAGAGATTCTTTTGTGATAAGAAAGCTATTTCCCTACTTTGGCCAGCTCAACAGCTGCAATCCATCCAATTATAAAGATTGTTTTCAGTGCCACCTTTCCCAGGACCACAGTCCTGATTGCTGACTAGATGATCCCCAGAGTATGACAAGACTGTCCTGGATATGGACGCACATGACAACAGCTTTCACTTAGTATTAAATTCATGTTTTTCATGTGAACCAACCCTTTCCTCTCTTGACACACTTATTTGGCTGCAACAAATAGAAGGGAATTTTCCTAATTCACAATAGCGTCTAGCTTTCCCTTCAGAATCTGAGCTTCTTTGTTACATTATTCCAGGAGCTAACCCAACATATTGCCTTCTCACATTTTCCAATCCAGTGTTGTTCCCAATGATTTCAACAGCAGTGAGTCATATTCCACACCAAATTATATTAAATTATTATATCATTATTGAAACATGAAAGAAGGTCACTTGCACTTTAGTGGGGTGCTGATTTTTCAGACAGCATTTTTGTTGATCACTGTGTTTAGAGTAGGTCCTTACTACCAGAACTCTTTCTCACCTCACTCACTTGCTTTCTTGCTTGCTTCTGTTCTAGCTGTTAGCTATGTGAGTTGGCCTGTGCTGCCACTGAGGTAACATTCTGCCTTTACTGGGTTTTTAATATGACTTTATTTGACTATCCAGATTGTTTGGTTTTACTCATCTGTGCTCCTTGAGTTTCTGCTGAGCTTTCTATACTTTGTGAAGAACTTCAGTCTTTTGCAATGAAGAGCACTTGGTTTAATGAATCTGTGATGAATATTTACAGCCCTTTTACACAGCAGATAAGGACTCTTCAACAAGAGACAGACAGGTGTTCTCCCTGTTACTGTCATTCACCATGAAAAATACTAGCAGGATCACTACTAGAGTTTAGATTTAGGAGAGAGATCTCAGTCAAAGAGAACTAGCTAGATGTCAGTCATCCCTGCATACAGACAGGAGAGCTAAGCAGACAGGAACTTGGTGAGGTTTAACAAGAACAAGTGTAGAGTCTTGCACCTGGGGAGGAACAACTGCATGCATCAGTACAGCTTAGGGGATGACCTGTTGGAAATGAGCTCTGTTAGAAGAGGACCTGGGGGTCCTGGTGGATGACAGGTTGGCTATGAGCCAGCAGTGTGCCCTTGTGGTCCAGAAGGATAAAATTTGGCCATTCCTCTTGAGCAAAAAGTTCTAAAGCTTATAAATTCTTTGTTTCACATTTTTTGCCTCTGATGTCTCTTACCATTTGTTTCCATTTTATCTTTTTGCTAAAGTAAAAAAAAAAAAAAAGAGAGAGAGAGAAGAAAAGAAAATACTGCCTATGAATTTCAAGAAAAAATGACTTATTAAGGCATCCTAAATATCATTAATTATTCAGAGAGTGGGAAAATCCAGGCACTGGAAATGTGATCTTAGATCTGTTCTTTTCCTTGTGCATGTTCTGCATCATTAGCTGTGTGGTCACATACTTTTCTTAATACTGCACAGTAATTTAATTGAGCTTCCAAGATTACTAGGTGTGTGTGGATGTGGTACCAATTACTATTTGCAGGGTGCTCCATCTCTCCTGCAAGTACGTATATTGTTCCGGAAATCTGGCCATTTTCTGCAGGCCTTTCCAGGCAGTTCTTGCTTATGCGGTTTTGGTTCTGCTTAATTGGAGTTCCAACACATGAAGAAATTTGAAAATGAAGAGAGAAAAATGTAAGGGATATAGAAGAGAAGGAAACAACCTCAAGCCCCATGGGTCATCTGTTCAGGGACACTGATTATTTTGTACCTAAGGGAGAATTTTCACGTTTGGATTGTATCTGGAGCTCTTTCTACTCCACCTAGTCTCAATGTGACCTTGGTATACAGAGGAAAGGAAGCAACCTGATTTTTAGACTCCAAAATGGAAACCACTGTGCTTTGTTGCATTTAAATATAATCTAAAATAATCAAAGGTAACTTTTTTCTTCTTAATAGAAGGAACAGTCTCATGAGCTCTGAGCTGGGACAGAAGTTGACCTGGAATTTTACTGCCTCGCAGAAAACAAGGGACTGACCTGTAAAGATCTGGCACATTGTGATGACATAATTTAGGCTTTTAAGGTGTGTAATTTGGCAAGCATTAAATGTCTTCTGGAACAAACCCTAAAATGACACAAGAACACCAACATAAAAGCCCCAGCAAAGGCATCACTATTCCTCCTGTCCCTGCAGGCTGCTAGTGGTGCCTAATGGGCTTCAGTACCAGAGCATGCAGCCTGCCTTCTCATCTTCACTGCTGCTCTCTCAGCTCACAACAGATCCTCAATGTGCAGCCATCTCGATTTTGTTGCTTTCCTACTTTCTGCTCCAAACAGGTTTCCCAGGCTGTAATGTGCTAAATTCACTTCAGTGTAAATAATTAATGAAAGCATCACTTCTTCTTTAGACTCTGTTGCTACCAGGTTCCAATGGGAATAATAAAAGATCTGGAATAGGGAGTTCTTTGTTACTAATGATGAAAACTGTGGAAACGTTATCAGTGATTGAAAAGCTAGCATAATTAGATGAATATGTATGCACATGAGCATGCACATTGTTGGTTTTTCTTTTCATAATTATTAGCAATAATGGCATATCAACATTCTTAATAGCAATTTTGTCTTTATGATTATAAAGATCAACAATAACATTCTCTAAGGTGAAAAGAGTAGGGCAAAACCTGTATAATGTATTTTCAAAATGAGGATGTATATTGCTAGGAATGTTGTATTAATTTTAGCATACTCAGTACAAATACTGTTGACTATGCAAACCAAAGAAGTAAAACCTACACTGTAGTGATTGCTAAAAGATGGGTGACCTTTTGTTCTGCTGGCTGTTCTGACAATAAAGAGAGACTTCTTCAGCCATATGCTGCTCTACTGCATGCCCTTCGTGTGCTGTATCAATACCAACTTTGTTTACCCTTTCCCAATTTATTAATTAAACTACAATACATTTGTGTTTCATCATGAACAACCCCACGCTTTACCTGCTAGTCTGACTCTACTGAGTGGTTTCTGTGGTCTGTCTCTCAGAGGGATGATATTAGCTACATTTCTTCAAGAGCCCTTGCTGAAGGTAGCATAACAGCAATTTTCTGTAGGACTCAGAGCTTTATTTCCCTCTCTGTCTCCACTGGGGTACACAAGATATGGAAGTTACTTCAGGCAAAAAGAGGTCAGTGCAGAAAGTGCTTTCTTTTATTAAATCCTCTCTAGCTCCTCTGCTTGATATCCACTATGTAGCAAAACTGGCTCTTTTTAGATGATGCTTGAAATGTGTTACCTATATATATATTGTCTATATTGATAAAGCAAATGGCGAGCAAGCAAGCCTCTGAATTCCACAGTGCAATAAATATAAAAAAAGAAAAATAACATTGCATTGTGTCTCTGCTTGGTGGAGTTGAGGACAATGAAACTATGGACATCAGTAATCAACTCACACTGCAAAGGCTGTAAATCATCACCACCTGAAATCCCACAGGGCAAATCATGCAAGTTCAGAGGAGCCTGTAGGATCAGCACATGGCTCAGCTGGGTTCTGGGAGAGCTCTTCTAGGATTCACTCACTGCAGATTTAATTTCTGTTTTCATGTTTCCTCTAGTAGTCACCATCAGAAGCAATATCAAAGGAAAATGGGAAAGTTTATGTTCTGACAGATCTCCTTTCTGGTTTGTATTAGCCAGGAATTCTCTCAGTGAATCTCCCTCTAAAGAAACATATAAAACCTTCCTCTTCGGATAGTTTCTTTCACTATCTTCATTGCTGAAATATTCTGTGATACTTTCAAGGAATGTATTTAACTTCCTTGGTGTTCTTTCTCTTGCCTCAACTGTAAAAAAGTGGATACCAGGGAAGACTATCACATTTTGACTGGAATGTTACAATATCATTTAAAATGTTCAAAACCCTAAATCATGGGTGTCCAACCTTCTGGCTTGCCTGAGCTGCACTGAATGAGAAAGAATTGTCTTGGGCCACATACACTAAGGTTGCTCTGAAAGTAAAAATTTCTATTTCCATGGAAACAACAACTGATACAAAGAGCACAGCAACACTATTTGACAGAGCAAAATCTCAGCTATGCAACACTATTTTCCAACACAGTCACCACCATTAGCTGTACATTCTCACCAACAATGAACAAGCAACTGCATGCCATGCTCATAAAAATCTTCACCAGAGGAAGTGACCCGCTGTCGCTGTGTCCCGCTGTCACTGTCACCACTGCTGAAACGCACCACCCACTGCCTCACTGTGCTCACATCCACTGTTGGGGTTCCATAAACATTCAGCAAGCATCAATGAATGTCAGTGGGTGCCATTTTTTCCACACAGAGGAATTCAATTCCACACCTTTCCTTCATACGCACTTCCACGTCAGATGCCTTTTTGTCAGACTGCCCCTCTGCTGCTATCCGTCACAGTGCAACAACATGTAATGGGATATTGGTGGAAAGGTTCAACCTCTACTGCCAGACCACCATCATCTGCCTCTGATATCATGAGCCAGGATAATAAAATGGGAGGCATTACTTTCCATGCTGCCCTCGTGAGATGTACAATATAGTTCACGTATCTAAGTAACAAGACTTATTTTTTAATCTTTAATGTCTTTTGTTAAAGCAGAAAAAAAGAGAGCAACAAAAACACAGAATTAGTGAGATATTTGACCTTGTGTTGGTGAAACTAAGGCATCGATTTATTTCAATGGCAGTGGCCACAGTTTTTAGTGAGCTCTCAAGGGGTTTGTTGGAGATTTTTGATGAAATTTTACTCTTTCTGTACTTCAGCCTTGGCAACAGTTGCTCACAAATGTACATACTGCCAAAAAGTGATTACATGAGTAAGGCATGATTTTGAAGGGAGGAATGTTCTCTAGTATAAGAGGGCTTGCAGAAGTAAAGAGGGCTGGACACGGCTGCCCTAAGTGATGTGCACGTTCTCAATACACATTCTCTACTATTAACACAGCAGTTAATAATGCTTTCAGTAATTAGTTGTAATTTACTCTCTAAGGAACCATGAAGATTTGCAGCTGATAGGTAATATAAACTATGATATATATATTTTAAATGGTCATAATCTCACAGGCACAATTTGTGGTGTAGAACCCACATAGCTTTAGCTAAACTGGCTAAAGGACCAATATCTCAGAAATACAATTCATGTTTTATGTAGAAAACTGCAGTGGGAGAGGTAGAAACACCAACAACTTAGAAATGGCTAACGGTGGGGATTAAGGGAAGAAGCGGCATTGTGCCAGCAGGCTGCCAGCATGCACCGCAACTGCAGCCAGCTGTGTGCTGAGATTGGGCACCTGAGGAACAGGAGCTGCAGATTGATAGTTCTCTTTATTGCAAGCTCATTCTCACTTCTGTCTTTGAAACCACAGTCTGACCCGGAGCATTTTGGATGAGCCTCTCTAATGAGAAATGTTTGAGTACAGGCCATTCTGGAAAGGGGCAACATGCCAATGCCAGTAGTTACAGCCCTAGTTCCATGCTAAACAGAAACATGGACAATTTGTATGGGCCTCCAGAGCTACAAAATTCAGTGTATCACCAGGAGATGATGCCAGGGTTAGGGATCTCCCCATTTTCATTCTTTAACCTATAATCCCCACCATTTAAACATAATGAAAATTTCTTAAATTCATTGGTTAAGCAGACTGTAAATCTCTTTTTCTCCTGCTCAGCTATATTCTAACCTGTGTTTGTTTGTGTTCACATTCAGTTTGGCACAAACCACACTTGCAATAGATTATTACATGGCAGATTTATCAGTTTTACTTGACTTGTGTTACCAGACAGGTTACTCATTGGTATATCTCCATTTGGGACCTCTTTTATTGATATTTTTTTATTCTTCTGAACTATAAAATACTGTTCTACAAAACTTTTTTTTTTTTTTTTTTTTCCTCAAAAGGAATTTTAAAACATGCAAAGATTACCCTCCTGTTTTTTTTTCTTTCCCTCCACATCTTCATTGTATCAGGTAGTTTAAATAGTGCTTGCTCTATTTCTGTAGTATGAGAAAAGTAATTTGTATTTATTTGTTGATGCCGGACATACCAGAAGGTCTCTGTGTGGTACCATTGCATCTGCTGCACCTTGCTGAAACACCTTGCTGAAACACCTTAAAATAAAATAGAAAATACATGCTATTCATTTCACCTGTAGGTTCAATGAAGATGATTACAATTTTAATATAGGTGAGGTATTAATGCAGAAACCTCTGCCAAATTATTTTAATGGATTTTACCCTTTCTGCAGAGGAATTGTTAAATTTTTCAGCTAGCAGAAATCTGTTATTTCTTAATTCAGAAAACACATCACTTTGGGCTAAAAATAACCAACTGTACTGGGCTGAAATGGGAGACACCAAAACATAGCGAAGGTGAATCAGAAAGACCGACAGGGAAATGGCTTAAGCTTCCCAAGGGGCAGCACAATGCTTGACAGAATGCTTTAGAAGATCTGGCTGGCATGATGATAACACAGTTTCCAGGTCTTGATTGCACCACTCGGTGGTGTTTCAAGGCCTTGCTATGATTATATGAAGCAAGGAGGTCTGAAAGATATTAGGTGGCATGAAATTGAGGCGATCTTAAAAAACACTTCAGCTTGAATTTAGTAGATCATGGAGTAGCCTGTCCAGGATGAGCAGCAGCATGTGAGGTGTCTTGCTGAACACAATGGGATCATTTTCTGCTCTGCATGTGGGATAGAGGCCTGTATGTTTGCAGCTTTCTCTGCTGGTCTTTTCTTTCCAGTGCTGCTTTTTCCTAAATGAATGTTTCCTTCTGAGGAATGGAGGCAATGGCAAGCACTATGGCTTTCCACTCCCCTTGCAAATGTTCTTGCTGTCATCCACAGGGAGAAAAAACCTTTCATTCAGCTTTTCATCTCTCACTTTGCCAAAATGATGCCTGCAGCAAGCTGCACACTCTCCCTGTGTGTACCCAATGCAATATTCACTCTTGTCCCTTTTCTTGCTTGAAGACAGATCGGGGACATTACCAAACAACAGGCACATTATGAACAGCACTTCTTGCTTCATGATTCTAAATATATACATGGCCAGAAGAAGAGGGTACCTTCTTCTGAGCTTTCTTATTAAAAAACATCAGAAGCACTTTGGTAAATCCCCAAATTACAGTTTAAAAGCAGTAGGGATCACCTTCAGAAGGTAAATAAGGACCTGATGTGTTTGTCTGCAGCTGTTCTTGGATTAAAGGGGTAGACGACAGAGAGAAGAAGGCAATAAAGCAAACACTGCCCTGATTCCCATATGTCCACTGCACAAAATTAAATTCCAGCTCCGACTGGTTAGCACTGAATGGCAAGAAATCCTCTCCACCCTTGTCCTCAGTGGACCCATTTGCTGGCACAGCATCTCTCTCTTCAGCAGCACTGAGAATGTCTATGGCTGTGGGATGCGGGACTGCATGGCGCAGCATGTATCAAGTGGAGCCTTTGCAAACAAAATGGGGCACGAGGAGGAGGGGAATGGCTTGGTACTCCGCTTTGGTTTGGGAATCAGAGTTTCTCCTTGCTTCCTTGGAAAAAAAAAACATGAAATGGAGACCCAAAAAGTACAGTCTGGGGGCCTTAGGCCATTTTCATGGCTTACAATCCCCTGTATAAGACTGCTGATAAAGCAGTGGCATCAGTTGCTTCAGGGAATGTTTATACCCACCACCAACATATAAAATACAGTCTGAGAGTCTCCTGAGAGCCATCTGCTAACAACAAAATTGCTGACTATAATCACACAGCACAAGGAAGGGGATCATTTTCTATCACAAATTGTTTTGCAATATTAAAAATATTCATTTTTAAAAGGCTGCTTCCTGCAGGGAGTCAGCTTCTGCACAGGCATTTGCAGGAGCGCGCAAGACCATGTTTGCCTCTGAAGGAGTCAGAGGCAGAGCTGCTTACTGATAGCAAGGCCTTCAGAAAGAGCACGAGAGTGGAAGCTGGGAGGCTTCAGAGAGGTTAAACCAAGTCCCTCTCATGGCATTTTTGCGAGACAACTTCCAGCTGAAGTGATCTGAACTTCTGCTACTGTTATTAAAATGTGCCAATAGTTTTTTTTCTCTTTCACTTCAAATACCCTTCACTGCATGCAAATGTCTTTATGGAACAGGTTTTTGACAGCATTTTAATTACAGTAATTAAAAACTGTTTACAAAGTCAGCTGAAAAGAAGGGTGAGCTCCATCAGCCCTTGGCTTTCCCTGCCTCAGGGCTCCTGGGGACAGAGCTGGTGATAATTCCTGCCTGTGACAGCCATCCCTCTGCAGCAGCATCAGCCCCAGCCTGATGGAGCAGTCTGTGTCTGAGGCAGAATCCAACGTATCATGTTGTCACGCCCATGGTATGACCTCAGGCTTTGAATAAAATATGGTAGCTGGCGTATCCATTTAAATGATTAAGCAATGAGCTGGGGACAAATCTCCCCTGTCATTTCTGCGTCTGCCTGCTGCGCCGAGTACACAAAGAAAACATCAAGACATCAGTGTGAGATGCATTTTCAGTCTGGGAGCTTTTAGGGAAATTACAGGGTTCTGCAGAATTTCATTCCCCATTAGGATTGACTGGTGTTAAAGTGGAAAAGGAAAGATCCCTTCTACCTTTTTCCCCTCTGTGAATCTGCACGCTATGTTTGGGCAGAACGCTCTATCTAATTGAGAATAATTGCTCTGTAAAACCAAGCCTGCCATTTCCCTTTTGTGGCAATCCACTTTTCCTTTGCCATTAACATTCCCAAAGTAGAGAGCTGCTGTGACATTTTGTAACGACTTTAAAACGCTGAGAGGAAGTCTCTCCTTCTGCCCCACAGAACCACAGTAAATAAAGGAACATTTAACCTTCATCTAAGCCCTGAGAAGCTTTTCTTTTGCCAAAAAGGTGCAACATCAGACTGCTTCAGCTCCTGCACTAGCTGATGTTACACTGAATACTGTCTGTCTGTGGGGACATTCAAGGTATCCAGTTATAACCACTGCAGATTTTTAAAAAATATTTTATTATATAAAAAAGCATTCTAACATTTTGCTTTTTCTTGTCTATCCACTTCAAGCCAACCAGCGCACATGGACCCTTACAACTCAGGGAAAACAAAAGACTTTGTGTGATCATTTCACAAGTGCCTGAAGAGGTCCTCCAGCCATTGCAAGGCACCTCAGAAGAGAATGTCCCACTTGGGTGGGGGAAATCAGCACCACTGACTCAAGAAAAGAGTTTAGAATACAAAATTCCTATCCCTACTCTAGTCAGCATACACACTTCAATGCACTGGGGCTTTTAAGATTTTAAGAGCAAATTTGTAACTTTTAAAGGCAACAAAGGGAAAAATCATGCAGTCTATCATTTAAAAGACAGGCATATGGATCTTCCTCACGTGATCATGAAAAACATTCTAGTAACAGTGTTCTCTGCTTTTTATCTCTGAGGCTTCATTCATATGACAGACATCCTTCCCCTCTTTCTGTTACTGGTTTCTTCCCTAACACAGCTGTGAAATTTCTCCTTTAGGGTAGCTCTCATCCACTACTTTGGAACCCTTTATTACTTTTCAGCCTCTACCAGACACCTGTAATGGAAGATGTTTTTGATTCAGAAGTTTACCAGCACTACCTTTCTTCTAATGCCTTGACCTAGCAAATAATCCTGAGCTGAAGATTTGTAGATCTTCTTCTGTTCTCTTCATGTTCTCTTCTCTTTTTTTAAAGCTGAGTTTGGGGCAAGTCTCCACAGTTATCAAAGACTGTTGTTCCCTCCGCAAGTAACCTACCGCATAGCCCCTGATGATGCTGAAGAAACACAAATCGAGACGGATACTGTCATAAGTAAAAACACTCTCCCTAAATATTAACATACAGTTTTTATTCAAAATGGTATATTGAAAAAATTGGGAACTTTCGCAGCACTTGTATAACAACTTTTTACCTGCTTTTTACCTGCTGCAGTGGGCCACTCTCAACCTTTAATATTTCCCACCTCCAAAAGGATCCCTTATTCTTAACTCTCTCAATGAAAACCAGACTAAGGTGAAGAAATGGGGTAGGAACTGATTGGCCATGGAAAAACATTAGAAAGGCAACTTGATGCCATTATGCAGGTTGAGTATCAGGATCCTGCTTCAAGCAGTATGGTTCAGTGACTTAATGCATCAGAATGCAATGTAAAGAGACAGTGTGGACTCTGGTCTGAACATGATTTTCAGATTTACTGAGAAAAAGTAGGATCCTTGAAGCTCCAAACTTCAGCAGACAGGAACACCATGTGGGACTCTGCTCTCCTGTAAATCACTTCCTGTCACTTCCCATTGGTGGAGCAGTACTTTGCTCTCAGGGAGTAGTGCTGAGTGCTGATTTCAGCATCCTGCAAAAGGTATTTTGCAAGGAACTGGAATATTTACCCAGCTTCTAAACACTGAGACTCAACTTCAAACTTTTCAGAGAAACTCACTTTCCAGAAATAAAACCCCAAGCCTGGACAGTTTCCCAACTGCAATGTGGGCTAAAAAAAATCTATGAGAAGAGCCTGCACTTTGCTTGACAGCTTGACTAATCTTGACTGATGCCTCTTACAGCTGCAAAAGTAATAGTGCCTCAGACAGACAGGTAGGAAGAAGTTTTATTGAGAGCCACAGCTTTGAAGTCAGGTTTCAGGCCCACAAGTGCTGACACACAGTTTCCTTGATGGAGGAAGGTATCATCGTCTCCTCATTTCTGACTACAAAATAAGTCCCAGGAGCTCTTTGTCTCCTCATTGTGAAGTCCTCATGAAGAACTGGGTGACTTCCTGCTCCAGCGGGTTGTCTGTTCTGCATGCTAAGAACCTTATCCAAGCAAAACACCCCTGTTAAATCATTGAGAGTGTTGCCTGAATGAGTATCTGGCCTTGTAGATGTTAAGCTGAGTGAAAGGATCCTTACATGATTGATTTCCCAATCCTCTCAGCCTCTAAAGCATCCTGTTTCTGAACCCTTTGCTCAGGACCTGAGCCAGAAGGCAATTATGTCCAACCTCATCAGTGCTGAATGGGAGGAAATAACTCCCTCTCAGTGCAGCGTGTGACAATGATGCTCATTCAGAATATGTGCCTTGTCCCCTGTTCTTGCAGCAGGTGGACATATGATTTTCTGAGGTGTTCTTCAGCAGTGCTATTGTTCAACAACTTCACCATCTTGCACAAGAGCTTTTGGTGTTGGCCTTCAAACTGGTCCTGAGCTTCATCGCAGAAGACTCATTGCATTTATAATTTTCTCCTCCCCAGCACAGTGGTTCTGCTGTAAACAAATGTGAAGAAGAGAACAAAGAGGAGCCCAGTTGCCCCTGGCTGCACCATGCAGCTGAGTGGGCTTGGGTTCTATGCCTTGGAAGTCATCCACAGCTCTCCAAAGCACCAACGGCCCTCCCTCCTGACAAAAGCGAAGTCCAAATTAATTATTCATTGCAGCTCAAATCATTTTAATAATTGACTATGAAAGCTTAGGAAAAAAGCTAATGCTGTTGGTACCTTTCCCAACTACCAGGCCTGCCAAGAAGAAGAGTTTGCAGGGAGAGATGATTCCTCTCCCATACGTACAGCAGAAGTTGTCAGAGATGCTCCATATGGGGCTGGTAACCAGATTGCTTCTGCCAAGTGAGCCATGCTGCTGCATCCCACACAGCCTTCAGGGGAAGAAATCAAAATCTCTGTTTCCAAAAGTCTCCCAAGTGTGGATCTTTCCACTCCCTCAAGATAAGTGCAAGCTGTATGCTGCCCTAGTGTAGATCAACATCTCTGGCACAGGTACATGCTCTGAATTGGGTTTATATGCTCAAAAGCCTGATTTACTGGGATGAGGATGCAGCCTGTGGCCCAGGCTGTATTTAAGCACCAGAACCTAAGTAGCCTTCTGCTGTCTGGATGGATTTGATGACTTCACAAGCCTTCCCACATACTTCCATGTCCCTTTGGTTCCTACCTGCTGCTGTGGGAGCAGGGCAAAGATCCATGCCCACAGACCACGTACCAACACACAGCTAGCCTGCCATGCCCAGTGTGTTGCTCCCCATTCTCCACAGCACATTTCACTTCATCAACAAGTTACACATTTGTCTTGTACAGTACAGCTGGGATGCCTGAGAGTGGTTTTCAACAAACCCCATTTTTGCAACGTTAATACTCTTTTAACTGCTAATACATTGATGTGCTTTCCAATGCATTGTCATAAGAGGAAGAAAAGCAAGATAGCTGATATTCAAACTGTAGCCTTTTGTCCCATTTTTTCATCACTCTGCTTTGTTTTCCAAAAAGGACAACAAACGGAGGACGTCCTCATTCCTCCTCATTTCCTTTTTATATCCTGTGGTTATAGATGCATTTGCTACTACTTTTACCCGGAGCATAAAATATCTGCCGGGAGCGTGCAGGAAATAACACATCACATCAGGAAATCTTAGAAACATCTCTGTCTAAAACCACCTTCAAGATCATGGGTGCCTCAGCTCATCAAACCCAGCCACATCATCTTCATTGACCCTGCACCATAAACTTCACTATTCTTAACTTTGCTAAGTCTTTGGCACTTTTTTATCACCCTTCTAAATTTGACAGACAAATTAAAAAGAAGAAAGACTATCTGCCATGGAAACTGTTGATGTTGCAACACGGTGTCTTGTTCCTTCAGAGATGGACTTGAAGAGCAGCCTAAAGGCAAAGGTCGCTGGAAGTACACCACATCCTCATGCTCTCTGTGGGAAAGCTATGGGCCTCAGAACATGTCCTGGCCTGCAGCACTGCCTGAAGTCATGGGCTGTATGAGTGCTCAGAGTGCAGGTCAACTCCACCCAGACCTGATCGACTCCAAGCACAAAGTGGAGACACAGACTCTAGCTGTCCCTGGTGCCAAACCTATCATTATTTATGTGTATGTAATACAAGACTTATGATAATTACATACACACTCTAAATTACCTGCGGCATATCTACCGTAATAAATGCCAGTTTAACTCCATGCATTACAGGCATTAGCAGAGCTACCTCAGTGCAACGCTGTGATTTGTGATGCTGCCCGATGAACTTTTTCCTCCATCTTGTCTATCGCATCTTGAAGTGCTCCTTCATTTTGGATGCTAACAGTGTGATCTTATAATCAAATGACAGACCATTGCAATCAGCTTGGTGGAAACTTCCATTCAAATATTCATTTACTGACGTATTCAGTCCTCAGGAACTCAATTATTCGTTTCATTAAGGTTATTTAAATGCAGATGTGAGTTAGAGCAAGAGCGTGAAAGACAATCATCTTGCACTCTAAAAGGAGCATGAGTTATGCAAAAGCTCATAAATCCTGTGAAGAATGAAGCAAAGCAAACCCCTGCACATCATCTCCTGCCAGAATAGAATAAGAAGTCTTGACAGCAGCTAAGGAAATGAAGACTCTCTGTGTTACAGTGAGCTAGTCATGGTTACTGCCTTGACCCAAGAGGGCTCTGAGGATATGGACGTTGGGCCAACAACAGGCAGCGACCCAGATTCCATTGAAGGTGAGGGAGCCCCAGAAAGGACCTGGGAGC
>JAOWBP010002978.1:16804640-16830895 GCA_028571105.1 Tragopan temminckii
TATGGACGTTGGGCCAACAACAGGCAGCGACCCAGATTCCATTGAAGGTGAGGGAGCCCCAGAAAGGACCTGGGAGCTGAGAGCTGTGGCAAAGTCACTGCAAAATTTCAACAAAGAGAGAAATGTAGAACTTATTTTTGTGAGCTGTGATTGTTAAAATATTTTATTTAAACCATAGTGCTTCCTTTTATTTTTCAAATTAATGAAGGAAATATAGGGAATCTCTAAATCTGGTAAAGCTAACTTTTGGTCAATTTTACCTCTTTTCCAATCTGTTTCCTCCTGAGGTATAATTTCTATATTCTGATTCCTCTGTCAGGCACAAGGAATACTCTCTGAGTTGCACTGAGGTGTTTCTTCCTTGGAGTCAGAATAGGTGAGAGCCCTTCTGGTTGCAGCTGTGGTTATGTTGTGGTGTAATGTGTGATGTTCCAGTTTGTTGGCAGCATCATGATCTCCAGGAATTATCCCATCTTTGTCACCTGTTTGATTCCTAGAATAAACAGAAAAAGTGATAAGAGGTGTTTTGCAGTTGACCCAGTATTATGTTGCCTTTATTCCAACCAGTCCTATTGAAAACACAGAAAACATGAGAGTCCTTGGCAGAAACAGCTATAAATGTGTTTAATGAGTAGCTGCTTGGTTGCTTTTATCTGCTTGTTTTATCCTTTGGTAATCAGTGTCAGATATTAGCTTTGATATGACTGTTAGTAAACAAAAATTACACTTCCCTGCGTGTAAGCACACTATTTCAGATTGTAGATTATTTTGAAATTTGAAAAGATACAAGATAAACCAAGATTTTCACAATGGAAGAAAAGGTATTTGTCAGTTGTAAGAGAGCTTATTTGACTGGAAATGAACTTCTACAGTTCATTTTTTAAGACTGTTGTTAGCTGTGGAAAATGCTGAAAGGACTTCAAGTGATGTTATTTCTACTAATGCCACCATCAGTGACTAATACGTTTGTTTTGATTCTGTTACAAATTCCTCATAATGTTGATGTGCAAAGACTGCTTCATGACACTGTGCTCTAACTAAAATACTTTTCTGATATATGTAATTTTTATATGAACAAACATCTTTCACCGGATTTACCTGGGCGGTATATTTCAGGTCACTTATAGCTTTTGTCAGCAGGGGAAAAAGATAGTTAACAGAAACATCAGTTGTGTCAAGCACATATTGCCTACATAAAACTCGGAAATGTGCATGGGGACAGATGCGCCATTCCTTCATCTCAGTTAATTGCCAACAACACAGCTTTATGCTGATTGCTTACTTCACTTATTTGGAAAGGAAGCCAGATTGACCATGGAAAGGAGTAGCAAAGGACAGAAGCCTATTTTAGCCACTACACTTCAACAGCCCTGGGAATTTCACAGACTTTATTTAGCATTCCTTTAAGACAGGTAAATATTAGCAAAGGTGGTGACCAGAATTCTCATTTCATAGAAAATTTCACTAGATTGAATTTTGTTCTCACTCTGAAGCAGAACAAAAATGCCATATGTTTTCATGAAACAAATATTTGAGGAAAAGGCTGAGTGGGAGGTAGGTCAAGTAAAACTGTTCACTTCAATTTGTCTATTCTTTCCTCTGCTCAATATAAGATTCAACACATTAAGAAATGAGAAAGCCATCTCAAAAAGAAAAAAAAAAGGAAAGGAAGAGATCAACTTTCCCCTCCTCCAAAAAAGCAGTTAAACCATTCCTTTAATAAAATTACTCTCTGCATACATACTTATCTTTGACTAAATAATGCATTTTCTAATAAGTAAATACTGAACTGGAGAAAATCATCCATGATGCAGTATAATACGATGAGCTGTTGGAGGAACACTATGTGCTGGAGGAGAATAGTAGAGGCCAGGAACCTTCTCAAACCCTTTCTCCTGTATAGCTGTGTCCCCTACAGCCTCTTTTCACCACATCTTGTGTGCCTGTATAAGAAACTATCAGACACAGATCGCCTATAGGCTGACAAAGCATGGTCAACAGCTCTTCTGTGCTGAGAATCCAAAGGCAGAAATTACAGCTTACAGTCAGGTGGGAAAAGGACTCCAGAGTTGGTTCTGAGCATTTCTGGCTCCCATTTCTGGCAAGAGTGTTGAGTACTCTCTGCCCTACAAATTTTGCTAAAAAATGTGGCTTCCTCATGTTGGTGATAGGCGTTGTGGCTGTTTGTGTAAGCATCACATGTCAAATTAAAGAGCGGCTGTACAGAGATTGTACCTTTTGATGGGCAGGAATACAACAGCCATCATTTGTGTTCAACTTTTTCAAAATCTTCAGACGTGTACCTCATGTTGTCATCGAATGGGATGAGAGTGACAAGCAGGCACAAATGTCCATAGAGTACAGTGAGAGAAGTGCCAAGTTGGACACAGGTGGTTTCGCAGATCCACATGCTTTGCTGTAGCCAGGAATGCTTGGGTCTCCATTTTGAGAGGACAGTGCTTCATCACTGCTTCTAGAATAAATCAACACAGTTTGACTGGACAGAACTTTAGTCAATTTAAATTGCTGTCATTCTTTACAGTCTACAAGGAAACACCGATTTATAGCTGCCATGAGCCTGGACTGAGGTTTCTAAATGAGAATAGACATCTTAATTACTCATGGAAACAGCCATTAATTCCAGATTGCATTGAGAGCCAATGGTTATAATTTAATCATAGTTTTCCACTCATGACAGCCTATGACATCAACAGATTATTTAATTATAGCTTTCTTTCTCAGACCAGGATTGTATAATATTGCTCTCTGGAAAACTAGATGAAATTAAGATGTAAGGTGTTACACATTATCACAAGATGAATGGGCCCTTCTGAGAAAGTACTCAAATACTGCTGAATGCCTACCAAAAAATACCCAGAGAAACAAAAGTCATTGAGACATTCAAGATCAGGCTGGACCAGGCTCTTAGCAACCTGATTGAGCTGTAGATGTCCCTGTTCATTGCTGGGGAGGTGAACCAGATGACCTTTAAAAGACCCTTCCAACTCAAATGATTCTATGAACTCACAAACGAACTGTTGTTTGCCCAGTGACAAGACTGTTTGAACGGCCTCCATTTATTTCTAGCCTACCCCTACATCTCAATTCCTACTGAAACATACAAGCAAGTACACAAAATCTTTTCAGTAGCTAACATGGTGTTTGTTTACTCAGCCTGCTGAGAGTCTACGTTTTTGTCAATATAGTGGAATTCAGCAAAAGCTTCCATCTCCAACTACTCGGTAAGAGACCCATGGGAAACCTTAAATAGATGCTGGCACATCACACCAACAGGCAACAGCCACACTATTTGTTGGTGTTTTAGTACCCCCTTGCGATTGCCCAGACAGATATGTGACTCTGCCCTACACAAGTGGTAGCTCTGTATGCCCTGCAGAGCCCCTCAGAGGACAACCATCCTCTCTCCTCCAGTCTGTAGCCAACACAAAGCTCCAATCAGTCATCAGGTGTATCCCTGCTGCCTATAAAGCATAACCCAAATCTTTAAAAGCTGTTAGCTGAGAAAAAGCAACTTAGCACACTAATGCAACAGGTTACATTGAAGAAAGCATTACTTCATGCAGTATTTACTAAGAAGAAAACAAGAGCTTTTTTTAGCACCTTTTTGTTCTTTCCCCTCCTCCCATAGGGGATGAGTTGTCTTGCAGGTTTCATTCCCATTTACAGGTCACAAAGAACAGAATATTTCAACTTTCAAGCCTCCCAGGCGATATTTAACAAGTTCAAGCTGAAGTCCATGCCACAGTCTGAAGCGCGCTGTTGGCTGTGAGAGGAGATGGCAGCAGGTGGGACACTGCCCAGTGCTGCAGCAAGCTTTGAGCACAGATCAGAATGAGTTGTCTAAAGAAAGTGAAAGGAAGAGGGTAGCAAGTAGTAAGGAATGCCTTGGTCTTCAAAAACACGCGCCTAGGCAAGGCACTTTTGACAGGGCTGGGGGCCTTTGGAAGTCTCCAACTGCTTGCTCTGATAATCTGTTGTCCTGGATCACTGTAATTCATTTATGTGTTTTATCCAAACTCTGGTGGAGTCTGCAGGGAGGCAATAGTGGAAATAAGAAGCCTTTCATTTAAAGTCATTTTAGAATTTTTTTTTCCTATTTCAACATGGTAAGTCTGATACATACATAAAAGATCCTCTCATCTGCCAGATTCTCACCTGGCTGCTTTCACCTTTCCTCAACTGGACATAAATAAAATGAAAGAGTTCATGGGCTGAGATAAAGACAGAGATCACTTATCAATTACTACCATGTGTAAAACATTTGGGGGAAATTATGTTCACTGCTAATTAAAATATAAGATAAAGATGACAAAAAAAAAAAAAAAAAAAAAAGACAAGGACAATAGCAAAAACACTCCCAAATCCTTTTTTCCTTTTTCACAAGCTAAGCTTTGCTCCTTCATTATTAGCTCTTCTGCATAGATCTCTTTCTGAGCAACAGAATGGGGGCTGTTTTTAGTCCGTAACAGCTCACCCCTGTCACTTATCCCTTCCCAGGCTTTTCCCCTACTACACTGCACATCTTCTCCACAGGCTACAGCCCTCCAGCAACCACAACCACCTTCTTTCCCTTCCTTTTTCCTCATTTCTCCCCTTTCCAGGTGATGTTTTTTTCTGTCTTAAATGTTTTTCCAGACATATCACCAGCTGAAGGGCTCAGCTCTGTCCTGCTGTGAGTCCACTGTAGATGGTTGAAAACAGCTGTTTGTGAGTTCAAAGTCTTTCCACCTGCATCTGATACAAGAGTAAAGATGAGACACTTTTCTGGCAGCTGCTGGATCTCTGCATCTTACTTTACCCATCTCTAGAAAACCTGGGAAAGCCTGATGGGGGCAGTGGTAAGATGATGGGTCTGTACAGTGATAGTCTCCTCCACAGTATTGGTTTTGTCAGGAAATTTGGGTAATTAATAGTAAAAGCAGCAAAGAACTCGAGTGATAAACTGTGACTCTATTGGCCTCACTTTGGGTTGGTAAGAAGGATGGAGAGATTGTGTCTCTCATCTGATTTTACCTAATATTTCAGTCCAAACCTCTGGGCACTCAGGAGTTTCCAACAGGCGGTTGAGATTCCAGAGCACCATGGGAAAGGACTTCAGCTGCACCTGCAAACACCAGGAAATTTCCCATCCCCAGCAAGGAGCTGAGGCTGGTGATTGCTTCCACAGGCACCCAGGGATGGAAGAGCAAAAGCCAGTATCTTCCAAAGCAGGTCATTTATTTTCATGCCATCCTGCCTGCAGCAGGTTTTTCAAACTGTATTGTTCTCAGAAACGGATTATTCTATCTAAATCAGAAAGTCAAAATATTCAAAAAGCTAAATGTGGTCCTGGACAAATCTTTTCACTGTGACAAAAACCTTGTTGCTGGGGATGATGTTTCTACCCTTAAAGACTGCCTTCAGGGAACAACCCCAATGGGGATCACACAAGGAATATAGCTTTTTTTTTATAAGCCTGGATTGCTGCACTTGACATGCTGAAAACAGGGAAGCAGGCAGGAAAATACAAGTGGATTCTCTATCGTTACTTGATTTTTTTTTTTTTATTTTCTAATTCTGTTTTGAAAACAAGCTTTCTCAGTCTCATCAATTCCTGTCAAATGTGACAGTCTCCCCGTTCTTCAAAGTATCCTAGAATAGCATTAAACATGGGAAAAGTGGAAACCTCTTTTAACAAAACTCTAACACTGATAGGCATCCAAATGTTCTTCCTGTTTTCTTGCTCCCTTTTGCTCTGCATATGCGTGTCTTGTGGACATCTTTGCTAGAGCATCATTCTTGTTCCTACAATTTGATCTGGTCTCTAAACTTGTCTTTCGTATCTGCCTGATAATACAGATAATAATTGACTAATATTGACAGATTTGTAGATATTTTGCTATGGTTTTACACTGTTTAGTCCAAATTTAATGCTTAGCTAGGAAACGTGGTAACTGCAAGGAAGGGACCTGCTGGCTTAGGGCTGTTCGCAGCAACATCACAATCACTGTCAAGTGTTATTACCATCTCAAAAGAAGCCTGTCAACCTGAGGAGGTGCAAGTTTAATTTAAATTATTTTATCACCCCAAATTCCTCAAATAACATTTGGCCTTTGGAGAACAAAAATTGTAATTGCTGGATTGTCTTTTACCCTTTGTTAAAGAACGAAAGCTTTTTGTTCTTTTAATACCTAAATAGAGGTGATGAGGTAATCATTGTCATGCTCTGATTCACATAGTGCTGGAAGAAATTGCTGAAGATAGGACTGTCCTGGTGGTATTGAAAATGGAATAGGCTTCTGCTCCAAGGTCTGTTCACAAAACAGCTTCTGCAAGTTAAATAATTGATGACATAATAGAGCTGATGAGTGTATACTGCATACAACTACATGGGTTTTACTGTTCATATCAGACACACACCCTCACCCAGCTCTGCTTGGCATTCTGCCCTGGGTCCTGTCTAAGCCTCAAAATCTTTTTTACTTTGTGAAAATATCTTCCAACAGTAAATTTGGATATTCATGGGGCAAAACACAAGCTCATCTCCCATTGCTGTTTGCTTCAGTTTGAAGTGGATGTGCTGCTTGGTGAGCACCATGCTTGCAGCATATAGAAAGCTCTCACGGTGCTCTATTTCAGGGCCAGAAGGACCTGGCCATGTTCTTAACCTTCAATTCTGTGGAATATTTCTCATGGAAAATTCCATAATTGGCTTGATGAAGTTGAGCACAGACCGTTATCTGATCAGAAGGGCCATAGAAAGTTTACTTATACTATGATTTAGTTTATGAAGTAGTCCAATCTACAAAAAAATTCCAGGTGATGCAGAATGACTGTATCCTCCCACGAGGTCCTACTGATCCCTCATCACATTGTAGACTTACGCACTGAGACATTAAAATCTTTTTCAATTACCTCTCTGAAGTGCCTGCATGACATAATTACTGATCTACAAGATTGCTTTTTGTAACAAGATATATATTAAAAATATTGCTTAATTACAATAAAAATAACTGTTTTCTTCCTTTTTTTTCTTGAAGTATTTTTGGAGTAGGCATTGCGATGCTGCATTAGGAGCCTTGTAGAAGACACTGCATTCCAGGAGCTATTGGTTTTTGGCAAGCCATGTCAGCTCTACTGGGCCTTGTACTTGGGCACTGGGAAGTCCATACGTCAGCATGAAAGGCTGTTGTAACCTGATGGAACACCCTGTGCTGCTCACTGGTGCACGCTATAAAAGAGATAACATACCAGTGTGAAAGGAGAAGGTATATGGTTTTGTTTGTTAGAAAAAAATAAAATGAAACATGGTATAGCTGTGAAAAAGAACCTCTGCATGGACAAGATCTGTGCAGTGTGCCCTGGGAAAATGCATCCAGATCTGCCCTGTGCTTCACAAAAGTCAGGTTCTCAGCATCTGAAGGGATGTAAGATTTGCTCACTATCTGTGTTCCTTGCTTTATTGTACCTGATTAAACCAGCTATCATATTACTGCACCACTAGTCACCCCAATGCAGAACTGATACCTGCAGGTATCCTTCTGCAGCATCATGCCAGAGATTAATCAGACCCTCATTTATCTCAGTTATTCTCATATTAAAATCTTGCAGAGATAATGTTCTGTTTTGAAGACAAAGCCTAAGCTTTAGCACTAACAAGAACGCGAGGAGAGTTGTCTCCAGTTACGGCCATTTAAGGTGAAGAAGATCTGTGAGGAAGAAAGAACAGTGCATCTCTTTTGGGACCAAGCTTTGTAAATCACTCTGCGTCCCCATGGAGACTCAATCCTGCTTTCCTTTCTGCAGCTGAAGTCACTGGTGTGTGGTTCCACCTGAAATGAGAAGCTGCTGCCCTCAGATTTTTCCTCCTGCAATTTCTACTCCTACCCCCTCGGCTTCCCTTGAGCCATGAGGGACTCACCTTGTTGCCTCTTGCCAAAAGCTCACTGGATTCTTTGGATCTGTGCTTCCTGCCATCCCAAGAAGAGTCTGTGCCTTCAGACCTGTTAAAGCCAAAACACATTTTGAGGACAGTCTTTAGCAAGCCCTTCAGACTAAGTCTAGAAATTGGATTTTTGAGTGGCTTGTCATATTGAATTGCTTACACTCTGCTACTGCGCGGCTTGATTTTCACCATGTCCATTCCATTTCTTGACCAACACACTGCTCCAAACTCCTAACATTAATTGCCATTTTCCATCTCAACACAAGATATGCTTTTTCATCCCCAAATTTTTCCATATCAAATCCAGAAATGTCATTTCTTTTAGAATCATACACTAAATGATACTTGTACTGAAATAAATAATTTTACATAGTAATTGCTGAACATTACAGTATCATAAAATCATAGAATGGTTTGAATTGCAAGAGACCTTTCTGCAGAGGATCTGTGGATTTAGCAACTGACTGTACGGTTGGCTGAGTTACTCAGTGTTACCACCACACAGCTATTTAACTGCTGAGAAACATGCTCAATATTTTGCAGTATGGCAGATTTCTGTGTTTTGCACTGCTTGGAGAGTTTTGTTTTAAGCTTTTTACATTGAGGTGAACAAATGATGATCCTCTTCCATCCAAAGAACTACAGCATATCATTGCACAGTACTGAAGTCATGCTATTTAAGGCATCATCCTTCCTTTCAGACTACTTCAGAATCTTTCAGATATCATGCCCAACAAAATCTCTCCAGAAACCCATAAAATGATTCTCTGAAGGAAGCACTCATGAGTACTTGAGCCCATTTGTCTCAGGGAATTTCTTTTTAATTCTCCATATGAAATACGGCTGTAATCCAGAGATTCTCAATTTAATTTGCAGTTTATCAGAACTGATTGATTGGGTTTATATATTTAGAGTAAATTCAAATCTCTGATGCTCTTCTCAGACAACAGATGTGAATATTCAAAGAGACAACATTGTGCAAATGTAAGTTGGCATTAATTAGAGCCACTGCTTTTTTTGTTGTTTGTTTGTAAAGGTCAGTGTAAGAAATGGTGTCACATAGGTACCTTCCAGCACTGAAGTGTGGAGATTTCACTAATCTAAATGGTAAGCCACTTAAGTGATAAAAAACAAACCTCTGAGAATTTCAGCTCACAAATCTGCATTTGTTTTCCAAAAACTCATTTCATTCGTTTCATTAAGAGTTCATGAATTAAAATTGAAATCCTTTCCCAGCAATCTTGGCTTTCCTGCTTTCTTTGTCAAGCAGCTCAGCAGCAGCTTTTGTCTCTCAAGGTGCAGTCTCACTTGGCAGCACAGCATTTTGTGAGAGCAGTGGAAAGGATTGCCTTTCAAAAGCTGAAACATTTTTTTGGTCTCAGTTTAGTAATATTGCCCTCAAAATGCACAAGCAAAATTCTCAGCAATGATAGTGTGTGGCAAGAATCTATGTCTCTAATCTCCCCCATAGTTAAAGCAGTTTTCATAAAATAGAAAATGCTTTTTAAAAGCTTTCTGATATAAAGTTATTGCAATCCTCCAAGTGCTACTTCTTCTTCCCCAGCGGACAAGTGAAGAACGCAGGCTTCATTATGTCAATGATTACTGAATACATCTTCTTTCTAGAACAGTGTATACTGTTCGGAGTACAGCAATTACAGAAAGACTGAGGGCTGTGCATATCCTCAAAAAGAAAAGTGAACGCATGCAAGTGGAACAGAAAGCCCACAGTGAAAGAATGCTGCTTCCTGTAAACAAGAGCACGCAGATAAGTAAATCTGCCTCCCACGTTTCCGGGGCCGAGGGATCCAAGTTATCTGTAACAGGATTAGTCCAAGCCCTCATGCAGAAGGTGGTGAACACTGACAGGAAAGGAATAGTGTCCTAAGATGCTCCATGCCAACCCACCATTAATGACACCAGGAAGATGGCACTATGATGGGACATTGTCATGGGACTGAGTGTCTCCCCAGCAATCCAGTTTGAGCTCCCAAACTTCATGGAGACTCTCCCTGAAAGCAGGGAAACTGCAGACATTGTTCCATCACTGCAGGTCTGCCTCTCCCTGCTGGAAGGACAAAGCCATATTAGGTTTGAAGATAATGTCTTCACACGAGGGCACAAGTTCACTACAGGGCACATCCAGGGATCTTTACAGGTGAGAATCTGCCTCTCAGTCCATGTCTGTCGTCTCAGGAGAGAGGCTCACTCTGAATCACTTTTTATGCTCATAGTATACATAAGGATAAGTTTGCCAGCATTTGCCACCTATTGTGTTAAATAGTAATATCCATGACATACTATGAGTTAGCCCTAGCCTTCCACCAACATTAGTGTCAGGGCTGGAGTGGTACAGTGAAACTGAAGGAAAATCACAAATCCTCTTTGCAAATCTTCTTTCGGAGCTACAATGGGCACAGACACAGGGCATGGACACATGGACTTGCTGTAGGCATCTGTAAGGATAACCCAAGTGTGCACTAGTGGGATGCTACTGGAGAGCAAACTGGAGTTATAACACCATGATACTGCTTCATTAAGATGGGTGTTCTGAAGAGGATGGGTTTTGTGCTTCAGTTGGTATATGGCATTGGTAAATAAGATCTAGCTTACTGGATCTTTTGAGTAAAATTATTTATTTTACTCAATTTCTGTACAGTTTGTATCACATCCTTGAGTTGTAGTTGATGTCTGTATGCTCTCAGTAAATGTAAACAGCAATAATAATAATATATGGTTCAGCCTAATGATATACGTTGTTCTATTTATTTTCCCAGTTGATTAGTTTAATCAGATGAATCATATGCCATATTCCATAAGCCATAATGATTTTATCTGCTTTGGAGCAATACAATGATCCAACATTTCCTCCTAATGCATCACAACAGGAAGCTGACTACAAAATATAGTTCTTTACTAAACATAGAGGACCGAGCTAAAGAACTGCATAAAGTTGCAGAATAGGATAATTCACAGGATTCTACAGGCTGGGGGATTGTATGACTCCTTTTTAACCTGGCAACTAGTGTTACATTTTGGGCGTTCATTACTGTTCTTAAATGTGTCTTATTCTGTAGGAAGAACCTCATAGACTAAGAATCCAGTGGAAGAGCCTTATTGTACTTACCAGCATCATGGGTTTGGACAAGAAATGAGAGCTTTGGCTGGAAACCAGGTTAAAAAACTTTTTTTTCTTTCTATTAATGCACATGATTGGCAATTAACTTTTTTTTTTTTTTTAAATGCCATGCAGTATGCGGATGACTCGCACACTCATCAGGACATAGTTTGCTTAAATTTTCCTTTTATGCGAGTCACCTGCAGAATTTTTGTATTTCTTCTTGTGATTTTTCTGAGAAGCAGTCCTGAGTTTAAGTTGCTTACCAAGTTCAAGCTTATTCACTGTATAGTACTCATTGCATAGTTTACCATGTGTTTTAAGTAAAACATCTCAATGACTTGTCTCAACCATGTGTTTTTGCTTTCTGAAGGAATGATGTCTTCTTTAAAGGTAAATCTGTAGTGGGACAGAACTCTAATTACAGTTCTGGAGAATAGTGAGCTATATATGCAAATATTTATGGAATACTCAGGAGTTGCAATAGTTTGCATGAATAAAGCAACAAGTCATTAAACCTCTCACAAAAGAGAATGTTACCACTAAAAGTGGCATGACTTTACCATGAATACTCACAAAGCTGTTAGTGCTTTATTTTTTGTACTGTTCCATTAATGCCAAATTAAATTGTACTACAAATATTCACCTTAGTAATCACGTAAACATTATGATCAGAGGACTGGAGCACCTCCCCTGTGGGGACAGGCTGAGAGAACCGGGGCTCTTCAGCCTGGAGAAGAAAAGGCTCCAGGGGAACTCATATCGGGCTTCCAGTACCCAAAGGGGGCCTAAAGGAAAGATGGGGAGGGACTTTTTGTAAGGGCATGTAGTGACAGAACGAGGGGAAATTGCTTTAAACTGGAAGAGGGTAGATTTAGACTAGATATTAGGAAGAAATTCTTTACTGTGAGAGTGAAGAAACATTGGAACAGGTTGCCCTGAGAAACTGTGAATGTCCCCTCTCCAGAAGCATTCAAGGCCAGGCTAGATGGGGCTGTGAGCAACCTGGTCTAGAGGGAGGTGTCCCTGCCTATAGCAGGAGGTTGGAACTAGATGATCTTAAAGGTCCCTTCTAACTCACATCATTCTATGATTCTACGATTAAGCAGATAGTAAGATCAGTGTGTGAAATGTACTTCAAGTAAACTATTTATTTGCCTGGTCAGTTGGATAAATCATTCATGCCATATTATGGATGATGTGAAAAACTGTGAATGAAAGAGGAAGAATTTTTTTCCTTTCTGTTAAACTGCCAAGTCTTCACTTTTACTCTCTTTTGACTTGTGTGTGGTCTTGGATTTCAGTAGTACCATTGGCAGGGCAATAAAGAGATAAGCTGGCAATGTAGACATATGCACTCGAACTTAGCTATTCAGTGCATACTTGGTCTCTCAGGAGGCTGTTGTCCACTTCTGAGTAGTGATCAGCTATCTCCTGAAGAACATTATACCCCTGGAAATCAACTGGTTAGTTAAATGCACCTCCACACTTAAACAGCAAAATTCTCAGGATGTGCAGAAGGTCACACTCCAAACCATGCAAACTCATTTCTCCATTTAGTTAACAAGAAGCAGTCCCACCTAATTATGCAGAAAGAGTTGGGGTAAGGTAGGAGTGTAGCATTGAAGAACTGAGAGGAAATTGATCTGGGGCACTCTGCTCATGAAGGTGAGCCTATGGGAAAACCAAAATCTGGTGTTCTCTGCACGATGATATTTTAAGTACAAATGGAAAACAGGTGGTAGGCATTACATTCACCTTCATCTACTCACAATCTGATGATTTGGTTAACAACTAGAAATAGAATGCTACTTGAAAAAAATCACAGCAAATAAATGATTCAGACACTTGAGGAAATGAATAAATTACATCTGCCTAAAAGCCATGCTAATGAATGCATTCCCTTTTTATGTCTACACTGTTGGTTTTTCAGTGAGCACGTTTATCTCACTTTGCAATGCTAGAGTTATATGTACATCTGTTATACATACCCAAGGGGACATCTGCAGAAAAGATATTGAAAAAACTGCAGATCTGAGGAAAACTATAGTTTAAATCTCACTAATTATTATTGCAAGTATTGATTTATTCTGCAGAAAAACACTGTTAACAGAAGACAACTCATTTTATCATACCTTTGTTGCCAAAAATGACAGAAGGAGAAGCGGTATTCAAGCACAGAAAATCAATTTATTTATCCAAAGGTTTCCTTCGTTAGAAGAGAGGAAATACAGCGAAGAGTCAAATTAATTTTGTCTGGGGCAAATGTATTTCACTTTTTTTGCTCCCAAAAAACAATAGTAAGGGGCAGGGTTTTCAACGCAATGAATTTTAAGAAGGCAAAAAGTGCCAGCTCATTAATGAAATAGTAAACAAGGAAAATTAAACGATGTGTTGAAAATAAAGACAAAAGTAAAGACAGCCTTTAACTGTGGGATAAGTTGAAGAACAGCAATTAAGATACTGTTTGGAAGAAAACAGGAGAGATGGCAGAGAACAAATCATCCACCAGGAAAACCTCCCTCCCTTATTAAATATTTCATAATTCTTCATTATGAGCAGTTCTTCTTCCTCTTCCCATTTTTTTCTCTATGTGCTCACGGCATTTCGAGACTCCAAGCTTTGGAGTATGGCATTCCCTTTCAGAGCCTCACCTGTTAGCTGCAGCACAGCACCAGGGCTGTACAGTCACTCTTTGCAGAGGTACACTCTTTGTACTCTTTGAGTCAGACCCAGCTGGAACAGCACATGGAAGGGAACGCAACATGGCACTGAGCCATGATGAGAAGTGGGACCCAAGTGCACAGGATTGCAGGGTCAGCTTGGTGCCTTATTTAATGGATGCACTTAGAAGAGTCAGAATTAATCGTTAAATCCAAGAGCCTTTCTCTGGCAATATCAAGGGATGCACTTTGTAGAAGGCACCTTGTTTGCTACTAGATTGAAGAATAATTCTTTTTATTTGCCTCTAATGTTATCTGCTGCCTACGTGCAGAGCGATTTTCCAGGCGCTCCAGAAATGCTTACTGTTATCCACTACTCACCCCACTACATTTATATCTAATAATTTCACTGACACTTGTAGCTGATGGTACTTGCCTTGGAATAGCCTTCAAACAATCCTTTGAATGAAAAATAATTTTTGTCCCCACTTCTACTCACCCCATAGAAAATGTTCCATCACTCTCCAAGGTTCATCTTTCTCTACATAAGAAGAAAAAAGGGGGACATGATTTAGTGGGGAAATACTGGTGGTAAGTGGAAAGTTGGACTGGATGACCTTGGAGGTCTTTTTCAGCCTTGGTGATTCTATTATTCTGTGAAAAGTAACAGCATAAAACAAATCAAACAGAATTTAGTCAGACCCTCCGGTCAAGAAGTAGCTAAAAGAGAGAAATATTAATTTGTGGTACAGGGCCACATAGTTCCAAACATTTGCTTGAGGTTTACATATGTATTACTAGTGTCTACGTATCTAAAGAGTAGGGCAGGGATGCACTACAGGATGCTGTAACATTGCATCACACTGAGCCTAGGTCTGAAAAAGCCCATTTGTTCTTCACATTTAAAACTATACACTTATATTTCTGCTTTCCCTATCTCAATCTTTCTCTTTCTAAGTATTAGGCACTTAGAAAAATATTCATTTCAGTGTAATGTTAGCTAGTGTCCCAAAACTGCCTTTATTAAAAAGGAATCTGCTTTCTAAGCCCAAGGAGAAGGGTGGGTGGGAAAGTGGATTCTGTTTCATTATCAGTTTGAAAGCAGAATATAAAAAGATGAACATTAGTAGATTCTGCATAATCGTCTACTTTTGTGCATATTAATATATAAGCACCATAAAGTGTTTGGTAGCTTAAACATCATCAAGTTACTGCAGGATATTACAACTTATGTTACATACCACAGGGGGCAGATTTGAGTGTGTGTGTGGCTAGGAGCTGAACACTGAGGTGAGCAGAAAGACAATCTGCCCTGCAAATTTTTGCATCTCTGTAAGGAAAGGAGCACCAGGTCAATTGGCTGCTTTTTGCCTCATTGACAGCATCCTCAGCCTCTGCTGAGTTCATGCCAGCACACTTCAGGTCTAATTTGGAAAAAGAATCCTGTCCATCCAGAGCATCCCTAAAAGACTGCAGATCTCAGTGCTGGGATATGAGGATTCAGCCACTTGAAATGCAGCAGCTGCATTACTGGAGAGAAACCAGTATAATGGTAATAGTTTTGTGCATGCAATTGATAGCCAAAACTTAACTCCTAGCTGTTTGTTCATCTCAAGGAAAGGAGTAGGAAATTACTCAAGTCACCCAACAGTCACAGTGCTACAATTGTACTGAATTGATATAGTATTTTCTGAAGGGAAAACACTTCCCATCTTCTGGGAAGATATCTCTTCCCAGTTCTGAAAGATAAAAACTTTAGAAGGGTGATGTTACGGTACAAGACTAAAATCTGCTGCTTAGAGCAACAGAGGTTGCACCAGAGTGATGCTTTTCTGTTCGACTCCTTTTCTGTTCCATGGCTTGTTTTAAAGTATCTTGAATCTAGACAGTGTTTTTCCAGGTTTTCATCTATCTTTTAAAAGGTTAAAAGTGGGCAATAACAATCCTTTAAATCTAAGTACAGGTTTACAGAATCTGAAAATTATTTTGAAATTTCTGAAATTGTCCGGGATCGTGAACAAGTTCTGTTTGTGTGCAGCACGGAGAGCCCAGCCTGCAGCTTTGGGTGCAATATAGAGGCTGTAAATATACTCACTTGGTTGGTCTGAAACAGTTAAGGTTTATTATCATGTTGGCCTGCATGTAAGACAGTTTTGAACCACTTTCAGGAGACCAGAAATACATACTGGCAAATACATAGTTGATAAAGAAACCTACCGTATCAAAAAGAGTGGTGATGCACTGGAACAGGGAGGTGGTAGAGTGGAAACACCATTGCTTCAGTTTTACTTTGCAAAGAGTCCTTATGCTGCAGCTGAAAACCTTTATTCAATATAAGCTGATTTACAAAGCTAAAAGCAAAGAGAATGGAAGCTATTACCGATAATAACATTAATTCATACCCAATCTTTTATTTTAAGATCCTACTTAACCTGAATGACCACACTGTAACCTAACCTCCCTATCATGATTTAGCACTATGAACTTCTGTTAAGTTAAATAAATCACCTGCAGAGCTGTAAATATTCATGAAGTATTGGGAAGAGGCACGGGCTCTGAGCTGTGTTACTTGGCTTGCTGCTATCAATATTAATGAGGTCTTGTGAGCGGTTCCTTTGGTGACGAGTCATGTTACCAGGTGTAAACCTATAAATATTAATGATGCGGACAAGGCAATCTATTTGCCTGTGAACTATGCTCTTCTCTAAGCAAGTAGATGTATTCCATCCCTCACTGTTTTCATGTGGGCTTATGCAACAGCCTCAGCCTCCACTGTTGCTCCATTGACAGCAGCATGGTGTTTTGACAAACACATCCACCCAGTGTGCACAAAAGCGGTTCAGTTTTGGAATTCTGTACAGAGCCCTGTTTGCCAAGGCCTGTCTCCATCCCACTATCTGTGTTGCATTCCAGGGCCTTCAGATGAGGATGTATCTGACAAAGCTGTGGCAGACCCAGGCACATTTTGTATAAGCAGTGCAGATGGTCGCACTTATGTTTAACTTTTCTTGTTCCTCCTCACTGTAAAACTTTGTTTTCAGTTATTCTCAGTTTTCCTGAAGTTTTCTGGTATCTCTGTTCCCAACTCAAGATGTGCCTGGAAAGATATGCTATCACTCCATCAGATCTGTCCTTGTGATGATGTGCTCTTTGTCCCATAAGGCAGCAGAGGTTTCTCAGAGTTCTCCTTTTCCCACGCAGGGCCTATCTTTGCTTGTGCTCAAGGTAAACTGTGATTTTCCATCTGTTATCACAGGATTTGGGTGTGGGAAGTTTGGAAATATTAAGAATACTGCTGTCATGAGGTGGTAATATAAGAACTAATAATCCAAGGTAACTGTGTTGAATTTCCTTCAGCTTCTGTATTTCTATGACCAGACAAGGCTGAGGGGCTTTCAAAATGCCTAGAAATGACATCAGTTTCACACAATACAGGGCTGAGTTCTTTGTTGTTGTTAGTGCTTTTGTTTTGAGAGGAACAAGTTCCTAAGAATGAAGTTTCTCCAAGAGAAGTCAGTTTGAGGAAGAGAACTTAATTATGGGAAGAATGATAGTGGGACAGGAAACATTAAAAGGAATACTGGGGTTGAAAAAGCACAAAGGTATTGCTGCCTTTGTCAGAAATCAGAAATCAATTCTTTGAGATTTCAGTTCCCTCACAAAGCTTCATTCGGGAATCCAGGTTATTTCTACATCTTCACTAGTTGCAACTGGATACATTTTTATAATTGTCCATGACTTCCTGACGTTACTCATATCTTTATTTCAGCCTCAGTAAAGCCTACACTTTCTGCCATCACAAAACTACTCCGTTGGTTCTGGAAGTGTCTTTTTCCATGTCTTTCCTTTTTAGTTTATGATCATTTTTCAGCATTTCTATTCAAGAGGCTTGGGACAGTGACTGTCACTGTTTGTAACTGATAGTACCAATAACATTCTTTCCTCAATAGAGAAAACAGAGTGTGAAAAAGAATGTAAGACAGTCCTTGCAGGACTTCCTTCTTTCTTCCAGAGTTACAAAGCACAATGGTAATGGACTCATCAGTTTTCCAGAACCTGTTAACAAAATCAATGTTTTTGAGGACTTCTTTTTGATATGTAAGTACAAAACCATCAAGAGTTTCCCGTTTCAAGACACTGCGGAAACTAGCCTGAAACAGTACCTTGATGTTGCTTGAGAAATGTCAGCTCAGCCAGATTTAACTTTCTGAAAAAGACTTTGGATCATAGATGGAAAGTTCTTAGGTTGCATAATATTTTGTAAACTGGGGTTTCTAAACCAAGCAAAGTTTATTGCTTTTTAAAAGAATTTCTGTTTCTATGAGGGTAAAACATGGAGTAATCTTGCCAAAAAATTAAGGCCTAAAAATGCATTAGTGTTCTGGCTCTCCATGCCTGCTCAAAATAGGCAGTGGAGCAGGTTGTCCACAGAAACTGGGGATCCTGTAAGCTATTCTATCGTTCTACAATTCCTAAAAAATCTTTTAATTCTCATTTGCTTTTCCATCAAGGCTTAATTTCTATTGGAATTTCCAGATTATGAGGTTTTCCCATTCCAAATATTACTAGTCTTGTTCTCCTTGTCCTTTTGCTCAGTGGTAGTCATCTCCACATAAGTAAATTCATCCTCATAGTGAGGCCTCACAGACATATCTGCTTGCTTCATTCCCTACATCTCTCCCTTTCAGAGAAACATCTCACCAAACATGCTGTACTTCATCACTTTAGAACTGCATAGCACTGAACAAAACTATGTTCAGTGGGTATTAAAATACTTTGCACAACTTAACTTTCAAGAGTTGAAAAAATTCTTCTAGATTTTATCTAACCTTTATGTTATGCCTAATGTGATTATGGCAAATACAGCTCTCCGCATATTATAACCATTAATCATTATTTGCAGACTGTTCATTTCTGTGGAGATGCAATCTTCTATAAAAGAGAAATAGAAGACAAAAGTGTTTGCATTTTTTAGCTTCTATTTACCAATAAAAGAGAGCATTTTTCTCTACCTGACTAGGCAAATTACCCACCAGGAAAGTATGCATATGAATTTCCTACTGCTAAAGTAATTAGTCTAATTTAATTAGGTTGAAACCTGACCTAGGGATGTTCTCATCATTTTATCTGGATGACTAAAACTATTTAGGGTGGAAAATATGAATGACAAATTACTAATATTTTAATTCTTACAGAAATATAAGTCTTCCAGACTTATAAGTGTGTATGTGCTTATAAATGTATACTTACAAGCGTAAGTCCTTCAGGCTAGCTGTAGAAGACCCATCCCCAGTAATTCTCTTGGATCAAAAGCCTACTTGCAGAAAGGAAAGTGAAAAAGCATAAATGCAGTTAAATGAAAAATAGTACACTGTTCTGTCTAGGGCTTCCAGCTGTTCTCATATGCACTACTGATGGTGGCTTATCTTACAAGAGGTATAGATGCTGCATGTTCCCAGGATGGTACTTGGACCACAAGCATCCTTCTGGGAAGGCACTACACTGATCACCTCTCCAAAAGAGTGCAATGGACAACGTGTCACTTAGAAAAGTGGGATAAAGCATTTGAGTAGTGAGATGCAAAAATGGATGTCTTCCCTCTAGTGTGTAAGGAAGGGCAGTTACCATCTCTGACTGATGCCTTCTGTAAAACCACTTTTTTTTCAGTGTGAATAAGTTAGTTTGAAGAAGCCTGTCTTTTGTAAACAGCATAAAGTGTCAATAAATATATGCTACTGTAACAAGTGCAATACAAATAGTAAGTAAAATAAATGGAAGGCATTTTGTGGAAAAAATAACTCAATACCTAAAAAATCACACTGGATAATAGAGAGTACTCAAATGGAGAGAAATGGTAGCAACAAACTTCTGAACACTTCCCCTCCCACTAAACTCACATCTCTGAGATTTTCTGAGCCAAGGGGATGTCCTTGCAATTTATAGCCCTCACTGGATTTTTCTCCCAATTGAATGCAATGAGCATGGCTTGTTGTTGTGAAACCCAAGAAATGCATTTAGCATCCTGGGGAAGGAGTTCCAGAGCTCCTGTGTTATGTGCCTTTTGGAAAACCTTCCTCCATTATGGTGTCTCATAATGCCCCAGCTTCTTGGACTTGGAAAACTAGTGAATGAACAGGCCATGTCCATCTCTGCACAGCACATCATGACCATCTCCCCTTCAGTCAGCTCACACAGCCCAAAGGATGATCAGAGCCTCTCCTGCCAACTACGTGGTGCGGCAAAGGCTCTGTGCGTGTTCCTTGGGCACTTGGGCACCACAGTGCAAAAAGGACATGAAACTATCAGAGAGAGTCCAAAGGAAGGGTACAAAGATGGAGAGGGGTCTGGAGGGGAAGACGTATGAGAAGCAGCAAGCAGCTGAGGTCCTGTGGTTTGCTCAGCCCAGAGCAGAGGAGCTGAGGGGAGCCCTCATGGCGGATGCTGCTCCTCACAGGGAGCTGAGGGCAGTGCCGAGCTGTGTGACAGTGACAGGGCCCGAGGGAACGGCATGGAGCTGTGTCAGGGGAGGGGCAGCTGGGGGTCAGGGAAAGGGTCTGCACCAGAGGGCGGTGGGCATGCAACGGGCTGCACAGGGCAGTGGTATGGCACTGAGCTTGTCAGAGTTCTAGAAGTGTCTGGACATGCTCTCGGTCATATGATCTGATTTTGGAGTGGTCCTGCGTAGAGCCAGGAGCTGGACTGGATGGTCCTTGTATGTCCCTTCCAACTCAGGATGTTCTGTGATTCTATGATGCTATGAGCGGGTTAAAAGCAGAATTTTGTTTCCTTCAGATCTATATAATTTTCCACAGCCCTACTCTCTGTCTTTTTCTCCAATGGAGAACAGCGGTTTCAGTCTTTTTGTTTTAAAAAGCCAAGTGTTTTTCTGAAGTTTGAGGAAAATTTTTTAGAGGTCAATACATTTGTCATACTTGGTTGGAACTGCGAAAAATGTGTGCAGTGAGCTTGAGGACTGACAGACAGCATGGTGGTAGAAGCCTTGTTTTCTAGGAAGCCAAGCTAAAACCTTCATTGAATTCATCAATTATTACTCATTCTAAATCACATTTTTCATGTGATCTCTTCTTCTATGAGCAGAAAGGAGTATTAGGGGTGCAAATCCTTTATTCGCTGACAAGATAACAGGCCTGCTAACATAAAAGCTTTTTTATTTTACATATGAAAAGTAAGCCTTTTAACCGATTTAATAAGAAAGCATTTATCTTCTTTTTCTTCTATTGTTTTAGTGTTTCAAAAGCTGAGAAATCATGAATTAATTAGAGAATGTGTTGGTTAGTAAATTAATTTTCCTGCGTATAATTGTATCTCAAAATATCGGTGCTGATCCGAAGAAAATGAAATTCTACAGATAAAACATTAATATGGATGGGATAATTAAATCAAATGAAAAGACTGATTATTTGGCAGTAGCAGAGGCAGAGAAAGGGGGAAAAATACGTGCCTGACCCCAAACTTAAATCCTCTTGGTGAAACTGGGCCCATCTTTGACAAAAAAAAAAACGTTATGCAACTTACTAGCACTTTGTAGGCTATGCTAATAGTGTAATACCATTCTGCATTCCTCTTTCCAAACACAATTTGATGGCAGGAATCCAAAAAAGTTTGCTTAATGCCTGTGTGTGCTTCTTCATTATACAAATACTCTCAGCTGTGAGTTTCCATATCCTTTCTGTTACTCCAGTCAAAGCAAAGCAACTCAGTTGCTGTCGGACTGTGTGGAAGCAATTGGTTTTTCTTGTCCCATGGCACAATTCCTGTCAATCAACTCCTGTTCTTGGTTGTGACAGTGTTTAAAAACTTATTTCAGAGGATGTTTTTCCTTCTTTGCAGTGACTGCAGTTATTTGAGACACAGTGATGACACTGACATCTTTGAAACTGCGTGTGGCTCAGTACTGCAGGGAAGACATGTTTTAGGAACAGCAAATGCAGCTTTGGACATCAGTTAACTTTCTTCACCTCTTTGGACATCAGTTAACTTTCTTCACCAAGACAGATTGGTTAAGTTAAAAAAAAAAAAAACAACCTTTAACATATTTTCTGTTTCTACTGTATTGTTTTATTATATCCTACTGCAGCAAATAAAACAAGGTGCACTTAGCTAACATGGCTTGCTGCTTAAAATTTCAAGTCTCTTTTTTTTTTTAATCTTTTATTTACTCTCTACTCAAACAAAACCTTCCTAAAGAGAATATCCATCAGATTCTGTTGATATGAATGATGGATGGCCCATGCCACTGCCTCGAAGAGATATAAAAACATCTCTCACAAGACTGCCACAGATAAGATGTGCTCCTCTTAGATTAAAAGCAGGGTTCCTAACATAATGATGTAAAATATGAATGTATGGAGAAGCACTAGTTTTCTACCAAAAACAAATGGGATATCAGAATTTACTGTTTACTCTGCTATAAATGCAATTTGGAGCTTGTTTCTCCTTCCAGAAGCCTTGCCATCCTATTTTGCAAGTCTAAGGGTAAATTGGCCAGGCACCAGAGCATTCAGTAAAAACAGGAATTTGTAATTTTCCTCTTTCAAAAACTGAAGTTGCATTCACTCTCTGGTGTTTGAATGCCATAGGTAACATTAAGATTCTTAGAGTATGTCTGGAGCGTTGTTCACTAGAAAGCCCCACATATAACTCATCCTGCAATGCAAAAATCTATTATTTTGTTATATCAAAAGATACTGAAATCAGTCCAGCTAAGAAAGTAAAAAGTGTAAATTATCCCTTGGGACTGGATTACAGCTGTGTCACTGTATCTGTATAGCATTTAATTACGGTAAATGCCTTCACCTAGACAATACCTTTATTACTGGACAGATTTTGGACAGATTCCATATAATTTAGCAAAACTTAGGTCCCATCACCACAGGATGTGCAAGAGGGATTACAGGGTGATGCAAACAAGTGCATGTTGAGGGTTATTGGTGGCAGCCCTGTGGCATGTCACAGTGTGCATCAGAAGGTGACCCAAGATGCAGACCCTGCATTTCCACAATAGGCATCTTATCCCTCCTACCTGCATAGGGCTGTTCCCACCCTGGAGTGTCCCTGTGCAAAATTAGTTCTAAATGCTCAGCTCTGTGATATTGCCACTGAAAAGAAGAGGATGAGAACAGTGCAGGAAATTTGTATAATGGATCTTGAAGAAAGCAGAGAAGTACTATTGCTCTATGTAATTATAAATATAATAGCTCATTTTTGGAAAGGGAGGGAAAAAAATGATGTATCTGTTATTTTTATATTACCCTACTGTTATATTATATTATTTTCAGATCATCCACCACTTGAATGGAATTACTATGTGATGAATTACACAAATCATGTTTTCTCCTTATGAGCAGAAAAAAAAAGTCACTGCAACTGGTTCCCTTCCTAGTTGTACTAGCAGCCCTGGACAACCCTTCCTCATGAACAAATACAGAACAACAGCTCTGATCACCAAAGGTACATTTACATGGCCTAAGCCAACAGCCCAGTGTGCTCCACCTCCTCCTCTGCTCAGGATGCACAGCACTCTTTTTTGAGCTGTTTCATGTCTGCCATCAATAACCTATCTTTCACACAAAAGTAGTTTCATTTAAGAAGAGTTTATTGTATCCAGAAACACTGGAAACTCAGGCTCTGCTTATCTTGTAGAGTGTTAAGCTAGAGTCCAGCAGACCTTTCCCACCTTGGATCATTTTTGCCCAGCTTTCGTCAGACAGCCCTTTGACCAAACAGTAGCACTGATGACAGGAAAGCGTTCACTCTGTTGTCACCATGCTAACAGGAACATGTGGGGCTATAGCTGTAGCTGAGTAGCAAGAAAAGAGGGAATTAGAGACATATTTCCCAAACTTAATGACCACTGATCTCTTCCTACTCTACCACAGAAGAGTTACACGAAGTTATCCTGTCCAGCCCCTGCTCAGCACTGTAGTTTCTGATCATGGAACCAATCAAAACTGAAGCACCTCAAAACTTTTCTCCGGGTCCCAAACTCTACTGCTTCCTTCACACAACTATTACCTCTCACATGTAAGTCTGAACTGCAGTTCTGCTTTCAGCTTCTAGCCAGTTGTATTTTACTTGCTTCCTCCTTTTCCTCATCGCCTTGAATATTCTCAAAGGGTGGGTCTCCCTTTCATATTATGGGACTAGTTCAAGTCCTGGTCCTCAGGACTTGCCAGTGATTGAGGACAAGTTTAAGACATGGTTTTATCCATAGGTATTATTTTTTTTAACACTTTGGTGTTCCTTTAGCAGCTGTCCTCAAGAAGCCACAAAAGCTTCTTTCAGTCTTCTTCCAGGAAACACTAGGCTTTCTGCATACACAGCTGCATTTGGCTACTTCATGAGGATCTTCATGCTTTATTTCTGTTGCCACCTCCTGGACATCAGGTATAGATCTTTTTCCACAGGTCTCAGTAGCACATGGGTATTATGGCATTTGCTGAAGTCCTTGGAACACAGAAGAACCAGAATTGCTCACAGTACCACAGGCTCTGTTCTCCATACGCAGCTGCAGCATAAAATTACAGGCTCATCTCTGTTTGAGAGGAAGTAACAGATAATTTTAGGAATTTGACATCAAGGGAATTGAAATGATGCTTATGCCTTCTCTGGACTGGGAATGCTCTCCTAATCACTTCTCCTACAAAAAGGCACAACAAAATCACTTATTCTGTAAAGCAGGCATATAAGAAGTAAAATGCCCTTACAGTCAAAGTAGTGATATCCATGGCAAAATCACTCTATCCCTTAGCTAATGTGTTTACTGACATTTTTTAGAGAAAAGGTTTTCGCTTACCTGATGCTGTCTATGGTGTACACTTTACTATCTGTGTAGAGCTTGGCTGTTCATTAATGAAAGAACTGCAACCTTTGCTTTCAAAAGTTTGCATAAAAAGTAAGGTACACAGTTTGACTCAGAAAGCAAATGCTGTCATGTTCTTTCTCAAGCAAAATAAGAAGGGGAAAGTATAAAAAAGTGGGGAAAATACTAATGTTTAATGAAATGCTTGAAAACATATGAAAAACAGAATGCATAATGTATCCTGAGGTAATAGACCTCAGATCTATGAGTAATGTTTTTCGCTTTGATGTGTCCAAATATATTTCATATGTTTTTCTTCATTTGAAGCACAAAACTTGGAGTAAGCTAATCAAACTTAGGATAATGGTAACTAGTATTTTTCTGAATCATATGTCTGCACATTAATGTGGAAGAATGTGAATATTTCATGAGCATAAACTATTCTCATTCTAAGATGGGAGGAACCTGTTCACCTCTCCAGGTCCCCCATGATGGGGGAATCTGTCTGTCACCTATCCAAGGAAATGTTTAAATCCCTACAATGTCCAAATATCCACAGTTAACATTCTCAAAATGCAAAAACGTCTTCTTCTGGAGGTGTCACTTGAATCCTAGCTGTGCTCAGAAGCTAGCTGCTTAGGTATTGAAAAAGATTTGGGCTGTACAAATCTCTGCAATTTCATTCCAAATGGGTCCCCAAGGAAGAGTCTTAACTTTCACTTAGATGTTGACATATTACTTATAAGGTAAAAATTGGACCCAGAACCAATGTAAAAGGAAAGCCACATAGGCTATGGATCAGAAATAGTTCAGGAGAGGTATGGATACATTTGTGAAGCTCGCGAGTGCTACAAAGCACAAGATTGCCTTTCTATCTAGTTTCACTGACCTGAGTTTTACCTGAAGATTGCTGCCTTCATCCTTTTCTCAACTTAAAAAAATTACTCAGCAATATACATTGCCTTTTATGCACTGCCTAGTGAATGCACACCAGTTATGGCAGATCACATGTAAACTACATCTCAGATTACATAAAATGAGCTGTATTTTTCCAGTCATTTTAAACGACTGCAAAAACTCCCCTCAGCCCTGTAGCAGAGTGGTTGTAGATCTTCAGTTTTACAGAAGAGCAAATTGCTGATGAAATGCCCAACCTTAGGCAGGTTAGCAGAGATCCATGCTTTCTTCTGGGGAGAAAGGGACAGGGACGTGATTGTCCTTCTCTACTCTGCCCTTGTGAGGCCCCATCTGGAGTACTGTGTCCAGGTTTGGAGCCCCCAGTACAAGAAAGACAGAGAGCTGTTGGAGAGGGTCCAGAGGAAGGTCACAGAGATGATCAAAGGGCTGGAGCACCTCCCCTATGAAGGCAGACTGAGGGAGCCTGGAGGAAAGAAGGCTGCAGGGTGACCTAGTTGCAGCCTTTCAGTACCTAAAGGGAGCCTATAAGCAGAAGGGGAGTTAACTCTTTGAAAGGGTAGATAACAGCAGGACAAGGAGAAATGGTTTTAGGTTGAAGGAGGGAAGATTTAGGTTGGATGCCAGGGGGAAGTTCTTTACTATGAGAGTGGTAGGGTGCTGGAACAGATTGCCCAGAGAGGCTGTGGATGTCCTGTCCCTGGAGGTGTTCAAGGCCAGATTGGATGGGGCCCTGGGCAGCCTGGTCTAGTATTAAATGGGGAGGTTGCTGGCCCTGCATGTAGCGGGAGG
>JAOWBP010002978.1:16835605-16867549 GCA_028571105.1 Tragopan temminckii
CATGGAGGCAATTTTTTACTGCTCATCTCTCTCCTCCAAAGAAGATTTTACAGATCTTCAAAATGGTGTTTTTCAGTCCTGTTTTCTGAAGTCATTACACATTTTCTTTTCCTTATGAAGACTTACAGAATTCCAAAGCAGTACATTTCTTGAACTTAAATTGATATAAAGGTTTTACATTTCAGATCTTAATATATAGTGAAGTTCTTTGATTTCCTGCAATGAAAGCTTTTTCTGCTGCTTTCCTGAGGCTGCAAGCATGGTAAAGTGTTCTAGTCTTAAATTTCTGTCTCTATCAACTTGCAGAAGAACTTTGTATTCTGCTTCAGCTCTCATTTACCAGAAAAAAAATGGTGTGCTTAAATTGTCTTTCCCCTCATTGATTCCAGTGAGCTGATTAGATTTCTAATGACTACAATGACTGCATAAACTAAAACCAGACCTAATCTTTGCAGAAAAACTCCAAGCAATCCAGAAACATATCACAAGCTGTTGTTCTTACCTTCTCTCCTTTTGCCACCTCCCTAAAAGTAAAGCACCCATAATCCTTCCATCTGCATCAAGTAAAGTAACAGCCTGCAAGCAGATTCTTCATTACACTGCCCGCAGAATGGAACAGGCCCACAAAGACTTCTTTCCTTCTTACCTCCACAAATGTCACCACGGTGCCCTCAGGTATGTGCTGTATTTAGACATCTCTGCTGGCTCAGGTAATGGTAAAGCTATTCATTCTATTGCAGACATAATAAATGAAAATAAAAGAAAGGTAGCTGAGTTGAAGATTGTTTCTTACACCAAACACCCTGAATGCTTTGCCTGTTCACAACAGCTATTCCCACTTCCACCTGGTGAACAGGACTTTCTCTTGCCAGAAATGATTTTATGCTGCTGATCCAGTGTATCTATGCATGAAATCCTGATCTGCAGAGATATTCAGCCCTCCCAGGGATTATGGAAGTAAACACTTTAAAATCATTAGCTTCTGCTGAGCAGCTCTCCTCTATGGTCAAACCGCCTTGGGCAACCAAGATGCATTCTGCTCCCCCAGGAACCACTATTATGCCAGCACAAATTCATTTGACTTCCGTCAAGTTGCTCTTCGCATACACAGACATAGAGATCAGACCAGGCCAATTGTCTTTAGCAATGTTTTTCTTTGTTGCTGGATAGATAGCATATCCAAGGTTTTATTTAATAAAATCAGCGTGCCTAACACAAACCAGATGGACTAAAGTTGGTAGACAAAATGGATAGGTTATTTTAAAAGACACTGATTCATGGTTTCCCAGTGAAAAAATGGCATTTAATAGATTTATTGTTGTTGAATAAGCAGCTGAGAAACCAGGGAAGGTCGATTTACCTGATGTCGTTTTCATAATTTTAAAAGCCTTTTGCTGGGTATCAGAATGCATGAGGCAAAAAGCAAACCTTTCTTTCACTGGTTTTGAAAAGCACAGAATCATGTAGGAAGGGTGGCAATCCCTTCAATGTCCTGCTTCAAAGCAGGATTGCAGTTGCCCAGGATGTGTCCAGTTGGTCTTTGGATGTCATCAAAGATGGAGAGTCCACAGCTGTTGGACTATCTATTCCTGCTCTTGATCACCCTAGGGGTGAGTTTGTTTTACTTGTGTGCAACCAGCCAGCCTTTTCCTTTCTTTCGTTTGTGGCTCTTGCCTCTTTTCCTTTCCCTGTGCAGCTCTGAGAGCAGCATGATTTCATCTTCTCTGTGATTTCTCATTAGACAACTGAAAAGAGCAGGAAGGTCTCCCTTCAGCCTTCCTTTCTAAGGCGGAGAGAATCTAATTCTCAGTGTGTTCTTATCCATCCTGCACCAGCCCCTAATCATCTTGGTTGTCATTCACAGGAATCTCTCTATTGCGTCAGTGTCTGGTACTGGGTGGCACTGTACTACCTACTTATTTCCTTTTTCTCTCTTTCTCTCTTCTTTCTTTCTTTTTTTTTATATCCCTACAAAGTTCATATTTCTTAAAATTATGACTTCAAAATGAAGCACTGGATTGCTAAAACTCTGCTAGCAACAGTCAGACACATACTTGCTGATACTTCTGAAACTTTAGGATCTCTGAATCCAGATACTCTTTATGTATTTAAATTCACCGGAGTTGAAATACGGTGGGAGAAGCCAACCATTTCTGAGAGATCTAGATTGTTAAACATTGCCTTTGCTATCCACTGAAGACGTCAGTAGTGGAGATGATGTTGAGATTCATCCAAAGAAAATAAGAGCAGAGAAGAAACAAACCTTTGGGTTGCCTGTGAGAAGGAAGGTCTCAGCCTCAAGCAGATGTTTTGCCCGAGTGTACTTCTGTCCTGAAGCTAGAACTACTGCGTGCAGCTGAACTATGAGTTCTTGCTGGGGGGTGTTTTCTTCAGGGAACAGCAGAGGGTTCTAAGCTGGGAGAGAACTGCATTTCCATTTCAGTAGTATCTCTGCTGTTTTGTTTTGTCTTCCACAAACGAAAAGCAAAATTCATGTTGAAATCTATTATGGAAGAAAATTCTGGAAAATTTTCGTGTTAGCTATTAATCTCCATGCTGCTTTTCATAGCTAATATTGATTAGACCACCATAAGGAAACAAACAAACTAGATGATACCTTTGCAGTAAAAACTGATAGTCTTGAGAATGGCAGGGCATTAGGCTGCCTGTTGTTTTTCTCCGTTTGAATCTGATCTCTGAGCACTGGCAACATTACCTGAATCTAATTTCCAAGCAATTTTAGCAGTCGTGATATTCCAGCAGTTCCATCTATCTAGAAGACGGCACTTTCAGGGACTTCATGGGTGGGCTGGAAAAGCTGTCTCTGTGCAGAACAAGCAGCATGAATATATGAAATACAATGTTAAAAGTCCCTTTCCCTCACTCTGTTAAGGCATCTTCAGCCACTGCATACCTTTATTGCATTAAGTTGTGTAAGTGAGCAAAGCTCCAGGCCCTAGATGGCAGCATTATTTCCACCATAAATAATGCTGCACCAATCAGGGAACTTGACAGGTGCTTCCAAGCTGTTACCATTGCATATTTTCTCACAGCAAAGTGCCCAGTGCTGCTTGCCTTGCCTGGCATCATGGATCTCCAGCCACAAGAAACAACAGAAAGACAAACCAGTGCCCCATGTTGGCTTCAACACTCACAGCAGGAGTCCCAAATATCTTCTGCTTCCCTCAACTTTAGTACAGCCACAGCTGGGTGTGTTCTGGCCCTTCCTCTTATGCAGGTTTTGTGAACTGGAATCTAGAGCTCCACCAACTTACAACTGCTGCAGCAGCGGGGCAGGGCAGCAATAACAACGGGGTGAGGTGCCACCATGTGGGAGGGCTGCACCTCGTGTCAGCTTGATCGAAAGAAAACTCCCCCTCTAAAACATTTGATAATTATTAAAATATATTTTAATTACTTATGAAAGGGCTTTAAAGGACTTATGTGAAACAAAAACTGACAGAGAAGTGTCAGTTTTTAGAAGCACTTATCTGGAAACCTACGCACTGCATAAATACTTTCAACACCTATACGTATATATATATTAATAGAGCTTTGAAAATTAGCATCTTTCCCACTCTTGGATGCTCACGATCTGTTTCCTGAATTTTTCCTACAAGACATTCTGACGTGATGGTTCTGCGAGATGAGTGGGACTGATGGAGAAGGTTTTAGACCTTTTGGAGTGTGTCCAGAGGAGGTCACAAAAATGATCCAAAGGATGGAACACCTCTCCTACGAGGACAGGCTGAGAGAGCTGGGGCTGTTCAGCCTGCAGAAGAGAAGGCCTCGGTGAGACCTGATAGCGGCCTTTCAGTATCTAAAGGGGGGCTGTAAGAAAGAAGGAGGCAGACTCTTCAGCAGGGTCTGTGATGATAGGACAAGGGGAGGTGGTTTCAAGCTTAAAGAGGGGAGATTTAGGTTGGATATAAGGGAGAAATCTTTTACAATGAGGGTGGTGAGGCACTGGCACCGGTTGCCCAGAGAGGTGGTAGATGCCCCATTCCTGGAGACAGTCAAGGTCAGGTTGGAGAGGGCTCTGAGCAACCTGATCTAGGTGTAGATGTCCCTGTTCATTGCAGAGGAATTGGACTAGATCACCCTTACAGATCCCTTCCAACTCTAAGTATTCTGTGATTCTCTGATTCTGAAGTATGTCGTGTACAGCCCCACCAGCATGGCAGTGGAGCTGGGGACAGCAGGGGGTTTGCAGGATGAAGTGGCATGCTCAACTGAGACCTGTGTCCTGGTGTGTCCAGAGAGGCCTGAGTCTAAGCACAGGGGCATCCTTAGGCTGCTCTTTGCTGATGTCTGAGTGCTTCACTGTGCAGCTTGGGCAGTGTAGTGCTGTTGGGGTAGATTTATGGAGTTGACCTTAATACTGGATCCAAAATCCCTCCTGGGAAAGCTTCAAAAAGCTGAGTGTAATGCCTTGCCCAAAGTGTGCTGAGGAGAAAACTGCATCAGCTCCTCCTACATCAGAATTACCCATTCATTGGGATTTTGAAAGAAGGTATAAATGGGTATGGGAAACTGATTGCAGACCATTCTTTCTGACACAGCAACACACTTTTTGTTTGTTTCATTTAAGCGCTTTCCTGATAAAAAATGGTCATTCAGATAGTTATTTCTCACATTGTTTCAAACAATAAAAAAAAAATTAATAAGTAATTGAAAGAAAAGTAGGAAAAAGCAGGAAATTTACCTTACAATTAAAAAAAAGAAATTGTTATTTTTTGCATAAAGAAACCAGCTCTGGAAAAGAGAAAGCTCATCTGACTGCTTCCCAAGCTTGGATTCTTGCAAGTGGCATTCCCCCTCTGCAGCCCTGCTGGCACTTTAGATCTCTTTGATGGGCACAAAAAAAATCCTTTTCAGAAAAGAAGACATCATCCCTATGCTGCAGTGGATTGTGTAACACTCCCTGCAGTTAGCATTAAAAATGGACTTCAATTAGGCCAAGCACTCATTCCTTGTTACTGTTCTGAGCAGTGTTTCCACCTGGGCCTTGGCAGTGCTTCTCAGGGAGCCCTCTGTCAGAAGGTTTCAGCACCGTCTGGAACAAATTTGTTTTTAGCAGGTTATGTGTGTTGGGGATATTGGTACTCCAAAGGGACAAACTGATGTTGGCAGTGAGAGAAGTGCTTTGGGAAAAACTTTTTTCATGTGCTGATAAAAATGTGTATTTATGAACGATTTCAGCTTCAGAAGTATTCCTGTATTCACATCCAATTGTACACTGAAATGTGAGCAGTGGCACTATGAAAATCAAAGCATTAATTTCATCATTTTCAAATAAGACAGTCTGATTTTTTTGTTCCCAAGATATATACATTTCTGTCTTGAAATTGAAACAAAGCATTCAATTTGAGGTTGAACAAACTGCCTCTTCAACCCAGGCAAGCAGTGTAGGGATGGGAGGAGGCTCCCCTTCGCAAGAGATTAAAATAAATTATTCATGCAACTTAAATACTGCTTATCTATTATTTAGTATAGCCCCAGTGTTTCAGTTTCAGATCAGGCAGACAGCACAAACAGGAGAAAAAGAGGGCTGCAGTTCTGTAGTGTTCATCACACTTGATACAACAACGAATGATATTTGTCTAATAAATCGGCCAGCACAGGTCTGCAGGAGAAAGAGTCCAAGCAATTAAAAGTGCTGTATGGGAAACGGGAGAGCTCTGCCTTTTAATCATGGAGAAGCAGCACTTTGGAGTTCACAGAGCTGCTCTCGCTGTTATTTCTGCTGTCAGTCCCAGGCAGTTGTTCTGACAGGTGCCATTGATTTTTCTGAAATGCCAGAAGGCTGCCTGCTGGCTGCGGCTCTGCTCCCACACAGTGCGCAGCACCGTCCTGGGAAGGAGAGGAGGCAGCATTCTGAAACAGAGGGATTTGATGCGCTCACCGAAGGGAAATTCCCCAGGGCTTGTGAAAGAGAGGGTGCTTGAGGGGAAAACCTCCAAAAGATGAAAGCATAAGCTTGGCATTCTGATTTCTACAGCAAGCCAAAAGAAAGAAATTTTAAGCAGTGGTCTGCTGAGATTTGCTTTCCTGATTTATAGATGGTAGAAAACAACCTGTATCATTCTTAGAGCTCTGCTCCCCGTAGAAACATAAATCAGTAGAAGGGGAACCGATCCCCAGATTCCCTGCCAATCTCTGCCTTAATCCACAGATATTTTATTACCTCTCTCTCTTCTTCCACAGTCGCATTCGGTTCTCCACGAGCACTTTCCTGCCAGGAAGCCTGGCATGTTCAGAGCAGAAATGCCTTGTTACATATTTTATGAGGGTCCTTAACCACATGCGTGGAAAATGTTTATTTTATAAGTGCGGAATTGTCCCCCAGGGATGTTTTGCTTCACAAATGAGCCTAATGAACATTAGAGGAGCAGTTTTCTTCAGGAAAGTGATAGGGTTTTTTCTTCCTTCATTTTTTAATTACAGCCCCCAACCTGAAGGATTAGCACGAAACTCAAAACAGAGGAGGTCACAAGAAACATGTTTCTTCTACCATGAACCAGTGTGTTACCCCGTGCTGACAGTGAGCCCTGGAATACTCTGTGCTAGCACGCACCTTGCTGCTGCCCTCAGCAGCTCTTTGCCAGGGACCTGTGCAGGCTCATTGGTGTCAGCTGACATCCCCCAGTGTGAACCCCACGTGATGCTTGAGGGAATGGCATGGAGCTTCATCAGAGAGGGTCAGGTTGAGTGTTAGGAGAAGGTTCTTCAGTCCTACTTCTCACCCCACCTACTTCTCTTTTGATTAGCACGCCTGCCATAGGCGATAACTTTTCCTGGCAATTACAATGCCCACAGTATATAACACATAGATTTTCCTGGTGATACAGAAAGCTTAAAAGCACTCAAAGGACAGGGTGAGGATGAAACTAGTGAAGCATTGAGGTGGGGTGCATCACCCCAGACCTCTAGAAGCAGGCTGGCTCCCTTGGCCAGGCACCTGCCTCCTCGGACAGAAAAGTCAGAGCCAGCCCCATGCTGTACCTTTGAGAAAACCAACAGCTTTCTCTCCCTGCTCCCATTCCTGCCACGAGCATGGATTGTGTCACTCTTCAGCCTAGCCCAGAGGAAGACAACGGAAGGTGGAAGCAAATGGTAATCATCACTGCACTGTCCTGCATGGCTCCAGGGTTTCCTCTTGTATCCTAAAAATCTTTTTTTGTTCCCCAGATAAGTTTTCTGTAGCAACTGAGAGAAATTGGGTCTTTGGGCCTAATAGCAAAAGTATTCTGTAAGTTTTATATTTCCCTTCTTTTTATCCTTTTGTGTGAGTCGCTGATGCACACAGTGGCTATATCTATTTTAATCACTGATTTTTTTTTAAGTTATATAAATGCTAGATGACTGCGCTATGCCTGTACCTATTGTTTGTAGTGAAAATGGGTATTTTTAAACATCTACTAAAATAACTGAGCAAACAGTCAAGGCAAAAATGAAGGGATGATAATATTATTCTGAAAACACTTCTTGATTTTCCTGTTTGACTTATTGTCCTAGAAATAAAACAAGTGAACCTGGTGTATAAGAAATGAGGAACCCTCAATCTCTAGTCTGATTTATATGCAAATGTCCAAGCATATCTGTTTTATACACATATTGGCTTGTACACACTGGGCCAGGATCAGATGCAGCTGTAGCTGATACTCTTCCTTGTGTAACTCACTTGATTTTTTTATGTGAAGGATTTGGAACTTTTGAGACAGAAGTGTGCAGAAGCGTTCCCTCAGATGGGGAGGAGAGTCCTGGCTTTCAAAAATAATAGAGATCTTCTGTCAGTAAGAGTATGGGAAGGCAGCCCATGGCAGGAAGCAAGGGTTTGTGCGCTCTGCAGACTGTCATTCTTACGGGAACATCAGATTTTTGCCACATGGGCCCATAAAAGGCATTTTGAAAGTGGAAAGCTGGATCTAAACATAATTGAAATTTTGCCAATGCCTTGAGAGTCCATTACACGGTGTATTTTTGAAAATAGCCCAATTTATCCTAGTAGGAGCTAGTGTTGCCCTGTGCTGTTTGCAGGATAGATGCTTTTTGTTTGGCAGTGGCTGAGCACACAGAACACACAAAACAGTTTCAATTGTACCAGCACTAACACCACCACAGCAGTGCAGCTGCAGTGTTTCGAAGTGTTCCTATTTTCTTTTGTACTTCCATCCCATTCTTTTTGTGATCAAAACATCATAAAGTAGATGTCATAGATGAGCAGGAAAAAAAGTTCTGATTTCTGGGACAAAAAGCTTTGCTTTTTCCAAGATTAATGAATGTGGCTGAAGCCTATGGAGGAGTGCTTGCTGGGTCTCAGAATCTATGTGCACATCCCATTTCCAGAAAGGCAGTTTATGTCGTGCTCATACCATTCCAGCTGGAGGTGTCCCTCTTCGTTGCAAGAGAGCTGGACAAGATGATCTGTAAGGTCCCTTCCAACTCAAATAGTTCTATGATTCTGATTTTCCTAACATTTTTCTTAACTAGTATCAAGCTGGAGAAAAGTTTTCCTTGAGAAGAAATGGAGGTTGGTTTTCACCACATGCCCTTTCTTTGTTTGGAGGCCGTTGCTGTTAACACCTCGATCACCTCTTACTGTGCTGCTCCTTGAGCCCCTGCGTGCAGGAAGCAGTTACCTCTGCAATACCAGAGATATTGTATTTGAAATAATACAGGCTGTTAGGCATTAAGGAGAAAGAGAGGATTTTTTTCTGAGAACATTTATTCCCTCATCTCAGTGGTAATTTTTTTTTCTTATAGGTGAAAATCCTCATAAAAAGGACCATATATTAACAGTTCTGTGTCTTAAGTGCCTGTTATCTTGCTTATACTTAAGTGATGCCAGGAACTTTCATTATTTCTAAGGCCTCCCCTGCTGTGAAGCAGTTAATTTTGACATTGTCAGAGAGGTGACAACCCCTCTGAGCAGTGAAAGACTTTTGATTCACTGTAGCAATGGCATTACTTCGCTACACAGCACCAAAGTGCGACGCTCAGGGTGAGGCACGTTTAACACAGCAGGAGCTCTTGATGGGATATTGGTTGGAAAAACTGTTTGCGTTGTCTGTAGGGGAAAGGGATTTGGGAAAAGTGAGGAGCATTAGGCAGCCTGTTACATTCTGCCACCTTGGCACTTTTGCTCCTGAGACCTTGAGATGCAGTCACTGCAGAATATTAAATACAAATATCTCAAATTTCTTCTCACTGTGCTACAATCACTATAATTTTACAAACATGTTTTCCTCACCATTCATTTTCATTTTTAGTTAACCTCTATCAGTTTGTGATATCATCATAGAATCACAGAAAATCTTGGGTTGGAGGGGACCTCAAAGACCATCCAGTTCCTGTCCCCTGCCTTGGGCAGGGCTGCCACCTACCAGCTCAGGCTGCCCAGGGTCCCATCCATCCTGGCCCTGAGTGCCTTCAGGGACGGGGCACCCACAGCTTCTCTGAGGAGCCTGTGCCTGTGCTTCACCACCATTTGAGTAAAAACTTTCTTCCTAGCATCTAACTTAAATCTATCCTCCTTTAGTTTAAATACATTCCTTCTTGTCCTATCACTCTCAGATTGTATAAAAAGTCAATCCCCCTCCTGCTTGTAAGCTCCCTTCAAGTACTGGAGGGTCTTGCCAGAGCCTTCTCCTTTCCAAGCTAAACAAGCCCAACTCTCTCAGCCTTGCTTCATAGGAGAGGTACTCCAGAACTTTGATCATCTTTGTGGTCCTCCCCTGGGCCCATAATATAAGAGAGTCTGTTGACTGTACAGAGGACTGTTTTGAGAAGACTTATGAAAATGCCTTTCAAATGTGAGGGTTTACAAAAAGTTTGTTTTCTCCCTGTTAATGAGACAAGTAATTTTCACAGAATCGTGGAATGATTGAGGTTGGAAAAAATGGCTAAGATGATCTAGTCCAACCATTATCTACCTTGCTATCTAATGTATTCCTCCTATTTTGTTTTTCAGAGGTTTGAATGGAGAGCATGTTTTGGTGGCTGTGGGCTTTTTTTGTGCCATGGTTCAGTCCGGTTCAGCATAGTTGCAGCATAAGGGGGTGAAGGGACCCACGGACCAATGTGCCAGGACGTGGGAGAAAGGGAAAAGGTAGGGAGGTGGGCCTAGATGTGAAAAATAGTGGCATCAAACTAAGGGAAAAAAATTAGCTTACTTAATATAATAAAGGAATGAGAGATAATACAATGTAATACAATACGATTGGAATTGAAGCTAATAAATCAAATAAAATGAGAAAGAGAGAGCTTCCGAAACAGAAGTCCTTACTCTAACGCTGTCGGTGAAATGGCTAGGGAGCACAGAGAGCAAAGAGGCAGTCTCATGACTCCCAGCTTTATCTTTCCCTTTGAATGGAAAATGGAAATGAAAAAATGAAGTCTTCTGGCAGTTGTAGTTCATCTCTTCTGAGGCCAAGAGACCAGAAATATCAACAATCCACAGAACCTCAGCATTAACTCTTTAACTCCCAGTACGCTGCGTGATAATATGATGTGGAATACCAATCAAAAATCATAAAACCATGACATTTTGATAGAATTTATGTGGGATCTACAGGACAGATTTGCAAGCAGCCCACATCCATCCTGTTCTGGAGTGTTCCTGAGGTACCTGCACTGTTCTGGTAGACAAAACTTGAGGACTTCTGTAGATACGACAGTTCTACAATTACAAAGGACACTTGCCTAACAGAGTGTCACTCATTGTGCTACCAAAGCTGTCTGAGCTTCATACAAGCTCAGTATTCACTCTAGGATCATCTAGTCCAACCGTCAGCCCATCCCCACTGTGCTCACCCATATCCCTCAATGCCACATCAACATGTTTCTTGAACACCTACAGGAATAGTGACTCCAACACTTCCTGAGCAGCCTGTCCCAGTGCCTCATCACTCTCAAGTCACCCACAGCATTTGCGCTCTGCAAAATAAGCACAGAAACAAGCAGTGGTGACAATACATAAAGGGATGATGCAGTGCTCATAAGAAAGACAGAAAAATGAAAACAGGCAAGAAAAGCAGTGACAGCCAGACCTGGTGAGAGGTTTCAGTTGAAATGCCTGGATTCTGGACATAGAATGTTGACACATCTGTCTATATTTCTCTGTCTTTTACAAGAGAGAACCATATTTTTCAATGTCTGACTGCCTTCTGTGATCACATCTCGTTTCTATAAGGCTGTTCCTGTTGCTAATGTTCTGAGTTTGCTCCTGGCATTATTAAAAACTCCAATCTGAACTTGGCGATGCACAGGAACAGTACTAAGTACAAGAAAAATGTCTGACAAACAATTGTAGCTTCTCAGTTTTTCTTCTTTAATCTGAATTTATACTCTTCATTTTGTAGAAATGTATCAATTTTTCAGACTGATGCTATGCGGCACTATTGAAACTTCAAAAGATTTCTAGAGCTTTTCAAAATTCCTGTTCTGATGGTGAACAGCAAGGCACAAACTACTCATCGGGGCCAGGCAGTGATAGCAGAACATGTCCAGAAGAGAGCCATGAAATGATCCAAAGGGTGGAACACCTCTCCTTCGAGGACAGGCTGAGAGAGCTGAGGCTGTTCAGCCTGCAGAAGAGAAGGCTCCAGAGAGACCGTAGAGTGGCCCTTCAGTATCTAAAGGGGGGCTGTAAGAAAGAAGGAGGCAGACTCTTCAGCAGGGTCTGTGATGATAGGACAAGGGGAGGTGGTTTCAAGCTTAAAGAGGGGAGATTTAGGTTGGATATAAGGGAGAAATCTTTTACAATGAGGGTGGTGAGGCACTGGCACCGGTTGCCCAGAGAGGTGGTAGATGCCCCATTCCTGGAGACAGTCAAGGTCAGGTTGGAGAGGGCTCTGAGCAACCTGATCTAGGTGTAGATGTCCCTGTTCATTGCAGAGGAATTGGACTAGATCACCCTTAAAGATCCCTTCCAACTCTAAGTATTCTGTGATTCTCTGATTCTATATGTTGCTCAACAGAGGATATCCAAATATTAAGCCTTCTACATATTTTTCCACAGTGGCTCTGTAACAAGAAAGAAATAACCGAGGATATTTTCATAGCCTACTGCTCCTCTCTAAATTCATTCAGGGTTTTTTCTGCTCCCAGGTAGAAGAGAAAGCTCTTTGCACTATTGATTCCAAACATTATGTGGTTCTGACACCAGTGTGGCAATGAAAAGTAATTACTTATGCCAGTCAAAGTGCACAAGGTATAATGCACAAGTGCCTAATTTCAAATTAGGTGATGAATAGAAATTAGAGAGGATGTCAGAATTTCAACTAAGCTAAATGAATTCTCTTCTCATTATACTTTAAAATGAAGAATGAGGGTACCTGTTGGAGGAGGCAAAGACTCTGGAAGAAATAAAGCAGCGTGCCCAGCAGAGATTACAGCAACTCCACTTTGAAGTTCACCGATTTGTTTTCACTCCTGAGGACATCAGCCTGAAGTAAGTTCTTGTTAGGATCCTCATCTGAAATTCACCAAAAAGAGGCCTTCAGAAGAAAGGAAAGTCAGGAATTGAAGGGCATAAGAAACTGCTGTTTCCTTATGGCTGGCATCTTTATTTATTTCCCTTAAAATATATTCTGACTTCAATTTTTTAGGGAGTTTTTCTTTTTTTGCTCTGTTTTTTTTAAAGAATACCGATACTAACTGTTTCACCGTGCTCTCTCAGAGACTGCCCTGGGTTTTGGTTGCTGCGCCTTTACATGCTTACCTCTTACCTCAGGCAGCCTCTATTCTTTTTGAAGCACTGAAACTTGCAAATAAGGAGATCAGGGCAGGGGATGCTGTGGTGCGGGGATCAGGCCATGGAGGGGCAGCAGCAGGGAGGAACTGGCAGGGAGGAACACAGTGGGGGTGAGAGAGGCTCCGCAGTGATTTCCCCTGGCATCAGCTGTATTGATTCAACAAGTGCCACAGAGAGACGTATTTTCTGTAAAGGACTCATGTACTTAAGCATAGAAATGCATCCCTACGTTCCCAAGCTCTTGGAGCAGAGAATGAGCCACAACTCCCAAAATTTTACCAAGCTTCACTGTTCTCTTCAGTCCTGTTGCTCTTTTCCAAGGCAAAACAAACAGTGCACCCTCCTGATTGAATGTCATGCACTTTTTAGCCCTCGAAAACCTGCGTTCAACAAGTGGGAGTTAATCCTTTGAGATTATGAGTCCAAAAAGAGAAGACACTCCAGTGCTGAGCAGTGCCTTCTGGATGTGCTGCCTGACCCCTTGGCTGTGCTGATACAGCTTTGTAGAAAGAGGAAGGCACAACCATGACCAGCACAAAGCAGAAGCTGCATCTTCCAAACTTTTTGTGGTCTTGGAGATCTGGCTTAGCTCACAGATTTGGCAGAGGGCAAGGACAGTTGGTTAGCAGCCAGATAGGGAAAAGGAAGAAGGAATGAGCCTGGGGGCTCAGTGCACCCACAGACAGCACCTTCCTCACTCTACTTCAGTGCTCAGGTACAAATGCTAGGAGGCAGTGGAGGCAGAAGTGGAAGTGGAGCAGAAGCAGAAGGGGTGTGAGTGCATTTTGCCCTATCTCCCCTTGATTTACAGAAAGCTGAAAGGCTGTGTGCCACCACAGGGATCACCAAATTTACATAAAAACTGACATGGAGCATAATTTCGTGCTCAGCTGCAATTCTGTAAATACAGTTTGACACTTTCAGCACAAAATATGGTTCTAGTATATGTTTTGTTCAGTAGTCACACTTGTTCAGAAAAACAATGAGTTTGGTTCCAAAAACCTCTGTATTCTGCAAGTACCAATCAAATGATGAAAAGCAAATGGCTTTGTTTTATGGAACTGTAGTGATCTCGGCTCCTGTGAACAAACTGCACCAGAGCTGTGTGCACTGGCCATCTCTGATGTGTATCTGGAAAAGAAAACACCATTTCCAGACAAGTGGAAGAAAACAGAACTGTGCTCACATCCCAGATGTGTTCACAGGATTCCCCAGAGGAATCTGTGTGTCAGAATAACACTGACAGCAGGTGACAGAAACTGCTGAACTGGGGTGTTGCCATTTGCATTCCTTTACACAAGCCAGTGTCTCAAGTTTTCGTCTGTAGACTGAGCAGATCTATCTAGCAAAGTCAAGGAAAAAAAAAAGCTTTTCAGTGTCATTGTGCTTGCTTTCTAATTGTTCCTTGAGCTAGGGGATGAAATTCTGGCCAAAACCAAAGCTGGGGCTGCTGCACTGGGCATTTGGGGCTGACTGCTGTAATTCTGGATGGGGAACGCTCACAGAAGAGACAACTGAATCTCATTCGGGGAGATGCAGAAAGGAAGCTGATCTACTGCTGTTTCTGCCAGTCACATTCTTCCCAGTTGTTTTTGCTTGTTCTTCCTGGTGCAAAATCCTATGAACATACAGAAGGGAGAACAATGGAGCCAGGCAAATGCTCCTAGCTGCTGCAAGCAGTTCAGCACATGAACAAAAAGGACTGAATGCAAATCCCACAGTTTTCAGAAGGAACAGAAGTTTTTGTTGGGAAAAAGTCTTTAGAAAGCTGAGGTGTGGAAACAATACCAAAGCATCAATGACAACAATTTGGAGTACCCATAGCAAAAGAAAATATATTTTTTGTGAGAATAATCTACAAAAGTGGCAGGGTCTGGGGTGGGGGAGGGATGGACACTGCCCACAGAAGAAGAAAATTAGATTAGGGACCACTCAAGAAATTTAGAGATGCATAAGCCCATATAATCATCCAAGGAGACTGAAAGAGATGGATAACAACAACTAGAGACCTCACTCTAACCTCTTTGAAAGGTCATAATGTTTTCAGTGGTGATTCTGATGCTGAAGAAAAGGTGAATGCTACATCACTTCAAGAAGGGAATAGAGGATGGTCAGCTTAACCTCAGTCCGTGGAGATGTTTGTTCAGGCATAGGATAGACAAGAAGGTGATTGGAAACATCTAGCACTGATTTACCAAGAGCAAACCATCCCTGACCAACCTGATTGTCTTGTTTGTTCTGTGGATGAGGGAAGGGCAGTGGATGCTGTGTATCTTCACCTTTACAAGATTTTTCAGTTTCCCAGAATATCACTCAAGGCAAGTAAGGTCTGGGTAAGTGAATGAGTAATTGTGAGGAAAATCTGTAGGACTGTCAGATGCAAAAGTGGTGTTCAGTCATTTCATGTTCACCCAGAGGGACTGGTATCATGGCTGATGTGGTTTAAAATCTTTTCTGGTGATGAAGATGAGGGGAGGAGGTGTGATCTTATCTTTCCCTCAACAGGATGGAAAAATGAATGGTCTGACAAGGACTCCGTGCAGCTGAACCATTGGAAATGCCAAGCCTGGCACTGCCTTGACAAGAGTGTGGCCAGTGGGTCCAGGCAAGTGATTCTTCCACTTCTGAGTCCATCTGGGACTCCCCATTGTGAGAAATACCATGTCAGACAGGGGCAGGATGCAACCTGAGTGCTCATATTAGTAACTGAGACAGGGGGATAGTGCCTGTGTTCTTTGCTTATTCTCTCTTGTTCTTTATTCTTGTGGGAAAAATGATTATGATTCATATTAAGCCATGTGAAGTTTCAATTCCTAGACAATAGATCATCAGTGTTACAAGATGAAATTGTCTCTGCAGCCAAGAAGCTGCTGATGTCTCTGCCTTCAGTTTTGCTGTGATCTTTTTGCTAATAGCTACACTTTACTTTTTTCAAGCAAGAACAATATTTACAGGTATCTGTAACTTTTTACCTCTCATTCCAGTGTTTGTGTCAGGTGCCTAAAAAAACTGCCGCTGAAAGCACATTATAGAAGAAAAGCCATCCTCTGAGGTGATAGTTTCTTTTTACTTGAGCACCAATGGCAGATCTTAAGCCTTGATCCCAACAGATACCTGATTCGCTGCATCACATTCATTTAATTAGTGATCTGAAACAGTCCAGATGAATGCATCCAGTCAAAATTAGCGAGATATTTCAATTTTGCTGTTAAATACTCACAAGAAGGTCCTTGTTGCGTGCCTACTATATAGTGCCTATTCCCTTTCAGCTGCATAATGGCTTTCCTAGAGTGAGGCCCAAAAGATCTAAACTGTACAGCAACAGGTTTGGTGTGAGTCAGTGACACAACCCAGCTAGCAACAGCCCAAGAGCAGAGAAACACAGGGCCTTCTGTCCAGCCTGTTGCTTGGACGTGGTTCTAGTTTTCTCCATCTCTTCCGTTCAACTCTTTGGTTCTTCCACTTCTAGTCCCCTTAATGTTGTCACTTTTGCACAGTTAGTACTTTTGCCACTGTTCAAAACAGGGAAAAAAAACAGGCAAAAACCAATTTGAAATGTGCTAAAAAATTATCAAATAAACTATTATGCTGTCTTTATTTTGTGAGCTGCTGAAAGTCTTGGTGTGGGAGCTTAGAGCCTTAGGGTCATGAAGTAAAATAGCCTGAGATGGATTTTCCTTACTCTTATGAGGCATTGTTTGCTTCTGCTGTATTTTATATTATTATTTAGAAGTGTTTGTCACTGGTTTCAAATAGGTAAGATGTTACGCAGGTTTATGGCTGCTAAGAAAATTGTTCCCGGCACTGGTTAGTACATCTTCCTTCTGTTCTTAGTTCTAAATTAAATGTGGGCTCAGAAGGGAATTTTTCTTCTGGGTTGAACTTTTGAGAACCAATTAGGGTGTTCCTGGACTCGCACTTCCACCTACCAAGTTCCCTGTGTGGGGGCCCCAGAGCAGTGCTCCCCACTGTGGAGATCCCAGCTGTGCTCCTGAGGCTGTAGGCAGCCATGCCTGGATCTTGCCTGACTGAATCAGCTCTCTGTTAACCAGGTGTGCTCCCAACTGGGGTGATTCCCCATGCTCACAGCCCTGCCAGACACACGTGGGCATCCTGGCTATGGTGTCTGCTGCTCTGTGTTACTCTGCCAGCACCTGTGGCATTTTGTCTTCTAAGGGGAAGATTTAAATTAGTGGAAATTAGTACAAATCTTTGGTAATTCTATTTTCTTTCAATCAGACTTCATTTCTTATGCAGCAAGCCAGTGACACCACGTGCACTTTCCACATTCCAACACACAGCCCCTAACTGATCCTTCTGAAATGTATCAGAAACCAAAGAGTTCAGCAGCAGAGAGCAAACAACCTCTTCCTCATGCAGCTTGTAAATACACAGCAGGGTGCAGGGTACACCCATTTTGCAGGCACGAGTTCTACTCTTGACACTACGTGCTCTAGGAATGGAGAAGACCGGTGACAAAGGTCACACCCTCTGCAGACCTTCTAGCAGAGATATCTCCCTTCTCTCTTCTGAGGGATGTAACCCAAGCTGAATGGGAGCCACCAAACAGAGCATCAGAGCTCAGGAAGGGAACAGGGCTGCTGGGAACATGCAGGGCAGGCAGGGGCAAAAGGAAGGTGGCTAGCAGCTGGCACAGAGGTAGGGCTGTCTCCACAAGGGCCCTGCAAGAGGTTGGAGCTTGTTGCATCCGATTCATAATGCCTGAGCTAACAAGTTCCTTGGCCAGCCCCTGGAGACTGGAGGGCTGTGTCCAGTCTTCAACCCAGCTGGTGTCCAGGGTGAGTTTGGACTGTGCCAGATGCATGCAGATCTCCCATAGAGATTTCCACACACGTGCTCAGTGCTGTCCTGGGCAGAACAAAGACAGTATTGGTGAAGATGAGGGTCTCTTAGGTGGCAGGACACTGGTGGATCCCAAGGACAAATACTGTCACTACACCAGCCATCACTGCTGACCAGCTTGCTGATGGAGACGTATGGCAGTGATAACCTGCTTTGCACAACAGCAGCTCCTGCAAGAGCCTGGACAGAGCCTGGTGTATGAGACAGGAGCACTCCCAGGCATGCTCCCTTTTCATAGTGTTGGACACACTGAGTGAGGAAGGCAGATAAAACCACAGCGGCTGTTTGGAATGCATAGAAGGAGAGAGGGGGAAGTGTGATCTGGGTCTAGGATAGCACTGTAATATAACAGTGAAATATGAATCACTGGATGAGATGGAGGGATAAAGTTTCTGGCAGATGCTTCCCCCCTGCTTGCCACAGAGTTAGTTCATTATTTATACTGGGAGGTTTTATGTTTAATTAAACAGCAGCTACAACCAGAGGCACGCTGCCTCCTGAGCACGCACAGCCAGCAGTAGCCTGGGTCGTGTCTCTCTAGCAGAGATGCTGCAAGGAGTAACTAGCCCAGAACAGCACCAGGCTGACTGGATCTGCTGTCAGCACAACAGACGCTCTTAGCCCTAAGGTAATGAAAACTGAGGAATATGGATAATTTTCCGGGCAATATGACGTTACTAAAAGGTGATGCTATAAGAGGCTTTATCAGTGAACTAAACTAAGAAGACACACTTCTGCAGAGGGATTGTACCTTTGGAAGACAATTCCTGTATTGAAGATGAGCAAAACTGAGATGACCAAACAGTGGTCATTCCAATTTTGCTGGCTGTGGAAACTTCTGATGCATCTATCATGACACAACTGTCAGGCTGAATGAGTGACCCCACCTGGGCCCAGGAGCTGTGCTGTGAGCAATGCCACTGCTCTGTGCACCCGGACGGGCAGGCAGCTCTGTCAGAGCTAAGCCAGAAAGGGTCGGTCACTTCAGTGTTCCAGCCATGAGATCTGTCACATTGAAAAGGTGACACATGCAAGCTGCCTGTGGGGCTGGTTGCTTTCACAAGGAGACGCTTCTTGTCAGGGAGCTCCAGCAGCCTGAGTGTTACTGCTGAAGACTTTCTGAAAGGCTGCTAATAGGATCTGAATTGGCTGCTGCTGAGGGACCCGTGGCTGACCCTTCCCAAAGGCAATACGGGTGAGTGAGGTGCCTGAAATAGATGCAGCAATTCTTCCTGATAAAAACGCTTATTTGTATGTAAAAAGCAGTACGAGCATCGACATTTATGATGCGTGAGCATATCTGACTGCTCAGAAAAGAGGAACGATCAATATTTAGGAAGAATATACATAGAGTATTCGAAGTATTAAGAGCATAGTGGAAATACAGGAAAGCTCCAAGTCTGCACATCTGCATGGAGTTAAGGGTTACAATGCAGGAAAAGCTCGGTAAAAGTCACAGATGTAAGGAACTGTGCAGAAAATCAAAATACTAAAGAAAAGAGGGAGAAAATGTCATTCCTTCAGCTTTATTTAACTTTCAGTCTGAAACTCAAGGGTTTGCTACATCCATAATTCACAACTTGTGAGGATTGTTAGGAAAGTTTTTCTCTGCTCCTTGAGCAGGAAACACGGTGCCAGTAACTTACAAATAAGCCTGTAAGACTGCTTCCTGATTCCCAGCCTGCCTCGCATCAACACTGTTTGTCCAAGCTCTCCAAAGACACTGGCTATTTTGAGAGATATTGTTCTTCATTTTGTATACCACTCAAAGGAATTTTTAGATGAATACTTTGAAGTGGCAGTAGAAGATGGATGCTCAGAAAAAAGTCCTTGGACATGTATTTCCTATTCACTTTTGTCCGATTTGATCATCTTTATTTTTTTCCAATATCCACAAGGGTTATTTTTCCTATCTTTGCACAAGACACATCTATAGTGTTAGTGGCAACCAGTATTTTGACCTGAGCTTTCTGAATGATGAGTGGAAGAAGGGTAATTTGCCATACCAGGAGCATTACTTGGATCCTTTACACGTATTCCAAACCGACATCATCACTTCCCATTTCATTTCCATGACTATCTTATTATTATGAGTTATATTTACTTGGTTATGTTATATCATACAAACTTTGCAGGTAACCAATGATAACACCAATTTCTGTCATATTCTGTCGGTATGCTCCATGAAGCCGGTTAACATTTCTTATACTTAGTCTCACCCAAATAGTTTCTACATTTCCTTACTGATATTCCTCTATGTTCTGGTATGTTATTACAGTGAGAAATACAAAATTAATCTCAGTTTTTGCCACATGGACTTCTAACAAGGACTCTGATAGCTGGTCTCTCACTTTGCCGCATTGACTGATTTGTCTAAACTTACTCAGTAGCAGAATTCAGTGGTGCAAAGAGCACCATATCTGTGATGTTAAAACCATAAAACAATTTATTTTCCTGTGTTTATGAAATAGAAGATAATTGTGTCCCTTGAAGCCCATTTTATCACTGAAAATCTACTTCTTCTGTAAACTCATATGTCAAACAAGTGCTCTGAAAATATTCTAATTACATCTTTGCGAGTGGGTTTGAAATAAACATGCAAACAAACATTAAATGTGATTTGAAAAATAGAACAGAACATGAGCCACATTCTCTGCTGACATAAATCCCTGTGCTCTTTCTGTTCCATTACTTCACAGCGTGTTCTGACCTGTGGTTTCCAGACTATTCTGTCAACACATTAATGTATTCAGAGACTTTATTGCCACTCAATCTGTGCAAATATGTCTAATATTGGACGTATATTATCCTTTATCACCTGTTCAGCACTTTCTCAGTCAGCTCTCTGTTGTTTTCTCTTCTGCTCCTGGTGTTTGGGAGGAGCTCCTTCTGAAGAACATATCTGTAGAACCATATCCTTTTTTTTTCCACATAAATCCTCCATGATTAGGAGTTTTCTGTCATAGTGAAAACCATACAACGTTAGCACTGCCTGTGCAGTGGTACTAATGTCTTCTATGTTGATTAGAGCTGCCCACTGCCTTTATATACTTGTTCTGTGTGTTGTCTTGAGTCTTACGTTTTGGTCCTGGTTTTGGCGAACTGGGACTGAAACTGAAATTTATATCTTTTTCAGTTTTTATGCTTAGAAGCTCCTTAACTGTGATTTCTGAATGCAACAGTGATATGAATAATGTGTATTATGAACAGGCTAAGAGGACAAAGTTGCCCCAGCCACTGTACAGAATATTCACAAATATGAATGAACTTAGAGCATGATGGTTGCTTTAGCAACAGAGTACTATGAAAGAGCTATCAACATGTTAAAGATATTTCCTCTTGTATCTTAATAATATTGTGTGAACTGCTACACCTACAGAGAACTGTGCTTCTCAACTGCCCACTTCTTTGTAATGTTAGAATTTACTCTTTTTGTTTCAAGTGTGCTCTTCATCATTAAATGTACGCATTTACATAACCACTTTTCCAACTCCAAAGGCAGTTGGACTATTTTAAATGTTGTCATGACTGACAACTTGTTTTGAAAGACAATTTTCAATAGTCAGTACATAATGTAATTGCCTTATTTTGGGATACTCGGTATTTTATTTCAGATCTGGATAGTGCATATATTATATACATTATTTTCAAGTACACGTACATTAAAAATAATTCATGTATGCCTCAAAGACCTTTCTAAAGCATCTACTTGGGGATGTTGCTTCTTATCTCTGAGATGTCCATATATGCATGACCCAAAACTTCATTTTGTCTAAAATCCTTTGAAAAAGATATATATATATATATATATATATATATATATATATAACAAATAAGCCAAACAGAAGAGAAAGAAAATATCACCATAGTGATGTAGAAAGCACTTAAACAGCCATTATTTTTGAATGATGCAACGCCGGTCAAATGCTGGAGAGAATAAAATTAAAAGTGAATACTCCCAATACTTCCTTGTGCCTACAATTCATTTTATCTGGGCAGATAAGAAAATCGATCTCGGCAGAAACACCCAAAGATCAAAGGTTCCCCAATTCATAGGCAGACATTACGTGACTGAAAAATGTATTCCAGCTTTTGCCTGATAATGCTACCTCTGCTGTCCTTAAGCTAAATGGAAATGTGCTAAATGGGCATCATTTTTAAGACTAACTCTATTACAAGAATATATATTATTTTTGCTCTTAATGAAAAAAGTTCACCATTTCTCACCAGCAAAAACTGCTAAGACGTAATCAGAGAAATACATATCCAGTAGTCTCCTTTTTCAGTGTATATGAGACATACAGGCTGGGAAAGGTGCTTTGCTTCTTTAACATTCCCAGACAAAGGACATTTATTTTCCCCTAAAAGCAAATGTTCAAAAAAGAGAAGAAAAGAAAAAGAAGGCTTTTTTCAATCATTCCTGTTTTTTTCATCCTCCAGTAGAGCCATTCTACAGCACCTTTAGTTGGATCAATTCTAATACATCCTCTGATAAAAAGAATCTGAGTGATTAGACCACTTTCAGGAAAAAAAAAAAAAAAAAAGGACAAAAAAAACCTGTCAAGATATAGACAAATTAATAAAAAAAAAATATCTTAATTGTCATTTCAAACTGAAACACTGGTATCTCTTTGAACACATATATTATGTTTGATTTCATTAATTTTAACATGAAACTTAACCCTAAGGTTGATAGTTCATCTAGCATATTATTATCCTGTTTGTTAATCAAGCACAAGCAATGTGAGATTTCATCGCTCTGATCAACAGAGCTTTAAACTAGGTTTGATGGAGGAAGGTGACATACTGCTGCGACAGAGAGGAGCCAGGGAACACTGTCACTGTAGAAAGCAGGGGGTTTGTCCCAGCAGGATTTGGGAGTGCTCCTCCAAGAATGTAGTGGGCTGATAGCCCAGCTGGAGTGCTTCTACAGTAGTGCATACAGCATGGGAAATAAGCAGGAGGAGAAGGAAACTGTGATGCAATTAGAAGCTGTGATCTAATTGTTATCACAGAAACATGGTGGGATGAATTGCACAGCTGGAACACTGCTACTGAGGGCTACAAAATTTTAGAAGAGAGGGGCAAGGCAGGAGGGCTGGGGAGTTGCCCTCTATGTTAAGAAGTGCCTCTTCTCAGCCATAATCAGGCTGAAAGCTTGTGGGTTAAAGCTAAGGACCAGATCAGTAAAGCACATCTGGTGGCTGGGGTATAATACAGGCTGTCTGATCAAAGGGAGCCTGTTGATGAGGCTTTCTTGCTTCAGCTGCAAGAGGTGTTGCTCTCTCAGGCTCTCATACAGGTGGGGGATGTCAACCACCCTGGTGTCTGCTGGGAAAAAACCATGGCAAGTTGCAGTCAAGCCAGGAGAGTCCTACAGTCCACTGAGGATAAATTCCTGGTCCAGGTATTGGACAGACCAAAGAGGGGTGAAGCACTGCAGGACCTGATGCTCCTCGGTGAAGAGGATCTCATTAAGGAGACTGGAGGAAGTCTGTGAAGCCTCACTTGAAGTACTGTGAACAGATCTGGGGCCCACAGCAAAAGAAGGATGCGGAGCTGTTGGGAAGAGTCCAAAGGAGGGCCACAAAGCTATGAAGAAAGGCTGAGGGAGCTGGACTTGTTCCTCCTGGAGAGGACCCCTGGTGAATGGCTGGATTTCCAGAAGGCAATACTCCATTTGAGAAGCCGTTCCCATGTCTGCCTGGGACCCTGTCATTTCTACCCTTCTCTCAGTAGAAACACAGAGCCTGAGGTATCTGCATGGTTCTTCTATGTTTATCACCACAGACAGTGTTGCTGGCTTGGGTTTATTTGACAGAGACGGGCTGGGTTGTGAAACCAGTAAGTACAATCTGCAGAAACGTAACAAAACTTTGTAGTTGCAGCCTGGAAGTAAAAACACTCCTTCTGCTTTGGAAGGTTCAGGACATCAAAAACACAGCGGTTCCAGTGGGTGTAATGAAACACTTCAGGGGATTATCCGTATGACTTGACACCTAGAGGAAACACTGGATAATTGCCACCTACAATTTTGAAAAGATGGATGACTAACAAACTCAACTGCCAGTCAACGAGACAGTTTTGTGGGATGGATGATTCATAAGAGAACAGTATCACTTTTTCTGTTTTTCACTTTTTTTTTTTTTTTTTTGGCCTACCAATGAAGGTGGCAAACACAGGCAAAACAGTGGCTAGCAGACGAATAACCACAAGCATGGGGAATATATTCTAAACTGTTGACTACTATATTCAATTGCTTCTGGGCAATACTGAACAAAGGAGGACCCAAATCTGAACCGGTGTTCTGAGCACACTCCAATGAGGCTGATACTTGTAAAGGACTTCTCTTTAGGATCCATGGTTGACTGAAAACGCTGTAAGACAACACAGTATGTTCAGGAGGTCCTAAGAGTCAGAGAAGATTGTTAAAATGGGAAAGAAGGCTGAAGATGAATGTGAGCGTCACTTTTTCCAAGCACTGTCAGCTGCAGGACATGGTGTTCTGCCCACTCTCTTGCACAAAAGGACTGGTATCTAGAACAAAACTTCCTTGGTGTCTCTAGGACAAATTTTTTGATGACCCTTTCCACAGACTGTGACAGCCTCATACCTTGGCCAACACGTTGGAGGGAAGGTTAAACCAGAGCTGAAGGCAGCAGTTCAGAGGCTCTGACACCTGTGAACATGGTGAAACATTGGATTTCTCATATTAAAGCTACCTAAGAATGAATTAATTCTTAATACATAACCGATTAAGAGGGAAAAACTCCATCATGTGATATAAGAACTATTGATATCTCCTACATTTTTTTATTATGTTTTTTTTTTTCCTAATTTCAGATCCCAAATTTCTTTTCTCCAAGTGAAATACACAATCATCTCATAACTCAACGAGAGAGTGTGATTAGAACGGAGCCTGAGAACTTCACTTCTACAGAATTTCAATTATCTCTGGTACACAACCAGATGTATGCAACCTATTATTGAATATAAACACCCTATTCATTTCCCTCTGCCAAAATTATTTGCATCAAGCTCAGAAACAAGAAATCATATGGGAAAGTGGATCTTCTAAAGAGATGCTTTGATTTTCATTTTGATGAAAAGCACTGAAGAACAGCAAGAAGTGAAACTGTCAGCGCTATACAAAATAGGAAATTATATTCAGAAATGTATATATTTTTAGTGGAGTTTCCATTAAATTCATGTTGGCATAAATTGCTGCCGATCAGATAGTTACTCACTGCTGACTGCAGAAACACAGGTTCCCTGCTATTAGAGTATCCTATTGGCGGCTCAGAAAAATGTTTAAGTATATGCTTAAATTCACGTTCTCAGAATGTATCCACATAAAGCGTGGAATAAGAAATTGTTTTCAGCTTTTAAGTGTGGAGTAAATGGTATGCTGATTCAAAGCCTGAAATTGAGATGTAACACCCCCATTTTGAAGCTAGCTGTAGTTAATGCTTCATTAATGTTTTTCACTCCTGGTGCATTTAAGCTTCTTTCTGTGAGCCTCAAACCATAACATTTCATTCTCATACATGTTTTATTTTCATCTAATTGTTTCTCATTATACACATGCACATGTATATGCATAATCTCTGTAAGCTGCCATCTATTTCAAGCAGTCTATACCAAAGTCCGCCCACCTGTTTGGCAGTACAATCTGTTTTGTAAATTGACTGTGATGCTACGCGGCAATTGCATAACCAGGACTTGAGCTGGCACAACTCAAGTGGGAGACGAAGGAGGAATGGCAGGGTTACAAATAACTCCATCCTGGGTGTGGGTATTTCGGGTTGTTTCAGTCTATTTTAAATTCTTCAGACCTGAAGTGCAGTGAAGAGAAAAGGTGATGCAGCCAAGATCAGAAAACCTCTTTTAACTTCAGTATATCAAAGCGTGAAAGGCCTCTGTCATTCAGTATAATGCTCTTGAAGGAAATTGCAGCTCCAGGAATAACTGAGTGTTTATCTTGCCTAAATTTAACCCCGTAAGTGCAAATCATACATTTTTTTGAAAGGGATATAGAAAATATTTCAGTATCTAACTATGAACATATTCTGGCACATTTTTTTCCTTTTTTTCAGTGCTTGAAGTAAAATTATTATCTAGATGGATGATCTACCAGGTCATTTCTGCGGACATGTCGTCATTCTTAATACAAAGTGAATGCAGTGTGCAGTTTCCAGCATCTATGGACTGATGAAAGTTAAAAAAGGAGAGAGTGATTTAGCTTGAAAGCATGAGGAGATTTCACCAGGAAGAGACCCCCAACAGCACAACAGCAGTGATGCTGGCTGGCACTGACTGGGCAACTCTTCCAGAACCACAGTCCAGCTCTGCTTCCCATCTGGAGTCCTGGCAGAGCTCTGCAAGAAGTCAACCCTACTCCATACGCTGCTTGCGTTTGCTGTCTGAAGGTAATAAACCTGTTTCCTTGTTGCACTCCTCTACACAGCCTCTTAGCATCAAGCATGCTGAGAGCCAGCTGACTGATGCTTTGCAATGGCATGGCACAGAGGAAATTGTCATGTGGCACCACTTACGCTGAGATGTGCAAGCATGCATCCCAGTGTATCTGTATGGAGCAGAACAAGGCTGTCCAGCAAAAGGCACCATCAGACAGAAATGTTTTGCAGGTATAATCTGACGGACTACAAGTATCTACCCACTAACTTCCAAACTTGACCATGCAATGCCCTGCTTTTATGTCTTTCCCAAATTGCTTCCAGCTCTTTCCCTGATAGTTATTGCATTTCCCAGAGTGAATGATGTTACGCTGATTGCTGATTACTTGGGGACTTTTTACTCCACAGGGAAAACTTTTGTTTGAATAACTTCAACATGTAATAATTAAAGTGAAGTTGAATGGTACATCTATTAGAACAGAGCAGTAGAAGAACGTATGATTGAAAAAACAAAAATTACAGGTTTTGCTAGAGTAAATCAACATGTGATTTCTGGAAGTGAGAAGTATGGCTTCTTAACTTCATTCAGGGTTCATAGCTTTGCCAAAATGGGGGTAAAGTTTGTGAACTTCTGATTTGCACAAGTTTCAGTCAAAATTCTCAGTTCTGATTTTATTTGACAGCTCTTTTTTGACAGGCAGAAGATGGGAAAGTATGGGGATCACACACTTTCATTTAGTATTTTAATTGCTGAATCTAAATTTGGCAGTGTCTCCACCTTAATGGAACTTAATGGCGCTGTAATTGCTCGGTGGTGTCACAGAGAATCGATTCCTGATTATGTTCAGGAATAGCACTTTCACGTCTCAACTGAATTCAAACATGGAGACATTCCTGCCAGCAGAGTAGTGTGCCACAAAACACCTCTTCATCATTGCCGATGATAAACAGTGCCACTAATGTCTCGATAATAACTTTTGTCTTCTTTGCAACAAATATTTTCTTTGTATTTTAGCATGTTTGATTAAACTGCTCTCCGGAGCCTGAGAAGCAATTTTACATTTCTATTACTGTAATTAGTCTGCATATAATGTTAAAAATTAACTGTGCTAGAGAAATTGTTATCTTTATTATATTTTATGTAAATCAAGATTTACTCTTATTTTCTTTTAGCTGGAGTTATTGCTGCTTCAACCAACTCTTGTAAATTAACATCATTATTTACAGAGGAATTATTGTCCCCCAGCAAATGCACTGAGATTTGTTCCCCAGTGAAGGAAGGCAGTGAATGCTAAAGTTCACAGCTACTGTACAGATTTCTAATTCAGAAGAGCCCTGAAGTACTGTTTGCAAACTGTGCAACACTGGGAGCCTTCTGAATTGAAATCACCTCGTGTGCAGCCAGAGAAGAATTCAAGCACCTGAAAGCAGGCTGAAATGTGGATGGTGAAGTACTAGTGGTGCCCATGATGTTACACTGATGCTTGTAAATCAGAGAATCATTGAATCATTAAGGTTGGAAAAGACTACTGACATCATCTAATCCAACTGTAGACACATTTCCACCATGCCCACTAACCCATGTTCCCTAGTGCCTCATCTACCCTCCAGCCTCGCTAGCTTCCGGGACATGAAGATCCCAGGTGGCAAGGCTGGAGGAGAAAATGTCTGAACACTTGGCTAGGAATGAAATGCATCAAAGTCTGCTGAAGCTGGTCATTACTGTCCCAAAGAAGAGAGTGTAGTGATGCATGTAAGTGTAAAGCCTGTACTGTGTAAATGTATTAGCAAAATGTATATCCGCCATGTTAGTCAGAAAGTTGTCCACGGAAAGTAGAGCTGACAGCATCCTTTGGGCTGCTGTTAGTCAAACAGTCCCTCTCCAAGGGCAGCCAGTGAGAGCCAGGCACCTTCTGGTTTTGCAGTGTTCAAGAACCCAAGGCCTGCACTCTCCACTTCCCTACACGTACTGCTTATATCAAAGAAAATAAATCAACCTCTGAAATTGGAGGTCAAGAGGGGAAAACAAGGGGAGAAATCTAGCATCCTTTCCTCTTTACACTTCAATAACCAGATGTCTGAGGACCAGGTCTATTCCTCATGTGAGCATAATGGTCAGACAGTTCCAGAACTGTTGTCAGCAGCTGAGATCCTTGAAGTACTTTCAGAAAAGCAAAGCTAAGTGTTGCACTAGTATGCACATTTCTGATGTACATTTTCTTGGTGCCGTATCTCAAAGAAAAGGAGATAAAAGATTGGGGAAAAAAAAGATAAAATGCTACATGAAATGCTTCATGTACCCCTCTGATGAGTGATCTAAAGATGTGTTGGTTCATTTTGCTAAGCCTAATAACTGAAATCAGTTGTCTCATGTGTTGAACGAATGAACTGGAGATGATCAAACACTCCAAGCTGAAACTGTCACTTGTGATGAAGCCAGCTGACAAAGACCCATTCTGGTGTGATGATCTGGGAGTCTTTTAGCACTCCCTGCTGTTTGACTTCTTGTTGAAGTATCTTTATTGTCTTATCTTTCCAAAATGAAGCTTTTTATTCTCTCATAGGATGTTATCTGTCAATCATCCAAACTGTGCTGCTTTGGTGATGAGCTAGTTTTTTATAAGCGGCTAAGAAATAAAAAGTTGAACTCTGTCATGAAGTGAAAAAAGGAGGCTCAAGTGGGATTACAAATGAGATCTGACTCTCCACCAATGGCTTTGTTACTGAAGGACATTTACAGTGTATGGTGGCTAAGAGCCTGATCCCTAAGCTGGGTCAGAGAGGATGAGGAGGAAACACCTGGGAACTTATTCCTCTGGGTTAAGAAGCACTATAGACCGTCATTCAGGTGGTCTCTGAAAAGATATAGAAGATGCATATGACACTGCAGAATTTATTGGCTCCTAGCATGGTTTTCTACCCTTGAAAACCTCATCTCCAACATCCGTCCTCTTGTGCCTCAGGGTGTTTAATCATTTTGCAGCTCAGGCATCAAACTGCAGCATGATGTCCAGCATCTGTCCTGTTAGATGTGACTTAGCTCTAAACAAGGGAAGATATTCATACACATGAAGTAATGGGATCAGTCCTGTTATGTGAAAGCAACTGAAGACTTTGATCTAAGCCTAAAGCTTTCAACTGTTTATCTGTATCACTGAGATCACCAGGAGTCTGGGGGATACATTCTTGCATCAATTGAGTTTATTGAATTTCCATGGCCAAACTTAGTCTTGGTTCAAATGGACATAATTGAAATTACTTCAAAGAATGAAGGTAGAACAATCTATTTAAAATCAGGATTTTAGCTGGCAGAAGAGAATTATGATAAATTGCTTCTTGTTCTTCTACCATGGGCATTTTCATTTATCACTATTTCAGGTCATTCAGTGTTCCAATAAATGGAACACTCATCATATCTCACACACACACAAAGAAAAAAATGCACACGTATTTTGCACTGACTTCACAGAATTACAGAATTACAGGATTGTAGGGGTTGGAAGGGACTGCTGGAAATCATCGAATCCAACCCCCACTTCTCTGTGATCAGTGTTTATGTAGAACTTCTCTACATAGCTGCAGTGTCTAATATACCAAATAGCTTCAGTTGTGAATCACCCTTAAATGGAGACCAACAGGATTTGCTCCACTGAAGGTGATTTCCTCATTAGTTGTGCCATTCGGTCATAACTTCTGTCTAAAAACAATTTTTAGCAAAACATCTTTTACAATAAATGATGCTGAGATTTAATCTTTATGAAAGTGTTTTGATGTTACGTTTGGTAACAGTCTGAAAGAGCAATCTAGAGTAAAAGAAAATAGCGTCAGTACTTTCTCAAAATGTGTGCTCTTGATTGCAAGGTGTGGTGAAACAATTCCTGGACAACTCATCAAATACCCGTTACGAACCCATCTCCTAAGATTTTGTATTTAACTGCAAAAATTATGTGATTCACGTATTGTCTGTCCCTAAATATGATAGAAGTCCCCACAATTCCAAAGCAGAAACTCTTATGCCATGCTTGGGCAAAATGCCTACATGGACATTGTTCGATTATTTCTGTATAGATTATTGCTGGTATAACAAGTTGTACTGCAATCTATTCATTCATTTCATAAGCATTCCATGATTTGGAAATGCTTTCATTCTGAAAAAAATTCTTTCATTCTGAAAAACATCTAAGAACAGAAGCGTTGTCCAGTGAAATGAAGTGCAGAAGAGTTGTGGAGGCCAGATTAAATCCTTCCCTTAATTGAATCAGAACAATAAATTCCATCTTAAATTTTTATGCTGCACTCCAAATTAGTAGTCTCTGAAGATATGAATTGTCTTAATGTTGCAAGCAAAATACTTAACTTTTCCAAAATATTCAATTCCTTTGGTTCCTGAAGAGAATTTTTGCAACAATGAACCTTGAACAATTAACCTCACAGTTGTGCTTTCAGCAGAAAGTATTTTTTCCCACCTTGGGAAAATCCAAGCTTTTATTCAATTGGTTAAAATTCCTGTTTCAAGGAATGTTGTCTGGAAAAAAAAATCTTCATGTAAAATTTTCATTTGTGAAAGAATGACCGCATCATGTAGTGAGCTGGTGCATGTTCTTTGATCCTCTGTGTTAAATATCTGTTTTGAAATTATCTGAGTGTGATTTCCAAAGGTTTTGTTTTAAGACTAATTTTCTTGCAGAATGCTATTTGGAAAGCAAAAGAAGAACCAGGTATATTATTCATACAACTGTGTTGTTATTGATGCTGTTACTTCTGTTGATACTTCCCATTTTATTATTTTTATTATTAATAATAATAACTATAACCCTAATAGCAGCAATGAAATGTATCTGACATTTGGCAAATGCAATCTAATCCATATAAAGTGATTTTTTAAGTAATAACGAGATGGACAAAAGAAGCATTCAGGAGACCATCTGTTTTTTAAAATATTATCCAGACCACTGAGTCATCAAAATTGATCCGGAAATATCTGAATACACTCTCTTGTGCAATTTGCAGTCAGGCCTGCATATGGCAGCACCAGTAGCGTAAGAACTTCTTTGGATATTATAACACTTCTGTTTCTGATAATGTTGAGGGAGATTAAAAAATCCGTTTGTAATTAATGTTTTTTCAGATCAGAATTTTCTAATTCTTAAATAAAATTGTAGAAGTAATTAAACAAAACATACAAACAACAAATATATAGCCGAACAACTAAATACAGCCATGTATTGGAGGAAGTCAGTATCAGGATATTCAGTAACGTAGACCAGCACTGAAGCACACTCCTAGGAGGAAAAATATCAACAATAATCTTGCTATATTTGCTAGAATGAGAAATACTCCCCATACTTTACTTTAATCGGTCTCAGAGCATACATTTTCGGTTTTGGAAACCACAAAATAATGTATATTTGATTTAGGAATTAATAAAATCGTGTGAGATGAGGAAAAAAATTAAAGTCTTTCATCAATAACACGGGAAGTTAATGAATCAAGCCTAGCTTTTGTGCACATGAAGAGTCTTATCCTGAGGAGAATTAATTTATTAAGAACATATACCTCTGCTATGCTTTTCATTCCATAAAGTCATCTCAGCTTTTCAGACTCCCTGTGCAGGCTCAGCAGAAGCTGTGTGCCTCAAGAGCTCTGGGACTGACAGCCTAACGAAACTTCTTGCAAAGAAGAGGAGGGCGCACCTGGGCACCATCGCCAGGAGAGGGGGTTGGGGAAAGTCATTGTGGAATGAAACCTGAGGACAGAGTTTGCTTCCAGCAGCTGAGAAACAGGCGGGTCAATGCCATCTTCAGCAGTTTTGCGCCATGTTTTAATATGTATTTATTGGATTTTAACTGCTACATCACAGCATTCAGCTAGAACTGATGTTGAAGATTAGGTTAGTCAAGGTCAGCC
>JAOWBP010002978.1:16877675-16914638 GCA_028571105.1 Tragopan temminckii
CCAGGGCCGGGGCAGCGCTGCGGGTCTGTCGTTGCCTTGTAGGCGTGTGACCACAACTGTGTGCACACCTATATGTAACAATTATATAATTAGCTATCTGTGCGTGTAAAACAGATGCGAAATTACGGGGTGTCATTTGCATATATGTTACATAAATATGTGTATATATATAGCTACACGTGTAGCTGGTTGTATAATTACAATTAACTAAATATACATGTGCAAATAGCTTCCACATGAACTTGTATTTCGTTTTTGAGTGGTATTGTTGCCTTTACAGGGCAGTTCCTAGGGCAGCAAGCCTAATGGAGTTCAGTGTTTGCGCAAAGCTCTCAGGCACAGGGTTTGGATTTTGGGTGCTCGTGTGTGGAACCTGGACCTGGACTCAGTGACGCTTATGGATCCTTTCCAACTTGGAGCATTCTGTGATTCTGTGACATTTCACAAGAGGCAGAGGGGAAGGACTCTTGAGGTGGCTGGGTGCAGTCAGGTGCTGACAGATCAGTAAGACCTAAAAAAGTCCGCAGAACAGAGAAACGTTACAGATACTCCATGAAGGAAAGGAGATTTCAGTTAGAGCATCCAAACAATGACGAGAGGCATACCTATATGAACCAGTAGTGGCCCTTGCAGTCCAGAAAGCCAACCATATCCTGGGCTGTTAAAAGAAGCATGGCCAGCAGGGCAAGAGAAGTGCTCCTGCCCCTCTGCTCTGAGACTTCACCTGGAGTACTGCATCCAGATGTGGAGTCCTGAGTACAGGAGAGACATTGACCTATTGGAGTGCATCCAGAGGATGGCCATAGAAATGATCCTAGGGAGGGAACACCTCTCCCATAAGGACAGGCTGAGAGAGCTGAGGCGTTCATCCTGGAGAACAGAAGGCACTGGGGAGGCCTGAGAGTGAGCTTTCAGTATCTAGAGGGAATATAGAAAGGAAGAGGATGGGCTCTTTCGCAAGGTCTGTTGTGATAGGATAAGGGGAGATGGTTTCAAACTAAAAGAGGGAAGATTTAGATTGGACATAAGAATAAGTTTTTTCACAGTAAGGGTGGTGAGGCACTGGGACAGGTTGCCCAGAGAGGTGGTGGATGCCCTGTCCTTGGAGACAGTCAAGATCAGGCTAGATGGGGCTCTGATCTAGCTGTAGGTTTCCCTGTTCATTGCAGGGGAGTTGGTCTAGGTGATCTGTAAGGGTCCCTTCCAACTCAAAAGACTCTAGGATTTTATAGACAATTAAACTTCTAGTTAATTTTCATACTCATTGAAATGTTTGTTTTTTTGTCTTTTTATTCTCAAAATTGTTTTCCTCACCATGGAGGAAAATTGCGTTCTATTCTCTGCTCTGTGTTGGGAGTTGATTAAAACAGGTGGTGTGCAGAGCTGCAGACTGATGGATGGCAGGGTGCTGGGGGAGACCTGGTCCAACCACCTGTCTGTTAGGTATAGAGTAGCTAAAATGCAGGGAGTAATACAGATCCATTAACCCAACACTGGGTTGTAGGAAACAGGGAGGGAGAGTGCTGCCTGGTATCCTCCTTAGAGGAAAGGGAAAAGTATATTTTATTTGGTGCTTACCAACTGATTGATGCTGAAATTGGAAATTTGGTATCTGCTTTGCAAGTGGCTGATGCTATTATAATTCGCAGTTGCAATTTATTTGATAGTGCTCAAATGTTTCTGCTTCACTGTTTCCAGTTTTAGCATGAGCTAAAAAGGCAAGTTGCAGGTTACTATTTTCAGTGGTAAAATCTTCCTTAAAATATTTTTTTAAAAGGAAAACGGTGTTTACACTGAGATATTTTTAGCCATTTCTGTGAACAAATAGTGAACACCTTTCTCAGTTTAAAAATGTTTTAGAAGTAGGTTACAGAGAAAACTGGGAAAAATTAAATTATGAGGAAAGGAATGTGAATTTTGAAACCTGGCATGCATTGCTGTTAGTTATGATACGTTCAAAGAAATGAAACTAATTTAATAACTGTTTTGAGTGCGTGAGCAATAAGAACTTTGCAAATATACCTTTCTTCTAACAAGATGCTGGATTGTATTAGCAAGTGGTTAATGTGGCTCTTCTCATCTTTCCTTTAATCTTTTATTTTTTTCCGGCATTTTTCTCCCCCGGATTATTATCTGTTTCAAGGGTGGAATTTCTAAATCAGACCTTCACATTTCTGGCCTTTGGGACTGTGCCTCTCACAGGCACAGTCTGAAGGACTATAAGGACTGAAGGCCTGAACCAGGTAGCTGAGGTATTCTGTAGAAGACTTGGATTAGGCAAGAACAAGATGTTAATGGTGATGGTGGGCTGATGGTTAGACTAGGTGATCTTAGTGGTCTTTTCCAACCTTAATGATTCTATGATTCTTGTTAAAGCTTCTGTGGTGCTTTATGAATAGGGTCAGACCTTGAGTGTGGGAAAGTGCCTGAATATGCTGTTTTATAAAACAGAAATAGAGCTGAGCTCTTAGTAAGATACGGGATCTGTTGAAGGTCATTGGTTTGAACATATAGTCTGCATTTGTAAGGTCGTTGTCCTCTTATTTGATCTGTATTTACTAATTATTTAGTGAACTGCCTAGAATTTTAATCAGTCACTAGGGTTACTTCAAACGTTTTTTCACCATGCTATTTTAAATCATGATGCTGTTTCAAGGGAACTGAAAACATGGATTGTTTACATGGGAAAATAAACTGCACAAATTCCCTTTATTTCTCGTGAAACGTGGTGAAAAACTGTAACCTTTTATTTTTAAATGCATTAAGAAGAACCATTAGAGGAATTTTATTTTTAAAGGGCACTCAAGCCACTGTAGCTTTTAAAATTGCTGCAGTTCTTTAGTATTAGGTTCTGTTACACTGCAGTAAGGAAGAACCCAAATCTCAGCAAAGAACCAGAACGGACCTTCTAATTCTCAGTGGGTGCAGTCATTTTGAACATACTTACAGTGCACAGAAGCACAAGTAGAACACTGAAGAGAGATTTCTTAGGTTAAGTTTAAACAGAAATTGAAAAAAGTGTTGAAAAGACCCTCAGATAGTATTGTTTCAGTATGTGGATGATTCTGGAAGAATTCCTGTACTGCCCTAAATAATGCTGCAGTATTAGTTTCCATTAACAGAGATGGGAAAAGAACTCTTTGTTTGGTTTATAGAGAAAGGGGGAGATTTATTGTTCTATCACAATTTGTGTTGGTGGAAAATGCTGTTTTATGGCAAATCCAGACTGACTTGTTTGAGTTTATAAAATAGATAAGGTGCACTTTGAATATTCTTGGAAGGGTTCTTTAGTGAATCAGAACTGGTAGAAATACGCTGCAGGTATATGCAAATTTGTATAAAAGTAGAACAACATAAAAATTGTGTTTTTCCTATCATTTCTGTTGGATTAATGCTTTGCTTCTTGAAACTCACTGGGAAATATTAAAGGGAGTTGCAAAGAAAGCAGGCTTTGTTGTTCAGGAATTATGGTTGTTCAGGTAGATTCAAATTAGGTATATCAATTATTAATATATGCTCCTTCCTATTTTCTAAATATTTAATATTTTAATTAAAATAATTGGTATTCATTTACAGGAGGTGGCTGATATAATTAGATTGATAGTGATTATTACCTTGGAATGCTATTGAATTAATGCTGACAGATATGGTAAGTGAATTAGTTCAACAGTCTTCTAAATCATATGGTAGCTGATGAGAATGCTTACATAAGAATAGGTAATATTAAGGTAATATTGATTACTTCATTCCAGGTTACAAATGATATAATGTAGAATATTCAGCTAAGTAATTTAAGTATTTATTTTACATCATTTACATAATTCTTCTTTTAATTTTGAAATAGGTTATTTCATACTTACCTTGTTTAAAAAGTCTGACCTTGTAGATTGGAAGGTCTGGACTATCTTGAGATGAGCGGAATCTTTCTGCAGAATTACATGACATTTCTCACATCAGAGAGATAGAATAAATTGCCTTTGAAATGCTTTGGCCTTTTTTCACTCAGAAAGTCTTTTTATAAGCTTTCAAATTAACTGAGACTGATTGGGGACCGAGCATCTGCTGTTGTACACCCAGAAGAAGGGTGACTATTTTTCATTCCTGTTAATGTGGGTGGGCATTATATTGGCAAAATTAAGATGGAACTGTATCTCTCTGTCTGGGGAACTGGTTCCTTGCCTCTCAAGAATGGCTAATCTTTCTAGTTAACATGATATCAGAAATGATAAAAGTAATTGTCATTCATCAAATTTGTTTTCAGTTTTGCCTGGCACTTGCAGTGTTTGATTTGCTGGAATGATTTATGGCATAGACCCATAATATCTCTCAGGACACAGCTGTCATGATGCATCTCTTTCTGCTGGTGACTGGGTATAACAAATGTTTTGCTTCTTATTTCTTTTGGCTAGTATGATCTTCCTTCCCCCTTCTTGATTTATTTTTAAGCTTCTGGCATTCAAAAGCACATTGAAAAATTGAAATGAGAATTTGAAGAGCAAATGACCAAACAAATTGACTGGGCAGACGAGGGAGATGTCGCCAGTACTGGAATCAGACTGGGACAGGAGTGGAACATGTGGGTTGCCTTTTCAGCAAGCGTATGGGCTGTGTAAGTCTGCAACTGCTGCTAACTTTCTGTATTATACTGTAAGTTTCTGTAAAGTACATTATATGAGTGATCTTCTCCTTGCCTGACAAAGAAGTACGTATTTTTGGAAGTGAAATATGACTTCAAGGTTTTTGCCATTTTATGACTTTAATGAAAATTGTGAAATAGGATTTAAGAGTAATATTTCATTGTAACATTACCGGATACATTGGAATTTGCTTTTAGTGTTTTTTATGGCTATCTGGGTGAAAACCTTCTTATTAAGAGTAAATTCCTATTGAGACTTACATATTTAGCTACTACTTAGGGTAGCCATCGAGTCTTAATTTGTAAGCACTGAATTGGAGACAGTTTCCTTTATTTTCTTTGATATCTCTCAAGAAGCTGGAAGGAATTTCTCACTTTTCTGAAAGCTGAATAGTTATGGCTGATAAATGAAAGAGCATATGGGATTTGAACATGGCCAGATGCAGAGAATCATCCTGCTGCCCTGACCTTGCACATGGGGTGACCTGTTCTGGAGCCAGATCTGAAGTCTGCCTGTGTAAGATGGCAGCATTTCCTTGGGACACCCGGGGTTTGGTGAGTTCCCTGAACTAGCTGTTATGTCCAAAGATCCCTCTGACAAAAAAAAAAAAAAAAAAAGAAAAAAAGAAAAAAAAAAAGAAAAACAAACAAAAAAACCCCCAACAACCAAAAAGCAACAAAAAACAACAAGAAAACCAAATAGGAGAAGAACCAAAATGAATCCCTTTAACAACATTTCTTGGTAATGAAATTCCTTGGCTTTACTCCCATCCTTCCAGTGCTCCTTCAAGTGTAGGATTAGAAGCAGGAGTTCCTGCTTCTCTTCTGCTAAGGCTCCAACAGCCTGGGGGTTTTCTGATGCAGAGGAGCAGCCTGACGTGTGTGGGGTCTGCACCTCCTAGGAATGAGCATTGAGTACTTGTCAGCTAGAGAACAGTGTTTTCTCCATCAGATTCCTCTGCCCACTCTGACGCCAGCAGTTCCTTGTGTGTTTGTGTCTCTGGGTTGGTGTGGTGCACCATTTGATTAAGCCACTCAGTTTAATTTGTAGGGAAATATACCACTTTTTTTTTTTTTTTTTCCTTTTTTTCCTGTTTCAGTAATAGTGTGGTCTGGACTTAATGGAAAGTAAGACTTAAAGGCAAAACTGAGATTTTGATTTAGACCTTGACCGTATTTTCCAAATTCATAAGCTTTGACATTGGTATTCTTAATGCTTATATCAAGTTACCATGCCAGTTATGCAACCAGATAACATGCGTCTCAGGGTCCTGAAGGAACTGGCAGATGTGGTTGCCAAGCCACTCTCCATTGTTTTTGTAAAAGTCATAACTGTCAAGTGAAGTCCTTGGTGACTGGAAAAAGGGAAACATGGCTCCCATTTTTAAGAAACAGAGAAAGGAAGACCTGGGACACTACAGGCTGGTGAGCCTCACATCTGTGCCTGGGAAGAGCGTGGAGCAGATCCTCCTGGTAGCTATGTTAAGGCACATACCTGATGAGGAGATGATCTGAGACAGACGGCATGGCTTCACCAAGGGCAGATCTTGCCTGAGCACTCTGGTGGCCTTCTTGGACAAAGAGACAGCATCAGTGAACAAAGAAAGAAAATGATGTAATCTACCTGGACTTGTGCAAGGCTTTTTATATGGTCCCACACCAAATCCTTATCTCTAAGTTGGAAAGATATAGATCTGAAGAGTAGGCTATTCACTGGACAAGGAATTGGTTATTGTTGTTGTCAAAGGATCTATGTCTAGGTGGAGGCCATTCACTAGTGGTGTCCCTCAGGGGTCAGTCTTGGAACTGGTACTCTTCAATATCTTTAACAGTAGTGTAGATAGTGAGATTGAGTGCACCTTCAGCAAGTTTGCTGATGACGTGAAGCTGAGTGGTGCAGCTGGTATGGCAGAAGGAAGGGATGCCATCCAAAGGGATCTGGACAAACTTGAGATGTGGTCCAGCGTGAACTGAATGAAGTTCAACAAGGGCAAGTTCAAGGTTTTGTGCTTAGGTTGGGACAATCCCAGGTATGAGACAGACTCAGGGAGAAGAACTCATTGAGAGCAGCCCTGCTGAGAAGGAATTGGGGGTTCTGGTGGATGAAAAGCTGACATGAGCCAGCAGTTTGCAATTGCAGCCTGGAAAGCCAACAGTATCCCAGGCCACATCAAAAGAGGAGTGGCCAGCAGGGGGAGGGGTGTGATTGTTCACTTCTACTCTGCCTTTTGAAGGCCCCATCTGGAGTACTGTATCCAGGCCTGGTGTCCATAGCATAGATGTTGGAGTGGATCCAGAGGAGGGACACAAAAATTATCACAGGGCTGGAGCACCTCTCCTATGAAGAAAGGCTGAGGGAACTGGGTTTGTTGAGACTGGAAAAGAGAAGGCTCCAGAGGAACCTCACTGCAGCCTTCCAGTACTTAGAGGGAGCTTATAAACAGAAGAAAGACTGACTTTTTACACAGTCTGATAATAATAGGACAAGGGAGAGCAGCTTTAAACTGGAAGAGGGGAGATTTAGATTAGATGTTAGGAAGAAATTCTTCACTTAGAAGATGGTGTGGCACTGGCACAGGCTGCCCATTGAAGCTGTAGATCCCCATCCCTGGACGTATTCAAGTCCAGGCTGGATGGGGCTGTGGGCAGCCTGAGCTGGTGAGTGGCAGCCCTGTCTACAGCAGGATGTTGAAACTAGATGATCATTAAGGTCTCTTTCAACTCAAACCGTTCTGTAGTTTTGTGATGATGTGTGTTGTTGTGTCTGTGCATGTAGCTAGTGCAGTGGCTGTCCTGATAGATGTGTCAGTCTGCTAAAAGCAGTTTTTATTTGCAACTGTTTTGACACAGCAAGAAGCACTGTGTGAATTACTGGGTACACAGCAGATGGTCATGGCTGCCAGTCACCTCAGGTTATTGTAAATTGTGGAGTAAATGCCACTGAAGTGGTGGAACTTACTTAATATAAATATGTGGTGTGCAAATAGTTTTATAAATTTTAGAAAATTTGGTCATTGTATGCATTCACAGAGTATATGCAGTGCCTTTGATATTTTGTGTGGGATTAATTAAACCTGAACTGTATGGGAAGTTTTATTAATTATAACTTTGATAGGGAAGCTGAGATTGCTGTATTAGCAGGTTGAATCTCTAATATGCATAACAGTTCACTCCTTGCATTCAATAGCACATGATGAGCAAGGATGTTTTTGTTAATGCTTGCAGATTCATAAGCATCAGAGGAAGTTCTGTGGCTGCCTGCTCGTGGAAACTTTTTTGATGAATCCAGCTTTGTATCAGCCAGCTTGTGATTAGATGTCTGAATAAGAACATGGCAAAAATGTCAGACGCTGTAACAACATGCACAGGAATGGGATGTTTGCAGAATTGTGATTTTAAAAGGTAATTCAGGTTTCCATCTAGTGGTGGTATAAAATTCTGTCTATGCCAAGAGAAGCACAGCGTATTCATAACTGTGGTATGTGAAGCATTGTAATACTTGTGTATGTGGTTGAAATTTAGGAAATAAAAAGCCTAAGGATGCAAATTATGTACTTTACAGCACGTAACTCTGAGAGCCTCCAGATTTCTTTTTTTTATATTGAAGTTATAATAGTCAGGGATCAGTTATATTAATGGTATGCATTCAGATAGTACTCTTTTACTCTAGCAGTTTATTTAATTGCTGCAAATTAATCTGATTTTACTTTATCAATGTTCTGTGACAGACATTTCAAAATGTTTAATTTGATACAGGTCTAGAAATCCTTACCAGATTAAGTTTGCAGATGGAGAAGATACCTCAATAACACATCCACCAGTCTTTTGGACTTGTATTTTAAGACTGTATCAGGTTGAACAGACAAACCAGGTTTAAACTGTATTTGTAAATTTATAAGAATTTCTGGTTGTTTATGTTTAATTGATACCTTCCTTCTAGCATTTGTTTGGCACTTGTTTGAATACTGCCAGATTGTAGTGTCTATAAGCATGGTAGGTGTTACTATGTTTTCAATGCATTTCCACTGTCAACATTGTATAAACACTGCCAACTTTCCACAAGTGCTGTCAAGTACTATATTTTGTAATTACTGCAGTAATATTATGAGTGCTGTAATTGCATGTACTGTATGGATATGCTTTTCTGTTCTGTTTGTGCGCAGACACAAAATTGGTATTTTTTCTGTGAATTAAAATGGAATCTGGAGCGTATCTAAATATTTCTTTCAGAATTGTTTTTTCACATTTCACATTGTGAAATCTGCACAAGTTGTTCTGTACAGATGGGAGGAGTTTTAGAGCCCTGAATTTGTGCAGCACATCTAAATGTGTAGCTGATACGTTTGGACTCATCAAGGCTCCCTCATACAGTTTACTAATATTAGTGTCAGTTTTGACAAGACACCAAACCTTAGATTTCAACTTTATAATCTTGTCTTTTGTAGCATCTTTATCAATCTTTGTTTTGTTTTTGCTGTCTTTCACAATGCCAAATGCTTTGTGTTTTTAAGACTGAAGCTGATTCTATGTACGGTATGTCTTCCAATTGATATTCTACTGTTCATACTGCAGCTCGCTTCTGGAATACACTAAGCAGCAAATTTCTGGCAAAACATTTTTATTTCTGTGTCTGGAAGTTGCTAATTAAAAACTACGTTTTTTTTGAAGAACATGATATGAAACATTTATTTAATCTTAGAGTCTGACAACATTTGAATTTATTGATTTTTTTAAAGGTCATTTCCAGAAGTTAATGTCAATGAGATTTTTCAAATGAACTGTGCATTATACTAGAAGTTAGCTACAAGTAGTACTACAAACAGACTTTACTGAGTTTTATTTTTAGGCTTAGTGATATGTGGGGAGCTTGAGTGCTGATAATATGCTCCTTTCTTGTTGCAGACATACTAGTGAGAGGCAGAGCAGACAAAGGCAAAAGACAGCATGATGCACTTTTTACCTTACCAGGCTAAACCTCTAGGTTGATCTTGTACCCATCTTTCAAGAATGGCTAGTGCAGTAGAATCATAGAATCATTTGAGTTGAAAGGGCCCTTAAAGGTCGCCTAGTCCAACTCCCCTGCAGTGAACAGGGACACCTACAGCTAGATCAGAGTGCCCAAAGCATGGTCCAGCCAGACCTTGACTGTCTCCAGGGATGGAGCATCCCCCACCTCTCTGGGCAACCTGTGCCAGTGCCTCACTACCTTAATCATAAAAAACATTTTCTTTGTATCCAATATAACTATCCCCTATTTTAGTTTAAAACCATTTCCCAAAGTAGATGCACGTTCCCTTGTTACATGTGATTTCCTGAATGATACAAAATTAATACACTAATTTTATGCTTTTTTTTCCTTCCTGAATTATTCTTATCCATAAATTAGAGGAAATTAACAGGTGATTAGGTCACTGCAGTATTATCTCTTTATTCTTTTTACATTTTTCTTTTCTGAATCTGAACCAGAAGAAGCATGATGAAAGGGTGGGAACTTAAGACAACTCCCCATGACTGTTGCTTCTTTGGAGCTGTCGTGACTGAAGGTACTGAATAGTGTCGGTAGTATTAAAATCTGCATAGAATAAATCAGAGCAACTGGTTTGTTTTCTGTAGATCACCAACGGCCACTTAGCTTGTAATCAAGCTTTTGCCTTTTTCAGTTGCACAGTGGAAGGCATACGGGCTACATAATTGACTTGAGTTTGTGAGCTGTTTGAGGTGTAGTAATACCATTTGTATAGTCTGTTTTGATGGAAGAATTTGCACTACACTAGCAATCTTTCAAGCTTTGTCACCTTCTGACTTCTGTCAGTAGTGCCCTCACTTGTAGTTTGATAGCTAATTTTAGACTTTGGTGATACATCAGAAGAGATTATCCTTCATAAGACTGCAGTTTTTGAAGTGTACACGTGATGGCAGCAAATACCTAAATTTGTAAGGCATGTTTATCTACTAGAAACTAGTAGAATTTTGAATTTTCTAATATAAATTAGTTAGAATTTTCACAGCTTGAATTCTTGTTATTTATTGAAAACTATAAATTCATTAAAATACTGCTGAAGATTTTGTGAAGGCTTTTTAATTCAAAAATTATATCGCATTTTCTACCTTCTGTGGCCATAATCATATTTAGTGGTGTTTTCTGGTTTTGATTTGCATCAGAGTAGTTTGTTATTCCAGCAGCAAAAGCTGGTACCTACCCAGGTAGTTTGCCATGTTTGGTGGTGACCCTCTGATTCCTTGTCAGGGAAGAGGAGACACACACCATTATTTTATCGGTTTTTGTGTTTCCCTGGCATTCTACCTGCTGACTCCTGATTGTGGTGAAATTTGCTTTTCTGAAGCCCGTTGTTGGTTTTTCTCCATTTGAGAAATGTGTCTTATCTCTCCGTGGAGATATCTCTCATAATCTGCTCCTACCTCCCTCACATTACTCAGATTACATCTCCCAGCTGGATCTGTAGATGAGTCAAGCCTGCTACAGCAAACTAATCTGACATAAACACCCTGCTCTAGCTGCTGCTATGTTGAAGTGAAAAAATCCTAACCAAATTTGAGGAACTTAATAGCTGCTGGTGTGTAACTATACTTCTGACAGACATTGACGTGGTAAGAGTCCCTTTTTTTCCGGAGCTGGAAAGTTCTTGGAGTTCTTCAAAATGTTTTACTCATTGTCTTGTGATCAAACAGTTGAGTGTAATTGGTTTTCTTCTGTTTTTCCTCTTTAAGCCTTTCTCTGGCACTTTTATTAGTTAAATGCTTTCTCCTTCCATAACAGGTGCATGTTTTTGGCATACTGTATTGCAATTTGTTCTTTATTTCTTTCTCCTGTGCCAGTCATTCTTTCTAAGTTCTCATCTTCTTGTCTAGATCACTAATAAGTTTTCCACCAAGTGTTCTTGGTCTGATGAAAAGACCCAGTGTGCCCCTATTCCTGAACATGCCTCATCTACATATTGGGTGCACATGGAAGTGAAATTCCTATGCACTGCAGCTCTCTGCTTTCCAGCCACAGGCATCTGCTGCTGTGGGAGCAGGGGAGTCCTCATTGGAGCCATGAAGACACCTCAAGTCTTGCTTCACCTCAAGCATCGTGTGGAAAGCATAGGTCAGCCTTAGGCCGTGCTACCAGCATGTTGCTTTGTTCTTCTTTGTGCTGAAATTTCTTGTCTTGCTCTGTGTAGTTACTTCATTTACTGTAGTTTGCATTTGTTTTAATGTGTAGAATTCATTTGAAGGTGTCTGGCAGAAGAATATGATATCCAGTTGTTTGCTTGACCTCTTGAATTTTTAAATTCAGTTGGTTGTTGGCAGCGAAGCATACTGGTGAGCTTTTTAACAGCCACTGTGGTGAGTTACTGTAAGAGTTGGAGAGCCATGATGTGAAGAGTTTTAACGAAGTAATGAATATATATTGTGTCCTTAGTGGTTTAAAGAAAGGAGATCTTGTGTAGCTGTGTTTGTTTTTCATTCTCACTGGTTCTGCTGCTGATTAATTGATGAAAATAAACTTAATGGGCAGTTTCAGGCTTATGGGCAGTACTACCTTTGTTATAGCTGAAAGAAGTTTCATTGTTAAGAAAAAGCATTGTGCTCTCGATCAAGAAGGAATGAAAGTTGCTTTGTGAAAACTGTGAACGTTGATTTTTTTTTTTTTTTTAAGATTGGTGAATGGGCTGCCTGTCTCCAGCAGATGCCACTCCAAAGCAGGAGACTTGTTTCCCAAAATTGACTAGCTAGAGGAAAATAGTTGTGGTGGCTCTTATTTCTTAGAAATGTTGGTGGCAGTTTGCCTGGTATCGTCTTTGTTTCCCTTGATAAGAACAGCCTGTGCTGTAAACAGTTAAATATTTATCTTTTAAAATGGAGCTGTATAAGATTTTGTTTCCTGCTGATGGGATAAACCCCATATCAAAGAAGTGGCAGCAGAGAGAGTAAGGTGTTTCTGTTCTTCTTCTGTATGCTAATTGAATAAGGTGGTGACTACAAGTCTTGGGACTTGAGAAGAGTCACTGGGGGGATTCTGTGTGGCAGAAAGATGCCTGTGTCAGGATTGCTGAAAACCTGTAACAAGGCAATGACTTAGAAGCACAAGGCTCAGTGAATTTTAGTAAGACGCACCCTTACGAAACCTTCAGAGACATGCTGAGAAGAAGATGGTCAAGTTGTAGACCTGTCTGTGAGAAAGACGTACTGGGAGGTATTCATCGAACAGCAGAGGTTGTCTGTATCTCAAAACTCAAGATCTGAAATAAGATTTTACTAACGAATTGGTCAAAACAAGGATGTGACTGCTACCTTGTTTTTCCCTGTGTTGGTGGTGGCACAGCCGTGGTGACAGGACACTGAGATGCTTTAGGCTGGAAGGTGGCCAGATCAGAGGGTGGTGAGTCAAGCTGGAGGAGCAAAATCAGTCATGACAAGGTGTTGTCTGCCTGGATCGTGGAGTAGAACCCCAGGAAACAGATTCATCTGAAGAGCTTTCAGGTCAGTGAGGCAAACAATGCCTAAACAATTTCTGTGTTTATGGTACAGAGTATGTTGGACAAAATAATGTATTTCCAGCATGCTGTGGTTTGTAGCGCTGCTGGCAGAGGTAGGGAAGGCATCTGTTAAATGCTTGCTGGTTTTCTTGCTGTTTCGTTTTGGCTTGCTAAATAGAATCCCATCACACTTTCAGAGGTTATTGAAGGTGTGCTTGATTCCATGTAAATGTTCATCTGATACTTTGTGGCTGCTGTTGCAAAATATGCATTGTATTTCAGCTAGAAAGGAGGTTTTGTTCTTCTTTCCTCTTGCATATTGGGCAAGCAAAGCTTTGATGGTTATTTTAGTGAGGAAAATGATAAATGCATTCTGTTTCTTTTCTGGAAATCTCTGCCAATGAAGTTTTGAGTTTGTTACAGAAGAATTAGGTGGAAACAATGTAAAAACTAGATTATACATGCATTCGCAAAAAGCTGGTATTGTGATATGGCTTCAGTAAGTCAACTGAAAGGAAATATTCCCTTTCTTGCACACTCACACCCTGGGCTTGCTCTTCTGAAGGCTGAGCAGTGCGGCCCCTCAAGCCTTCCTCGTGCAGCCCGTGCTCCGGCCACCACTTTGCTGAGGTTGCCTCTGTCAGACTCTCTGTGTATGCATTCTGTTTAAATGGATGGCCCAAACTGCTCTGACTGAATAGTCCAAGTAGGATCCAGCTGAGGCTGCTTGGATCAAAAGGCCTGAGTGAGATCCAGCCTGTAGTTCTCTCAGACTGGCATCCGCTGTGATGCTGTCTCATGTGGCAGAAAAAGCTTCTTATGTTGGTTTTTGTTGTGTTGCATTTGGGTTTTCAAATGAGCAGCTGCATTACTTTTGATTGGGAAATGATAAAATGTTCATTTTCTTACATGATGTGGAATTTTTTTGCATGTTCTTAAGCACTGGACTAAAAAAACACTGGCAAGAATCCTGAGGTTCTGTTGCTTTGAGGGGGCTGAGAATTTTTCTTCCTGCTTTTAATACATTTTTTCCATTTGGAATTTAAATGATAGATCTTGTATCAATTAGATAATAGTTTGGGAAGTTCTTGGAAAGTAGTGTTAGTGTTCAATTTTTAAAAATTGTTTAAGTAAAATCTTTCATGTTTAACCATTACCTGAGAAGAATATTCATGTCTTTAATGAGATTAATTGCACATAATGTGTAAGCACGTGGTGGCAGCAAGTCATTTCTGCTTTTACTTCACAGCGTTCAAAAATAGATGTTTGATAGAATTTTTAGATAAGTTTTAATTTTTGCTAGTGATACAGAACCTTGGTGTTATATTGTTTTTCCAAAGTTACCATTTTATCTCTGCTTCTTTCTTTGAAGAACTTACTTTTGAAAGTGTGTTACTGTGCTGCGTATAACACTTGATCTTTTGACATCCAAACCATAATAATATTAGACCTATCCTTGTGATTTCTGAGAAAAGATTTAACTTACAGTTTTCCAGTGTTAACTGGGAAAATTCCCGGAGCTTCTGGAGGTTAAGCAGAATTAATGACAGTGATAAAAGCCAGAAAACCATAATTTAAATCTGCATTCACGATGGGCTGGTCCTGAAGTGTAAGCGTGAACTCTCGAGCATCCCCTGTGGTACAGCCCATTGCTTGTTTGCCATCCAAGAATAACAGCACAAAGAACTGAAAATCACACTGCCTGGTTTCACTCAGTTATTTGTTTAATTTGTATGTAATGTAACTGACAACGTTTAGTATGCTTTAGTTTAATTTGTGAGATTTTGTGTTGTGGAACCAACAGTCAGTCGTATAAATTACATATGTGGCTGAAATGAGTGTTAATGTGCTGAGCAGTATGAATGCAGCTACTGGAAAAACCGTTATGGCAGTGGGCAAGGACTTAGAAAGTAGGGTCATACTGGATGTGGGTGCTGTCTCCATCCTTAAGTTTTATCATTTTGGTTTTCGTGTTTTGTTTGTGCACTTATTTGCACAAATATGCACTTCTAATGCACAGCAACAGATAAAGGTAGGATTAAATTAAGCATCTACGTCTGTATACACTTCTTGTTTGAAGATCCATTCCGTGATATCGATGACTTAGTTCCAGTTAGTTGACACCATTACAGTTTTAGGATGCATTAGCTAAACTGGAATCAAACAGTGCTTCAGCTGAATTTATTTAGTAGGCTAGCAGAAAGCATGCAACAGCATTAATGGTTTTAATTGTAAATAATAACACAAATGAGCTCTTTGAATTAATTTGGCTTCATGTTTTCTTTTCACCTTCAGATGTTCTCATTCAGTTGTGCCAGATGACTTCTCATGACCCCTTGTGCTATTTAGCCATCCCGTTTGCTGATTAGGGCCTTTTGTACAGCCATGCATCCATCAGAAGCACATGTTAACTAAGTTACTCGCCAAAGGTTTCCTTTTTCCTTAGTAATGTCACTTTATTGTATGTTTTAATTTGTGAATAGACTGCTTGTAGGCAGTGTTGTGGAGGGAAGATGGGATCCTAATGATATTTCAGATAGTTGTGATCGTCTTGACAGCACCAGTGGCAGAACTTTCCCGGGGCAATTCTATACACACCGAATGCAATAAAACACTGTGCTGCATTCTGCAAAGAAAGGGTTTTTTTTTTTGAAAAGCTATTGTTTTTAAAGTCACTCCTACAATGGATATAACAAGCAGTTACAAGGAGATCTGTTTTGGATTTTTCTCATAAATGAATACAGTAGAATGCAGATGATCCCATTGCTCTTCTGTAGAAAAAAAAAGTTGCACAAGGATATGCATGCAAACCTGTATAATAGCCTTATAGGGCTAATACAGCTTACTTCTAATAATATAGCTTACTTTCTGTAGCATGAATCGTATTTAACTGAATAAAACATAAAAAACTAGACCTTTTAGACTAGATCTATTAAAGCACTACTAACTAAAACACCCTAAGTTATCATTAGTATGTTTCAAGGGTAGGCATCTCTGCATTGTAGATAATGCAAATGTTATTTAAGATTATTTACTGGTGTCTTCAGGTAACTTATTTGAGAGTTTTTCCTGTTAGCTGTCTTGGTCTAACTCTGTAGTGAATCCTGTGCCTAAAAAGCAGTCACTTAGCTGGGAGTTCAGTTAAATAGGTGTCTCTGAAGGCCTCTGTAAGAGTGGAGAATGAGACAAGAAGTTGTGATTATGATGGAACTGCCTACTTGTGAGTAGATGTGCACAAGATCTTTTCCATTTTTTTTCTTGATTGGCAAGTGAAAGTCACTGACGTGTAGGCAGCTAAAAAATACTTCAAGTTCCTATTGTTGGAATAGCATTGTATTGCTTTAAACAGCTTTAGAGACATTGTAAAGCCATGCTAATGTAAGCTGAGATAATTCCTTGATGTTGAGAAGTCTTGAAACACAAACTGAGATATCTCAATAGTTTAAATATTCTCTGAACGGTAGAAACCTTGAACAAGGTTTATTCATATTCTCAGTGGATGGCAGAGAGAGATTTTTCTAGAACTTGATATGTAGTCAGTTTGAAAACTCCTCTCTTCCAGGTCATTGTACACAGTAGAAGAAGGACGTGTTTCCCAATAAGGCACAAATAAAAAAATGCAGCAGTTTATCATTCACACTAATGAAAAAATATCTTCTTATTAATGTGAAGAGTGCATTTGAACAGATGCAGATGTGCCATACCAAAATGATTAAATGGTACTGCTTAACTCAGAGCAGAGGTACTTTATCTCAGGAGTTTCATTGCACAGGTAGAACTGATGTGCTGCACTTCCCATTTCTGCTATCATCCATACAGGGAAGCTGTTTCTGCTCCAAATGTCAATACCTTACCCAAAGCTGAACAACGTAGTGCTTGGCTGTTGAAGCACCTGGGAGGTTGGCAGCCACAGAGCAGATCTAAGCCAGTCTGAGCGATCTCAGCATGGTGTATTTGCTTTTGTGATATGTTGCCTTGATGTTTTCACTTATTTTTAAAGATCTTTTAAATTGTAAAGCAAATTAACTTATGTTCCAGTTCAGCAATACAAAGTGTGTGAAAATTTTTTGGAGTAAGCAGGCAATCTGAATTATTGTTGTGAAAGCTTAAGGTTTTCTTGGCTGAATGTTCATTCATCTCAAAGTACATACGAGCCTATTTGACTTACTTGCTTTTTGTAGCTTGTTTTTTTGTCTCACTTAATAATTCAAAGGAAGCCACCTCTCATGTTAAGAACACCTTGTACATGAGCAGAAACAAAAAAGAAGCAATAAAACAAGATTTGGATGAGTTCATTTTGAGATATGTGTTGTACAGAGATTATAGGAGAATGTGTTCAGGCTTGAATTTGATATATATTTGATTTTCCCAAGAGCAGTAGGGAATATTTTATGGAGTTTTTCAGAGGTGCTTTCAAATTAGTTCTCTCTACAGGTAGTTTCTTAAATTTGGAAACTTGTTCAGCAGGTCAGGAGTTGGACTCAGTGATTCCCTGTGTGTCCCTTCCAACTTAGGATATTCTGTGATTCCACGATCAGTGAAATTTTCTTGCTCCTTTTGCAGTTCATCTTTCCAATCTTTTGCTCTTCTGTGACAGCTCAGCCCTTACTTGCTGTAATGTGAAAGATGCTTTAAAAATCCTCTTTGGATAGAAGGATAGAGAGTGGCTTGTAGATGATCACAGTGTTTTGTTTTTTTTTTTTATTCCCCAAGTCTGGGGGTTTTGACATAGTAGAGATGCGTCCTCCTTTACAGCAGCTCTTAAATATACTGATGATGCATTTGCTTTCTTCACTGAAAAATTCTGGCAATTTCTGAAATAGTTCAGAACAAGTTAAAAACCAGATTAGAGTTGTACACTTCAGAGTTTCTCGATCTCCAGAAACAGGAAAAAAAAAAACAAACAGGAAAAAGCTCCAGCACAATATTGGGGTTATGTTTAGAAAGGCAACTTAATTTCTCTGACCTTTTTGTCTGCACGATTATATCAGAAGACTTTCTGGCTGCATGCTTGCTATATTGCCACAATTTAGGAAAATAAAGCGAAGCAGAGGACCTTCCATTACAATTTTGAGATCTATAAAACAAAAAGGAAGGAAGTGCTGTGGTATATTCTATTACAGAGTATAGAAGATTTTTGAAATAGTTTATTTAGTGGAAGTATGTTTATGTATGTACAAAGTATATTTCTTATCTAAAATGTGAGCGTCATCTAGCATCCTTTGATGCTCAGCAGCAAGAACTTGAAAAGAACTTGCCCAGAGTGTAGCACAGAGACTAGTGGGTTAATCCTTTTGCCTTTTAACAAGTACACATTAGTAGTGTGAATAAATTGTCTTTACTGCAGTGCGATTTTACAGATATAAACCAGTATGTTGTCAGTTGCTTTAAGGAAAATATTTTATCAGCATGCATTTATTTTCATAGAAATGATGTATTGCTGCATTTAAAAGCAACAAGGACTGCATTTTAACTGGATGATTTTGGTTAACCACACGGAGTTATTTCTTCAGAGTAGAACTGGATGACATGCTTGCTTAAGTAACACTCCTATAAGAATTCACTTGTGTTTCCCAGTGGCAATATGTTTTTTATTCTTCAAAGCATAGGAATCCCCCTGTACGTAGGCTTTCTTTTATTGACAGCTAGTCACCTTCATTGTGCTGTATGAAGAACACACCTTGCGATGTGTGTGCGCCATTTTGTGGGCCAGTGATCCTCAATGACCCATTGCTTGTCTGCCTTAAATACTGCTCCAGGGTGTACATTTCAGCCTGTGTTACGTGAGGGAGGTGATGGAGTCACTGTCCCTGGAGGTTTTGAAGAAACGTGTGGATGTGGCACTGAGGGCCATGGTCAGTGGGCACGGTGGCGATGGGTTGAGGTTGGACTAGATGATCTTAGTGGTCTTTTCCAACCTTAACGATTCCATGATTCTGTGATTTTCAGTTGCCAAATTTGCTTTGGAACAGGGAGTATAGAATATGTTCAGCTGAAACTGGGGATGCTTCTGTCCATCCTGAGGGACAGATCTGATGTTTATGCTAATAACCTTCTGGTCTGCTTATTAAATACTGCCCATGAGGTTTTACCTAATTCATTCGATCACATTATTCTTCTGCGGGTCCATTGCAGTGAAAAATTCAGTGCACCCTCAGCAGAAATGTTATTTGTGGTGTCATTGAAATCAATGCAAGGCGCCTATTTGCAGATGAAATTTTTGTTTATACTTGAAATTTTTTATTGTTGTTCTGTTAGCTTAAAGTTTTAGCTCTAATAAGCATATAGGAATATGAGTAATGGAAAAATAAGGATACCACGTTTCTGTATGTATGCTTATGCTTCATTGGGTATAAATTGAATAGAACATGCATGGAAGGCCTTTCAGTAGTATCATCAATTGGGATATTTAATCTTCTGCAGCTAGCAGTCTGGAAACTGATGTGGTTGTCTTGGAAACAGGCTTTATTTTGCTTTTGCAAATACCTAGATATGAAATCATTGTCTTCTTTGAAGTGTAGTGATACTTCTCAAAGAAATAACAGCAAATTTAAGGTGCTTGTCCTCTTTTTGAAGAATTGATGATGTTTCTATTGTGTGCTTTAATTGTGGTTGTGTGATTATAGTTCTAAAACAGAATGTAGTTTTCTTTAACCTAAAATGTCTGTTCTTATTGCTGATATTTGTCTTGGAGTTAGCTGCAGTAAAGCACTTTGCCAAGATTTTCTAGCTTAATATTTAAATAGAAATATTGCAGTATAACTAGTGTACTGAACAAGTTACATTCCTAAAAGAAATGTATTGATGCTATCATTTCATGTCTTATCCCTTGCCCCACTTTAAATGAACAGCTTGTGAGGAATCCTTGACTCTTCTGTGAGACTATAGCACAAGAGTTTCCAAACAAAATACCAGGAATAGAGGAAAGTGCACAGGACTGCAGGAGAGCTGCCATGCACTGTGTGAAGTGTGAAATCAAATCTGGGTGGATAAATAAGCATCTTTCACATTGCTGAGGATTTAGTAGGATTTGTATAAAAATGTGAAACAGTATTCATGAAAGAAATGTGACTTCTCTGGTCCTTTGCTTATTTGTCCCATCACAGCAGCCTTAGAGTTTGTCAATAGTAACAGTGTAATTTCATCATAATTCTTACAGATAAAGTCTAGACTGAATTTTTTTTTTGTATGTGTTCTGTTCTTCAGTTTATGTTATTAAGTTCAATGGGGTTTTGATGTATTTCTCTTCCAAGTGTTCTTGTGTCTTGCACCAATTTAAAGAGCCTTCTAAACACTAGTATGTGCTTCAGGGAAGGTTTTTTTTTTTCTTTTTTTTTTCCCTTTCATTCTTTTATGACTTATTTTAAGGGGAACTTGCAGATTGAATTTTGCAGCCTGTCCATAGGAAGAGAGGAGCATCACAAGAGCTTGGCAAACCACTGGAACTAAGTTTTGTGACCATCTCTTTGGTCTTACTTCCAGTCTGTTCTTCCTGTTTCATTTCCTGTGCTGTGTTTACATTTCAGTTTGATCTATTTTCAGAACTGAATTGGTCAATTTATTTCTTCTTAGGAGTTTTTCTATCCAGCATGTCACAAAATCATAGAATCATAGAATGGCTTGGGTTGTAAGGGACCTTGAGCATCATCAAGTTCCAGCCCCCCCTGCTACAGGTGGGCTGCCAGCTGCTAGATCAAGTACTAGATCAGATTGCTCAGGGCCCCATCCAGCCTGGCCTTAAACACCCCCAGAGATGAGGCATCCACAGCCTCTCTGGACAGCCTGTTCCAGCACCTCACCATTCTCTCAGTAAAAATCTTCCCTATGACATCTAATCTAAGTCTTCCCCCCTTTAGTTTAAAACCATTCCCTCTCATCGTATCACTGTCTGCCCATGTAAAAAGTTTATAAACCTCCTGTTTATAAACTCCCTTTAAATACTGGAAGGCTGCAGTGAGGTTTCCACACAGTCTTCTCTTTTGCAGGCTGAACAGGCCCAGTTCCTTCATCTAGTCTTCTTAGGAGAGATGCTCCAGCCCTTGGGTCATTCTCATGGTCCTTGTGTGCTGAATATTCCTTTCTTCTTCACTAGAATGAGCTCAGGTTTTCTCTTTAAGATCTGAGATGAAGCTTATTAACATAAGTAGAGATGATCTTAAAGACCATGGCTGCTATCAGATGATGCAAAAAGCTTTTAGAGACCTAAGTTAAGGCTTTGATACATAAAACTTATGTTGGCATTGTACGCCCAGAAAGAAATGATTAATCACAGCTTGTTCTTCCACAAATGACAGCTAAGTCACTCTGATATACTCTAATGGGGTAATTAATGTATATTTACCTTGATGGTCAAGCCACAAACTTTCCAGTTTTACCTCACATTGTGATCTCATAAGTCTTATATGAAAAAGGAAATTAAAATAGCGTATCATTTAAGCTGTAAGCGAAGCTGAATTGGTTTGTGAACTTTTTTCACATTTCTCTAAATAAATGTCATTTCTTCCAGTTTAACAATATTAGTAAACTGTGTTAAAAAAGGAGTCCATTTGTACCTTCCTGATCAAATAATAATTCTCCGTGCTGATTACTAAGTAGTACATAATTACATTCCCTGGCTCCATTTTAGCTGAACAATTTTTCATTCTCTCCTTCCAATCTGCAAACAAGCAAGCAACCAAAAAAACCAACCTCACGTGGTACCAGTTCAGTGTGGCTGCAGTATGCGCATCCCTGCGTTACTGTGGTCACTGCCCTGAAGTTTTGGTTGGTTTAGCATCCGTCCTGAATCTCTTGGGAGAACTTGATGTTCTTAAAGTTCTCTTGGCTTTTCCTTCCTGATGAAGTTTTAGAAAACTTTTGACGTTTTCTGGTTGTTTCCAGTCTTTACAACCCAATGACTTTGTACTGCAGAAATCTGTTTTAGCCCTGTGCATTAGAAATGGTGACGTGGTCTTTCACCCTCAGAAATGAAAATGCCATGAAATTCAAACTTTTCTGAAGATAAAAAGGAACTGAGAATTTGTTGGTCATGTGTTTCACTTGAGTGTGTTGCTGAGTCTGACCTCAGCAGGGTTCCCAAAGAGGAAACAGACTCCAGAGGAGGAATTACAGATTCGTTCAAGGATAAAAGGTATTTTTTTTGTCTTTTTTCTTTCAAAAAAAAGTCCAACTAATAAACACATTCTTTTTACCACAAGAAAGCAAGAAAGTTGTTTGAAGCCAGTGAGAGAAAGGAATGTAGTGATGAGACCCACATGTCTGAAGGACAGTTTATCAGGTTATCATGTGTTGAAGAAGAAGTGTGCCACCCCACACAGCCCAGGTCTGCATGTTTAGTTTCTCTTAGACATGTAACATTCATCAGATTTACAAAATCCCGCTGCAAGTGCTAGAATTTGTTCTTCGTGCAGCTTGTGGTTACAGCTCCTCATTAATTACAGTTTGGTCTGTTAATTAGAAAATATAGGATTTTGTTCGACCTGCGTTTTCTTTTGGGGCATGAGATGTCTTCAATGGTGGGATGAGTTCTCAGCTGCTCCCTGCTCTTGGGCTTGTCTTGGACTTGATCTTATAAGGTACCTAGTCTGTTTTACTGGTGTTCATGGTTTTGTACATAGCAAACCTCTGAGTAAAACTTACATATTTAACACGCTGACTTCTGCGTAACTTTCTATCTTTAGCTTCTCTATTATTAAGAGAAAACATCAAGAATGTCTGAAATTTGAAATGTAAAAGAAACAGCAGGTTTTCTGGCTTGTACAAGCTTTCTGAAGGCGGTAAGTAGGTCTCTAAGTATTTTTAGCCAAATTTCTCTCATGGAATGTAACTCATGAGGCAGGTGAATGAATCTGGCATTGCGTGCATGAGCTTTGCTGGGTCTCCACTCAATATTCTCTCACTACCCAAGAGCTGGAGTTCACAGTTTGCGTAATTTGAGCAGTAGAGGTTTGTGTGTGCATGCAAGGAGGATTGGGATTTTATTTAAGCAGTACCTCCAGCAAAACTGTGTGAATACAAGACATAAAGAAGGCTTGGTTATCTTTGCTGTTGTAATTTTGCACAGCTCTGCCTCTTCTATTCAATATTAGGCATTTTATTAATGGACTCTGTACCTATGGCATTGGTAGTGAATTAGATGCTAGATCAAGAAAACATAAGAAAAAACGTTGATTTCTGTCATAAATCAGCTTGTCATTAGTTTTTTTTTCTTGTATATAAATTTATAGCTTAGCCATAGTTTTATGTAGATAGCTTATTTCTAGTGCTTTATTTAAATGGAGCACGATGCTCCTGGAGAGGCCTCATTGTAGCTTCTGAATGTAAGTGTTCTTTGTTGCATCAGAACTGAAACGTTTGTTCTCCTGCCATTCAGATGTTGATGATGTCCATGGCTATGTGGTGAATCTGATAGCATCTCCCAGCAGGAGTAGTGTTACACCAGTGACCTGAATCACTGTGGCCCTCCTCTGGACATGCTCCAGCTGGTCCACATCTCTGCTGTACTAAAGACTCCAGATTTGGCCACAGTCCTAATGCTTTGAAATTTCATGAGCTGTATCCCCCATTTAAACACCACTTCTCTGAATATTTTGTCTGTAATTAATACTTAATTAGCTTAACAGAAAACAAAGCAAAGCAAAGTGAGATTTTTTTGGGGAAAAAAAGAAGAGTAAGTCAGCTACAGAAATCTGTCTGAATGTGTGTAGAAACATAAATCCAGTGTCTCTGTGCAAACCAAGCTGAGGGCATTGCTTGCTGTGCTGTCCATTCACATTATTGTTTCTTCACGCTACAGTCCTGGCAGCAGGTGTAACATTTTGCAACAGAACAAGAATTTGAAAGGCTACAATTTGGAGTTAATTTCCAATGAGTGATGTGGGTGACCTGCCAGGCCAGGCTTGTTTTTAGATATCATCTTGAGGAATGGTTTAAAATCATTTGATATCGCTTCTTGATGTCTGGCTGAGATGTTGAACAGGCAATGAGCAGCTGCCTCTGCTCTATCCCAGTGGTGTTGTTTGGTCAGTGTTGTCATTAATTTGGCTGTAGGTGAAGATGATATTTTGGAAGAGATGATGGCATCAGCTCTATATAATGTTCTACGTGTTAAGCCTACCTTTGTGGAGGACGCCAAAGAAGACAGAGAAGATGGTTGCCATTCTTCCCAGTGCAAATGGAAATTTAATTTTTATTTTACCTTATAATTAAACATACATTTTGGTCAACATTTCATATCAGCATATCAGGTGAACGCCTGTCAGCATGTACTGGGCAGGATGGCAGTCTGTCCGTCTGGCTGTCGGGGAGCAGAGCTTTTGTTTGGGCAGTTGGGGCTTTTATTTTTGTATTTGATTTCTTCTAAACCTTGTAAGCAACAAGCTGACACTCTTTCTTTAATGAGTGATATTTTAAAACCTCGGCTGTCACCCATCCCTGTGCCATTCTGATAAAACAGAGGAAAGCTGTGTATTCACTTCAGATAGTGAACTTCTTGGAAAAAAAAAAAAAGGTGGTTATTGATTACAGCAAATACTATCTGGATTTCTGTAGCAGACAGCTACAGAATCCACGGCATTCAATCTCACGCTGCAGTATTGAGGCAGCCCGATGATTGGGCTCAGCTGCTCTCCTGCTCTCCTCTGCTGCCTCATGTACGCTGAGCATGGCTCTGCTGTGCCTGCAGGCTGGTCTGTCTCCAGCTTTGTGTCTTCTCTCTCACATACTGTGAGCAGAGTGTGAACTGTAACTGGAACAAGATGCCCTTGGAAAATCTATCAGAGGTTTGGATCACAGTTGCCAGAGGAGGTTTGTTGTATTTGGAAGATGTAGCTATATGTAAAATAAAAAAAAAAAAAAGGAAGAAGTGATTTTCCTTGTTTGAGAAGGCTGAGCAGGCGTTTGTTTTGGCTCTGCTGTTAGAGGAGGTGCTATTGGTAAATAGTTACACTCTGTGTCTGCAAGTTCTAAGGAAAGCTAAAGTAAAAACAAAGATGCTGCTCCTCGTTGCCTGCTACAGATTGTGATCACCAGATTTTGTGGTATTTTTCTGAAAGAGCAAACGTAAGCTTCCTTCCCCTCCCCTGTTATGTTTTTAAACTTATTTCTGAACTTCGTCTGGAGTTCCACATTACAGTTCACGTGCAGTTAGAAGATGGTGCATTTTCTGCATAGAAGCTGAATCTTAAATGGCAGAACTACATATCAGCACATAATGGAGTGCTTTGCTGAGGGCACTGCTTCCAAGGCAGAGATTCTTTAATGCTGATGGCTTTTCTGTGTTAGTAACAATTTGAGATACGCTGCATATCTGTTTTGTTTCATCTGTCTTCTTTCAGTAGCTGTATATCACACTTTGCAGCAGGTAAGATCCCGCTGACTGGTGTGTGCGCTTCCCTCAGAAGATCAGTGGGGAGGCTCACTTGGGGCAATGCAGTTTAGTCTGTTCAAAAGGAGCACGGCCAAAAGAAGTTCTCATGTTCAGGAGACCCTCTGTTCTTTGTGTCTTCAGTGATCGTTCAAGGTGGTTCTTTCTGAAAAAAAATGTACTTTTTGTCATTTGGTGTTAGTGGATTTTCATAGATTGTGTAAGAGTATGATAGTATGGTAAAATGGTATTAAAAGAAGTTGACGTGAATCCTGCACGTGTCGTTTTTGTGACCTTTATATCCTCTCTTCATAGAACTATGCAGCGCTGATATGGCAACAAATTAATGATGACAAACAGAGCTCGAGAAAAAAGGCTGTATTTGGAATCCAACTCACAGAAGAAAAGCTTAATGACTTCCGTGATGAGCAGATTGGGCAGCTGAAGGAGCTGATGGACGAAGCTACCAAACCGAAGCAAAAAATCACCATTTCTGAAGACTCAGAACACAAAAGCTGAAAGATTCTGAACATTTGACTTAATGCATGCAGAACCATTTTGAAACTTCCTTCTCCAGCTGGGGTGGAATGTGATTTCTGTGGAATGATGGCTGCTGCTGATGCCATAACCTGTCTGAAGGTGGTATCTCTGACTTTTTATGCAATTATGTCTGGTAAAATGAAATCATTATGACAATTTTATGTTAATTGCTATGTCTTTGTTTTTCTAATGGAAGGTGGAGACTTAAAGAATTTGGTAACAGTAATTTGATGTTTTAAAAATAGAAGGTTTTAATTTTAATCGACTCACAGAACAAAACTTCTTTCCATTTTTACATCATCCTCAGCTGTCATGGAGAAGGTACAGCTAACATTTGTTTTTCTGATGTGGATTCAATAGACAAAGAACAAAAGTGTGGTGCTGAAGTGCATTAATTTCAATGGAAAGAAGTGGGCAGTATTAGAAACATACTGTTGTTAATTCTTCTTCAGCTTCATTGTGAAATGTGCTTTAAAATAAAAGATGCAATTCATTATTAAATTGATTTTGAAGAAATCATTGGTTTATGAAGGAAATTATTTCATTCACATGTCTGATGCATATCTTTTTAAAAACCATTCATTATTTTGTTCTATTAGAGTTTAGGTAATCTTTAAAAGCTTTGTGTCCCATCCAACTCGTTATTTTACGTTGGGCAGAATTTATAAGCACCTCATTTGCCAAAGTTATCCATTTCATAATGCAGTGTAGCAAACATCAGTGATTTTTGGTAATGGGTCAGCCGTCATCGGGGCCATGCATGCCTATTGTAATACGCTGTTGCAACTAAAAATAACGATCCTACTTCATCTGCTAAGAAAACACCTCCCTTATTATGCAAAAGACAGCTTTCATTTCATGTTCCAAACTGAGTTTTATATTATTAGTTTTGTTCTATTTGTGGACCGTTTGCTGTCTGTTACCCGTGGAGTGTTTGAGACAACACTCCATAATTTCTTTCCACTTTGGAAATAACACATAAGCGCATTTCCACCTGTCTGGAGTTCTAACAATATGCTGTTTGCCAGAGCTACATGCCTGGTTCTTAACAGGGCAAATCTGGGGAGCAGACTGCTTCTCTCTTCCATACCTGTCTTCCCATTTCTGAAGCCTTTGCTGGGATTTTAGGTTGCAGGTTGCTCATTTCTATTAAAAGGTCAACTTCTAGACTCCAGCGTAAGGTATGCTTGCAGTTGCTGCAGTACATCTTCCTCTGGCAGCTCTGCTTTTTGTGTTATAAGAGCATCCTTTAGCCTCAAGGGATGGTTGCAAAGTGCCTAATCAAAACAGAAATTAAAGGGCAGAGATGATACCCAGGCTGCAGGGCTGGGGTTTCCAAATCTTGGGTCTTGACACTCCAAGGACACGGAGAGAATGGCAGCTCCCTTCTGACCTACTGCTTACCTGGGCCTCACCTCAGTAACAACGTGGGAAGCAGATGGGATGTGTGCAGAAAGCCTGAAAACTCTCTCCAATGCTGTTGTTCACATGTAACTAAAGCTTTTTATACTTCAAAGGCTATGAAGATCTAATCCAACTCCAGAATTTAAAGCAGAAGGATATATTGTGTTGCACCTTCTGATTTACAGTAACCAGTAATTTCCTCACTGGATCTACTCAATTCAGAAACAGTGTTCAGGTGTTCTGGCAGCAGAGTTTGGTCCCACTCCTTGACTGCTATACGCTTGTCTAATTTCAGCATCCATATTGTTTCAAATTTCTTTGGAATGCTATGATATGGGACCATGATTAACATATTTTAGGCAATTTGTGAGTTTAATTAAGCTAGTTAGAAAATACAAAACTAGAAACTAATACCTTTTGTATCTGTTCATATGAATGTAGATAACACACATTTCTGGAGGCTGAATTAATTCATAATGAAAAATTGCTCTTTGGTATGAAAAATTCAAGCTTGAAATGAGACCTAAGTGAGTTGGAGATTAGGTAAACATCTGCGCACTCACCATTTTCTATTAACTCTTTTCTTTCATTCCCAGTAGTAGTCTGTGTTCTGTACTGCATTTGTGTTCTCGCTGTTTAAAACAACTCTTACAAAAGCCAAAATACCACATGAAGGAGCAAAACGCTTTTAAGGATGGCTGGTTCCAACAGAGCCAGTGCAAGCAGTAAGACATACTGTGATCCAGGCAGCAAATAAATGTATGCATTTGTCAGTGGCCATTAGTTGAGGAATGCAGGGAGTGACAGACACTTTTATTTTGAAGGCATGGGATACTTTTTATGGGGAATTTTACACGGTATTGGATGGATAATTATCAAAGGAAAGCATCCATCAAAATTACTTCAGAACTGCAAACGGTGATTTGAAGTGGCAAAATACTTGCTTAGGGAAAAGATACTAATTACCTTATGAAACATATAATGAATTATAATGAAAAAAAACCCACAATGAAGGATAATTATAACCACATTAGAAATTAGCACAAAGTTTTAAACTGTGCTTTTATGTTTTGTATAAGCTATTTGCTTTTATGCAGATAAAGATTGAAAAGCCGCTACCAGCCTTACAAGAACTCCTTCACTCCGTTCAGCTCATCCATTAAGGATGACCCTTTGTGTTTGAGTGATCCTTCACTCACTGGTCGTTGAGAGCTAAAAGTGAGTGACAGAGTTAATTGGTTAACTTGGCGGGACCTTGTCTGTGCTAACACCTTGAGTGATTGCCTGGCAGCTGGGAGGATGCAGAAATGAGCGGAAGGTTGTGGTGGCTGAACAAGACACGAGGGCTGAGGTGGTATCAGCAAGCAAATGGTTTTGAGAAATACATCTCTCTGAAAATTATCACACTTTGGGTATGCAAAATACAGCTGTAGATCTCAACAAGAACGACAAAATAGTCATTCCTCCAGTGCTTTATTACTTCAGTGTTGTGAGTTCGTCTTCTTTTTTTTTTCTTTTAACTGACTGTCTAGCAGAAGCTATTAGTAAATTTTCTTTCTTTCTTAAAAATAAATAGCATAATGAAAACAGAATTTATGAAGGAGTTACATTCCTCAGTTATTTAGAGTTGCTTTAGTCTTTTTGAATTACTAGTGGGCTTTCTGTTTTTTCTGGGATCTGTATTTATGAGTAGCTGGTTATTCAGTGATGATTCAGAAGCTAAAATTTCACTGGCTCCTAAATAGCAGTATTGAGCAGTCAGACCTCCTCCAACTGTTGTAATCCACCTTACTCACAGAACCATGCAATCACAGGCGTTGAAAGTGGCCTCAGGAGGACCATCAAGTCCAACCGCCCACTGAAGCAGTTATCCTACGTTAGGTCACACCGGAGAGTGTCCAGGCAGGTTGGATATCTCCATAGAAGGAGACTCCATGTCCTCTCCAGGTACCTGTTCCAGTGCTTCGTCACTCTTACTGTGAAGAAGTTCTTCCACACATTAGCATAGAACTTCCTATGTTCAAGATTCAGGCAATTACTCCTTGTCCCATTATTGTTTACTCTGTAGCCGAAGTGAAAGTGGAAGATCTCACAGGTGTTATGTTGCCTGTAACACATCCTGAGGACCACAGTTTTAATGCCCATAGAAATCTCAGTATCATCATTTTCAGCTTATGTTTGATGCCTGCCTTGCTGTCTGCTTCTTTCAGAGAAGCAGCTGTGATTGCTGTGGAGAAGGATGTGTTTTATGGATTGCTATGGATAATGTGTTGCAAAGATCAAGCTTCTCTGAGGCTGTGGCTGCCTTGACATGCAGTGATGGCTCAGGTAAATACCTGAACAATTACAGCTTCTCATTTAGCTGTAACAGTTTTGACAAATTACAGATTATCACAGAATAGAAAGACATGACATTACCTAATTTAAAAGCACAGAAGAACTCAGTTCCTTTAAAAAAAGCAATTCAGTTATATATATATAAACAGAAAGCCTTTTTTTCGCTGATTGTATGCTTGTAAAAGAAGGCCATTTTCAGTTCCCAGACAGGTAAGGGGCTTTACATTTATATAATCAACTTTCCATTTACATTCACCCGAAGATGTAATCCAAGTACCAGAAATGCTTTCAAAGATGCAGCCTCTCAGGGGAACGTAACCCTTTTCATACAATTGAAAGTATCATCAAAGCTGTTGATTCACAGTGCTTTCAAACAATCCATTAGGATAATACAGTAATTTCATATATCGCCGTTTTGGCCAGATGATTTGTGTTTACAGCTATCAGAAGTCGATTTTTTTTTTTTTTTTCAGTGCACGTATTCTACATGGATGGTGTTGGAAGTGAGAATGATGATATTTGTAAAACTGAGGGAGGAAAACACTTCTTGTTGTTGCTATGAGGGCTAGAGTTTGTGCAGCAGTCGCTTGTTCTGTTCCCCGCTCTGCCATCTCCTCCATCTTGTGGCCCCCTCTCCACACTCCTCACCTCCCACCCCTCACCCTGCAAAACAAAAACAAAATCCAAACAAAAACCTCTGGTGCATGAGATTATAACTTGAGTGTCCTACCAGCAGTATCTCAAAGAAGGACGCAGATGACAGGAAAAGAAGGAACAAGACTTTGAAGCGGGACAGCCCTTTGCAGAGACGGGAAGGGGGCTGGAGGAGGACCTGGGACATGAGAGGGCACAGGAACAACAACTTGCTGCAAGGCATGGAAGGATCCAGTGCTTCCTGTCCACAGTCACTGCTCCAAGCCCCTCAGCTTGTGCATGTCATCATCAGGTGTCTGCAGAGAACAGCATGATGTATTCTAATATAAGACCTACCTGTATTTGCTCTATTATCAGTTTTTTAAGACAACATGGATAGGAATTCTGAGACTCGACCTTTTAAATAGTTGTGGGAGAGTCTTCCCTTGCTAGTCCACTCCCTGAGGCAAAATTTACTGCAAAAATTGCATATAGCAAAACACAAGTGTGTTATCTGTTGTATATGTGATCGGTATGGATACTGCAGGAAGTCTGTGCTCTTCTGTACTGCCAATCAAAGCATGAAGTGTGCCTGATCACATTGCTACAATAAGTAGGTTGTTGCAGTGTTTGCTTAGGAATAGTTCTGAAAGCAGCTTTAAGATTTCAAAAAATGACGTGTCTTAAGCACAACAGACTGCCCTTTCAAAAAATGCTGCATCTGCACCAAAGAGTGAGATTCTGCCAGACTAAAGCTATTATATGTCACAGGATTTAAAACCTGGAGCAGTGGCAGAAGACATCCCTAACACAGTGAGATCAAAGAGGTGTCAGAGCTTTGTGGAGAAATATCCCTTTTGGTTTTATGAGCGTTGAGGCTGGAGGAACACGTGAGAAGGCTGCATGGCCCCCTCCCTGACTATCTACATCCATCAGCACCTCCTTCTGTTTGTCACAGAGCCATGGAGCCATTTAGGTTGGAAAAGACTTAAAATCAAGTCCAACCATCAGTATAAACACTACAAAATCCACCACAAAATGATGACCCTTACTGCCACTTCCATATCTCTTCAGTGCCCGCAGGGATGGCAACTCCACCGCATCCCTGGGCAGCCTGTTCCAATGCCTAAATACACTTTGAAGAAATATTCCAGTCTAAGCATACCCTGGTACAGCTTGAGGCTGTTTCCTCGTGTCCTATCACTTATCACCTGAGACCAACATCCACTTCTCTGCAGTCTCCTTAGAGGATGTTAGCTTTGTAAGGAGGTAATACCACAATGGCCATATGTGTCTGTTGCAGGTCATGGCCGAATCATTGTGCTTCCCCACCAGTACTTGTGCATTACTTCAGAAGCAGCATTTCACCAAATGGAGGTGCTCCAGGATCAGTAAGCCATACGGAGTTAATCTCTTGGTTCTCCCTTCCTCAGTTCACACTGGCTCTGCCAAGTGCCAGCTGGCTCCCAAAGCACGTGCTGCCTTCCTGGCTATCTGGCAGCAGTTCCAATAGCCTCTATCCAGTAAAAGCAGGTTGTGCTGCCTTTTGCGCTGGCTAGCACTGATTCAGAGTATGGCAAACAGCTCTCTGAGGAAAAAATAAACAGCAATGATTGCCAGGAGACATGTTACGGGAATTTACTGGTTAAAATCCTACTCTCAAACTGTGACAGCCGTTTTGCAAGTTGTCAGTATAAAAGCTCATTTCTGAGCTCATTGTGTAGCTTGGTAAAACCTACACAGTGAGACAAAGCAAGGGGTATTGACCTGGAATGCCTAGGGGCATGCGATGTTAGAGGAAACCTTGTAAAAGCTGGTGCAACGTGAATATGTATTTCAAAACCAATATCCAACAGGCTTTGTTTCTTTTCAGTTCTTGCTGCTCTACTCTTCTATCAGTTGGCAATACATTGCATTCGTCTTCCCCAAGCTGAGCCTGCTGTGCTCCTGGTGGTAGCTGGTGGTGCGGCTGGATGCACACCTGGCAGCTGCCCGTGGCCAACCAACACCACTGGGGGTTCTTAAGGCATCTGTACAAAGTTCTTATAAGTAAATGAGACGCTACAAATCTGAGAATGCCTGGGCTATGCCACATTGTGAAGAAAGATTTAAACAAAGAATAATGTTATGCTTACTCCTGAAGAGAATATGTGGAATGAGATGTGTGTACAGTTCTGTGGATGTGTCATGTGAACATTATGTGATGTACAGTCACTGCTTGGTCTAATCACCGCCTTGTGTACCCTTCTAATAAAACAGATCACTGTGTGATTAGCTATGGTGTAGTAATTTGTAAGAGCAAAACTTTGTTTCCTGCCTAAAGGGAACTGGGAAGAGCTATAAACATGAAATATCAGTGCTACCTGTGGAATTCAACTGCTGTTTTGCAATATCTGTTATGATTAACAGCATGCCATGCGGCGTGTTTCTTAGTATGGACGCTTTGGGAATACAAGGCATAATGCTTAGTTGTCTTGAAAAGCTGAACCACATGCTCTAGCTTTCCTTTGGTTTCTTTCTAAACATCACTGGGACATTACAACTCTGCTACACTCTTCATGGCCCAAAGGATGTGGTGGTAGAGACTGGGAAGCATCCATCCCATGTGGAAGAGGGGAGAAGAAAGGAGGAGATGGGCTTTTTAGCAAGGTCTATTGTGGCAGGGCAAGGGGAAGTGGTTTCAAACTAAAACAGGGGAGATTTAGATTGGTTAGATGTTTTTTATGATAAAGGTAGTGAAGCATTGGCACAGGTTGCCCAGAGAGGTGGTGAATGCCCCAACCCTGGAGATAGTCAAGGTCAGACTGGAGGGGGGCAACCTGATGTAGCTGTAGGTGTCCCTGCTCATTACAGGGGGTTTGGATTAGATGGCCTTTAAGGGACCCTTCCTACTCAAAGGATTCTGTGACCCTATGATCGCCATTGCCCAGATAAGTAGGGGTCTCCACTGTCATTGCAAGGAAGCTGTGAGCTTTCTTGACATCTTTAACAGATTCTAGAGGTGTTAGAAATGAGTGTTTGTCCCATCTCTGTCATGGGCAGCCAGCAAATCTCTTGGAAATTACCTTTGGTGTGGATATGCTCAGATTTTCCTTTCCTATGAACTGTTCTTTTATCTTGCCCTTGTAGCAGGACAGTGCGTGTTACTGCTGCCTCTTCTCAGGCACCTACAGATCTGAGATCAAAGCATTTCCAAGCTGGGATTTTTCAGCCTCAAGGTAACAGGTAAGGTGTCCAATATCAACTATTCAAAGAAAATAGCCCTAAAAATTTGAATCTTTATATAAAAAATGCACTGTTTTTAATGAAGTTGGACAACAAGCCCCCAGACAGACAGGTTATTTTATTTTATTTTTTTAGCAATTCTCAGTCCCTGTGCTGATCTAAAGATGTATTACATATCTTGGAGCACATCTGCCCTGCAGGCTGCAATGGGATGAGCTGGCCTGCTGCTGCTCCCCACTGCTCCCCTGCTATCTGCCATCCCCACTCTGCTGCCTTTGGGCAGCACGGCAGAGCAGGATCAAGTTTGAGGAATGGAGCTCATCACTTGAGACACAGCCTTTGCCATAAACTGGTGTTTCTTCTGCTCAGTATGTGGTGCTCTGCCTGGATGGCGTGTCACCAAAATCCAGCGGTGTTCCGGAGCCTGGGGATGGTGTGCTGCTGAGGAGTGCACCTGAGCAAAGCTGTGATGGTGTTCTCTTCTCTTTGCCAACATATGGGACAGACAGTTCCTTTTTTGTGGCTTTGGAGCAAAAGCCTTATAACGCATTTGATGTGCAATGTGCTTCAGAAGAATTTGGAAGTAGCCGTATGAACAATTTATAGTGGTTGGCATGTTCCAGTGAAATATTTATAGAGGTACTATATTCCAGTGAGTTATGTTGCTGGTTCCTGCAACTTGAATGATAAAAATGTCCTTTGTAATCTGCAGAAAAGGGATTCATCAGTGCTGTGGAAAGAAGATTTGCAACCAGTACTGCCATCGTCTATCTGGAGCACAGGAAATTGGAAAACACCTTTCCTACAATAAATCCCCCGTATGGTGGAGGTGGTGGCACAGTTCACCTGTGCACACAGAGCCAGGTTGGTGTTGTTTGTGCCAGTGAGGAAATGGGTCAGTGCTGCAGGTCTGGCCAAAGCGCTGGCAGTGGCTGGTGTAGGAACAAAGCAAAGCCAACAGCAAATTGCTTCACATTCCTCTGTGCTGGGAGATAGGAAGTGCAAAGTCTGTAATGCCTGCCTGGAGGCAGGAACAGTAACTCCTGTGTTTTAGAGGGAACCCTCCCATTCTCTGGGCATACAGATAGATGCTGGTGCAGAAAAAAGATGCAAATGAATGAGTTTTCGTCAAGAGCAGAAGTGAGCTATGGAACTGCTCATTACAGTGGTGATTTTTTCTTTTCACTGCAGAATGAGACTCCAAGGGATCTAAGACAAAAAGTCTTGAAGTCTTGCTTGACCATGGAGGATTTATTTTGGTTCTTTCTCCGTGAGTGATTTTCCTTCCTTGGATGTAAGTGTGCAGCCAGGAGTCCCTGGCACACTCCCTGCTGGTGCACCAGGGAGCACAGAGATCTTTGGGATTACCAAGGAATAAAGCTGGTGTATTTTTGTCAGGTTGCCATTCTCCTGCTTTGTGGCATAACCTCAGTCTTGGAGAAACCAAACCTGCCCAGTGCCCAACTGGTTTTCTGCACCTCCACATTGTGTGGTTCTGTGATGCTGGGAGACTTTGCCCTCCTCACTCTTGTCAGAGTTTTTCAGTAGTCAGCAGCACAGAATAGTAAATGATGTTTCCTGTAAGCAGGCCATTTATAAACAGGATCATCCTTATTTTAGCATAGCTTTATATGAATTTGTCTTCATACCACTTGGGCAGCTAATCCTGCTCTGAATCCAGCATGAAAGTGTGTAGTGATCTATTACAGAAATCATTGCTGCTCAGAGTTTAATTTTTCAGCAAATAAAGAAGTGATTGAAAATTGCTATTATCCAACTCAAGTGAGTTTTTTCAGAAGAATTAATAATTCCCTGTTATTTTAGTACAAATTGGCATAATGAGCTGTCTGCGTGCTATTATCTCTGAGCATTAACTGCCTCTACTATGTAGGATAATACTCAGAATAATTATTACTTATCTGCATGTACATACAACGAGTAATAAAATAATTAGACCTTTTAAAACAGCGGATAGAAAAGATTCCACTTACTGTAATTCTGACTTTCTGATTATAAGGTTGAGATAAATAAAGGGTGACATTCTATCAGTGTGACAAGCCAGCAAATGCCGTGTTTATAGATATCAGTACTGCCTGTATATTTTCCGAGCTCCTGAATGAGCAAAGGTTTGAGTAAGGATGTGGAGGAGGTGAGCTGCACAGCCGCCATGGGCTTGATGGATGGATCGTGCTGGGTCAATATTAAAATGTTGTAATAGGGAGGTAATAGCACTGTGAGCTTTCCCCTTCGGCCACTGCTCTTTGTTTCCAAGAACTGCGCTTCTATCTATTACACCTCCACCCATGCCCCCCCATGAGCACACTGGCAGAGCTGCTCTGACCATACACACGTTCTTGGCCTGGGATTTTCCTCATCAGCAGCCTCCAGAGAGCGACCTTCCGACTGGCACGCACCCCATGCATGGGCCCTAAGCCATGATGGTGGGTGTTATCCATTGTTTAAAGGATAATTATTTTAAGGGGGATTTTTTGCTTGCCTGTTTCTTCTAGGACACCTTGGGAATAGTGGAACCATGTCTGATAATGAAGACAAGCCAATTCATCTCATACTCCCTTGCAAATCCCAGGCCTTGGGTTAATCACTCAGATGATTAGGAGCTGGAAGCAGACTGGTGGAAGATTTTAATTCTGTTTGTTGAGAGCTGTAAACATAATTGATTTACATTTCTCTTCAATAAGTTAATTTGAGAGAGCTTTCCCATTGTGAATAATATCAGATTCAAGGCTATATGGCTTACAAACTTCAGTGACTCCACTAGAGAAAATACAGATCACTCCTTGCTGCAAAAGGATGAAAAGGAGAGAGACTAATGACTGATAAATGTTGGCTTCCTGTAAACAGAAAATTACCAAATCTGACGACTGCTATACATAAGCACGGTAGCACAAGAAGAAACATGCTCCCTATTATCACTGATAAGTTAATGGATCAGTGCTGAAATTCAAATAAATAATTTAAAAATATATTCTTTGGAAAAAAAAAGTCTTCAGCTTGATTCAGAATAGTTTTGGTTTTACAAAAAACTCGATTTCCCTCAAATACTATGGTTAGCTGAAGGTTTGCTGTACTTTACCACCATAAAATGTAGATTGATTAAAGATGATGACCCCTGCAGAAGGAGATCCCTTTAGATTTTAGATTTTAGTTGGTGGGGTCAGGGAGAGGGTGGGAAGGAGCTGAGGGCTGAAATGTAGCAGACGCAGATTCAGACTCCTGCTGGTGCAGCGTAGCTAAAATATCACTGGCCTGTCTGAACTCTGTCTCTCCTCTCCTCTCCTCTCCTCTCCTCTCCTCTCCTCTCCTCTCCTCTCCTCTCCTCT
>JAOWBP010002978.1:16914738-16935184 GCA_028571105.1 Tragopan temminckii
CTTCCCGTGGCGGCGTGGGAGCGCCCCGCGGCGCGGTGCCCCCCGCCCGGGAACCCGAGGGGATCTCGGAGCGTTTCCGTCCCCGCGCCCCTCGGGGCTTTGTTTGCAGCCAACGAGCGAAATATTTCAGATGAAGCCTCTCAGACTTTTGGATGCACTCTTTCAATTGTTCAGAGAAAAATCTTTTACTTTCTGGAGAAAATATTCTAGCTCGGGCACAAAGTTTTTGCTGGAAACTGTATTTCCATGGAAATTGCTGGCAAAGAATGAAAGGAATTCCCCCCCCCCTCCCCCTTAAAAAAAAAAAAAGAAAAAAAAGAAAAAAAAAAGAAAAAAAAACCCTCCACAGTGGAAACATGGATTAACTCATGTTTTACAGCAGCAGAAAATGGAGATTTCCCAAGAACTTGGACAACGGAGGGCTTCCTTCCAGTGCGCTGCTCCAGGCTTCGCGCTCTGTACCCAGGGGCAGTTCCAAAGCAGGGGGGGGCAAAGGGGCTGAACGTCCTCATGCCTTGCCTGAGGCTGGAAACAAATGCGGTCTGCTTCAAAGCAAAAATCTCGTCGTGTTCAGTGCAGGGAAGGGGCAGATGCACACAGCGACGAGGGGCAGTGAGTGCCCGAGAGTGTCACAGGGCTGTGGTGAAAGGAGAGAATGCAGAAAAGATTTGGGGGGAAAAATAAAAGAGAACCGGGAGCAGGGAGGAGAAATAAACCTGGCACAAAATCCAGGTTGAGTGTGGGACTTTCTGTTGGGGTTTCAGCAGCGTTGTGGGGTCAGGAGGGAAGGGGCACTCAGGTACTCGTGGCACTCTGAGGACAGGATCTGTTGGGTTCCTGTGTTCCCCTTCCCCGCCCTGAAGGCAGCTCACTTTCTGCCACCTGGGCATGGCTGCTGCTGGGTGTGCGTGGCCTGGGCTCGCTGGGCTCAGCCTGCCCCAAACCTTATACTGCACAGAAAAACCGTGGCCTAGGAATCCCTAGTTCTGATGGAACTGGAATTTGCCCTTGTGAAAGCTGTGTTTGTGACTGGCCCAAGAGCTGACATGAGGAGCTCATGCTCCCACCTGCTTCCCCCAAATGTCAGTTCAGCTCAGCACACACAGGCCCCTCTTTGTAGGAAAGCAGACATTGTCTGGGCAGGGCGGCAAGGCACGGCCTGTCCAGAGACCCCTTCCCACCTCCAGCCCTTGTCTCACACCATGGGGTAAGGCCGCTGATCTCCCTAAGGCCACGGAGGCCAGCAGGGAAGCTCCCAAGATGATGCTGGCACTGGCTACCTTTCCAGAGCTGCTGTGGGTCCGCTGGGGCTTCCCGGCCGAGGCCTGGCATGGCCATGAAGAGTGAGAGGATGAGCAGAGGAGGACTGAGGCACTGCCTGCAGCTCCGAGGCCTGCAGGAGGAAGGACTCCAGGAAATCCGGCATCCTGCGGGGCCGGACAGCTGGGCTGGGTGACTGCAATGATCTTTTCAGGCCTGAAAATTTATTGCGGCAGCTTTCAGCTCCGGGCAGCCGCAGGCAGTTACCCCTCGAGGAGGAGGAGGGCTGATTCATCTCGCTCTGCTTATTCTCGCCGCCTGTCACTTCTCCTTCAGCCATAACTCACTCCTCGGCCTCAGACAGGAGCAGGGCTGCTGCTCTGTGGGACTTCAGATGGTTAGATAAATCCCTTTGCATCCCGGTGCCGTAGGAATGCTTTCCCAGGTCACTGACATGCCCGTTAAAAGATGACTGATCAAAGCACCCAAGCTTCCCAGGGCTGCCATCCCTTTCGCTCTGCTGTCGGTGGAGCAGAGCAGGGCACGTTTGCTGGCAGAAGGCTTTTGAAAGGCCCACAACCCATGGATCTCCCCTTGAAACCTTGGGAGTGAAGCTTACTGTTGTCATTTTGCTCTTTTCATAAGTCTCTAATAACTTGTTGTCCTGCAGAGGTCAACCAAACTTTTATAGTTTAGACCTGGACAGAACTGGGGATGATGGCAGTGTTTGGCAAAGCTCTCAGGATGTTTAGTGCTAGATTCAAAGGCAATCAGCACAAATCAGGCAGCATTAAAGCCTAGAAATCGATGCAGTGATAAAACACAGCAGTGAGACTGCTCAGGAGGCGAGTGTGAGAAGTAGCATTCAACAAGGAGCCAGGACACCTTGCAGGTTAAAGATCAAAACAGCAAAATCACACCTCTTTTCGTGCCTCTCCTACTCAGTCTTTTTTTTTTTTTTTTAAATAAGTGAATACATACAAGACTTTCCCTGTGATTGCAGTTTCAGAGCTATATTATTTCATTTCATCTCCTTCCATGACTTATCCATCCCTCACTGAAATGCGTGCTGCCATAATCTGAATGCTAGCTCCTCAGGCAGCACAGGGAGCCTTCCCCTTTGCCTGCAGCTGGGAGCAGCCCTGCAGGGACACTGCCTGTCAGTACGGTGCTCAGCGCAGTGCTCGTGCTGCCTGCTCTAGGGGCTCAGGGAGGGCACTGCCGTTGCCATAAGCACAGTGGAAAAGACTTTCCTTTCTCTGCTCTCCCTGCCTGAATTACATCTTTGTCCCTGCAAGAGGCCCCGCTGGAAGAAACATCAGGATGCTCTGCTTTAACACTCGTTTTACATTCTTGTGAAGATGTTCATTTATTGGAAAAATGGAGGTTATTTTCTTCTTCAGCTCAGATTTCTTCATCACGACGCTCTCTAGCTGGTGACTGAAAAATAGCTCTTGGGGCTGTGTCATTTGTGCTTCTGTGAGCCCTCTAGTTCTTTTATTATTAGGAAAATGCCTTGGCATGGGACAGAGAAATAAGGTGTTTTTCTTAAGAATCACTCCCTATTTTAAGGCAGGCAAGTACTGTGCGGTAAAATACCACCTGGATGAACACCTACAGAAGGATTTTCATCAAAGACCTTTAGCTGAAAATGCATTTGGACAAGGAATTTAGTAACATTTTCACCAGTTTTATTAAAAAATGCACTTTTTATTCTTTTTTTTTCTCATATGCTGCCACAAGAAGCTCGCATGGTTAATGTGACATTGCTATGACTGCAGACTCCCTCAATCACAATGGGCATGTGATGGTGCCCGTGTTTGTTTTTGGGACTTGCCATCTCTTGAAAGGCTGTTGGTGAACACTAGGGCTCTTTGAAAGAAGGTGTAAGGAAAGTGGGAAACCTGCCTGGTGGTGAGAGTTACCTGTCATGACCCACAGAGCTCCTCCAAGTTCCATTAAAGCCAACAGGAGAACTGCTGGCTTCAGCAGGCTGTCTCTCCCAGGTTGTCCTGGGCTTTGCTGCGGTGTTACACAAGGGCCAGCAATTCCCCTTTCTGACTTTGGAAGAGCAGTTAGATAGCACGCAGCAGTTATGAAAGGAGACAGTAATCTTACAACAATTCTGGGCAACACAATGAGGGTTCTGGGCTGAGTGAAAGGAGGGCGCAGCGTGATCCAAGGATGTGCTGGTGCCAGCGTTCAGCAAAACTTCAGGAGTCCTTTGTGTTCTCACAAATGTTGGTATAAAAACCGGACACTTCTAAGACCAGAGCAGCCAGGATGCTGTTAGCGTTACCTTCCACAGGGCTTCAGGGGGGAGAGCTGTAGGGTTTTATGGGCAGAGTTTGGACTGAGGATCTCTACAGAATCCTGGTGCTTCTTTTGGTGTGCTGTTGGTGGTGGAGAGTGGTTTCGAGAGGAGCAGAGCTCCTTGTTGGGTGCTCAGCATTAACTTCTGGAAGTCAAAATAGAAGTGACAATCACAGACTTCTGCACATTTTGTGTTTATAATCATAGAATCATAGAATGATAGAAAGGTTTGAGTTGGAGGGGACCATTAAGATCATCTTGTTCCAACCTCCCTCTAGACCAGGTTGCTCAAAGCCCCATCCAGCCTGGCCTTAAATGCTTCCAGGGAAGGGACATCCACAACCTCGTTGGGCAACATGTTCCAGTGTCTCACCACCCTCACAGTAGAGAATTTCTTCCTCATATCTAGTCTAAATGATTACATTACAGTGCTGTTTACTCATCCAATATAAGCCCGGCGCTCTCGGCAAATACAGTGTGTGTGCTCCGAATTCTTTGCAAAGCAGAATTTACACGCCACAGAAGAAAACACTTCAGCCTCATTTGAATAGGAAATAAAAGAGATTGCATTACTCTATTTCTTTGTAAGCTGAAAAAAGTAAATAAAAGGCATTGTCCTCTTTCAGAGTTCAGATTTCATTTTCTTCAGATGAAGAAAATGGTGGCTAGATTTACAAAAACTCTATTCTTTTTTTTTTTTTTTTTCCACAGATCTGCAAATTTTCTATCTTTAAAGAGTTTGCACAGAGTCTGAGAGAAAACAATAGAAACAAAAATCTTCGAGCCAGAAGCTCCAAGCTGGCATGAAAGCGGCAGGAACAAGACTTGAACACTCCTTAATGCCAGCACAACCACCGGTTTATTTCTAAATTCCCTTTTCTCTGAAATTCTGTGCTTTATTTATCATGGCAAAACAGAGCGCAAAGCAGAAAACGCACTTCTGAAGATTTTCTTGGATTCTTTAGAGCTACATCTGAAGACACATAAACTATAATAGAAAACATACACAGAATTATTATTGTGTTTTACATTTTGGCATTTTTGCAAACTTCCATAATTATGTCATTTTAGTACATTAAAACAAACAGCAAGGAAATAGAAAATACTTCTTCCACAGCTGTGTTTACTACCTTAAATGTGTTTTTTTTCTCAACTAGGCAACCAGTCTGAGATAAGAGGTTTCCCTGCTGTGTAACACAGCATAATCAGGAGCACGCACAGTACCCACCTGGAGTATTCCAACTACAAGAGCAGTGGAAAATTAAAGCAAGAGAATGGAATAGTCAATAGCTTTTTCCAGTGAGACACATTTGACATAGTAATAGGCTTACTTTTTAAATATATGAGTGTGCAGAAGACCTCTGAGCATTCATTTAAGTGAAAATCTTGTTTATAGAAGGAAAACAAGAATATTCAACCTTCCCTAAACAAATCCAGGTTTTAATTGAAAGGCTTTAAAATGCATTTAGCCATAATGTGAAGCATTATTTTGCACTTTCTTTACTGCTTTTGGGAGCAAATTTCACACAAATGAAAGCTTAATAATTTATTCCAGTCAAATGAATGTATTTTGTCAGAACTGCAAATATCTGAAAGATATTATCTAGTCAAAATCCACACCAACCTCAAAGATTTCCTGGGGAGGTTTAATCTGCTTGAATGCCTTCTTAGAAATAAATTAAAGTTTTTCCCAGCACCATTTCTAGAGTGGAGTCAGGTAAAAAAAGTCACTGTAGAGCAGGGTAGGGTTAAAAAATCATTGTAGAAAAATCACTTGAAATTGTTGATTTGACTTTCGATGTTCAGCCATTGGTGGTAAGGGATCACTACTTTTAAAGCAGTTTGGGCAGTTTGGGTTTTGTTTCAATGGAAAGTCTAATGGATCTTTAAAAAACTTATTTGGCACGATCACTCAGTATTTATTCAGTGTTGCAGAATTTAGCAACTGTGATGGGCTTTTTAGATCATATAAAACCTACATTTTTCTTGACTTGAAATTAAGTGTTGTACCTCGGCTTTGACTTTTCTTTAAGGTCTTCAGTTCTGTATAAAGGAAATGTAAAACACTTTACAATGGCAGAATGAAAATGTGTTTTGAAACATCAGTGTGGAGTTTTTAGACTTCCATATTGTTTTGTCTCACGAACAGTTGAAGAAAAATCCTCTCCAGTGAAGTCATGGAATATCTTACAGTAACCAAGTTTGCAGATTTTGTTAAAAGACAACTTTGTATGAAAATAACTCATCTAAACCCTATATAAAATAACTAATCTAAACTTTGTTATTTAAACTTGGCACTGGAGAAGAGAGTGTGAACCCCTAAAGCAGATAGGAGCTTTCAGAAATTCCTCCAATCAACTGAAACATTAGGCATTACAAACATTAGCAAAAAAACATTCGGGGTTTTTTTTTTTTTTTTTTTTTTTGAGAAGGTTGTACCCTTGAGCATCAATGTAGGCTGTTACAGCTTCTCAGTAAGTTTCATTAACACAGAGTGCAGCTCACCTAAATTTGTCACCCAAAAGTCAGGTCCCAGCTTTGAGTACAGACCCTCTGTTCCCATGGCTGAGGTGGAGAAAGATGGATGTGTTGAGTATCATAGAATCACCAAGGCTGGAAAAGACATCCAAGATCATCCAGTCTAACCATCCGCCTACCACCAATAGTTCCCAGTCACCATGTCCCTCAGTACAACATCTAAACGTTTCTTGCACACCTCCAGGGTTGGTGAGTCTACCTCCTTCCTGGGCAGCTCATCCCAGTGCATGACCACTGTTTTGGAGAAGCTTTTCCAAACGTCCAACCTGAATCTTCCCTGGCACTTGAGGCCATTCCTTCTGGTCCTATCACTAGTTACATGGGAGAAGAGACCAACCTCCATCTTGCTACAACCTCCTTTCAGGCACTTGTAGAAAGCTCTACGGTCTCATTCTCTAGACTGAACAATGCCAGCTCTCTCAGTCACATCTCATAAGGAAGATTTGTGCTTTCCTGGGAGAGGCACCATGAGGCAGCTGTGTATCTACTGCTGACACCAAGAACGTTGTCAACTGTTTAGGATGCCCGTGGATGCTGTTGTAAACGCGGTCCAAGTGCTAACATTATGGCTGCATTCCTGCCAACTATTTAATTTGGATATGACCAGTTGCAAAATATAGATCCTTTCTCAGAGGGTGTTGGAGTTTTTTGGGACTTGTTACCACCATGAAGTCGAACAAATAGACAGGGGGATGAATCTTAACTCTTTATCTGGGAGAGTGTGACAGCACTGTGGTGCGTATTTCCTCAGGGAAGATCACCAAAGGAGGGATTTTCTTCTTCCTTCTCTCAAAGGAGCAACGCCCGTTTCTTTAAGTGAACAACGAAACAATACTTCCTATTCCATTTTGGAAGAAATGTGGAGTTGTGACTACTTAAAAACCACTTTCTACCACACAAAGCACCGTTCTACTCACAGAGATATTTATAGAGGAAATTAACACAACTTCTTGATAAATCTGTTGGATTAAAAAGTGATGTGGCTGGCAAACGCAGGTTCCCTTTTAAGCTGTTTGAGCATTTCTGTCATAACAAACATTGTCCCCAAATGGTGGCACCCTTTCCTCTAGCAAATTTTTGAGCGATGCTGGAACACACTCTGCTATGATTCCCTTTCATTTCTGACATCGTTATGTCATTTTGTGGATTTGCGCTGACAGCATTTCATTTCGACATCATTATAGCATCTCAGCTGACTTTCCACACTGAGCACACCATGAGAGTTTTGTGATGAGACTATACTAAGAACAGGTAGAATAAGTAGGTTATTAACACTATTGAAAAAAATTACGCAGCTGAAAATAATTGTTACACATGAACACAAGTGGGTTTCCTGCTTAATTTTTTTGCAAAGTTTGATTTTTTTTCTTTTTTTCTTTAATAGCCAAAAGATTGAGGATAAATTAAAGCTAGCCCTGAGCTGGGGAGTGCAGAGCATGCCATGACAGAGGGAAATAATGGGGGAAAAACAAGAAAAGCTAACAAAAAAAGTTGTAAATTAATCCATCTCTTTTTACGCCTCTCTGTGCCATATCTTACAGATCCATCAACTCACAAGCCAGGGTGTGCAGCAAGTGCTCTGCACAGATGTTAGGAAGAATTTCTTCTCAGAATGTGTGGTAATTCATTGGGATAGGCTGCTCAGGGAAGTGGTGGAGTCACCATTCCTGGACGCGTTCAAGAAACCTGTAGATGTGGCACTGAGTGTTCATTGGATGTGGTGGGGATGGGTTGATGTTTGGACTAGGTGATCTTAGTGGTCTTTTCCAACCTTAATTCTGTGATTCTATCTCTGAAGGATCACTGGGTGCCAGGCCCCTGTGAGGTTATCGTGCCAGTTCCACCTGAGATGCTCTTGCAGAGAAAACCTGGGCTGTACCAAAATGCTCGAAGTTCAGAAAGTATCTGTAAGATCACACTTCCATCAGGGAGATGCTTTAATCATATTATTATATTTCAGTTATATCATCACATACTAGGTTTTTTTGTTTGTTTTAATTTGTGTTGTCGAGGATATCCAGGGCATGCTTAAGAAATAAAATAGGTCAGCAGCATTATTTCATGTCATTTTAAATTAGTGATCCTGTGTTGGTTACTGCATTTGGTGCAGCAAGTAAGGCCGGTCATTTCTTCAAGGCCTTTTGCAGGACTGTTCTAGTATCTGTATTGTGTAAGTACCATACCAATCTTGGTAACATTTTTCCTAGGGTGAAATGAGATAATGAATAGCACTACCTCCTCTGTCTGAGATGGAAAGATGAGGCAGAGGAGACTTGCTGGAGGCCAGATGCACGTTGGCTCCTTGGGCTCCCACACCCATCCCACTGGGGCACTCACTGCTGTCTGCTCTTTGTGAGTGTCTTTGGGCAGAGAGAAAACATCTTCTCCTTTGGGTTTGAGTGTATGTTTGACATCACCACACAGCAGTGAAGTAGCAGGTTGTCAGAAAATAGTGTGTAACTGAAAATGGGAAAGTTCCTTATATGCTAGCCATGCCTGATGAGCGGTACAGGGAGCAGCAGGGAGAGGACTTGGCTGGAGGAGCAGGAAGCTGAAATATAGCCTTTCAGGGCTGTAGCTGCAAATTTCTTATTTCATATTTGGGAATCAAGTGATGCGAATCAAAAAAAGTTACCTAAGAGCAACACTAAATTGTCTCACTGAGACAAGAAACACCAATTAAATGTGTAGGTGCACAGGGGCAGCACTGGAAGCCCTGCAGACCAAGTGCAGGGCTTCTTCTGCATGCCTCAGCCAGCAAGCAGCAGCCATCCGTGACATGGATGTGGGAAACGGGAATGTCTCCTGCAGCTTGGCTGATGAGTAGTCACATATTTTGTCACAAGTGTCTTACAGCCTGCAGAAAGTGGCTGCGGAACCTCCAGGTTCTTTGGGAATCTTTCTGCACAACCAAGGGCAGTCTTGGTGTCAGGGCAGCCAAAGGGCTCTCAGTTACAGTGTGCCTTGCAGCCAGATTGTGAACAGCTACAGTTCATCCCTGTGCAAAAATCTCCCAGGCCAGAAAGTGATTTTGGTGTTTCCACGAATGAGCAGGAGGGTGAACTGCTCTTCTTGAAGCTCCCTTAGGTGAGGGAAGAGTGGCCTTCATCACAGTAGTAGCCCAGGTTTTTCCTAAGATGGCAAAACTCAAGCAGGGAGAGACCCCTAAGCCCCTGGGGTGCAGCTTGTCCTTTCCATCAGAGCACACTCCTCTTGGCTGCCTCACCCCAACACAGATGTGCTGCACCCGGCCTTCAGAAATTCATGATTCACAGCTTAGCTTCAGCCCACTGCCAACCAGCACAGGATTTCCATTGACTTCACTCCCTTCTGCGGCCGCCCTCAGGTTCTCAAATCACATTGCCAAAGGCCAGCTCTCTGTTGGATCTGTCAAGGATGTCCCATGTCACTGCAACTGGTGGCACATCGCCAGTTGCTGCCATTTTGGGCACCGAAGTCACAAGCTGACTTCACCTTCTGTTTGCCTTGTGCTTCTTTTAACATGGAAAATGAGATTCTGTAATTGAGAACGTAGCTTTTAGATATCAAAGGCAGTTTAAATTAATTAAGTTTGTGAAAAGATGGTTAAAATTAGAACTTACAATGATGTCTCCTGAGTTTTTGCTGATAAGAAATATGTCAGACTTTCTGGAAAACCCTACCTCTGGGATGGCTGCCAAGCGTTTGCTTCTCTATTGCTACCATATTTTGACCTCGAATGGAACTTTCTAATTACATCACAAATATTATTATATCATGCAAATTAGGAAGCTGTTAACATAACCCAAGATAAAATAGCTGAAAAATAACAGGCTGCAGCCACTTCTCATTATGCTCTGAAGGTCTAGAAAGTTTTGAAGTACAGCTCCTCAATCCCGTCTCTTGGAATGTCAAAGAGCTGATGACCTCACAGCAAAGAAAGCTGGTTACCTAAGGAAGCTGGCTCATCCACGAGACACAGTTTCTGCTCTCTTCTGCTGGCGTCCTTTGTCATAACATATTAACAGTGATTTGTGTCCTGCTGAGAAAGTTGTGTTTGTGTAACGCCATTGGAGCTCTGTTGGCTGAGACTGAAGGTATTCTGGCTAGTTAGTCACAGCTATCAAATGCTTGGAACTTCGTTTTCGCTCTTTTCTGGCTAAGCATCTTTGACAAATATTTTGCCTCGAGGTTGAAAAAGTCCTAAATAGTCAACAGCATTGTTTGCAGGACTGGACATGCATTTGCAGCCAGACGGGCGTGTGTGATGTGCTCCTGCAGTGGGGACACAATGACATCTGGTGGCCGCTGCGGGCTGGCAGCGGGGCTGGGGAACAACCAGCAGATCGGCCCCTGCGAGGAGAGGGGGTGGCATCCCCTCGGGCTGATGGGCAATAGGTCAGGATATCAGGGCGTAAATCAAGTAATACAATGGGAATTGTGAAACATAACATATAAGATATTCTACATACACATTATTTGTTTATTGTTATTTGGGAGCAAAAAACAGCAAACAAACAAACCATTGGCCAAATGCTCAGATGGTGAAAAGTTTCCCTATTGTCTTCAGAATTGGCTGTCAGATGAAAAAAAGAGTTAAGGCAACATATACTGGGTGTAACCACCAGAAATCCTCCAAGAACACCCAGCGTGAACAAATGCACCTCCTCCTCTGCTCCTGAAAAAGAGATACATGTAAGCACAGGTTTCTGACATCTCAACATGACCTGGTTACTGCACCGTACTGCTGTCCATGCATTTTTTCTGAACATGATGCAATCTCTGTCAGTCTTTTGCATAAAATTTTGCATAATCTACCACGTGGTGCTCCAGCGGTAAGGTACTTCTTCTGCAAATAATGTTATTTATATAATTAAAGAAGGCAACCGAAACTTCTGTTTCTGAAAATGTGAATGCTAGCAATAAGAGAGAACAGATTTCCCACCAGCTCACACTTTCTGTGTTCAAAGTGTATTATTTGTCTTCCATCAGCTCTGCTCCTACAGTGTTAGTTCTGTTGCCTCACCAGGATGCAGCACCTTAGAAAATCATCATACCTGCTTTCTAAAACCAGTAGGCTGTGCCAGTTTGCTTAGTGAGTGGTACTAGGGTGGGAATGTCATACAGCTACAGCATCGTCATAGCACCCACAAGAGGACCACACTAAGCAAGAAGGAAAATTTTGCTCCAGCTGACAGAGGGAAGTCAATCCCGAGCTGAGGGATACGGCAGGCACTAGATCCAGTCCAGGGCTGTACCAGTTTCCAGGTGGTGAGAAGACAATCCAGCCTGTAGAAAAGTATTGTACACAGGAGCAACAACAGTGAAGATAAGCATTGGGCTGGTATAAAGCTCTGCATCAAAAATAGTTACCCTGATCCAGGATGACTGGAGGACAGTAGTGTGTTGGTTTTAGTGGGAGACAAGAATGGCTCAAGGTGGAGCATCACCTTGTAGCATTACCTCCATTTGTCATACAAGTGAGAAGTCTGAGACTGTGCAAGTATTCTCTTCCTTACAGAGCAGAAAAAGGAATTTGAGCAGAGGGGTAGGGAACTGACCCTAATGTCACAACCCTACTGCTCAACAATGGGCTCTTTGCAGTGCTGTTTTCAAGGAAGGAAAAAGAAAGAGGAGGGTTTGTGTAGAAGAGAAGACTGAAGGAGAAAAGGCAAAATGTGGAAAAGAAAAAAATGATAATGTGTAACAAGTTCAGTCTGCTATTATTAAAGGTTTGATATTCCTCAGAGCAATAAAATAGAAATCTGTGATAAAAAAAAAAAAGATCTGACATTCAGATATTACAGAAAGTTGTTTACCAGACCATACACAGCATATTTATCTTTCTGTACATCAGAATCAGACATCCCTGCAGGAGATGCAGGGGTGCTAATAATGGGACAACTATGGGCTGAATTTCCATCCTCAGATCATTTCAGAGCATCAGAATGTGGCATTTGGTTCCTGACTGCAGCATTCAGGATGCAGGATGAAACAGGAATGCATGCATCTGCTGAGCTGCTTGTTTGAGTGTGCCATCCTTGGCTTTGGATCTGAATGCCTATATTGTAAGGAGAGAAAAAAATCAAGAGCAAGAAAATGTTTTCCCTATTTTCTGACTTGTGCATGTTCTTTAAAGAGAGCTACTGTGGGATGTGAACTTTCATGTTAAACACAGTGACACCAAATAATGAATAAAAAAATAAATCAGATGCAGGTTTCTGGGCTGCTGCCTTAAGTTATCACAGCACCTACAACTTCAGTAAGTGTTCATGCATGTTACCGATTTTCTTGCTGCAGTAACCAAGCAAGATGCAGCCTCAGAACAGCAACACTTGTGTCTCTGGTTAGTGCTAGCACAAACCTGAAGACAGCTCCTGCCTTCTACACTTGCAGGTTGGCACATGTGTGCATAAGTGCCCATGGGTATGTTCTGCATTGATTCTGGGTAATAATCAAACATTCTCTGAAGCCCACCTAGTTATTGCCTTCCGGTGTCTGACTTCCACATATGTTTCCCATGTACTTGGTTACATATGAACTGTCAAGAAAAAATATTTGTTCAGGTAATAAATGTTTTTTTTTTTTTTTTCATCCAAACCAAAAAAATCTGCTGAATCTGTTGACCAGCAAGAGGACACTGTGGTAACCTATGCTCTCCCTCCAAAAAGAACTGCAGTGCCTGGGTTATTTGTTTTAAGGGATGCTGTGACGTCAAGCTGGGAGCTAAAATAGCAACTGTAAACACAGTTTCTTAACAAACCAAAGACTTGTGGAGATATTTCTATGTTTATCATTTGCAGTGGATAGAGGGGATTATGGTGTGTCTTCATTACAAATCTTCCCTTTGGCCAGTGCATCTTGGACAATGCAGCCTTATGCTTGTGCATAGGAGTCAGGGTAAGAAAATGGTGAGAAATTAATGACTTGTCCATGTTATTTGGCTGCTCTGTGATAATGATGAAATACAGAAAGGCCGTTTGATACTAGAAGAATGTTCATGAAATCACAGAAAATGAAGTGGAAGGGCAGAGCACCCTACTTAAAACATAGGTTAATAAACATGTTTGTCTTCAAGTATATCTGATGATCCATGGGCAGTTACAGAGCTGGGAGGGGCCCTTTACTTGATTTTTTTTGTTATCTTGGCTTCAGTACAGAAGTCTGCTTGCATATATGGATGTATAGAGACAGATCTTCTTCCCCTCTGGGCCTACTGGCAAGCCACAGAACTTTGTGTGTATGGAGCTACAGTCTCCATCTGGAGACATCTCATGGGCAGGCTTCTGCTCTTCACCTTTGGGTGCCCACTGCGAGACACACACTTTCTGGAACCACCTTTAGGACACTGAATTCAGCCAGCAGTTGTGCTCAGTACTTCCTTTCCAGCCGTACGGCAACTTCTGGGACGATCGAGGACACAACTCTCAGACACACAGACCATGGGTGCTCAGGGAACTCTGCTCTTGCGATTGACCTCTCCTTTTTTCCCTTGGTACATCTCTTTGCTTTCTTCAGTAAGCAGGCAAAAAGATTACTATGCAGTGAATGAACGAATGGTGGAATGGGTAAACAGCATGGCCATGCTAATTATTCTTAGCAGCTTCTAGTCTTTAACCATGTGCTTTCACCCTGTGGCAACGCACGGATGTCTCCCTCTAGTTCTGCAGCATGACACATGATGGATGTACAGAAAACATTTGCTAAATGACCAGCAGGCATCTTTTGGCCCTTTCCGATCCTTCTCCATTCTGAAAAGACCAACCAGAGAAAGGGATAGGATATACGCATAATACCCTCAGTCCTGTAAGCATCTACCGGTAGGTGGTGTTCAAACGACTTTCGAATGTTTCAGCATATCTTTAGTTCTCTTTGATTCTTCTGAGGTTATATGGGTGGTTACTGGCAGAATTATACAAATACAGTGTTCACAGCTCAGCAATCCTTGGATCCAGATTTGGAGTTTAATGTGGGTGGCACAGGAGTAAATGCCAAGAAGGCCAGGACAGGGCTGTTACTTACAGAAACTCAGTGACTCAGTAATAGAGCTTTTGCAAACTGCAATTAAAGAGCCAGAAGTATATTTTGTAACTACTAAAGTGTAAGGGGGAAACCTCAGTTTTTGTAGTGCTGTTTCATTTTCCCCCTTTAATGAATGTTTTAACCTTGCCTGAAGACATATTTCTGTTACTCAGCATCAGTCAGAGTCAACCAGCATCTTTCAAGTCTTTTTGTCATCTGCAGCTCTGCTGTTGGAACGAACGTCTTTCAGTCCACTCTAGGGTTAAGACTTCAAACCTCAATAACTGCACGTTCCCTTTGTTAGGAGAGCCTCAACAGCGTCTATAGATAGATTTTACTAAACTTGCCATTGGTTTTGTGGGTAACTTACCATGTAATGACAAAGTATTGCCCAAAAAGTTATTAATAACAGCCATCACAGTGTGGATTAATGCTTGAAGTTACGCAAACCTCAATAACAATATGAGCTATTGGCTGAAGAACTGAATTGAGACCCGGGAATGCCTGCAGTTATTGTCCTGTCTCTGCCACTGTTTTACTGAATGATGGGTGTGCAGTGTGTCTCGCTTTCTCAAGTTTCCCATCTTCTGAATGGGGATGCAGGGCTAACAGGCAATCTGGATGTAGCTAAAGGCACATTTTGAAATGCAAGCATGTAAAGCACTCAGTGAATACAGGGTACAGTTTATATTGTGGGAACTACTGGGATGAGTTATCACAAAGAAAGAAAAAAAATCACCATATTATAAACCTCAGAAAATCTGATTACAAAGTTAAACAGGGAAATATGATTTTGGTAAGTTACTTCAGACCACTACAATAACAAAACAGTCTTATGTGCACTCATGCATGCATGTATGTGTGTATGTATGGGCAAACATACATGTGTTAGGAGAAGTGCATGGGTGTATGTATGTGTCTATACACACGCATAAAAAAGAGGTATATGCATATCTACACATACACTCACGGTTCATGGAATATCTTCTTTTGCTTGCATGACAGCGTATGTATCACACAGACAATAGCTGAGGAGGATCCTCCAGCACTTTCTGGCAGCAAGAAAAGGGATCTGTGTTCCAGAATCCTACAGACAACATTGGAATTTGGTCTACACTTTTTCCAGTCAATCAGTGGTGTTCAGTATTTCTAAACTGGCTGGAACTTCAGTAACTTCTGTCTGGTAAACTGAAGAGCTGAGCTCAGGATTAGACTGTCATGTGCATATATATTTCATGGGATTCAGAGCTTCAGATTTCTCTAAGCTGTTGATGGAAAAAACAAACAAGCAAACAAACAAACAAAAAACAACAAACAAACAAGAAAAAAAGCATAGCTGTAAGCAGCAACAGGGAGGAAGGGATGACCCCAAATTTGCATTGCAAACCATCCTGCAGTCATTGACATGACTGAGTTTTCAAGACAGTCATATCCCAGTGGATCTCAGAGCAACTTGCATATTAAATGCAGTCATTCCTGGGAAGGCTGGAAAGAAGTGGTATTGTCTGAAGACCTGCTAGACCAAAGGACTTCAGACTTGCAAGGATAATCTTGCCCCAGGCTCTGATGAGGTGTAACAATTTTCAAAACATGTTGGAGATGCCTGTGGATTTTAGAGCACTTTGAAATCCAGCTCTTAAATGAGCAGCTTTGCTCCCAGGGCATAACTTTGAAAACAAAATGCAGGAAGACAGCAAATGAGTCAGAGCAAAGCCCTATGGAAGCTGTGAAGAGCACAATTTTGATATATGAAACTGAAAAATAGACGGGATGCGATTCTTGTCCTTTTAAAGAATTTCTGAAGCATTGATCCCCTCCAGTACAACTCATGTATGCTAGTGTTCATTCATGTATAGGAAAATGAAAAATGATCCCTTGAACACTAACTATTAGTTCTGGAAGATTTTTTAAAGGTGGGCTTCATTCTGGGTATCCATTACTTAAATGACCTGACACGTGAACTACAGACCTGGATGGCATTCTCCAGTTTCTCAGCATGACCCAGGCAAACGTTTGAATTTCAGAGCTCACAGAAAAACCATCCGTCCTTTAGAACACTATTTTGAGCAGAAACTGCAGCGGTTCATCACTGCACCATGCAGCACTCTACTTGGAAAACTCATTGTCAAGGGTTTTCAAATATAGATTACCTTTTCTCCCCCATTAATTAATATAAAACTCTTGTAACTGATATTGGCTCAATAAACAAAACAGGACCATAAGGATGCTGTGACACTTTGTAGCTCCTTCCCCCTACCCGTGGAAAGTCTCCAACCTTTTTTTCCTAAAGAGACTATGACCAGAACACATTGGCCTGAAGGAGTCAAACATTTTTTCTGCAGCTTGCCTTGGCAGTTGAAGGGCTTTGTTCTTCCTGTAACACCTACAGCTGCTACTGCTCCATAGCATATAGGAACAAACCAGCATTCAGCTCCTCAGAGTAAAAGCAAATCTCAGTAAAGTAAAAAGTAGACACTGCCTTCACAAACCAGTGAGAAGCTTGTGATTGCTAACTTGTTTCTCGGTCTGAAAATTGTTCTTGTGGCACCTAGTAAATAACTTTTGTTTTGGTTTAGGAGAAGTGCAAAGCCATAACTCACAGAGCAAGCAGCAATGAACTCATTATTAAAATCCATATTTCACAGATGTGATCTTTTCAATGCTAAGAAATGCAGCATGTCTTTTGATCGCTGCCAGTCCTGCCTTCAGGTGATTTGGGAGGGGGGCGGAGGGAGGAACTGATGAACGCTGATAGTGCTGTTACATGAAACAGGTTCAAGAAAACCCGAGTATTTATGTTAAAGCTCCATTTTTTTTCATGTGGTATCCTACAGCTCCATCCTGAAGCTCTGCCATTACTATGTGATGTTATACCAAGAAACCACAAAGGAAAATCCTGAGTACCAAGAAGTGAAACTCCAAAAATTACCAGATCCAGCGAATAATAAAAACAGGATAAAGAACCACCACAGTGATACCCCCCAGTCTGCAGTGCAGGGCTGAATTTTGGGGTAGGGAACAACAAATGAGCAGTGGCAGAACACCACACTGCGCCATGCTGCTTTTGTTTTCTTTCTTGATTACAACATCTGGAGGGGGACAAAAGATTCTTATCTATCACCTTACACGAAAGGTGAAGTGTTACACTACAAGGTCAGTTAAATATTCCAGTGTTTGGCTGATGTGTTACATTGCCCTAGACAAACTGGGTGCATGCAGAGCGCTACCAAAGATCCAGAAAGGATATGAAATGTGAAAAATGTTTTTCTGATAGCATATTTTTATGCCAAAACTATGAGTGCTGTTGGAAAACATATATTTCATTTTAAGCAGTTGACAGTGATAGGGATTATTCAAATGCTAAGAGTTTTATAAGAAATGTTTAAAGCTGAGAACCTGCAGCCTCTGACTTTGTGAGCTCTGTGCTTTCATGCTGAAGTGATAAATCCAAACACCTTCAAAGTGCAATAGTCTCATGTTTGAATTCCAATTTTGCAGCACAGGTCTCATTTCTCTTCCAAAGTGTGTGGCACAGTGCAGCTACACCTCACCTTGCCAATGCACATGGTCTCATGGCTGTACAACAAGGTTGATGCTTCATCCCTTGAGTGTAGATGGTTAAAAAAGATATGGGATTTTCAGCTGAGATGAGTTACTCGGTGAGGAGAGGGAGGAAAAGAGAACGCGTGTTCCACCCAGTCCCCTTCACCACAGTGCTGCTGCCAAAACTGCAGCAGCCACACAGAGTGCTGAGGAAACTTTTAAAACTTAATTAGGGAAGAAAGCAAACAAAATAATACTATGGCATATTTACTTAGAGCTGCAGTGCTGCCAGAGAAACCACATAGCTTGCATTTGTAAGCTATGCTTTTCATATAAAACATATTTAATTAAAACAGGAGACAGGACAATAAGCTTTCTTCTAGCTCCATTTAAACACACGTTCATGTTGTGTTTTAAATTCCCCTTGGGCTAATGCAAAGCTGGGCTAAAAACTTAGAAGTAATGCAGGCTGGCTAGTTCTATTCCCTCAGTTTGGGGATCTGAGTGAGCATCACTTGGAGAGCAGGGGGAGCAGCAGTTCATCCCTGACTTCAGGGGGTTAAACTGCTATTTTGTATTCACACACATGGTCCTTTCTGCAGCTTTTCAAAATATGTATTTATTTGCTTTGGCCATTTTCTCCTCAACCATCAACAACAATTTGTTTCTTGCTCTTCTTGTGCTTTGGAGGGAATTTTGATGCATTTGTGGAAGCATCTTTGCAGAGCTTGAAGTTTTACCATGACTTAAAAGCAGACCAGGAAAACAAGGCTTTGCCAATGAATGGCACACACTTCACATGGTGTTTGAAATAACAAAATGTGCTCTTTCAAACTATGCTCATGTGAGTTAACAGGAGAATATCGCTCCTTTCACAGAATTTTAATGCAACTGAACGGAACAGTACATGTGGCAGAGTAATCAAATTGATTAAGAGTGTATTTACCAAAAAATTGTAGAACACATAAGATGTGGTGGTTCTAAATCTTCACACTTTAAATTTCTGTTTCCATTTTTTCCATAGGAAAACTGATTTATAATCTAGGCTATCTTCTGGTTCTTTACTTGGAATGTTGAAAGCAATAACAGGTTAAGGACAAAAAGAATTTCCAGCTCATTGTCTGATTTGGCACTGCTGCCTATAAATGAAGGTGTAGCATTTTTCCCCTAAAAATATCTTTTTTGCCAGTATACTGAGCTTTGGTGCTCTTTCATCAGTCTACCCTCAAATTTTTCAATCATTTGAATAATTTCACTGAGTTTAATTCTTTTAGAAAATTTCAGCTAAATAGTAGATGTTTCTGAAAATGAGATTAGACAGAACACTCACAGGTTCTTCGTAATCCTTCATTCTTTTCACAGTCACCTACCTGAGAAGTGCTGGTGCCTCTGCTCTGGGGCAAGACTTGAAAACTGCCTCTGGAATAGGGAAAAGAAAGTTGTGGAGGGGAGACGGGGAGCTGGAAAGCAGGAGGGGCCATGTTCAGGCCAGCACTCCTCCTCGAATGTGAACCTGCCTATTTTTGGCTCACTGCAAAGCTCTGTTCATATGCATTCAAGTAGAAAGTTGATGGCGTATGGCAGCTAAATTCTCTTTCAGATTTGCAATTCAACCATCATCTCTCAGGTCTGCAGGAGACAAGTGGCACTTCCTCAGGAATTGTTTTTTTTCGATTGCCAAAGAATGTGTTTTGGATGATACAGATCATATGCTTCAGATGAAAGAACAAGGAATCCTGCAACGAATGAGCAGCACGGGCAGAAGCTGACCTGAAACACAACTCCCTTTTAACATCAATCTGCCAATCATGCAATAGACTGAAATCCAGAAATAGCTGGCTACATCTCCCTCCCAAAAACGTAGTGTAGCTTATTTATTTCTTAAGAAATACTTTCTATTATTTGGTTTCATCCCACTATGAGGTGCATACCTGAGTACTTGAGGCCAACCTGATGAGTTATGTCAAATAGCACTAATTACGACGTTTCCTTCCCTTGGTGAAGTGGAGCTTTCAGATGCAAACGATTTCTTCCCTGTGCCCTGTCCTGTGCCACGCTGCCCTACCTGCTGGCACACCAAGCTCAGTCTGCTTGAGCAACCTGCCTTCACCTGGGCTTGCAGTGGACAGGCTGTTGTCCCTCCAGCAAACTCAGCTGTGTCTGGTATATTCACTGCCTGCATTCCTCCAAGTCCTGGAGAAAGAGCCAATTCATTTTACAACAGCATATGTGTACATTCACTTGCATATGCAATTTTTAGGTGGGTTTGGAGCAGACTGTCCTATACTAGGACTGATTTTGCTTCTGTCGAATCAAGGTGAAAACCTTACCTAACTTTGACAGTGGCAAAATCATTGTATAAAACTCAAATATCAGGAGCTTTTTCTAAGTCATTTATGAAACTTTTCATTGTGCAGTTGCCACAGAATATTTAGCAGGCATTTAACCATCACAACATAAATTTGTCTTGGCTTCTGAATCAACAATAGTTTGTAAAAAGGAACTGTTATTAATTTATTCGAATATGTAGAGATTTTATTACAAACTTCATGCTCTGAAGTAAGAGGATTTTGTTGTGCTCTGCACATTGAAAAGATAGGAAGCATAAGACATGACTGTATGGTTCTTTATGTTCATAGCAGGAAATTAGACACCCTAGGGTTCTGTACTTTAACATTTAACTGTCGGTCTCAAAAAGAAAATTGCAGATTATCCCTCTTCTCTTCTCTTCTCTTCTCTTCTCTTCTCTTCTCTTCTCTTCTCTTCTCTTCTCTTCTCTTCTCTTCTCTTC
>JAOWBP010002978.1:16955354-16979868 GCA_028571105.1 Tragopan temminckii
CCGCCCTCACTGAGTTCTCTGTGAATTGAGCATTACAGTGGCTTTGACTGTAACCATTATAATCATTTTCCAGTGCTAATGTTGTGGTTTTAATGAAAGGAAACAGCAAATGGGGTATCGACTTATATACACAAATCTGCACTTCATTTGCACAAAATAGCTTCTGGATGGCTTTCCTCCATGTTTTTGGTCAACACCACTCTTTTTGAGAAATGATCAATGTCTACAACTGTTTGCTCTTCCACAGATAAAGCAGATGCTATTCATTACTGCCTTTGCCATGCATATATTGCTACTTTCCCCAGAGCAGCCGCAGTGGGTCATGTGTTTATTTTTCTTTAAATCCTTTTGTTCTTAAATCGCTACACTTTTGCTTTCAGGCTATGACGAATGATTAATACTGTAGTAGCAGCATTATTGAATTAGGAAAGTCACTGGCAGCTTCCAAAATTATTGAGACAACCAACAAATAAATACAAACCACTTCTTTAGAGTTAGACACAGCAGAACAGTGCGATGGTGTCGAGATAAGCAGAGGTGAGGCTGACGTGAGCGCTTTTAAAGCTGTAGGGCAGGCTGGCAGCTACTGGAATTTAAATCATAGCAGCACTGATAACAATGCGGATGTCTTGCACAGTCTTGCGTTGAAGACATAAAAACAACGTTAAGGAAAACTCAGAAGTGATGTGGGCATTTGAAGAGAGTTATTTTCTCTAAGAAGCGATATGATCATAAAGATACAATTATCGGTGGTTTTACGTTTTGAGTTTATTTAAAGAAAAGAGACCGAGAGTGGGATGCTGAAAGGTAGGTGCTCAGCACCTCCAGGTATTACAGCCAACTATGAGAAAAGAGCTGTTTGGAAAGGAGAGAGATTAGGGATTGCAGAAGTAACCCTTTGTAGTCACCACCGGAAGGTGTGTGGCTGGCAGGCAGAGATCCTACTGCTCGTGGTGATATTGCAAAATGTATCGTGGTAGGATTTCTGTTAGCTGCATGAAACTGGATAGCAGGATTAACTTTGTTCTCCTACATTTGTGCACAGAAGGTTCTCCCCAGGCTTCCTAATGAATCCTGCCGGGCTTTCCATGTGGCCCTGTGCCTCATGTGTTTCTTCCCAGCACCCTCACAGTGAGCAGTGTAGGAGAGGACAGGTCACTAGCCCCAGAGCTTCAAGTGTCAGATTAAATGGGTATGGCACCTTACAGACACGTTTACCAGCCCTGAATTTCCAGGTGACAACTGTCCTCTAGCTGCACCCTTCCCTCAAGGGCTACAGGCAGGGAAGAGCCAGCTTCAGCACCTCCAGCTGCCTGGGATTGTGATCCAATGGGACAAACCTCATATCCAATGGGATGTGGTACTGCATGTTGCTTGCCAGTAGGAATAAGCACAGTTTGCCTCACCTGGAGCTGCCCTGAGTGCACCACAACGCTCCATCCCTCACTAATACTTTTCCCTGAGGTTCTGGTTAGCATTTCTATAGATATCAAGAGACTCATATTGGTTACTTCAGTGTATTCCTGAAAATATAGGGCCCCTTTATTGAGTGCTATAGGGCTATACACTTCCCTGGCCTTAATCATTTTTCTTTTCTTTTTTTCTTTTTTCCTTTCTTCAACTGCCTGCTCCTTACTAGAGCTGGGTAGGAAAATGGTTTACCTGCGGAGTGAAAGATCTCACGGCCTCAAGAAGGTCCCTGTTCTACTTCAGGTTACTACCAAAGCCTTTCAAATAAGTCTTGTTGTCTCCTCCTGCTCAGAGCTGTCACTGGAGATCTTGGAGAACTGGGTAAAAAAAACATTTCTCTGTAGAAACAAGAATAAAAGCCTGCTGCAGCCCAGGATCATCTCAGTGTGCTGGCAGAGGGCACAGTGCTTTTGTTCATTTCCCTGGTTGAAGCTGTTCCACTGACACAAGTGATAGCATGTCAACCTGAGAAGAAATGTAGACTTCCTCCTGCTCCTCCCAGCACAGTAATCTAATTCCTGGACTGCCAGCTCAGGCTCTTTCACTCTCTTGGCTAATGTTTTTGTCATTCTTTGTATCAACTGGAGCATCTCCAACAGGAGAAATTCTAATTTTGAAACAGTCAGCAGCCCAGAACCTACCAGGACTGAGGAGTGCTGGCTCTCATGTCCCTGGGTCAACTGAAAGAGGCTCTAACCCAACATGTGGTGTGCTGGTTTGGACCTGAACATCCTACACAGGAACTGTGTCCTGCAGCAAACAGAAGTCTCTTATTAAGACCAGAGATTTACTGAACCAGTGCACATCTTCCCAGTGAAAGTTCTGACTTTGTCAAATAAGCATTTTCTGATTAGAGAACATTTTCTCAGAAAGCTTTCAATCACCTGTGTTCCCTCTCCATTACCTGCAGATCTTCAGAAGGTTCCTCCACTTGCGACCCTTCATTTTCCTAAGAATACTCAAAGAAAAGTATAGGAGACACCTTCAGCCTTGCTACAGCATCAACTGTCCTTTTATTTTCACCAGACAAAGGGTCAGCTTGTAGCTGTGCTACCCTATTTGCAGCCCTAGGGAGATCTCTCTTCACTCCCAGCCACCAGGAGGAAGCAAACTGCTGAAGCCCTTTATGGGTGTTGTACATATGTTGCTCCTCACCAGCTGAGCAGGGCAATCCGATGTAGTACAGGGAGAAACTGAAGGTCCCTTCCATCTGATCAAGTGAGTCCTAGAGGCGGGCCAAGGGTAGGACCTATCATGGAAAGAGGTGATGGATGGCCCTACCCCATTCAAAACCACAAACCTGTAAGAGAATCAACCCAAATCTTGCCCCACTGCAAACTCGTCCACTTTAATTTCCTCCCTTCGTGTGGGAAAGCTTGCATTTGGAAATCTCTGCCCTTCTTGTGCTTGTGTCAGAATGAGGGAGGGGGAGCTGCCAGAGCAGGCGTTGCTCAGCTCCATCCCCCCTCAGGCTCACTGCTGTTTTGATGCTCCAGCTGAAGAAAATCTCTGCAGATTTTTTTTGTGCTCAGAATGAAGCTTCCCACTGCTAGCTTTGGTAGATACAGCACATCCTGACTGGGCAAGAGCTCTTTATGGATATTTCTAGTGCTCAGAGGGAGAAGGGAAAAAAAAAAAAAAGCAACAAACTACAGCAAGTTTACAGTAATTGCTTTAATGAGGCAAAGCCCTTTAGAATGCAAACACGCTCAACAATACACACAGAAACAATCAAAAAGAAAGTGTTTTATACAGGCTGTTTTATAAGAAGGTAATAAAAACAATTGTATGGCACACGCAGTTGCATAAACAGGCTCACCATGGAAGGTGTTTGTGTGAGAGCAGGAATATGAATACTTAATTGCTTCCATTATTCTTATTTTCAGTACAAAATACTGCAATCAAAACTTAATCTGCAGCTTGATTTTTAAATAAAAAGGTTATATTCCAGTTCCATTGTTGTAAATATAATAAAACACAGTCTTTCTGTAAATGCTGTTTCATTTCTTTCTGCTTCTAAAGAGGAACAAGAATGATTAATATCTAAATCCCTGACAATTTCAAAACGTTTTTCAAAGGCAGGATCATTATTCCTCTTCACAGGGAAGGCAGAAGACCAAAATGTTCAAAAGGTCTTCATTAATGACGTGACTAGAAGTCCTGGAAGCCTTGGTGAGGTCGTTCTGTGGCTGCCAATCCTCTTTGAACCAAGCCCTACAAGCAACACAGAACTCAGGTTTATTTTTATTCACACATCTTTTCTGACAAGCTCAAAGGAGCACACAAAGGAACAACATACAGAAACATGACTAGGGGGACCTTAATGAGTTGCAAAGTATAAAACTGAAAAAATGCCACCTATTTTCCAGTACCTCTCAGCCAAATTACTCAGTGAACAGGCTTATGTGAATTTGAGTTCATTCCGATGCATCTGGAATGTTGTACTCTACAGCTAACATGTTGGCTGCTGGGCTGTTGTAGTTTTTTTTTAATATGTGCTGTTACATTCTGCTTTAGCAGCATCCAGACCAGAGTAATTTTCAAATTCTTATACATAAGAACTCCTGTATTTTTCCCCTCTGACTTTTCACTTCAGGAAAAGATAGAGAACTGTCAAAGACCTGTGACATAAACTGAGTGGTGGATCTGAAAAGATTTAGGGACCAAGACGAAAAAAGCTGGATCTGGATGAAAAAAAACATGTTCATTATTGGTATGTGCTTTACAGACTGAACACATCGCTGTGAAATTACATAATACCTGAGTAATACTATAAAGATCAGAGGCATTCTTGTTGCAAACGGGTGTCTCTAGAAAATAAATGATTTCTGATTTCAAACTAATGGAAAAATATGACTTTAAATTTAATAGGTGTTCCTTAGACACATTTTAACTAAAATTATCTTCTAACATAATAGATATTAAGATGCAGCATCTTTCCAGTTCAGAAGGCTCGTAATTCCTAGCCTAGAATGTAGGACTTTCTGTCAGTGCTACAAACCATCTGACAAACTGGAAACATTTTTATTTTCAGCTTTCTCATCATTACATACAGTACAACGCTATCCAGAATCAAGCAGCTGCCATCATATGTTTCCAGCTTATAGTTCCACCGTCACAGTTTAATATTTTACATCACTAGTGACCAAAATCATTCACATGAAGAAAAAAAAAAACAAAAAAAAACAACCTGATAAGACAGGAGAATGAGAACATTCCTCCTGCCCCAGGGAAAAGAATTACTTTTAACAGCCTTCCAACATAACAGTAGATCACTGCCTAAGAGATAAGAGGACATGTAACTAACCTGGCGAATATTTCAGGTATAGGCCTTCCTAGAGCCAAAATTTGATCTTTTCAAAAGCCATATGGCAAGATCAGCCTTTCAGCTCACTTATCTTCAGAGTGTCCAGGAGAGCAAGAACTCCCAAACACTGCTTGTTGACCTTTCGGCAGTGTACCCTACCCTGTTATTAGAGATCAAAACCAGATTGTTTGCTGGTGTTCATCAATCTTCAACAATTAAAGGCACGAAAATATACTGAAGAAAAACATGTAGCTATGTATGTGAATGTGGGTATTAGAAGGAATTTTACATACATACAAGAAGGAACGGAAGTACAGATTATAACCACATAATATATGAAAGGAACAAATATTAGGATGAATGCCTACACGTATTTTAATAATACAATGTGTCAATGTGCATCTGCTGGCCAAAAAAGCTTTGATGATTTAGAATATCTTGATGTACTGAATAGTTTTTCTTAAACAAGGCAAATTACAATTTCTGACCTTCCAGTATATGTATCTCCTCAGTTCCTTCATGAAAAGAACCAATTGCCAGTCAAAGATGATAAAGATACCATGATCTCATTTCTCCTAGCAAGCAGCTTAATGATGATTTTCAAGACCAAGATTTTTGCTTGCAAATTAAATGGGTAACTAGGTTTGGACTACTTATTATGCAGAAAGATCTAGCACATTAATTTGAAGTTCCAGAAGCAATCCAGACCACACAATCCCTCTTAGTGTCAGAACTCAGAAAGAAATAAGAAACCAAAAGATGCCAAGATGATCCATAACCTACAAAACTGAAACTGAGAAGACAAGTCATTCAGTCCACTGAGTTAGATGAGTGTCTGAAGCATGCTGAACGTCATCTGTCAGAAACAGCCATCAGGATCAAGGAGTCTAGCTGTGGCAGACTGAAATGATTCCAGAGTTACTCATAAGCCAACATCTGCCAGCAAGGATGAGTGAGCAGCCAGCAACTAGTAGCGAGGAACTTGCTGCAGAAGTGTGATAGGAACCAGCTCCCAAAACTAAACAGAGAGGCTTGATGAGATGCCACCATATGATTCTCTGACTAATTCTGAATGCTTTGGCTCCAAGGTCCTAATGTAGAAATTTTGTTGGTTTATGTTTGCTGTCATAATTGATTTTTCATGTTTTTCTCCTCAACCCCTTGCCAAAGGTTGCTTAATATAGAAATCAGGCTACAGTGAAAGTAGTCCCAGATAAACCATCCACTCTTCCTTTGACCTCCTTCCCTGTGAAGGAGTTCCTCCTCTGTTCTCTCTGCATCTGCAGGATATCCACCTCTGTCACTTAACAATGCAATTACTTTGGAGAGGTAATGACCTAGGGAGGTGTTACTTGGGAGCCACCTGCAGTGATGCTGCACTTTTATTTAGGGCCTCAGAATGGCAAGAAACAGAATAGAGATCCCGGTACACTAGTTTGGGTTTGATTTGCATTGCTGGTTCTGTATGTGGGGCAGTAGCTAAAATATAACTATTTGGAAGGGAACTTGAAGTCAAACTAGGATGCCTGATCTGGCACTGTGTGATGCAGCATGACAACCACTACATCTCCATGCTAGGTAATAATAACTCCTCCTTCCTGAGCTGATCAAGCTGTAGCAAGAGCTTCACAAAGCACAGCAATCCAAGTGTAGACAGTATAAACAGGCACAGTAGCTATGATCAATCCTTATTTCCAACACCTAAGACTATGTCTCCCTACCTCTGCTTTTATCATGCTTGCATGGGTAAAGACACTGAAGAAAAAAAAAGCCTGCTTCCTCAGAAGAATTGTTGCCCAAGAGCAGTTTACATCATTCACTATCTGGAAGCTATTCTGTAAAACATCGTAATAATTGCTTTTCCTGGACTCAGACACTTCTTAGTAGCAGCTAAAGTTAACAGATTGGAAGACTGCCTGAAGATGATGGATGGGTTTTCTCAGATTGTAGATTTCTGGTCATTTTCCATGGCAGCTATAAATTTAAAAATAATATAAAATTAAGCAGTGATAGAGTAGAATTCACAAATATTACACAGCTACTGACTTGACCATTAATCATCCTAAATCAGTGTTAAAGTGTTACATATGATGAGCCAGATTCTGCCCTGAGGTGCATGCAGAAGCTTCTCATTGATTACAAATGGGAAATGGCACATGTCTACAAACACAGAATTTAACCAACTGCCTATTTTGCTGGATTTCTTTTTGTTACTTTTTGTTACTTTTTAAAGGTGGAAACAGTTCTGCTTTTTTAAGAATTCCCTTTCATATTAGTGATCTGGAAGAAAATTATCTCTGTAGTCAATATCCCAACATTATCCCTAAGTACTTTCAAAGTTGACGTTGCCCTCCAGAGTTCAGGTATTGTTTGATCTGCCTAATGTCCACCTTTGAGGCTGCTGCAGTCAAAAAGCCATCTGTAACTCAACAAAGTGAAGATTTTGGTCTAGGCTAAAACAACATTTTCCCCCAGACTTTGTCTCAATTTACCCTGTTATTTCTTCTGTGGAATGATGTGTCTAAGTGTACCTCAGCTGAGTAACTACAGAGGAGCTGCCAGAGATATATATGTAAAAAATAATAATAAAAAACCTGTCACTCTTCTTCTCCAGCAAACCAAATCAGATTCAAATAGAGAAGTCTTGCACTTCTCATTTTCTGAGCAGAATCCAAGGATAAGAAAAACTATAATAGCTTTAGCAAAGTCATGGAGGTACACAGACTTCTGCTCTGCGAGCACCTAGTTCTTCCCAGCTCTTTTTGCACTCATTGAATACTTTTATACAGATTACACATTAATTGCATTGTATGTAGGCATATTTATGCCACACATGCAGTTAGTATTAATACATACTAGATACAAGATTGAGTTTTCCAGCATTACTAACTTAGTGTTGTATTTAATGTCCTTCATTCTCTGTGTACGATACTATGCGGGAATTACTCTAAAAACAACTTATTTGGATGCCAGCTATAGAATATTGTTACCACCATGTTTTCTCTGGGCCTATTTACTTCTGTCTATCCACAGGCTTTGGTAATAAATACATGTATTTGGGGGCTCTAGGTACGTTAAACATACTGAATAGTCAATGCTCGTGGAAGCTAATTTCCCTGTCATTGCATTATAGTTAAATTGGTTACGCACGTCTCATTCAATTATGTAACTTGAAGAATACCAACAACACAGGTTCCCGATTTCAATAGTAGTTATGCTGGCTTTAACACAATGGATCAGCTTTTTGCGTGAGACTGTACTCATCATGCTATGGAATCTGGAGCCACAATTTAAAATGTAGACTTGCTTTTTGTGCCTGCTTTTCTTTTTATGATTTCTGGATGTACAGTGTAAGATTTTGTTCAGATGAAGATGAAGACTGGAAGGAAATTCAGCAGGCTGCCCCTGAAGGATGGGTCCTGTGCTACAGAACCATGTTGGAACAGTGCTTGAAGTGCTGCAGCCTGTGGGAAGCCCACGCAGGATCAGTTCGGCATCCCATGGGAGACCCCACCCTGCAGCAAGGGCACGGAGCAACCGTAGTGGATAGGAAGAGATGAAGAGTTATGGGCTGACCACAGCCCCCATTGCCTGAATCCCTGCACCACTCGGGGGAGGAGTTAGAAGGGAGTGGATGGGGAAAAGGTGCTTGCAGTTTGCATTTAGCTCTCACTGCTCTAGTCTGTTATTAGTAGGCAATAAATCACCTTAATCTCCCTTAAGCTGAGTGATGGTAACTGGTGAGTGATCTCCCTGTTCTTATCTCAACCCATGAGGCTTTTTTCATCTTATTTTTTCCCCTGCTCTGTTGAGGAGAGAGAGAAAGCGACATGGTGGAGCTGAGCTGCCTGTCACAGCAGAACCACCACAATTCTACATGAAAAGAACTGATACTGCAGTAGTGCAGAAGGAACAAGGAGAAAGGAAGGGTTAAATTAATATCCACAGAAACTGACATAGTATTATGATGTTAGCATTGTGCAATACCAATAAAGCACATATCAAATGGATTAAAAACTGGCTGACAGATCTAAAAAAACAAGTATCAGCAGGGAATTGAGATTGAATGAATGTTCCCAATGTTCCTTTGGGGTCTGTACAAGGCCTAATATTCTTTAGCAATTTCACCAATAGTCATATAAACATATCCCTAAATACAGTTTGTGAATGACATGAGTTTGGCAGGATGGTATACAGTGATGAAGACTGGGCAGTCAAACAGAAATTGAGAATTATTCAAAGGGTAGTTCCCTGCAGTAACTATGAAAAAAATTAAAAAGTTCCATATGTTGATTTTATCAAGGAGAAGATGGGAAGAGGCGAGTTTTACACACAAGAGACTGACAGCGGAAAATTGCAAGTGAGAAAGAACTCTTCCATCTAGCAGGAGAATCACAGTCTGGAAACTTAAGACAGATAAGCTAGAACTGAACTTAAGGTGCCTTTTTAACTATAAAAGTTAAAACCAGAGATGTACTGACTATGTTTTATGATCTCTTAAAACCAAGAGGAAGACATACTTTAGCCAAAACAGGAGGGAAGGGTCTTTTCTGTTTAATATAACTGTGAAGACATGTAAGCAGACATATAAGCAGGCAAATCATATTCTATGATCTACACACAAGTATAGATCTACACAAATTTACCAGAGCCAACATTTTCTCCTCTGCCTCTGGTATGAGGAATGAAAAATGATCACTGACTCTTGTATCTGTCTATATAAGAGTTCAAGCAAAACTCTGCAAGCTTGTTTTACACTGGGAATCCAGACTTTATTTGTTTCTTAACACATCCTCAGTCTCTTATCAAGACAATTGCTTATCAACAGCTGTCTTCTAAGGAGATGGATTATCATTGTTTAATCTTACCTCAAGGGATGTTATGAAAGAAAAAGTTAATCAGATATTTAGAATGTGTAACTAAGTCTGCAATAGAGCCTGTCTTGCAGCACTACAAGTTGTTAGAGAGAACAGTCCTTATTTGTTAGCTACAAACCTGAAGTAAAACACAGGGAAGACATGCAACTAATTTTAGCTTTGGAAATACTATCAGACTGATCACGAAATACTGCCATCACATATGCTTTGAACATGATGGCATTACAGCATGCCTCAATGTTGATTTTAGAATAATTAGAACCACAATAGAACTCCGGCTATTTTCTACTTCTATCAATAACAATAATTAATAACTGTTAACTTCCTCCCTCCTCTTCCATTTTGTAGTATATTTTTATCTCCTAAAAACTTGCTGAGCCTTTAGCAGAAACAGAGGGTAAATCTATTCAAAACAATGTGACTAAAAGCAGAATCTGTCTGTGTGCTTTTGCATGATTGGAACAAAAGGTTTCATTGCTGCTATTACAGCTTGATAGCATTTCATAATGAATTCTGAAATTTTGGGGATGTCAGATTGCAGTATTGGTTTGACATCAGACATTTTATTGTTCAGATGTAGGAGCACACCTATGTCCAGTCTGTGAAAACTTTAGGTTTTCTTTAGATATTAAAAAGACTGCTGAAATAATCCACAAAAAGCTTGGGCCTCAGAAAAGAAGTCTAAAAGACAAACACTGTTAAAGCTTGGTCAGACACGATTATGTGGCTGACAATTACGTATGATAACAATTAAAATTATCTGATTCCAGCCACGTGGCATCTTAATACAGCAGATCTCCAAGCAAATGATCTGTCACATAATAGGTTTTGATTGATGTTGTCAGCAGCCTTTTGACCATTACAAATACCTTAGCTTCAATGTCCCAGAAACTAGTGGAGACTACTGACTTCATCCAAACTGGAAGTATTTGCATGTACCTCTCTGGTTTAAAATGTTCTCTAACCTAAAGTTCTTGGTTTACTAGATGATTCGAAACGTGCATACATGGCATCCAGCTTCTTACTTCCAGTTACAAATAGCTCAGCTAATGCATGCATTAGTGGTTTTAGCAAAAGCCCTAGATGTTTTCTGAGAGGCCTTTAAGTTACCTGCCAGTACAGCTCGGAGAAGATAAGTCTGATTACAAGCCAGCTGAAGCACTCCAAACAATTGCTGAAGTCCATGTGTTGGTTGGCAAAGAGAACCTAACCAGAGAGTATGAGGAGCTGCCAAGGAGCTGCCACTGAGCAGCATGAGCCTACTCTACTGCCAACTTTAATTTGTGTTAAAAAAATAGGGATGAGTTAATGATTGCTAAACCAACAAATCATCCTCCTATTGGAGGAGCCCCAGAGGACATTCTGTCTCCAGTGGTGATATAACCAGTAAGCAAACACATTGTCACATTGCTTAGAATGGGCATACAAAAAACAGAGGGGATCTGACCAGGAATTTGGAGCATTTTCGTGGTGCCAGTCCCCACACATGTTCTTGGCTTAGCCTTCTCCTTATTTTCCTCTAGACCAACATGAGGGCACAGCCCAAAAACTACTCTTCAGATCTGTGATGCAAGTTTTATTGTTTCCTTCTGTATACTGTTAAATAGGAAGAGAAACATAATGTCTTAAAAACGAATTGAGGAATGATACCATACATTTGTTAGAAGAGTAGTTTTGCTACCGTTGTTGTTTTAAAAAACATCTTTTTCTGTTTTGGCAACTAAGTTATGATTGCAACATCTTAGCTGGAAGAACAGCTGCCTTCTAATCATGGCTGCAGTGCACACAGTTGTCCCACTGTAGCCTGTAGAGACCTAGAGTGCATAAGAGCATGTTGAGAATGAAGGTTAAGATATTGCAATAGCTTTTCAGTGTTGTTGACGGACAGCGAAAATCTTGTGCTGTTCACTGCAGTTTCGTTGTTCTAACAGCATGTTTTCCAGACACAGAGCAAGATCTTGACTATGTTTTAAATGTATGGGAGTTTATATCAAATGCATTGTAATCTTTTTCCCATTCTTCATTTGTAGAACAACTGAAGATCAAGAATTGTAGCAGATCACACTAAAATTCAAGAGGTAAATGAAGCAACAATGCCCAGGGCCTGACACAGCAGATACCCATGGCACCTCAGCCATAAACATGTTTCTGCTCTGAGTTCACAGTTCTGCAGTGCATGGCCCAGTTTCATCAGAATGACCTTTCCAGTAAAAAGTGGTAATTTGATTGCATGATGGATCATCTGAAGAAAATATATTGGTTTTGTAACAGTAATGAGAGGAAATATCTAGTGTGTCCATATTTAATTGAAATCACATATTGCTCCTCTGCAAGAAAAGCTATGTTCATTGTATTTATGCATGAAAACTGGCTAGCATCATGGAAGAACAGATTTTCCAGAAGAGCAGTGAAGCATCAGCTCATTGCAACATACCACATGGGACAGAAACTCAGTATCAATTTAGATCTAAACTTTCAGCACCAATAAGACAACAACATCCCTTCTTCTGAATCATGGATAATTCTGTCCAAAAAATCAATGATTTTGATCAAGTCATCAGAGACTTTACAGAGATAAAATCTCAACTTTGTGCAATACGTTAGACAGTGTCCAAGTCATCCATGGGTCATCAGTAGAGTGATCAATACAGCATGTAATCAAGTCAAATCTGTATAAACAGAGATGTAGCCAGACATCTGCAGAGGTGTAGCCATCACCATACTCTCCAAATAACTGAGTAAACAGCATGACAGAGCTAGTTCAGTTGATACACAGCTTCCATCTCTGAAGTCCAACACTGTAGATTCAGAGGCTACTTTACAAGTAAAATGCATCTTTTCAATGGAAATTGTTTGTACTGCTGACCTCTTTGAGACAAGAAATGAAATTTCACCAGTCATAAAGGAGTGGGCCTCAAGGAGAACATTGTGCCAGCACAGCCTGGATCTGCAGGCTGCCTGCTGCCTAGCACTTCATGCCCTTGGCTTGCTGCTGTGCAAGTTCTGCTCAGCTATTTGAAGTTTTTTTTAGAGAGCATGCGAAAGAAGAATAGTATAGGTTTCACACACCGGTCCTAATCAGATGGGTGCAAAGGGAATACTTCTGTTCCACACAGCACAGCAGAGACCCATCTTTTCTTGTGCTGTTGAAGATGAACAGAGGTGATTAGAGTGGGAGCAGGGCTTCTCACTTTCTTATTCAGATTCTAATACAGGGATTTTGATCTTTAGGGGGTGAAATAATGAAGAAGATAACAACAGTAATAATGGGTACAGAGAGCAATGCTGAACCATGAACATCTCCATTATAACACATAAATATTCAGTTGGCTACCAGAGAAGAAGAGCACAGGTCATAGACTTCATCCCCTTCCTCCACAGCCAAAAGAACACACCAGAAATATGTTTATTAACTGATAAATACTGTCTTTTCAAATTGACATCATAGGAATTTGGAGTGTCAGGCTACTCATTATATCTGAGAATTTATATAATATTAGAAACAAAGAGAATATTTGAGCTATGAAAGAATCTACAAAACCAGCCAGAACAGCAGAGACTGTATTTTAAAACAGGACAATAGAGATTGTGACACATCTCAATACCCTGCAATGCTTTAAAAAGTGTAGCTTGTACCTACAAAATGATTTATTACTGATTTGATCCTATGTATGATTTTTTTAGAATAAAAGAGAAATACCCAGCTACTATAGGTTGAGTGGCCTCTTGGCCAACCCCCAAAAGCCAGATCAACTAATCTAGTCAATAGCCACACCTTGCTGCCATGTCCTTCACTGATGTCCTCAGTCACAGGAAGGTGATGAATTGCAAACTGTTGAACTGGTGAAAGGTGGGCAGAAGCTTGGTCTTAGTATTGTTTTTGCTCAGGGTTCTATGGCCTCTACACCATTGCTAGAAAGGAATTGCGTCCATGCTAATTCAGTCTTGCCTCTTCACATGATGGGAACAATCCTGTGATAAAAGTATGAGTGAATCTCAGCCTTGAGACAGGCACTGCTTAACCTCTCTCATCTATTCCCCAGATGAGCATCTGGGGAAGGAAGCACTTGCATTTTGCATTTCTAATGGATTATGTCAAAGGTGATAGCATATGAATTCCTCCATAAAAGTAGACATCATCCCAACAAAAAGTCTACAAACAACAGAAGGTATTAGGAGTAGATATTTATGGAGTAAACACAGTTATTATTTGTTGACAAATCTAATGCACCAGAACTTGGCTTTAGAGACATGAAATGAGACTCTGGTATTTTCTCAGGTATGAGTAGTGTCATTCATGATTCATTCATGATAGTGAAAACATATCTGTGTTTCAGATGTATGCAGGAAAGGGGCAGCCTTGCTTGGGAAAGTCAAAAACATGTCCAGGTCCAGGGGATTTAAAACATTAAAGGGTCATCTGCAGTGAAATTTTCTGTACACACTCTAAGAGAAAGTAGAGAATGTTCAGGGAAATAATTCAGGAAAGCCAAAAATTACCACTGGGGCTGCATGGAAGAAGCCAAATGTCTCTGTTATTTTCTGATCACAATGAATCAGTTGAATGCCAAACTCACCGAAAGTGAGGAGCCAGTTCTTCCAAGAGAGGTTGAAAGCAGGGAGGTGGGGCTGCTTGCATAGTCTTGCTTGGTATAGTTTTATTTTTCACAAAAATGTGGGGAAATAACAATATCCCCAAACTCTCCCAGACGGTTATTATTTTTCTCACTTGGATTACAACACACACAAACAAAACTTTTGGTTAAGCAGGTCTACAGTTCCGCCGCCCAGTCTACCCGTTTGGAGCTGGGATGGAGCTGTCCCACTCTGCATGTTGAAAAACTCTCCCCTTGAAAACACACTTGGGTTGAAGCCTTTAAGCGACATCTGAAACCTGCCTGTGCTGTTTTGCTTTTTTTCTCCCCATTCTTGTTGTCAGACTCATCATGCTGAGTCATATCTGCAGCTAGATCATAATGATTATCCTGAAATGTCAGCAGCTGCTCTTTTCACCCCCATATGGTGCCAGATTTAGGATGAGGTTTCCCTAATGCATAAACAATGACAATAATTGCAGTTTTCGACAATCAAGGTATCACAGAGTTGTTATTCTATTGTAAAAAAAAATGCATTTCCACAGCTGTAAAGAAGGGATGGGTCACACTGACCCATATGCTTCTTTGTAGTTCACCCTGAAGAAAGCCTGTGACATCCCTGTCAGCATCGTTGTTGGCCATAAGGTGTTGTCTGACAGGAGAAACAGCTAAAAGCTTCGTCATTTAATATCTTCCTAAGCGTGTGAGAATCATCTGCCTAATTCCAGAGATGACTGATAGGCAGAAATCTGGCTTTAACTCCTATACTCTTAACTTCAGTGTAATTTCCTTGCAGCCCTCAGACAGTTCTGTCTTCTCACATAGCGCTCCTTCAAGTTACCTGCTCTCTTTCAAGTCAACTAAAAATAGCTGAGGTATAAGAGAAATAGTAAATAAATAAGAAAACAAACAAACTAGCAGAAGTTGGCGAAAGTGATGAAAACACAAGGCTCCATCTCCTCTTTCATTAAAAGATATGCACTGAGTGCATCTCCACTATCTAGCAACTGTGGAGAGAGATGATTGTGGAACTGTTGTCTTTGAGAGAGGAATCCAGTTCTAAAACCTCCATTCTGTATTTTAGTGCCACATAAAGCAATAGAGAAATAAATGGAAGATACGTGAGTAGAAAAGCCTGTAAGTGTAAAACCAGGGTGAATGTGTTGTATTATTGTTGGGGATTAGGAGAAGAATCATTGAAGCTAAAAGAAGTAACAACCACACTTCATTTGAGATAACAGTCAGGGGAGTTCTTTGATGAGGTACTACAGGTTTCCAAGACAAGGCAAAAATACGCCCTAAATCTTGAATAATGTGTTGAGATGGTACTGCTGGTTATTATGTTCTGTAAGGAAGTACTTGTGTGTATGCATGTACAAGAGAACAAGCCAGCTGAAATATTAAGCGCAGCAGCTAAAAGGAGGGTAGCTAGACATAAACGCTTAAAGACAGAGCTTATCAGAGATACTGGATGAGAAAGATGTGGTACTATAAGCAAAGATACCATCTTTGGTGGTTTGATTACATTTGCAGTCAGAAAAACAGGACTTCTCACGCTCTTTGTAGATAGGTAGAGCTGCATGCAGGAAAGGCATGATTCCATTGATGGCTTAGCTTCCTAACCAGCACAAGATCTGTGGCCACTTGTGTCAAAGGAAGGAGCATTACAGGTAGTGAAACAGGCTAAAAGGAGGACTGCAGGCAAACCTATGCTGTCCAGAGAAAGCTAAGGATGTTGCAGTGAGTTAAAATTCACTGTAATTAATTAAATTCACTATGTTGTAATGAATCAAAAGTGACACGTTGAGAAATCATTGCAAATGCAAAATGCTTTCAGATAGCAACACAACACTAGTAATTTTTCAGTAAAGGAAATTCTTCTGAAGCTTAAGCCAACCCTTCAAAATGAGCCTGAGAAGATGCCAGTGCTTTGTAGAACAAGAGGTTCAGGTCTGGTGAGCTCAAACAGAGATGTGAGCTCTAGAGCAGTGTCCTGTGAGTACTGCCTCTGGACTCACAATGTAGATACTTAGGCCTTATCCTTACCTGAGCTCTAATTAAGTGCCAAAGGTTCTATCCTCTCCTTCCTCTGAAACAATCTATTAAACTGGATTTTACATACCCGGTGGTACACAAAATAGCAATGGGCCTATTTTGCTGGTTTCAACTCTTCCTGGAGAAGCTCTCTGTTGAAGCCCTCAGATGAGGTGAAAACTGTCTGGACACATGATGGCTGGCATGACCTCTGCCAGTAACCTGAGGTGAACACATTATTCTGCCACTGTAGCACCATGCAGCGCACACTGCCTTCCTGGGTAGGCCTTCATTTGGATCTGTAGTGATAAAACCAAAGAGCCTTTCCATAGCTGAAACTGAACTGCAAGACTGTTCTGATTGGAAGACATCCTGATCCTTCAGAACCTAGGCACAGAAGAAAATCTCTAGGATGCCAAACACAGAGTCACAATTGGATTTTTTTCATATCTTTACCTTCATAGGTGTTCTGTAGGTATTTGGTTTCGTTCACTTGGATAAGAGTATCTGCTTAGACCTAGCTGTCAAAGTGTCAGGCATTTAGGATAACTCAGTTTCCCAGGCTTCCTTTACAGTTATGGAGGTAGACGTTGGCTTACTGCATGAGCTAGCAGTGTGCTCTTGCAGTCTGGAAGGCCAACTGCATCCTGAGTGACATCAAAAGAGTCAGCAGGGTGAGGAAGGTGATTTTCCCCCTCTATTCCACCCTTGTAAGGGTTCATCTGGAGTAACGCCCCCAGCACAAGAAAGATGTGGAGCTCTTGGAGTGAGTCCAGAGGAAGGCCATGAAGATTATCAGAGGGCTGGAGCACCTTTTTTATGAAGAAAGGCTGAGGGAGCTGGGCTTGTACAGCCTGGACAGTACTTTGGGGAGATCTCATTGCAGAGTTCCGTTATGTGAGGGTAACTTATAAACAGGAGGGAGACCCAGCTTTTACATGGGCAGATAGCAATAGGAAAAAAGGTGAATGACTTTAAACTAAAACAGGAGATTTGCATTTTATATTAGGAGGAAATTTTTTACTCAGGGGGTGTTGAGGCACTGGCATGGGCTGCCCAGAGAAGTTGTAGATGTTCCAACTCTGGAGGCATTCAAGGCCAGATTGGATGAGGCTCTGGGCAGCCTGATCTTGTGGATGGCAGCCCTGCCCATGGCAAGGTGGTTGGAGGTAGATGGTCTTTAAGGTCCCTTCCAACTCAAGCCATTCTGTGGTTCTATGACTCTATGATCCTATGATTCTGTGTTCACTTCCAGAAAAAAAATAGTCACTACATTCTAACAAATAAATCCAAGATTGGTATCTCTGAAAAATAGTACAGTCCATATTTCTTCCTCCAATGACTGCAGTGGGAGCTTGGACAACCAGTCTGTCTGAACACACTCCTTTGGGACAGTAGAAATGAAATGACAAAAATTCTAGTTCTTGTGTATTGAGACTTGGTGCATTGTCAAACCTGAAGGGCAGTTGTGGTATCATAGACATAACTTTTCTTTGCCCTTCTGCCACCTTTTGCTTTTGCATTTGAATCTGTGTTATCACTGTCAGTGTGGAGCGTCATTGGTTTGGATGCTGTTTGTATAACCTTCCTTGGGTGTGTCAGAAAAGACATTGACAAAGGGAGCAAGCTTATGGGACCAAAACATCTTACTAAGAACTGTCTGAGGAAAGACACCCACTGGACAAGCTGCTGTGTTGTCTCATCTGGCAAGCAAACCTTCTGTGGCTTCTTTCCATGAAGGAACACTACTTGTCATTCAGTAATTCTCCATCACAAAAAATTCTGTCTGGTGGAAAAAAAATGAGAACTCATGTCAAAAAGGTTTGGCTTATTCGGGAGGTTAGAGTTGAGCAACGTGGTCTGGAGGAGGAGAAGTAGGAAACCAGAGCGTTTTGATCTGTCTGCCAGTCTGTAAGGGGTAATGCAAGGTTGTTTTATTGTTCCTCCAGCATAATGTATAAGGATGATTTGTAACCAGGGAGAATCTAGGGTAAATAGTTCTTGCTAGAACACTTTGCTTTCGGATATCTTAAGAGGTAATCTGTGGTGGGTATGCTTGTTGTAAATCAGAGGCTATGTCTTTGCATTTGGAAGTCACTATTATTATGTTGAAGGGTGTGTGCTTACATAGCTCAAGTATGGCATTTGGAAAGAAGTAATTTCACCTCAGAGTGGAAGTTTCCCTAAGGCACAAATCCTCAACAGTGAAATTCTGTACGTGTACTTTGACATAAGCATGCCAGTGGGCATGTGCCAAATTATGCCTTTGAAGCCATGGAAGCCTGGCTGTGGGAACCTAGAACCTTGAAGAGTCCCTCAAGAGAGAGGAAACAGAGCCAGCTGGACTCATTTTCTATAGACAGAAATTTAATTGCTAGCTAGTAGCTACTACATAAGAAAAGCAATCATTTCAGGGGCCTGGAACATGCTGGTGTGAAGCTCTTGTTGGAGGAGTCAGGTGGCAGCCTGACTGCAACCCACCCAGATCCCACTCTTTGCGCATTGTTTTTATCTCCAATATTTACTGTCATGGTAAAGTATGATCACAATTATAAGAACCAACACCTAGCTGTTATTAACCAGCATCTAAGAACAAACTGCAAATAGTCTGCTTTTGAGTGCAAGCCAGCTGAGCAAAGAACAATTTGTCTAGAGCTAATGTCTATCAGTTCAGCTTACATACAGACAAGAAATTAAATCTTTGTAGTAAAATTGATGTACAGCTTCTTGTGCAATAAGTGGCTGCTTTTCCCTGCCCAGCAGTGGCTGGGCTCTGTCTTCCTCATTCTCTGGGGCCTTGCAGCCCCTGAAAGACTGTCTCCTCTTTGTGGTAACAGATACCTGTCCTCTCCACCAGCTCTTTTCACTTCATCCTTCTGCGCTCACAAGTTCAGCGTCCTCTTTAACTCACAGAAACAATACATGCGTTATTTTGTCTGCCCACCAAAATAAAAAATTGGACTAAAACATTGCCCTAAAAGCAGGAATTGTGTATAGTGTGCAATAATAACTTGATATTACTGTACTATTAAGATAATGTTTCTGTAGCAAAGTCATTACTTTATAAAAATAGCACTTATGACAGTAATAAAAAGTCCTACTGAGGGAAATTAACCTATGAAAGGGGACTCACGAGAGGATGGATTATACCTTTATCACTACTCTGAGGTCAGAGCTAATTGGCATACAACAAAGCTTATGAACTCAGAGTTGATTGCTGCCTTCTGCTTTTCTCTGCTGACAGATGAGCGCACCGCTCCCTCAATTACTCCTGTGATTTATTTTTACTTGTAGGCAGATAAGATCAGCGCATCGTTACGTTGGACTCTGTACCAAGATGGAGCAAGAGCACCTCCACTATACGGCTTACGATCTGGTCAGAAAATGGAGGTGGGTGTGAATAAAGGAAACATTTCTTCCTCCTCTTTTACATGGGGAACAAACGTTCTGATCCACAGAGATACGGAGGTGCTTTGCTGATTTGGATCAAACAGGTCAGACCCACAACCAGTTTAAAATATCTTCAAGCAACAACTGATCTGCTGCACCTTGCGCATCCTCTTACTGCATGGTACGGACAAGGCAACCAGACCTCTTTCAATACAGGCTAAAGTAGCATTGCTGTTGTATGCCCAACATTTTTTTCCCTCCTAGAATAACAGTTCCTGCAGAGAGACCTACACTGGGGAACTGATTAAGGTTAAATACAACCCAGCAAAAAAAAGCAAAACAAAAAAAACCTTTCACATTTTAAACCAGATTATTTCTCCTATCAGGAATACAATCTCACAGCAGCAGAGCTGGTGGTACTGGCTCAATTCGCTGGTATATCTTCAGTTTGGATCGCATCAGCTTGTGTGTGCCCTGGGTAAGAGTGCACACAAGGACAGTCACTGCCGTTCAACTGAGACACAATGGCTTGTTAAATTGTCATAAACTGATCATAAGTCTGAGTCCCAAATGGCTTACCCGAGGTCACCCAGCCGTTTGAGACACACCCAGTGACTGAACAACATCTCCGGAGTCCTCCAGCCTAGCGTCAAATACAATGGCACTTTTCCTCTCTAATTGCAACCAATTGTCACTGTCTTCTGGTGGGTATAACCAGGAGAAAACGGATATGGGAATGAGCTGAGACTGTCCAGTCAGCCCTTCCAGCTTCAGCTGAAGCATTCTAGCAGGGCTTCATTGGGAAAACTGCGTGGTTCTACCAGGTCCTGCTTCTCCAAGGGCAGTGAGCAATTAGATGTTGTTGGTTAACTCAGCAAGAAGTTCTTGTGATAGGGATAGATGTTGCTGCCAAATAACAAATTTCATTGAGAGTGGTTATCAGCTGCAGAAATTAGAAGTGCTTTTTACCCTGGAGAAGTTTGTTCAATTCCTTCTTTCCTGTCACATCGGGGTGGCTAAGTGGTTAGTGCTATGCAGGGCATGGTTTACTAGCATCCTATAAATGACCTGGGAGAAGTAAAAATGGAGTAGCAGAGCAAAGGGATGCTGTGCTGGAGGAATGCTGCTTTCCACAAGCCATGTAAACTCTAATTAACAGATAAAGGGTTCTATTATTTTCTTGTGTTTAACTCCACCCCCATCTTCTTTTCTCTTTAACCATATGCCTTCTCACCCTCCAGTTTAAAGTCGTGTGTACACATGGCCTGATGAAAGCCTACACAAATCAATGCCAACACTCCCATTGACTTCAAGGGGCTTTGTAAAAAGCAGAGAGAGAAGAGAATAGGTGATTATTTTTCCCTTCCAAATGACAAGTCCCTCCTTAAATAAAACAATCCATATAGTAGTCATAACTGCTTTTTGCAGTGCATCGGTATAACTACTCCAACTCTAAACAGTCAGCAGCGGTCGGTCTCTCTAATGCTTAGAAAATTATTTTAAATAGACTTCATATCTACAAAAAAAGGATTTTTTTTAGAGTGTAAGTACCTAGGGTTTGATCCCAGCAGTTGTTACCAGCATATCTGTACAGACCTCAATTTGCACATACAGAAGGTCTGCCCAGAGCAGCACTTGCTGTGTGGTCAAAATCATTTTGACATCCATGAGTAGTCCCCTCAAAGCCATAAATGTAGGGTCACGCTGCTGTTGATGTTCAGCCAGCTATCTAGGCATGCTCTCAGTTAATGAATCGCCTGGCATTTCTGTACCATGTCCCTCAGATGATTGTGCCAGCTCCCCACTCAGCAGCTGGGGAACTGAGCCGTGTGCTCTCAGAGGTACTGAGTTGTCACTCTCTCAAATGGAGTAGTGTGAGTCGGTGAGGCCTAGGTGACTTCACAGCATCATACAAATTGAACATCTGTGTGCAACAAGCCACCGAGTTCAAATATCAGTCTTGCCTGCAAACTTATGCTGACTATAACACCTCCATCTATCTTCCCTACCCTACAACAGGGCATAAAAGGATTCCTCCACCCCTTCCTCTCGATGCACTGAAGTGTAAAAATCCCAAGGGAATTTAAAAAGTTATTTTCTTTTCCATCATGTCTGCCTCCGCATTTTGCCTGCTTAACAAAAGGCTAATCCATCGCTTAGACATGGAAAAGAAATCAATTGTTAATTTAGTGTGATAGTATGCTCTGGAAATCCAAACATCTTCACTCCAAAAAGGCTGATTACTCTTTTTTAATAACACTTGCACAGAAATGATCCAACTGTATAGAAGTGGAGGTGATACGTAAATTGTTCTTACGCAAAATGGTGCATGGAATACTGTTTTTCTAATCTTTCAACTAAAACATGATTTTTGGTTGTTCTTCAGAATGTCTGCCTGATTAAATATCCTTGAAAAAACATGCATGGGACTGCAATAAGGAAAAATTAAAAGGTTTCTTTTAATCAGTAATTACATAGCAATTATTACTACTTGTATCTAATGTACAATATCTGTAGAAAGAACAGATGTAATGTATCCTCCAAAAGCCAAAAAGATTTGGCTTAAGCAAAGCCACCTTACACTTTCCTTCACATTTACAACAGAAGAGGAGACCGCAGATGGGGAGTTTGTGTGCCTCGGCCAAGGGCTGGGAACATTCAGCTCAGAGGTGGGAGCTGCCCGTGAAGCTTTCAGTCTGTCATCTGGAAGCGGGTGAAAACACCCCTACAGACTGTGTGTGGTTTTCCTACTGTCTCCAGTAGAGGAGTCTTTCCTTTGAGCCGACTGATAAAATCCTTCAGGTTTTAACCTGAAGCATGAGCTCTCACTTTTGTGTAGGTGGCACAGTAACTGCGTCCTGTGCTGCAATGGGCCTTTGCAAAATGCCCCCTGCATGCGTTTTGCAGTAGAAGGTTAAGAAAATCGGTCAAATCATTTTCATATGATGGTTGGGGGGAAGACTCTTCATTAACACACTATGAAAAATCACTTTCTTTACTAAGCTACTTAGTAAGTTCAGGGGAAAAAAAACATTCTTATGAACTATAGATGAATTTCTTTAACTCCACGGTGTTTGAATACTTAGGAAATAATACAAGCATGAGTTTGTACTGCCTAGAGTCAGTCAATCTGACTACATTTTTACCATAGATGCTTTCAGATAAAACCGTTATGAAATTTTATTTGGAGTCTAACCTTGCTTACAGGCCATTTAAGCCATACGTGACTTGACTAAAAAAAATCAGTCTTTCCATACAGCTGATTAGCATTGAGTTGTGCTCTGGTGACAGGTGGCTACAAAACCAGCTTGGAAACTTTTGGTGAAATCACAGAGTATAAAACAGAAACTCTCACAGACACCAGAAGCTTTTCCACTTGTGTAACAATGACAAAAGCATACGCAGGCCTACGGCAAAGTTGGCCTCATGAATGTGGGTCAGGGAGAAGTCAGAAGTGCACATGGATGGATCTGGGATGTCCTTCAGGCTCCCCAGGCTGAACGTGTGCCCTGCCCTCATCCTGATGCCGTGCTGGGGTACAAGTTGTTCTCCCAAGAGCTGCTGGGGAAGAACAGACCCAAAGGGAGCTCAGAAACTTCAGGAACTTCCAGCCTTGGCCCTGCCCCTACAAACTGGGGCCGGGAAAGCACTGCAGTATGCACACAGTGGTCCTGCAATTCATGATCCACAAACATTTTAAAGTCAGTGATAGAAGCCTCTCACAGTTCATGGGATCTATCAGCTAAAGACTTAATGGATTTTTTGTCCCTTGCGTGAACAATGTAAATCCATTTTAAAAAAACAAACGCTACTCAGCAGAAACCTTATGGTTTTAAACTACAGTTGATGGGTTAGAGATGGAATGTACCATTAAACCTACCTATTTTAAAGTGGTAATAAGGAGGCAGATGCATATTTGAATGTTTCTCTTTTTAATTTTTCCAACACCTAATCTCTCGAATGAGAGCAATCAGAAAAGAGGCATTCTAATTCTCCTGTGGGATAGAGAAGGCGCCAGAGATCAAGTGATAACCACGCTGTGTCTCCAGCCATTCTCAGGAGACTTTTGGCTATGTGTGAACCCAAAACAGAGAAGAGAGTTTTAAGCACAGTGTCTGCCAGAACTTCAACAGCAGACGCACTTCTGCTCTCATGGCACGAACCCAAACCGTGGACAATCTGTTTCAGAAGGCTTTGCAGAATGTCAGGCTTGCACATTCTGCTTTAGTTTACATAAAGATCTTTCTCACACACACGTACCTCGAAGCTAAAAGAACAATGAGGTCTTGAAGTTAGTCACTCCAAAGGTAGAAAGTGCCAGACGTGAGGTTACATATGCAACCCAAATTTAGTTCCTCGTATGAGTTCATGATTAGACATGCTTTAATTACACGGCCACAAAAACATTTTCCATAAGGACAGTGATAACCAAGGCCTAACTTACTAGGGAAGCACAGAAGTAATGAACAGTAATGGTGGGTATCACCACGTGCTGTGCTGGACAGTCCTAACGAAGGACACTTTGACCGGTCTGCATGGTAAGAAAAGGACAGCACAGCACAGCTCTGTCCTGCACAGTGGAGACAGGAGGCCGTGGAACTGCCCCGTGCCATGTCAGCAGGCTCCTTCCCACCACCACTGCCTGCTGTAAGGACGCGAAAGGAGAAAAGCAGAGAGGGAAGTCAGCGGGCTGCAGCACAGAGCACAACATCAGGGGAATCGCCGACAAAAAGGGGCAGGCTGCAGCCAAGGTTGCTCACTAGCCTATGACCTGCTTTGTTTCTGCGGCAATCTGGTTCACATTAGGAGTGCAGCACTGACAAAACTGGGGGGGTGGTGGG